>CM039119.1:14819920-16019920 GCA_022036555.1 Microstegium vimineum
GGTATCGCATTTTGCTATGTTCTTCATCGATGCGAGAGCCGAGATATCCGTTGCCGAGAGTCGTGTGGATTAAGATAGCATCGCTGCACGAGGTGTGCTCAGCAAGCCGAGCACAACCCCGAGCAAGGCAATATCAGTGTTCCTTGACGCCTTCGGCGCCGTGGGTGCTTTTGCGGCCCCTCTCCCTCAGAAAGAAGGCCGGGGGCCTTGCACGGGCAGAACCACGCCCCGATTCTGCCGGGCACCACGCGCGCGCAGCAATGGTCGCCCACCAGTGACGGGCCCGACAGCACCGGCGGCATGCCGGACGAGGCTTACCTTCTATGCGCCGAGGACGCCGCCGCCGCCTTCTTCGGCGCCGCGGCACCCGCCGCCGGCAGCATCTGCAACGGGGCCGGGGGCGACCACGACCACGACGGGTGCTGCTGCTCCGCAGGCGAGGAGGCGGAGTCGGCGGCCTCCATCACCGAGCTCATCGGCGGCGAGGCAGACTACTCGCCGAGACCGGACTACCCCGACCGCCTCCGGTCGCGGTCCATCGACCCGGCCGCCCGGGCCGAGTCGGTTGCATGGATTCTCAAGGTGATGCAACCACTTCATGATGTCCTTGACAACGCTCATATGCTTGATGCTAGCTTTCTCCTTATCTCAAACTGTTCTAACTTGCTCTAGAAATCCTAGTCTATAGATGTTTTAGGCTTTTAGCTCAGCAAGCAATCTATTCTTACACATGCTGCTATTTCTCTCTTCGTCTTCATCACCATCAGGTGCAAGAATACTATGGATTTCTTCCCTTGACAGCCTACCTCGCCGTCAACTACATGGACCGGTTCCTCTCGCTCCACCGTCTGCCGGTAAGCTCGCCGGCCGCCGCCGCCATCACTTTTTCACTACATACTCCAAATTTACATTCATATACATCAGCAAAACATGAGCACGATGTGTGATGGATGGATGGATGGTAGTTTCCTCTGCGTATTTCTTTCTCTCATATGTGGGCATGGTGGTGGCCATAGAAGAAGCATGGTGCCATGCACGCACTGCTGTCAGTGGGGAAGTTCATCCTCAAAGTGCACTAGTGCTGATGTTGGTGTGGGAAAAGAAAGGGTTTGGAAGAGCGTGTCCGCGCGGATTAATCAAACAATCAGCTGGCTAATTACCTCCCTACCCTTAAACGGAATGAGAGGGTGCAGCTGCGGCAGGGGCCATGAGGGATTTGTTTATGCGCTCAAGACGGAGGCGTCTTTTTTTGCCTTCGCAGCCGTGCTTTAGTGCAAGAGCAGCTGACGCTTTATCATGGTGTGTGGAACACACCTTATGTGCCTCGCCATCACCTTGCTCGATCCACATTTTTATTATTCCACGCCATGGCCGGCCTGTGAGCTAGACAGCTAGTGCTTTGGACTGCAACTGCAAATGGTGGCATCTCCTTGCAGTGACTGTTCACTGTGGTGGTAGTTTATCTGAATCTTGTTTTTTGAATAATAATTTATCTGAATCCTGAACCAAAGGAAAAGAACACAAGCTGGTGCAGCAGGCTAGCTGCATACACTGCAAAGTGGTCTCACTCGCATCTCCCTCTGCAGGCACCTCAAGTCATACGCAGCACCTGTCTTGGGGTTTGTTTAGTTGCCTAAATTTGGAGCGTGGCACCGTAGCGTACTGTAGCGTTTCGTTTGTATTTGTGAATTTTTGTCCAAAAATTGACTAATTAGGCTCAAAAGATTCGGAACGCAAAGTACAACCAAACTGTGCAATTAGTTTTTGATTTTGTCTACATTTAGTACTTTATGTATGTACCGCAAGTTTGATGTGATGGGGAATCTTCTTTTTGCATAGTATCAAATTGGGATTTTGGAGTGAACTAAACAAGGCCTTGGTTGAAACTGCAGCATTATTTTTCTGACTTTTGTTGCCTTGTGTGTGCTGCTGTTTTCCTGAGCACATGTCCTTGGATTTATATATGTTTAGATGAAACAATCAACCATAGAATATAGTAGGACTCCACTGTAAAAGCAGGCACGGGCCATGCCATGCTGAGGTCACCCTCTGAAACTTCATCAGGGTTTAACAACTAAGCGCCTGTTAAGTTCCGAAAATATATTATAGTGAAAATGTCACACCGAGTGTTCGGATGCTAATTAGGAGGACTAAATATGATTTAATTATAAAACTAATTACACATATGGACTGTAATTCGCGAGACTTTTCTATTAAGCCTAATTAAGCCATAATTAGCACATGTACTGTAGCACCATATTATCTAATTATGTCCTAATTAGACTCATTAGAAATATCTCAAAATTTAATCCGGGTGTTATGGAATGATTTTTGTCATTAATCTCATTTAATGCTCCTAATTAGTATCAAACATTCGATGGGACAGGTGAACTGTAGAAACTTGATGAACTAAACAGGATCTAAGATAATAGGGTTATCCAGACTCTGCTTTGACTGAAACTGAAGACCATGCCAACCTTTGTTGGAAGTGATATACCCTTTTAAAAGCCGTACATATGTTTTCTCTCAACATTAATATTCATTAGAATGCTAATGCAACAGTGTTTGTTGTCTAACTTTGCTCCTAGCTCCTAATGCCCTCTGTCCCCTCATACAATAACTCTTTGAGGACCCCATGAATCTGTAGGTAACAATCAATGTGGATCTTCAAAAAATGACCCCACCTGTGTGGTTGCCATGTGAAGATCTCTAAAAATGCTCATGGTCTTGCATGTCCTAGCTAGCAATTGGTCCTGGCTGCCATTTGATGAACAAACATGTAGATTTTTGGAATTCAGAGTTTGAGATTTACCATGTTTGCTCATAATAAAAGAACACGAGATGCAAGAACATAGTACATGATCTGTCTTCGGCTTCGTGATCCTTGCCCCCAGAGTATTTATTGCTGTTTTTTTGTGCGTTTCCCCCTGAATGCACGCAGCAGGAGGACGGGTGGGCGATGGAGCTGCTGGCCGTGACCTGCCTCTCCCTAGCCGCCAAGATGGAGGAGACCCTCGTGCCCTCACTCCTGGACCTTCAGGCAATTACATACACACCACTAAACCACAATAACAATCTTCAGAGGATGCTTGTGATCATCAGAGATGATGAGATTATCTGAATGGAGGCACGTTGTGGATTGACAGGTCGAGGGCATCAGCAGATACGTGCTCGAGCCCGGGACGATCGGCCGGATGGAGCTTCTCGTCCTGACGGCGCTGAATTGGCGACTCCGGTCGGTGACACCTTTCACCTTCATCGACTTCTTCGCCTGCAAGGTCGATCCGGGAGGGAGGCACACGAGGTGCCTCATCGCCCGGGCCACACAAGTCATTCTAGCTGCAATGCATGGTAACGTATGCTACTGCCTGACCTGTGCTTGTCCGGCATGGGGCAATTACAATGTGACTGTTCTTTCATTTTCTGAAAGCAAGAATGTGACTGAAAATTTGAATTCTGCCACAGACATCGAGTTCTTGGATCACTGCCCATCGTCAATGGCCGCAGCGGCCGTGCTCTGCGCCACCAGCAAGACGCCGTCGCTGGAGTCCGTCAGCCCCGGGGCTGCCGTCGGCTGGTGCATCGGCCTTGCAGAGGTAACAGAAGAAGAACAATTAGACCCTATTTAGTTCACCAGATTTCTACATTGCACATGTCATATCAAATATTTGAACACTAATTAAGAGTACTAAACGTAGATTAATGACAAAACTCATTCTATAATCCTCGAGTTAAATTTCGAGACCTTTCTAATGAGCATAATTAGACCATAATTAGATAATGTGGTGCTACAGCAACATGTGCTAATTATGGTTTAATTAGGTTTAATAAAAAGGTCTAGCGAATTACAATCCATATGTGTAATTAGTTTTATAATTAAATCATATTTAGTCCTCCTAATTAGTATCCGAACACTCGATGTGACATTTTTATCTCGAACTAAACAGGCCTTACGCAATGTCATTTTGTACAACTTTACGATTTGGCAGTATGTAACATTTTTTGTTTCTGCATGTAGGAAGCCATCGGCAGCTGCTACAGACTGATGCAGCAGCTCGTGATCGGCGGCAACGTTCAGACAAGGGCAGCCGGCACCACAGCATCGGCACTGAACCTGTGCTGCTCAGACGAGGCCCTGTCCTCGCACTCCTCGTCCTCGTCCTCGCCTCCCCCGGCCAAGAGGAGGAAGAGGTCGCCGCCGGGCATTTGAAAACGCAAGTAGATAGCATTGTTTACATGAGCCTTTTTTTTTGCAGATTAACAGGGTTTGATCGATTTCTTTCTTTGCAGTTTGTTGTTGTGTTCCTGCGATTCTTTCTTTCTTTCTCTTTTCTGCTCTTCCTTTTGCCATTTGTTCTCTTCTTTTGGGGTTGGATCTTTACACCTCGGTGGGGGGCTCTGCCTGCTCGATTGGCCCAGCCATGATGGCGGCCTCTGGCCTCTGCACTGCCATCCAATCTGTGAAGGTGTCGAGGACATAGAGAGATGAGGCATCTAGAGAGAGAAAGGCAGCTGCAGGTTGCACCAGACACATTTGTGTTTCTCTGTGCAACGCTCAGTGGGTCTTCTTCAACCCCCGACGCAGAGTTGCAGAGGAACCATTGATTGGTCAGCGAGGAAGGAAGCCATGGCTGCAGCAGATGGAGAGGAGTAAAAAAAAGAGGCGATGAGGATGCAGTTCAAAGTGGATGGTTGGATCATGATTGGTAGGGTTAAATGGTGGTGGTCAAAGAGCGGTCAGGGCTCCTCCTGCCAAGATGCAGCAGGTCCTGCCCTGCAAAGTTCCTGTTCATATTCATGAGGGCAAAAATTGTTTGTTTCCGAGTGGCTTGTTGGTATTTTGTTGATGCTACTGAAGATGGGCGTCAGAGGGAGGGGGGCATGCTTTGCTGTGATGGGAGGCACATGCAAGCGTGCCCTAGTGTGTGGTGGTGCTCCGGAGGGAAGTATTTGTCCATCTCCGGGGCTAACAGTGTCCAAGCATGAGGCTTTTGGGGGCCCCTTTCTACTTGTTTCCATTTGTATCTCTTCTTTGAGTATCAATAAGGATCTTGCCATTTGAATTGGTTTGACAAGAGAGAGAGAGAGAGAGAGAGAGAGAGAGAGAGAGAGAGTTATGCTGCTGGAATGTATGATCAAACAGTGTTCATGCTGTGTTGTTCTCAGTCAGAACAGAGACTGTAGCTGGTCAGTCTGAGAGAATTTCTTTTTGTCATGTGAGCTGTATATATATATATATATATATATATATATATATATGGGCATTTCATAGTCACTTTGTAACAGAAAGTGTCTCAGAGACAGCAAGGAATTAAATAGTCTGGCACTTTGAAAATTCACTTGCCAATGAACCCAGAACGTCAAACAAATAACTGTACCTCATCACATGATTGTTGAAAGTATGTCGCTGAGTAGGTTAGGTGATCCCTACAAGGATAAAGCACTGTAGGAAGTAGACATGCACTGCAAGGATGGTTCAACTTTGCATTGCTTTATCCCTCTTAACAGCTAGTATTCTACACAATGACATTCATATTGCTTCCATTTAAGGATGAATGAATTAGCAATTTGAACTGATGTGTATAGAATACAATATCCACATTCTGATAATATATATGCAGGGCACCACTCTATGCAAATTAAAGTTGCAAACTCCCTGTCCCCTAGGAGGAACAACACATCAATATACATACACTCTAATCCCCATCATAGCTGTTCAACAGCATTTACAATAGTGGTCAACAGTAGTGGCTATGAGGAATCATTGGAGGTGCCCATTAACAGGGGAAGTTTGTCATATCTTTTGATCCTTCTTTTCAGCGTTTCTGGAAGGGAGTTACCCACCCAGTACAGCTAGCAACCAATCTGCAAGCTGGGTGAAATGACTTGACCTCCCAAGTTAGGGCAAGTCATATGGCCATGGCATGGGAGTGCGGCATGCCACACCAATCTCTGATGATCTGTGGCAGGCATGCTTTGCTCTAATGTACAAATGAGGCCATGACCTTGGAGCCCCACCGCAGATATCCAACCTTTTTTTGCAATCTGCTGCTGTGAATCTGTGAATGTGATGCACCCACCCAGCATATTTCCCTTGTTTTTGCTATGTTTTTGTTTTCTTTCGTGAAATGCTGGATGGAGAAAAGTCATGTACCAGACAAACAACCGAGTGGTACATGCTACTACAGATACTACTGGAGATGCTGCGATTTTTGCAGCGGCTTTTTGTCAGGGGGTAGATCTTGAGGAGTCCTTCACTTTCTAGGAGGGGTGAAAAAACCTCCTCTTTTCTCAAAAGAGGGAGGAAAGAAAGTACCTTTGAGAATGAGGCCTCGAAATAAGTTTCACCAACTCTGTTAGGAAGAAAAAAAAAACACTTCTTCAGAGTACTGTTTTTGTGTCAAAATCCTTTTGCACCATGGAATTTACAACTGGACGGTCAAGATGCACGGATGCGGCTCATCGAACAGTTGCGACAGCATCGGGAGCTGAATCCAATGTTGCAGCTGCAAGGAGAGGCCCTGGCTTTCGTAATACAGCTTTACCGATTCAACATTGCACTTTGTCACACGAAGAAAAGCCATGGTCGTGCAGCTTTGGAATCCCATGACCTAGTAGCCAAGAAAGACGAAGGACGAAAGCCTTGGATGTCTCAGACCGCAGATACACCACCATACATGTGATCTGTAGCAACACCTCTGTCTTTCCCACAGCACCAGGGCATGCAGTGAAACCGATGCTTATCCAAGACCTGCCGTTTCACATTCTCCAGGTGTATTTCAGACTTTCAGATGACTGTTGCCAACGATATCTGCAGAATCAGAGGAGAGAAAAAAATCAGAGACTGCCAGTGCTCGAGCAGCAGTACAGTACACTCGTATCTGTAGAAGACTTTGCTTTCAGAGATCAGGATTCAGAGGTCGCCACACATTTGTGCTCTCTCTCTGCTGGCAAAAGCGGATCAAATCAAAAGGAGCGCTGGTCCCGCACCCGGCTCCCGGTCGCATACGTGCGTTCGTGCCGGCTTTTTCGCCTCGCCCCGGCTGCTCATGAGCGGGGGGTGCCAACGCCGATCGCCGAGCGAGCTCGTCCCGGTCGCCTCAGCGATCGCACGAGCTGGTGCCTGGTGGTCGCCAGGGCAGGCGCGAGGTGTGGTTGGCTACTAGTTGCCGGGACCCTGAGACCCTGACTGATTGAGTGGTCAAAAGGTTGCATGATATGGGGAGAGTATTTGCAGCGGGGACGGTGGTTTCCTTCGGTGCGGCGTGGGGAGCAGCTGCCCCCTCATCCGGCTGCACCGCGTCCACGGGTTTTGCCTCCCTCCTCGGCGCTTATTCTGTTTTTTTTCTTCCTTTACGTAGATGCTCACACAAAGCAGCATAGTACATGGTAACGCTCGTGGCGTAATGTGTCGTGGGTGAAGGACCAAAGAACCACTACTATGGTGTTTCCTAGCACACGGCACAATGCCGGTACAATGCAAGTTAGTCCCAATCCTGTTGCCACCCGGCCCTGTGTCAACCCACCTCGCTCCCTCCCATCGCTTCACCGCCGTCTGAGCGTGCTACCGGAAGCCTGTGCGGCCGTGAGGACGGCGGTGGTAGGGCCCTTCGCTGCTGGCATCCACCGGCAGCCATGCTCTTTGCTGCTGGCGTCCACCGGCGGCTATGCCGGCAGCGGTGCGTTTGGGCCAGATCCCCGCTGGGGAGGGTGGATCCGGTGTGCCAGAGTTTGGATCCGGCCGCTTGGGCCTCCGCGGCGGCTGCAGCTTGGCGTGGCTGGTGGAGGTAGCGAATCAGCGACGCGGAGAGGAGGAAGGGTTTACGGCCGGCGCGACGCGTGGAGGCCGCGCGGTCAGGCCAGCGAGGCGCGTGGAGGCCGTCTGGCGGTGGCCTGAAGTGGAGGCTGCGGTGCTGCCGGGCGTGGACGCTGCCGGCGGCCTGGGGCGCCAGATCCATCGGCGGGGCCAGATCCAGGCCCCCCACGGCCGAATCAGGTGCTAGGCGCCGGATCTGCTGTCGGGCGCGGTGGAGGTTGCCTCCCCCCATGTGGTTCGACGCCCCCTTTCCGGCATCTGGGCCGCGACTGGGGTTGTTGGGCTTCGTGCGCGGGATGGCGGCGGCGACCCTGGAGTGGATTCGACAGCAAGCGACCGTGGCAGCCAGGCAAGGGCGCAGACGGGAGGAGGCCATGGGCCTGCGGGATGGCGTGGCCACCACACGGAGACCCGGTCGCCGGTACAGCGAGCTCGGCGCTAGGGAAGGGGCGGCGGCGTGGAGTGGTAGCGGTCGAGCGCATTGGCAGGTGCGGTGGCGGCACGCACGTCTGGCCGCAACTGCGCGCAGGCATGTTGTGGGCGGGCAGAGGCAACGCGCGGGCGGGCAGGATGGCGTCTGACAGTGGGGCAGCCAAAGCTGGTCTACGCAGAGGTGGCACGGCGGTGACACCGCCCCCGGAAGAACTTCCATGGCTGCCATCCAAGGCGTGCCGGGTTGGGAATGTGCAGTGTGGGAATGGATTGCTCCGGGCGAAAGCCTTCACCGGCATCTAGCTGGTGGTGATGGCGGCGGTGCCCTAGGGTGTCGCTCTCCCTGTTGGGGGCGCCATCTTGGAGTCCATCCCTGCTGGATGGGGTCTTTGGGTGAAAACCCTATCCAGACTATGGATGAGCGATAGCAGCACCACCAGCGTCGTCACCTCCTTGGAGGTGTTGTCTCTAGAGACCCAATTCGGCTTTTGGCATTGCTAGCGATGCGCTGTCCATGGGAGGATGCAACCGATGGCGGCAAGACAGCTTTGTGCAGGACGACAAGATTGAAGGGAGTTGTTGTGCTGGCGTGGAGGCGTTCACGGTTTTGATGGTAGATGGGGGGTTGTTTGCTTTGTTGCCGTGATGGCTGCTTGCAGTGAACCGCGGTGGTTGGCATTGCCTGGCAACTGGCAACACGGTATGGGACTGCGTCGAAGGATGGCGCTTGCAGCAACAGCATCGTGGGACAACTTGGCTTGCAGCAGACTGTGGTGGGTTGCTCAGCTCTGTTGGGTTTCTCCGGTGCTTTACATCGTCGAAAGATGGTACAAGTGACTTTCTTGGCTTGCTGGCACGACAATGACAGTCTCATGCATGGGTAGAGACCGTGGATGTTGGATGGAGACCTTGAGAACCGGAGCAATTTACTCCCTATTCTGATGGTGATTATGGAGATGGATCTGTGACATGGAAAACTGTGGCGGGCATGGTGAGGTCCCCGCGCGCGGTATTTCATCGAGGCGTCAAGAGCGAGGAGGAGTCCAACGACGGATGTGGTAAGGCCCCCGCGCATTTGGGAGGTTCAGATCTAGTGGTTTTCACTCTGTCGGGTGGAGTGTGAGTTGCAGCGGCACCACAACGTTGGGTCCCACATGGCGGTGGTCTTCTCGGTGCAGTGCCATCTATTTTCTCTCGGTAATGCGAGGTCACTTCTGGAGGTTTCCATGACTACAGGAGAGTTGGTGGATGCCATGATTAGGCTTAGGTTGGGCTGCCATTGTTGAGTTTGGGCTGCCGGTGTCGAGTGGAGTGGTGCGATCATGTTGATGTCTCAATCCAACCGGTCGAGAGTATCCGTGTTGATGTCCCAATCCACCCGGGTGTGTGTTGTTGTTTTTTTTCCATTTGTTGTTTTACCTAGTCTGGGTTTTCATATTCTTTTTAATATAATCGGCAGCTCTCCTGGCTGGCAGCTGGTTCATTTCAAAAAAAAAGATCAATCAGGATGAAGGATGTTTTTGCCCAACAACGAATGTGGGATGGGCGCCTAGACAAAGGGTGTGTTTGGTTGGCGTCTGAAGGTTCCCGCATTCGCTTAACCTGTTGTTTTGCTTTACGATTTATTATATGATTGTTGAATATTGTTGTTCAACACATAAACACAGGATCTAATAGCTTAAACCATAATCAATCTACTAATGCGGAATTAGGTAGGACTAATCTTATACCAGCGTTAGGAACCACCATGGATGCCTCCTGAGTTGGTGAAGTTATCGGTGTAGGTGTAGTTGCATTGATGCAGAACGCCGACTCAAGAACAGAGGTTGTTCTTGATTGGCAACTTGAGCTTCTTACCGGGTAGCGTCTCCCTTCTGGACACCAACGGCACTGACCCAGTTGTGGACGTAGAACTAGGGCTTCTACCTCCTCTAGCTCCCTTAGCAATCGGTGTTTGGTCTTTGGCTAAAGCTTTTTGATTTGATGTATTGGAAAGCTTGCTCGACCCTTAGTTTTATATGGAGGTAGGACCTAGAGTCCGGATAGGAAACTAATAGTGTTCTTGCCGATTACGGATCGTGAGTCCTATTCCCTCACGTAGGGGAAAAACGTGGGAACAAGTTCCTCTCAGTTTGGTGATCGAGAAGATCACGCTAACAAATATTTCCAACATTCTCCCACTTGACCGAACAATCAACAACTTGTTTGCATCACACTAATGTTCACACTTAGTACAACAGTAAATACTGGACCAATGCATTGGTAGTAGCATTTAATTCTCTACCGGGACCATTGCCCACAGTCTTACTGAAATACCTTGTTAGAATACTTATACATTATTCGGAGTTCATAATGTGCCTGAACCAGGACCTAAAGTGTAACACCCTAAAAACATGCACTTTCCAAAATAGATTAAAAATATATTTGAATTGCATTTTGGGTGGACATTCAAGCATAGGAAAAGTTAATAAAGATTTCATAAAATAAAATTATCACATCTAGAAACCTTGTTGTTGCATTCATGCTGGTGCATAATAGTTTGTGTTGGTTGGTATTTGCAAAGTTCAAACTTGATTTCGAAATTGCATTTGAAAAGGTGTTGGAAATTCAAAATTCAAAAAGGAAAAATATTTTCTATTTCTTTTCTCTCCCTCCTCCTCACTTTGGCCCGAGGCCTGTTGCCCCAGCCCAGCAGGTCCTCCCCTCCCCCTCACTCTCGGTCTGGGCCGGCCCACCTCCCCCCTCACGCATGGACAGCCCAGCTCTCCCCCTCTCCTTCTCTCTCCCTCACTGACAGACCCGCCCCACCGGTCAGCTCTCCCTCCCCCGCTGACGAACATGCCCCACCTGTCAGTTCCGTCTCTTCCCCCTTTCCTTCTTCTCCCTGCCTCCCTTCCTTTTCTGTACGCCGGCGAATCCCCCGGCCAAACTCGATTCGGAGCAGGACCGATCTCCCTTGCCTTCCCCGCGACACACCAAACCCCGCGCCGCACGCCCCAACCTCCCTTTCCTTCTTTCTTCCCCCCTCTCTTTCCTTCTCTGCCGCCGCCGCCTTACCTTTGCGGAGGAACGCGAATCCGCGTCGAAATCCCCTCTCCTTTCTCGGTGGAGCAACCTCGAGCTATAAAAGCTCGTCCCCCGCACCTTTCCGCCCTCACACCGCCCTTCGGAGCCCTGCAAAACCGCCCAGCGCCGCCGCGACTTTGTCCAGCGCCGCCGCCGTCGAATCCATCCCTGCCGAGTTCCTCCGCGCCAACCAGCTGTTCCCCGAGCCTCGCAATGAGGTAAGCAACGCCCCGGGGCCTCGCTCTCCCTCCCCGACCTCTCTGTCGTACTGCTCCGCGATTACCGTCGAGGCAGAGCCGCCGCGCCGCGTGGTCGCCGCAACCTCGTGTACAATCGAGTCAACCGACCCCGTGGATGGCTTCGCCGTTCTCCCCTCTCCCCCCCTGACCTGTTCGCGTTGAGCTTCGTTCACCGCGGCCTTGGATTGCTCTGCGCCGCCGCTCACCGGCCATGGTGCCGCCGCGAATCTGCTCTGTCCGGCCAAGCGCCACCGTGCCCTCTCCCTTCTCTAATCCTGGCCATCCATCGTAGATCGGACGGCCTACAGCGCCGAATAACGGTTCGGCTGGCAACTTTGCAAAAGGGTCCCCACCCTTTTTAAAGTCTAAACCCGCAGTCCAGATGGCGTATTCCCTTGTTACGCTTTCAGTTCTGGAAAGCGCACTTCTTTTCTGTTTCGTTTTATTTCTAAAATAAAAAGGAAAATACTATTTACAGTTTTGCCACTCCCATTCAAATGCTTTTAAATTGCTCATTTTAAATCCAAATTGATCCGTTCAAGTTGCGTTAGATCCGTATTTTCATGCTCTATCCAGTAGTATAGTTTTCATCTATGTTAATTACTTTTGAAAATCAAAGAAAATTATTTCTGTAATGCTTTAATCTTGCTCTTTTCAAAATCTCGTTTTATTCATATCTTTTCCGTTATAGCTCCGTTTTTCGTGATTCAAGCGTCTATGTGATCGTAGTGAGACGTAGATGTGTTTTATAAACTTCTAATTTTGTTTTGTTATGTTTGGTGTACTGTTCTAACCGATAGCCTTGTTTGCTTGCATGTTATGCCTCTGCGTGATTGCATGTGATGTGATGATCGAGTACAGACGGTGAGCAGTACGTGGGTATCCAGGAGTTTTGCTTTGAGCAGGAGCAGCAGAAGGAACCGTTTGAGCAAGGCAAGTATTATATGGGATCTTCCTTGATGTCCTATTAATGAAGTTTTTCCAATAAAATCATATGCATGTGTCTAATACTGCTGCCATAGGGTTTACCTAGATTTGAATACCTTGATCCTTGAAATCCTATGGGTTACCGTTGCATATGGGTAGTTATTGCTAGTGCTTCTCTTTAATAAGCATGATCCTTTAATCTTGATTAATGACTACATGAGATGATAAAGTAAAACTTGAATTTTTAGCAACATGGAATTAGGACCCTATCTGTCAGCAAAAGCTGGGACATACAGTACAACCATGAGGGCTATATGGCTCTGGCTTTAGTTCAGTATTAGGGTCACTCTCTCGCATGCGGTAGTTCACGAAAGTTGCCATTGCCGAGCGGTTGCAGAGCGACTGGAGTGGGGACCGCTGCGTGTGTGTACCATCCCGGGGCTCCTATATACCCCTTGCTCGTGGATCCGTACTGTCTGTGGTATGTCAGCGAACCCCTTTGAAAGACTTCATAGTG
This sequence comes from Microstegium vimineum, assembly GCA_022036555.1. NCBI lineage: Eukaryota > Viridiplantae > Streptophyta > Magnoliopsida > Poales > Poaceae > Microstegium > Microstegium vimineum. The sequence goes on from CM039119.1 coordinate 14,832,918, forward strand.
TTCCCTGCCCGCTCACCTCGGTAGTGTTAAGGGAGTCATGATCCCGGGGCATTTGGGCAAACACGACTCGTGGGTAAAGTGTACAAACTCTGCAGAGTGTTAAAAACTATCATGATAGCCGTGCTCACGGACACGAGCGGCCCGGAAAACTCACAGAACTCTTTGGTTACTTGTTGTTTAGCTTTATGAATCACTTTATCATGGAATTGTGTTACTTGTTCATTTGTTTACCTGATCATGTAAATTTAACTTGGAGACTTGAGCATAACTGTGATCCACCACTTCTAAAGTTTTGATACAAATTAAAATGCCTACCGCAGTAAACCAGTGTCATACTATTTGAGCCTCATGAACCCCATATATACTTGTTGAGTATGAAAGTACTTACGCTTGTCTTCTTTCTTTTCAATACTTGTATAAAAATCCCGGATGGGTACCAGACTACCAGAGTTATGAGGAGTATCCAGAAGACTTCTAGGTTTGGGGTCAACCAGTTGACGTCCCTGTGCTATGGAGCTTCGTGAGAGTTATCTTATTTCCGCTATTTTGTAATAGACATTATTTAAATACTTGTTCGCTATGTAATAAACACTTGTGATGATACAATTTTGATAATTTGTCGGCTTATGTGTGTGACTGATCTCTGGGCACACATAAGATTATTGCATCCCGTTTTGCCTTTAAAACTGGGTGTGAAATACCTTGTTAGAATGCTTATACATTATTGGGAGTTCATAATGTGCCTGAACCAGGACCTAAAGACTATCCACCATACCCATGTCTGGAACATGCTGCTTAAATTGATTAGGTGCTATGCCTTTAGTAAGTGGATCCACGAGCATATCATTAGTTCTTATATGTTCAACCTTAATGGTTCGATCCTAGTATCTTTCTATGACAACATGATACTTAAGACCAATGTGTTTGGAAGCACCACTTGACTTGTTGTTTCTTATAAAGAGCATTGTTGCTTGATTATTATAGGATAATGTAATTAGTTTCATAATGCTATCTATAACTTTAAGACCCAGAATAAAATTCTTAAGCCACACAGCTTGTCCAGTTGCTTCATAACATGCTACAAACTCAGCTTGCATTATCGACGCTGCAACTAAACCTTGCTTAAAGCTTTTCCAAGAAATAGCTCCTCCTGCTAGAGTGAAGATATATCCTGATGTAGATTTTCTACTATCTTCACACCCAGCAAAATCAGCATCAGAATAACCAATAACTTCAAGGTTATCTGATCTCCTATATGTGAGCATGAAATCTTTAGTGCCTTGGCAATAACGTAATGCCTTCTTGACAGCCATCCAATGGACCTTTCCTGGATTTTCTTGATATCTTCCAAACATTTCGGTTGCAAATACCAAGTCCAGACGCATACACACTTGTGCATACATTAAGCTCCCGACAGCCAAAGCATAAGGAACATTCTTCGTATCATCTAATTCCAATTGGTTTTTAGGGCATTGTTTCTCACTAAACTTATCACCCTTTGCTATTGGAATAGGTGTGGCCTTACTCTTATGCATCTCATATCTCTTAAGCATTTTCTCAATATATGCCTTTTGAGATAATTCTGGCACTCCTTTGGTCCTATCTCGGTGTATCTCAATGCCCAGAACATAAAAGGCCTCACCAAGATCTTTCATATCAAAATTGGATGATATAAATCCCTTTGTCTCATGTAGCATATGCTTATTGCTACTTGCTAATAGGATATCATCCACATAGAGTACTAGAATAATGAATTTTTCACATTTTATCTTAGTGTAGATACAATTATCTATGTCATTCTCCTTAAATCTAAATTTCTTAATCACTTGATCGAATTTAAGGTTCCACTGCCTTGACGCTTGCTTAAGTTCATAAATGGATTTCTTTAATTTGCATCCCATATGTTCCTTGCCTTTCATAACAAAACCTTCCGGTTGTGCCATGAAAATTATCTCATCCAAGTCACCATTAAGAAACACAGTCTTAACATCCATCTAGTGTAGCTCTAAGTCAAAATGAGCCACTAGCGACATGATGATCCTAAAGGAATTTTTCTTGGACACATAGGGGAGAAAGTTTCATTATAATCAACCTTAAATAGCGATGTAATATTTGCACAGGACCTCAAATGCCTCCATATCCACCTAATATACCTTCTCAGTTAACATGTCGATTGGAAGCCTTTTCAGTAATGCTCTTATACAATATATGAAGAAAAAAAATGCATGCTTAATTAATATGTTGATTGAAAGTTGATTCACTTGCATTAGGAAAATATTCAAGTAGTGACATACGTTTACTGAAGTTGCTCCATATCAACCAATATGCCCTTTCAGTTAACACTTTTGCTCAAAGTCTGTTCAGTAAACACCTTGTATTCTATATGGAAAAAAAAAAGAGAATGTCGGCTAACCTATGAAATGAAGATTTGTTCAATTGCATTATCACAATGTTCAAGTACTGACATATCTTTCTTTGCTCGTGTTGCTCCACGCACATGTGCCTTTTCAGTTAAGATGTTGTCAGCTCTCGGTCTGCTTTGGTTGTTTGATTTCGTTTTGCTTTTAACAACAACAGCACTGCTGAGATGTTGATGTGCTGTTTGATTATTCCTGTATATGAAATGCGCAGTTAAACTGTCAAACAAAAGTTTGTATACATGCTTTACGGCAAATGCTCGGATAGCGATTTATATTTGCTCAAGACCTCAAGTTGCTCCATATCCAATTAATGATCCTTCTGATTTAACATGTCGCTTGGAAGCCTTTTCAGGTAATGCTCATGCACATCATCTGGGGGGGGGGGGGGGGGGGGGCATAGTAAGGGCCTGATTGGTTGGCTCCCAAAATCTGCCCTGCCAAAACTAGGATAACATTATAAACTTTGGCACTCATTTGGTTGGCACCCAATCAAGTTCTATTCTAGAATTCTTGCCCAGGTTTTGGTATGGCATGAGAACCTTACCGCTACGCGCATTAACCATCGATTACCCATGTTTTGGCCTGCCCAAATTTTGGACACCAACCAATCAGGCTCTTAGTCCACTTGCCTCAGAACAACTTTCAAGTAGTGACATATTTTTGCTGAAGTTGCTCCATATCCAACCAATGTGCCCTTTCAGTTGACATGTTGACTTAAAGTCTGTTCAATAAATATCTTGTATTCATATAAAGAATATTCAGTTAACCTAGAATGAAAATTTGTTGAATTGCATTACAAAATGTTTAAGTAGTGACATTATTCACCTGTGTTGTTCTCCACATTCAACCACTGTGCGTTTTCAGCTAACATGTCGACTTAAACTCTATTCAGTAAAACTCTTTTACGATCAATAAAAAACCATGTTCAGTTAGCCTCTAGAATGCAAATTTGTTCAATTGCATTGGGACAATGTGCAAATAGTAGCATAATTTTCATCCACTTGTTTCATATTCAAAATACTGTAGTTTTTTTATACCTAGTCACGGAAGAAAATTAGACAAAGTTGGCAATACCAATACTGACATAGTTTTTTTAACTGAACATTGACATAGTTAAACATGAGGAGAGCACTGGCAACATCACCAGCCCACTGTTCTAAGGCAGAAAGCTGAAGAAAAGGCTCACTTCCATGGTGTGGGACGACTTGAAAGTGTTTTTGGCCCCCTAAGTAGGTTTTGGTGTTGATGACATGCACAATTAAGGGACTAATATCTTTATCGAGTACTTAACAGGTTTAATTTATAAAGAAGTGCAAAGCCTAATTTGATTGAAGCGGTGTTGGGGCTAAAAGAGAAGATCTTTTATCATTTTCTATTTTTGAATTTGAGTATAGGAACACCATACTATAAAGGGGGGGCGAATGGATAGTATGAAGATGTTAAATTGCTTGATTGAGATGCTAACCACCCATGAGAGACACCACTCACTCACTTTATTTTTAGAAACCTGACTTTCTCTGTGTTGGTCGGAAGTTTCGGAACCCCTCCCCCCCCCCCCCCCCCCCCCCCCCCCCCCCGCGCGGATATTTCAGCATTGTTCCGACAGAGGGTTCTCCAAGGATTCCTAAACAGATCATCGGAAGTTCCGACCTAGTGTTAGAAGTTCTGACAATCACTCAACCAACACTGTAACGACTAATTTTTGGGGCTTGAGTATTTGTACCCCCTCAGCACCCTATTCATTGTTGCGGAACCACCACTAGACAAACACCTCTTTGAGCACTAAATACTCCTCCCCACTCACTCTTTGAGCCAATCTTTGAGTTGTTTTGAGCTAGGGCTTGGGTGAGAAAGTGATTTGAGGTTTGAGACTAAAGCTTTGAGCCAGAGATTCAACAAGTTCATCTCAAGAGCACTTGAAACATTTTTCAAGTTGTTGATTCGCGTTTGTTACTCTTGAAGCTTGCTTCTAGATGGTTAGGTGTCATCCATTTGAGCACCCTCTTTGTGTGGTGCGCTCGGGAACGTTTGTATCACCCAATCCTTTTTGGATTCATAGTAAGTGACTCAATCCTTCTTTGTGGCTGATTGAGGGAGGTAAATGGTCAGTGAAGATCCAGCTCTTTGTGAGCTCCTCAACGGAGACGTAGCTTCCTTTGTTGAAGTGAACTTCAGTAACAAATCATTTGCCTTGTGTGCTTATTGTGTTTCTATTATTTTTGTTGACTTAGAAGCTTGTTTTGAACCGATATCCATATTTGAGTCACTCCTATCATTTTTATCACCCGCAGTAGTCTCTCTACATCTGTTGTGAACTTTTTATTCAAATAGAATTATCAGATTCAGCTTATATTTTGAATTTTGTTCAGAACGCTCTTATTGGTCGGAAGTTTCACCCCTGTACCGGAAGTTCCGATATAGCGTCGGAAGTTCTGATCCCAATTTAACCGCTGCGGAGAAATTTCAAGAAATTCGAAGTGAGACTATTTACCCCCTCTAGGCATGAAAAAAATCCTTTCACGACTTCGTACCCACCTTTATTGATAGGAAGGTTGCGCGAGCTAAATGCATGCACTGCCACCAGGTCTTCAACTACAACGCCACCACTGGCATTACTGGCCTTCGGAATCATGAAGCCAAGTGCAGCCCTGGGACTCATAAGTGTTAGATTGATCTCCTCCCCGGTCCATTGGGAACTTGACTCGCGCCCTGATCGGGGGCGCCCAACCGATTATGGTTGGCGGGCCCCCGTCACGCTGCGCTATAAAAAGAGGTGGGAGCCGCAGGCTCATGGTACGAGGTTAACCGCAATCCGTAAACCCCACCGACACCCAAAACCCTACCGATCGAGGGAGCGCAGAAGTGACGGGAAGAACGCCGCCACTACCGCACCCACAACCCTACTCTTCGCGTCGCTGCCTTGCGCAGAATCTCACTGATGGCTGCCGGAGGTTTCAGCTCCTCAGCTGGCGAGGGTAAATCTCTCTCCCTCTCCCTCTCTCTCTGTTAGATCTAGAGTACCATGAATCTATTGTTGAAACCGAAATACCGTTTTAGATCTACTGCTAGTCGATCCATAGAGTCTAACAATGGTATCAGACGCCTACTAGTTAGTAGATCTAGATCGGGAAAAGAAATCAGAAGGAGGTGATCTTCGAATCACAATAGAAAATACAGAAAAGTCACCTGCCGATGTCCTCACCGCCGCCTGTTCATCGACGGCGAGCGGCAAAGGCCGGCCGATCCATGGGCTCGCCGGGGCTTCTGGCACCACAACCGGACCGCTCGATGGCGGCGCGCTCACCCTCGGGTAGACGCGCGCGCCGGCGAGGGAACCCGCAGTGGCGCCGAACTCTCTGGATCTCGAGATTCAGAGAACGAAAAAAGAGGAGGACTGAGATTGGGTTACGGAGAAATCGGCTGCCCGGCCGATTTTTACTCTGTCGATGAGCGTGCTGAGCCGTCCTGTAGGATCGAAAGTGGCGACCAGAGGGGGGGTGAATGAGAGCAACTCAAAAATTATTACTGATTAATCCCAAAAACAGATCTGAAAATCCTAAAGAGAAAAGCACGGATCCACAAATTAAAAACCTGAGATGCAACCAAACAAAGAACAATACTTAATGATTAAGTATTAAAACAAGTAATTGTTCTTCCAAAATTGCATCTAGCCTCCGCCCAATCGTCCTCCCTCTTTAAATTGGAGAGATCAACAAAAATCTCTCGCTAGAAATTAAATCCTAGGCTAGACTGGAGAGGGGAGCACGCGCAGGGGAATTCACCGGGGCGGTACTGTTCATCCACGCGCACTGTATCCTGCAACGCGTACCCCTTCAATCCTAGGTGCCACATATTTATAACCTAGGGTGGCACCACCTAAATTACAGATTTGCCATTATGTTAATCAAATTAACATAATGGTCCGTATCAAGGAATATCATCCTCTACGGCAAACAACCTCGCTGTCCGCAATCCTTCCATCTAGCACCATGGCGTTCCGTGATCTCGCCGCACGACGATCCGGAAACCTCTCGCAAGCGACGATTGTCCCCGTCTTCGGCCACGTCCGCCGCAACGAACGTCCGGTATATTGGTTTTGTGGCTCAACCAAGAAACCGTTCACCAACGTTCTCTCGGTCTATCGGCGTGGCATCCTATCTTCGTTCTTCACACGTCGCCGCATGTTCAATCTCCACCTGTCACCTGCAACGACACCAACCAAGAGAAACGTCACACGCACACCGTGTTGTTCAATCACTCATCACAAGGTCCTAGCACCACGGGCATCTCAATCTCCCGGTTGATGAGTGCATTGACAACACCACACCACACAAATTTATTCAATCAAAAATAAAGAAAAATAAGAAAGAAACAGAAACAATCTTGATCCCCAAAGACATGGGCTAGCAACAAAAGCTAGGCTCGACACAATCAAGACAAGTACAAGAGCAACTGAAAAGCTCCAAAGCTGAATCCCTCCCTTTATCCCTTAAAATCAGCAATCTCCAAATAATACAAAAACTCAACAAACTCCCCCTGTCAAAGTGCTCAAACTCAACATCATACCAAAGACACAATCTCAGCAAAAAAATTAACTCCCCCTGCAAAAATGAATTTGTGTAACTCATTCTCCCCCTTGTTGGCAAAGCACCGCATCAAGTAAGAGTACATGCAAGAATCCATTCTGAGATACATGAAGAGATGGCACATATAGAAGCTTCAGAGACATATATCAAATACTTATAACAGCGAACCAGCAAAACTAGCTGCTCAGAAAAGTAGCGACACAATGCAATGACCAGAGAGATTTTAATTAAAGTCTTTTGAAAACTAATTAGTTAGACCATGCAAACAAATTCAAAAACCAGGACCAAACTGAAGACAAGACATATAGCAAGCTCACATGACGGGTAACAAAGCTTCCAATCAAAGTTCACTGCAAACGCTGCAATCAAGTCTGCCATGAAAGACAAGCCCGTGGCACACACAACACATGCGACTGGGGCAAGCTGTGAGTAACCAACTTAGGCTGCCATGCCTAAAGCACAAGTCCATATATATAAACCCAAATCTCAGCATCATATATTTTTCTTTAGTGTCCCATGTTATATGCTGAATACTGAACCCATTTTTCTTTTTGGTGTCCCTGCTGATCTGGAACTTTTGACAGCCCCTGGACTATAGAGTGCCCGGTTCATGTGTGTTTTTACAACACAAAGAACACTTGTTCTTTCATAGACCCAAAAGAAGCTACATTCACAGTGACGAACGAGTCTTTGACACATTGAAAGGAGCCAAAACCGAAACGTGAGCAAGATATATGTCAAGCATTCAACAAGGTACTACAGCAGAACTTGTAAACAAGCCCAACATAATCATGTGCTATCTGTGAACTGTTTTCAAAACAAAATATGGTCACGCAAAGCATCACAACCTCTCCAAAAGCCTTAATCACAAATTAGCTAAAACAAGTATAAGGCATATGTAACCGAAGCAACATAAAAATTGATACTAGAATGGATAACACACACCGAACTCACCATGCAAATGTGCAAACGTGGATTGATCGAGTGGTTTAGTTAGAATATCAGCCAACTGCTGACTAGTATCAACATGCTTAAGCACAATATCACCCTTTTCAACATGATATCTCAGAAAATGATAATGAACATCAATATGTTTCGTTTTAGAATGCAACACAGGATTCTTTGCAACACTGATGGCACTGGTGCTATCACACAAGAGAGGAACATGAGAAAACGACAAACCAAAATCACGAAGGGTAGCTATCATCCATAAAAGCTGAGAACAACAGCTAGCAGCAGCAACATACTCGGCCTCTCTAGTAGATTGAGCAATATTTGATTGTTTTCTAGAGGACCAAGAAACAAGTGAAGAACCCAAAAACTAGCAGTACCCGATGTAGATTTTCTATCCAAACGACAGCCAGCAAAATTAGCATCCGAATAACCACACAAATTGAGCATCGAAGAAGCAGAGTACCAAAGGCCAAATTCAGGAGTAAATCGAAGATACCTCATTATGCGCTTCACCGCCTGACGGTGAGAAGTCCTGGGAGATACCTGAAAACGAGCACAGACACACATCAAAGTGTATATCCGGCCTCGTCGCAGTCAAGTACAAAACTGTTCCAATCATGCTTCTATATTCCTTTTGATCCACGGATTCTCCATCTTCATCAGCATCCAAAGCTGTGCTAGTTGGCATGGGCGTAGAAATTGGCTTTGCACCAGCCATGTCGAACTTCTTCAGAACATCCATTGTATACTTTCCCTGATGCACAAATATCCCTTCCTGTGTTTGTTTAATTTGTAATCCTAGGAAGAAGGTCAACTCACCCATCATAGACATCTCAAACTCCTTACTCATTGACTCTGCAAACTTAGCAACAAGAGCATGAGATGAACCACCGAAAATGATATCATCCAAGTATATTTGAACTATTAGAGAATCATTGTCTTGCCTGAGGAGAAATAAAGTTTTATCAATAGAACCCATTTTGAAACCGTTTTCAAGCAGAAAAGTTTTCAAACGAGCATACCAAGCATGCGGTGCTTGCTTCAAACCATATAAATCCTTTTGCAACTTGAAAACACGATCATGAAATTTGGGATGTTCAAAACCAGGAGGTTGTTTAACATAAACTTCCTCTTCTATATACCCATTTAGAAAATCACTCTTCACGTCCATTTGGTAAAGTTTATAACCACGTGAAGCAGCAAAAGCAAGCAAAATGCGAATAGCTTCCAAACGAGCAACAGGAGCAAAAGTTTCACCATAATCAATTCCCTCCTTTTGACAGAAACCCTGAGCCACCAGTCTGGCTTTGTTTCTGACAACAAGACCATCTTCCCCTTGTTTGTTCTTAAAAACCCATTTAGTACCAATTGGTTTGCAAGAAGAAGGTGGATCAACCAAAACCCAAACCTGATTCCTTTCAAAATTTTCTAACTCCTCATGCATGTCATTGACCCAATTAGAATCAGAAAGCGCGTGTCCAACATCACGAGGTTCAAACGAGGCAACAAATGCAGAATGCGCAAAGACACAGTGATTTCTAGATTTATACCTTGTCGTGCGCTCATTCAAGTTACCTATCATTTGTTGAGGTGGATGGCGACGCTGAATATGTCGAGGTGCTGTTCTAACAGAAGTTGCCTCCCCCTCAATTTCAGCCGGTTCATGATCAACAGTAGGTACAGCTGCAGGATCTGCTATGGACGTGAAAAGCTCCGAAGACCCATCGTCAATCGTGCTGCTAGGCGTCTGAATGGATGCTGCCTCCAACGCCGCTGGATCCTCCGGTGCGTCATCATCATTATCAAGTCCATCAATCTTATCCTCAAAAATGCTCTGTCCAATCTCATCATCACCTGCACACATAATAGCAGAAGAAAAACAAGGCATTGTCTCGTCGAAGGTGACCTCACATGTCTCCTCGATGCGGTTAGTATCAAGATTCAGAACACGGTAGGCTCGCCCTTGCAAAGCATACCCCAAAAACAACCCATCAGAAGAACGTGATTCAAACTTGTCCAAATTCCCCTTTTTCAGAATAAAACATTTACAACCAAATACACGAAAGTGAGAAACTTTAGGACAACGACTATATCTTAACTCATAAGATGTTTTCCTCAGAAAAGCTCTCAGAAAAATACGATTAGCAACATAGCAAGCGGTGTTGATCGCCTCAGCCCAAAAACGTCTAGGAGTTTTATGTTCATCAAGCATTGTCCTAGCCATCTCAACAAGGGTGCGATTTTTTCTTTAAACAACACTATTCTGAGGGGGAACATAAGGTGAGGAAAACTGATGATCAAGACCCTGTTCTGAACAAAAAGCTTTCATTCGAGCATTCTTAAATTCTGTGCCATTATCACTGCGAATTGCTCTAATGACATTATTGGATAACTAGTTTTTCAGCTTTAGAACAAGATCATGAATAAAATGAAAAGCCTCATCCTTGGATTCCAAAAAGAACACCCATGAATAACGAGAAAAATCATCCACAATGACGAGCACATACCACTTCCCACCAGCAGAACGAACACAGGCTGGACCTACAGTGTCCATATGTAATAACTCACCCGGTCGTTCTGTCATCACCTGAGTCACAGGTGCATGAGAAGCCGCAATCATTTTGCCATGTTTGCAAGGAGCACAAACCAAATCTTTCTCAAACTTGAGTTTCGGTAAACCATCTATCAAACCCATCGAACTCAAACGGCAAAGTAGATCAAAGCTCAAATGACCTAAATGACGGTGCCACTTCCAAATGGGGAGAGAACCATGAGCAATCAAACAGCGAGCTTGTCCAAAAGATTTAGAGAAATCAACCATGAAAACTCGTCCAAATGGAGAAATTTGACAAACAAGGTTACCGACAGAATCTAGAACTCGCGAATTGCCTTTCTTAAAACGCACTTCAAAACCATCATCAAGAAGTTGCGAGACAGAAAGCAAGTTATAATGTAAATTATGTACCTTCGTGACGTCCTTTAACATGAATTTATCGGTTACCTTGATACAGCCGTGCTCCATCACTTTACCTTTACTATTGTCCCCGAATGTAATGTATTCTTTACCGCTCGCGGGGGTGAGGCTAGAGAACCATCTATCATCTCCGGTCATGTGACACGAACAACCGGAGTCCATTATCCAAATGTTCTCCTCGCCTCCATCCTGCAATCAATAACAGACACGAGAGTGGGCTAATGACTCAACACTGGGATTAGGATAATGCAATGAAAACCAGTGCTGAGCCATTTGCTCAAAAGAAGCATTAGCAAAATCAAAACTCTCAAAGGAGCGACGACGACCACGAGGTGGAAAACGTGGCCTGTCATCCCTATATGATGCAGGGGCTCTAGTACGTGAGCGAAAACTAGGGAATCGAACAGCTGGCTCACGTCTAGAGTCATGACGATCATGGGCACCACTAAGGTACCGCTCACGTCGTACAGCATGCTTCCTACGGAAGCAAAACTCCTTCAAATGACCATCACGATTACAAAAATCACAATGATAAATAGTATGAGTAGGAGCAGCGACAACTTTAGCCTTAGAAGTAGAAGCATAAAAATCAGGCTTAAGTTTATCCGAATGTTCACAGGTTGATGGCCATGTGTTATTCAGGCTTTTGAAGTGTTTGGGTTTAATCCTCCAAACCTGCTTTTTAGGAACAGATTTGGGAGGTTCTACCACAAAACCTTCAGATGAGACCGGTGGACTCTTCTCACTGGGAGTAGGCCCACTGTTCTCACCACCTGCATTCTTTTTACCAAAAGTGCGCTTCAAATCATAACCAACACCAAAATGTTCACCCCTTTTAATTTGTGCAATAGTCATACCAATCTGGGGTTCACGCACAGAACACCAACAAAGAATTGTTCTCAAATGAGTGTTTTCTTCTTCTAAAATAGCATTATCCTTCTTTAAGATAGAAATTTCAGCAACAAAAGTAGGACAAGTCAAACACTCAGGTAAAACAGGACAAGTGTGTTTTTCCAACTCAACAATATGGCATTGAGCAACATTCAACTCAGTTTGTAAAGATGGACAAGTAACACAAGCACCAAGTAAAGCAGAACGAGAGCGAAGTTCTTCCAATTCAATCTTAGCACAGTCAAATTTATCAACTAAAACAGCATGCTTAGATTGCAATTCAGAAATAGAAACCATATGAACAGAACATTCCTCACATTCTACGACAGCAGGTGTAGCATCTTTTAGTATTTTTAATTCTGCAGATATTCTATCATGATCAGCCTTAAGTCTTGCTAGAATTTTATTTTGTTTATCAACAATTTTAGTCAACTCTTCAATTTCTTCTTCAGCAGAATTTTGTACCTCATTGTCAGAAGAGTCGTTGCTGCAGTCGTATGCATCACCCTCATTTAAAGCCATAGTGCACATGCCTCCCTTGACGTCAGTGAGAAAATAGAGTCCTGTATCATTAGTCTTTCTGGGCTTCTCATCTTCAGACTCTGAATCACTGGAGTTGTATGAAGCATCTGAATTAAAATTGTCCAGCGACGAGAAAAGAACATGTGCAGCTTTCTTGATTTGCTTGTCAGTAAACTTTCGTTGCCCCTTCTTTTTCCCATGCCTATCACTCTTGTTCTTCCTGTCCCTTGATTGTTCCTGGCGCCTGTAGCCCTGTTCAGGTGCCTTTGCCTTGCTTGGACAATCAGCAATAAAATGTCCACGCTCACCACAGTTGAAGCATCCTTCTGAACGTCTTTTATTTCGCTTGTTCTCATACACCCGCTTAAACTTGTTGGTGAGCAAAACAAGCTGATCGTCATCCAGCACCTCCAACTCATCATCTGCAATATGACACAAGGAGGACAAGGCAAAACTAGGAGTAGATGAAGTTTTAGTGTTAGCGTTAGTACTCCCAGAAATCAAAGCCATTGGAACATTCGAAGAAGAACCAGATGTGGGATTCTTTAGCTTTTTTCGAAATTGGATGTCGATCTCTTTAGATTTGAGCTTACTGAAAAGCTCATCAGTTGTAAGAGTCTCATAATTAGCAGACTCAACGATTGCTTCCACTTTTGTGCCCCAAACGTCTAAGTCAAGTGCATGCAACAATTTGAGAGCCCTTGCATGATCATCGTACGGCATAACCATTATATTGGCTTTCATCTTGTTGACAAGACTCAAAAACCTAGCAAAAAGATCTTCAATAGACTCACCAGACGATTGCATAAAATTATCATATTCGCGCCTGTAAGTCTCAAATAATCGGATCTTTACTGCATTTGTACCCTCATGAAAACTTTGTAGAGTGGTCCAAATCTCATGAGCAACTTGTTTGTCAGAAACACGATCAAATTCAGATTTGCTCAAAGCACCAAAGAGAAAATCAACAGCTTTGTTATTATGTTCATATCTTGTAGCATGAGCTGCATTTGAGGGATCATCTGGAATCACATAGGTTGTATCAATTGTTATATTCCAGATCGCAATCCCTTTCCCTTTGAGAAAAGCACTCATACGAGCCTTCCAGTACGGGTAATCGGTTCCATCAAAAGGAGGTGGATGTGAAGACGAAGTCATGATCGCCACTAGTGGATTTCACAACCGATTAGGTATGAGAAAACCTTAACCGGCTCTGATACCAATTGTAGGATCGAAAGTGACGACCAGAGGGGGGTGAATGGGAGCAACTCAAAAATTATTACTGATTAATCCCAAAAACAGATCTGAAAATCCCGAAGAGAAAAACACGGATCCACAAATTAAAAACCTGAGATGCAACCAAATAAAGAACAATACTAAATGATTAAGTATTAAAACAAGTAATTGTTCTTCCAAAATTGCATCTAGCCTCCGCCCAATCGTCCTCCCTCTCTAAATTGGAGAGATCAACAAAAATCTCTCACTAGAAATTAAATCCTAGGCTAGATTGGAGAGGGGAGCGTGCGCAGGGGAATTCACCGGGACGGTACTGTTCATCCGCGCGCACTGTATCAAGGAAACCCTAACACGCGTACCCCTTCAATCCTAGGTGCCACATATTTATAACTCAGGGTTGCACCACCTAAATTACAGATTTGCCATTATGTTAATCAAATTAACATAATGGTCTGTATCAAGGAATATCATCCTCTACGGCAAACAACCTCGCTGTCCATGATCCTTCCATCTAGCACCATGGCGTTCCGTGATCTCGCCGCATGACGATCCGGAAACCTCTCGCGAGCGACGATTGTCCCCGTCTTCGGCCACGTCCGCCGCAACGAACGTCCGGTATATTGGTTTTGTGGCTCAACCAAGAAACCATCCACCAACGTTCTCTCGTCGTGTCGTCAGGTACAGTAGACGTACACCGCACGATCTCAAGTCCCTCGAACGCAAGTCTTGATCCACCCTTCACCGCTCTCGGTCTATCGGCGTGGCATCCTATCTTCGTTCTTCACACGTCGCCGCATGTTCAGTCTCCACCTGTCACCTGCAACGACACCAACTAAGAGAAACGTCACACGCACACCATGTTGTTCAATCATTCATCACAAGGTCCTAGCCCCACGGGCATCTCACGTCCATCGCGATGGACGGCCAGTGGCGACCGGCGAGCGTCCGCTGCCGATGGGCCAAAAGTGGCACAGGCGGGACGGGGCATTCGCAGCCGATGGGCCAAAAGCGTCCCAGATGGGACGGGGCGTCCAAATCCGATGGACCAAAAGAGGCCCAGGAGGGACGGGGCGTCCGCAGCCGATAGGCCAAAAGCGGCCCAGACGGGCCGATGGCAGTGGCCGATGGCCACTGCCGATGATTGCTGATGGCCGATGGTGCCCGATGGCACATGGCGGCCGATAGCGGCCGATGGCATATCGGCCGATGCCGATAGCGGCCGATGGCATATCGGCCGATGCCGATGCCGATGGTCGTTGCCGATGCCAATGGCCGATGGTCGTTGCCGATCGAGGCCGGTGGGCGTTGCCGATGCAGATGGCCGATGGCCGTTGCTGTAGAAGGCAGTTGCCGATGGTGATAGATGGCCGTTTCCGCTGGCACGAGGCCGATGGTTGTTGCCGATGGCAGATGGCCATAGCCGTTCCCGATGGCAGGCAAGTGCCGATGGCGGCCGATGGCTGATGGTGGCCGATGGCTAAATGGACTGTAATTCATAGTAACGTTAAACAATTTTCAGAGGCGTTTTGTTTGATGAATTTTTGTACAGTTTTGATCTCTATTCAAATTTGAACCAATGGGATAATTTGTCTTAGAGATTAATAAAGTTTTTACAGTGGTTTTGCTTCTGAAAATAGAATTATTAAAAGTTTCCGCTGCAAAAGTTTTAATTGTCGCTCTATGCAAATTTAATTAGACCCAACGAGACAATTAAATTTGAGAGCATGATGACACTTAATTTTTCCTTACAAAGATGATTATGATGTTGTTATTTTCTGACCAATGTTGTTAATAACTGTATCGTAATTTAAAAAGTCATATGCTTTTAATTCTATTTCTGTCCAACGGTGATGTAGTTTTAAATTCCATAAACAGTTGTATATCTTAATTTTGACCAACGTTGGATTAATGCATACAATTGTTGTCATGGATCTCACTTTGTTGTGATTTTCAGGAGGGTACTACTTGATGGGCTGTATTAAGGACATCCCAACCCTCAAAGGAGACAATTACAGTGAATGGAGGAAAAGAATTGACTTGGCTTTTGTCTGTGGTGAGGTTGACTGGGTCGTTACCACACCGCAGCCCAAAAGGCCAACGGCACCAGTGAGAGCGGCCACTGATGATGATGCTGCATGGGCTGAAAAGGAGAGGGACTATGCTCCGTTGGAGATGTCCTATACTCTCGAAAGTAAACAGTGGACCAATGCAAATAAAAAGTGCATGGCTGTAATAAAGAATTGGATTGAGCCTGCTATTTTGGGCTCGATCGAAGAGTGTGACTCCGTTGGAGAGTACCTAGAAAAGATAAAGAACTAGTTCACTGGTTCTTCAAAGACATATGCCACACAGCTGATAAAGCAGCTGGTAACAGAGAAATACACAGGAGGTGGCATAAGAGAGCACATCCTCAGGATGAGCACCATGGCATCAAAGCTGAAACCATTGCACCAGGATTTGGAGCTAAAGCTTACACTCCTTATCCATCTGGTTTTTGCTTCTCTGCCAAAGGAGTTTGACACTTTTGTAGTCAACTACAACATGCAGCCAGAATAATGGGATATGGAAAATACTATAGCCATGTGTGTGCAAGAGGAAGAAAGGATTAGATCCTCACATGGTGGTTCTCTGCACTATGTGAAGGACAACAAGAAAAGGAATTTCCATACCAACTCTTCCTTCAAACCACATGGAAAGGCTCAAATGCAGCAACAGCATCAGCAAAAGCCCCTCACAGTGCAAAAAGATCAATGCCTCCACTGCAAGAAAAAGGGGCATTTCAAGAAAGAATGCCCTGATTTCTTAAAGATGATAATGAAAAAGAATGGTAAGAACACTATATCTTTTGTAAATGAATCCTTGTATATACAGTATTCGAAATCTACTCGGTGGATTGACTCTGGTGCAACTGTTCATGTTGCAAATTGTTTACAGGGATTCCATTCGACGAGGACTACGCAAAGAAACGAAAGATGCGTTGAAGTCGCAAATGGAGTCCAAGCAGAAGTTGAAGTTGTTGGCGACGTCTCTCTAGACCTAGTTGACGGTTTTACGCTTGTGCTTAGAGATATACTTTATGTTCCTTCGTTACATAGAAACTTGATTAGCATTTCTCGTTTGGATACAGACGGTTATGAATGTAATTTTGGATATGGCAAGTGTGCCATATGGTTTAATAAAGAATGTGTTGGTGTTGCCATCCTTCACAATGAGCTTTATTTATTATCGCTGCACGAAAAAGTGAATTCTCTGTGTGACGTGAATGTAAATGTACCCTCGTCGAAGAAAGATACAAAGAAAAGAAAGAGAACTCATGAAACATCATCGAAATTGTGGCACTGTCGTTTAGGCCATATTTCGAGGGGGAGAATAGAAAGACTTGTTAAGAATGAAATTCTTCCTCAATTAGAGTTCTCAGACCTCGAACAATGCATAGATTGCATTAAAGGAAAGTACGTTAAGCAAATCAAAAAAGGCGCTAAACGTAGCACATGAATTTTAGAGATAATCCACACTGATATTTGTGGACCTTTTCCTCTGAAAAGCGTGGATGGCTATGACTCATTCATAACATTCACAGACGATTACTCCCGTTTTGGTTATATTTATCCAATTAAAGAAAGATCGGAAGCACTGGATAAATTTAAAGTATTCAAAGCTGAAGTTGAAAATCAGCATGATAAAAGAATTAAAATAGTAAGATCTGACCGTGGGGGGGAGTACTATGGTCGGCATACCCCATATGGACAAGTTCCTGGACCTTTTGCAAGGTTTCTATAGGAAAATGGCATAGTAGCCCAGTATTCAATGCCGGGCGAGCCTCAGCAAAATGGAGTAGCTGAAAGGCGTAACCATACCTTGATGGATATGGTGCGCAGCATGATGAGTTATTCCACCTTGCCATTAGGACTGTGGATGGAGGCGTTAAAAACCGCCATTCACATTCTTAATAGAGTACCAAGTAAATCGGTGCCCAAAACACCATATGAATTATGGACAGGAAGAGTTCCTTCACTAAGCCACCTACGTGTGTGGGGGAGCCCAGCTGAGGCCAAAGTATTTAACCCAAACATTGGGAAACTAGATCCCAAAACAGTAAGCTGCCATTTCATTGGCTATCCTGAAAAATCGAAAGGTTTCCGTTTCTACTGTCCAGACAGATATACAAAGTTTGTAGAAACGAGACATGTTGTCTTCTTAGAGGACGAATTGGTGAGGGGGAGCATGGTGGCTCGAGAGATTGATCTTGAGGAGAAGAGGGTGTGTGCACCCACTCCAATGATTCAGGAACCATTCTTCTCACTACCTGTTGTTCCTACACCGACAGTTTCGGAGGTTGTGGTGCAACCACCAGCTGTAATTCCACCCGTGGAAACAATGAGTGAAAATTTGGAACCTGTCCTTCAGGAGCCAATTGAACCCATTGCTACGCATGAGGAGTTGCAGCAGCTACCCCTGGATGATGTGCCACAAGTTGAGGCACAGGATGTGCCCGAAAATGAGGGACCTAGGAGGTCGCAAAGAGCCAAAAGGTCAGCTATTCCTGACATTTATAAAGTTTACAACACAGAAGAGATTCATATGGAAGGAGATCCCATTTCATATGAAGAAGCCATGAGAAGTGCCCACTCATCCAAGTGGCTGGAGGCCATGGAAGATGAGATGAAATTGATGAGTTCCAACGATGTTTGGGAACTTAAAGAAATTCCTAAAGAAGCCAAAACAGTAGGCTACAAATGGGTCTACAAAACTAAACATGACTCCAAAGGGAACATAGAAAGGTTTAAGGCGCGACTCGTGGCAAAAGGATTCACACAAAGAGAAGGGATATATTACAATGAGACATTTTCTCCGGTCTCATGTAAAGATTCCTTCAGAATCATAATGACATTAGTGGCACATTTTGATTTGGAATTGCATCATTGATGTAAAGACGACATTTCTAAATGGTAATTTAGAAGAAAATGTCTACATGAAACAACCCAACGGTTTTATCGTGGAAGGCAAAGAGAATATGGGATGTCGTCTAAAGAAATCCATTTATGGACTAAAGCAAGCTTCTAGACAGTGGTATCTAAAGTTTAATGATACGATTAAGAAATTTGGGTTTAAAGAAAACATAGAGGACAATTGCGTCTATGCAAAGTTTAAAAATGGGAAATACATTTTCCTTATACTGTATGTGGATGATATCTTGCTTGCAAGCAGTGATATCAGTCTACTGCAGGAAACAAAGAAGTTTTTGTCCTCAAACTTTGACATGAAAGATCTCGGTGAAGCATCGTATGTTTTAGGCATAGAAATTCACCGAGATAGAAGGAATGTGGTTTTAGAATTATCGCAAAAGGCATATTTAGAAAAGATTCTAAAGAAGTATAATATGCATGCGAGTAAAGCCACACCTGCTCCAATAGTTAAGGGCGACAGTTTTGGGAATTTCCAATGTCCCAAAAACCAATACGAGCTCGAACAAATGAAAGCGGTACCATATGCTTCAGCTGTAGGAAGCCTACAGTATGCAAAAGTTTGTACTCACCCTGACTTAGCTTTTGTCACCGCGGTACTTGGAAGATATCAAGAAAATCCAGGCATAGAGCACTGGAAAATGGTAAAGAAAGCATTGCATTACGCGCAAGGCACAAAAGACCTCATGCTAACATATAGGAGATCTGATTCCCTAGAGATAAAAGGGTATTCAGATGCAGACTTTGCGGGAGATAGAGATGATAGAAAATCCACATCTGGTTATGTGTTTACTCTCGCAGGAGGAGCTATTTCGTGGAGAAGCTCCAAACAGAAAGTAACTGCATCATTTACGATGTATGCAGAGTTCATAGCATGTCATGAGGCCACGGGGAAGGCGATATGGTTAAAGAAATTTGTACCCGAATTAAGAGTGGTTGATTGTATAAACAGACCACTAAAGATGTACTGGGACAATGAGCCAGCAGTATTCTACGCTCACAACAATAAATCAAGTAATGCTTCCAAACCAATTGAGATAAAGTTTTATGTTGTGAAAGACAAAATCCAGGATCACACTATAAGTCTCGAGCATATAAGTACAAAGAATATGCTTGCGGATCCGCTAACGAAAGGCTTACCACCCAATGTGTTCAAGGAACACATAGCCGGCATGAGGTTAAGGGAAAGCCTATGATCTCTGGATTATAAAGGGCCCAAAAGGAAACGGAATTATTTCAAAATAGAAAGGTGAGTTGTGGCTGTTGATTCTATCGGCGATTGAGCTGTGACAATGAG
This sequence comes from Microstegium vimineum, assembly GCA_022036555.1. Classification (NCBI taxonomy): domain Eukaryota; kingdom Viridiplantae; phylum Streptophyta; class Magnoliopsida; order Poales; family Poaceae; genus Microstegium; species Microstegium vimineum. The sequence continues at coordinate 14,852,762 of CM039119.1, forward strand.
GCATGCTCTACACACTAATCTATGATGAAACGAATAAAAGCAAAAGTTTAAAGTTAAAAGTATATGGTGAGATCAAGGGGGAGAATGTTAGATTGATCTCCTCCCCAACGGCCCATTGGGAACTTGACTCGCGCCCTGATCGGGGGCGCCCAACCGATTATGGTTGGCGAGCCCCCGTCACGCTGCGCTATAAAAAGAGGTGGGAGCCGCAGGCTCATGGTACGAGGTTAACCGCGATCCGTAAAACCCACCGACACCCAAAACCCTACCGATCGAGGGAGCGCAGAAGTGACGGGAAGAACGCCGCCACCACCGCACCCACGACCCTGCTCTTCGCGTCGCTGCCTTGCGCAGAATCTCACTGATGGCTGCCGGAGGTTCCAGCTCCTCAGCTGGTGAGGGTAAATCTCTCTCCCTCTCCCTCTCTCTCTGTTAGATCTAAAGTACCATGAATCTATTGTTGAAACCGAAATACCGTTTTAGATCTACTAGTCGATACATAGAGTCTAACAATAAGAGATCGAGGCTACAAGAACTGACATCATTACCATCTAAACAACAGAACAGGGGAGTTGCCGGTTCAGATCCACAATAGAAGAAGCTCCCAATCCTGCTATCCAGCCACAAGAAAGGCTTGGGCACAGCAGATGCAACGTTTGAGCAGGATCTTGTCTTACCTGACACTCACCAACACACAGATAGGAACAGCATGGAGATTGAGTAGCATGGGCTTTATGAGGAACTTGCAACACACAAGCAGAACAATCTAGTTTTGGCAGTTATTTCTGCTGATAAGAATAAGAAGAATCAAGGAGTTGATCAGAACATTTCTCATGAAGAACTCATAAGGATATTAGCCATGCATGGGCATGCAACAAGGATGGTGGAACAAGACGACTTCGGGAAGCTTGTTGCTCACTTGAATCTTGTGATCAAGGTCCCATCGCACTATGACCTGAGGTGGAAGACTTTTGACTTGTTTGAGCAAGAGAAGTCCAAGCTATAGGAGAAGTTAATAGCTTTATCATGTCAGATTTTCCTGAGTGCATCTATGTGGCATTGCGATCCACTGCTGGCATTCTTGTGCTTGATTGTTCACTACATCTACATCGATGATTAATGGGAGAAGCAACAAAATATCATCGCATTCTGTGCTGTGGATCCCTCGTGCAGTGTAGAAGAACTGAGCCATACCATATTGCAAGCTATTGGAGAATGGGATCCTGATGACAAGGTTTTCAGCATTATACTCGATGATACATTTGTTAATGATTCAGTGGCTTCAAATGTCAAAACCAGTCTTCAGAAAAGGAACAAATCGCTGCAAATCGGAGCTTGTTCGTGGCACGTTATGCAACATTTACTTGACGAGGTTATTCAAGTGGGGCGGATGAACTCGGCAAAATCATAGAGCAGTCCGCAAAGTGTTCCATGTATAAAATGGATCCCACCCCTTCACTAGCACGTTATCCCAATTGCAGATATGCACCATCAGTGGAAGGTTGGAGAAAAGCACAGAAAATTTGTGATTACTTGCAAGAATTTCATAGATACAAAGACATCATGCATAAGTTTCCTAGTCCAGATAATTTGTTTGATAAGGTGTGGAATGTGAAGGAAAAGGTGCTTCGAAATGCTGGCATTGATATGTTCGAGTTAGTCTGGGAAGTTATGCAGCGCAACAAGGATGAGGAAGGACTTTTCATTATGCGGTGGAATATGGAAAAGAAGTTCAATGAATGCTGGAAAATCTGTTTCTTGCATTTTTGTGTGCCTATGGTCTTGGATCCTGAACACCGTCTCGAACACATCAAGTCACGCATACAACAGTTTACTGTACAGAGTGCTTATACTATGGAAGATGACATAGATGATTATATTGGTGAAGAGCATGATACATTGCTTAACCTCTATGGTGAATACTCTGATCAGGTCCAAGAACCTGACTGCACTTCGTGGTCTAAAATTCGCATGGGAAAGTTCATAGGCAGAGATATTCTGCATGAGTTATATCTACACACTAAACATCCATATCGTCAGCGACCACTGACTGAACTTGATGACTACTTGCAAGAGGCATGACTTGCAACACGTGGGTCCAACCTTCTCCAATGGTGGAAGGAACATAGCCTGACCTATCCTACAATTGGTCGGATGGCATGCGATATATTGGCGCTACCGTGTAGTACCGACAGCAAGGCAGCAGCAACAAGAACTGCAAGACTCGTAATGGGTGAGTCAGGTAATACAAGTCGGGTTCAGATACTTGTCTGTATGCAGGATTGGCTCGCACCAACTGGTATGACCCGTGCCCTTGCATCCTCTGTCCTTAATCTGATGAAAGACTGTACTAACCAAACCTCTCATGTCTTTAACTCTTTATAGGTACTGCAAGCGTGGAGTCAGCCGAGGATTCTTAAATGAACACCCCATCCTTCCTGAATCTAATGTTCAAAGGAAGCTGCTTCTCCTAGTTTACTCTCAAGACGAAAAACTGAGGGTTCTGGGACACTTTAGGTCGAGTTTCATCAGATTTTTTTTTGGGTATTAGATTGAATTACTGCTGGAGCTGAATTGAGGCTTTGAGTGATGAGGAGCTTGTAAATAGTTCTTACCTCTAGTTTCAGATATGTTCACTCAAACTCTATCTACTGATCCTTTCAGATATTCACTCTTGCTGCTTTCAGATATGTTCTTTTGGAGCATTGAGTTATTACATTCTCTTCAGTGCCAGTTTGGCCTCTTTAAGCGCAAGATGGTGCACCTTTATTTTTTTGGAAATCGGAATTCAGAGGTGGCCACTCATTTTACAAAACAAGTGCTGGCACGCTCCTTTTGGTCTCGCACTCGTGTGTACTGCTTTTTTTCACACCGGATCGGCAGCTCACGAGAGCCGACCGATCGAGTATGGCACGACCTGCTTGCACTGGGTCATTGGCTTAAGGCAGTGTTGTTGAATTTGCTACACTCCCTTTGACCAACGTTTCTAAATTCGAATCGGCACTGCTTATTCGCCTCCCTCTCGCTCCAAAGTTCAACTCAACTTTTGCCATCCACTGACGATAGTGTTATGGTGTGCTCGGTCGGTGTCAAATGTCTCTCGGATTATCCCTTCCTCACACTCAAACAATACAATACGACCCTGCTGTTCTTTAGGTCAATATACCTTTTGTTCCAAACATTTTATTACAAATTAATAATGTTTATCGATGGCCTCGATACTAACAGTTCTGTTTGACAAGCCACATGCTCAATTATGTTTGTCGCAGTCTCTCGTTGCTCAGCTTCTGTTCCCACTCAAAATTCCTTAAGCAAATATATATATATATATATATACTAAACAAAAAGGAAAAAAATGATAGAAGAGAAAAGCGCCTGTGGTTACGAACGAGCCCGGTCAATTAAGCCCAGGAATACATTGGGCCCGGGTCATCCAGATCTGGGCTGTTCGGAAATTGAACACACAAATATTAAGATGCTTCATGCCTTTTTGGCGTTAGCAGGAGCGAGGCGAAAGAAACTTTTCCCTCCTTTTTCCCCTCCATTGCCGATTCATTTTTCCTTCCCCCGCCGAGGCAGCGATGCCACGTTTCCTTCTCTGTCTCCCCTGATTCCAAGCCACCGCCGCACGGAGTTCACCTATTCAATCGCTCTCTACCTCCCTCTCGTGCGGTCATGCCATGGAGCTGTAGAGATCGGTGTGCGCTCTCTCTTGTTCTTGGTGTTCTTTTGGGTACATAGTACCAAGTGCTTGGTTTTCTCCGTAGATTCTGCTTTTGGTCGGTTCGTTTGTCCGTCTGTTTCGGAAGGAGGGCGGAGCGTGTAGACGGAGGTGGATGATTCAGTTTCCTTGGTGTGTAGGTATGGATCGAGAGGCGATAGTCCCAAACACAACTGCCGCGGAGAAGAAGATGAGAAAATAATGGTGAATGGTACGGCTCATTTATCTATCTCGGTCTCACTAATATTGTGTTCTCGTTAGTATAGTGGATCTTCTTGTGCTGCTCAAGTGATATATGCCCTTTCTACCGATTAAACGGAAATAATAAATTGATCAGCAGCAACATCCAGTCAATGGGGAAACACATGAAGGAAGATAAAAAAAAATGGGAGCTCCCACACAAGGTGGGTCTGCGGAAGGGAATTTCTAGACAGTCTTACCCTTGCAAAAAAAATTAAAAATTCTGCAAAGATCCTAATTTGAACCCAGGACCCCCAGGCCACAAGTGGAGAGTTTTACCACTGCGCTAGATCCGCCTTCACTTGAAGGAAGATACATCTAGCATTTATCTGAGTTCATGTTTAACACTTCCATAGTCCCAAATTATACCAAAGAAAGCTCATGGCATATGTACTACACATCAATGTGATTAGTAAATGTGTTGCAATCTTATTAATACTTAATGCCAACTCTAGAATTCAGATATTAAAGCATATAAGGTCGAGTACCTTCCATAATTTCTTTAAGCTACTTGGAAGATTGTAGGGATGGAATAGCCCCTAATAGATGGTATCTACTCTCATAACTAATGCAATCCAATCTCAAGCTTACCAGATAAGAGTAAGATATATTCTATCTTAAGGATGAGTACTACTATTGGAACAAGCCTAAGAAGGTATGACTGCTCCTGGGCTAAGCCCATGGTCCCAGGCTCCAAGCACTAGTTGAGAAGGCCTCCAGCTTCTCAACACAACAGGGCTCTTAAGCTTTAACGAGAAGCCACAACACTGTAGAAAGTATAATATTGAGATGTTTCTAAGGTGAAGTTGAAACTCCACCAAATAGAACAAAGCGAGTTATGCTGTCTATGCAAATTCATGAAATCAGAGTCAACAGGATGCAAATCAACCAGTGATTTTGCAAAAGTTAAGTTCATTTCCATATAGATTCATTAAAAAGAATGAACTCAACTAGTGATTTTGTAAAAAGTTAAGTTCATTTCTGTATAGTTCCGTAAAAAAGAACGAACTCTTATTACAAGTCTGTCAAATATGACATATATATCGATCTTTTCATTCAACGTAAGAATTATTAACATTCTCCATGCTACTAAGAGTAGGGCATGTATTTTCTTAAAAACAGTGCTAACTGTAGTAAAATAAAAAATAAAAACACTAAGAACCAGGCATCTGAGGCACTGCAACAGCTATAGATAGAAAAACGCCTACCTCTGAATGTGCCTGAATGTATGCAGAAAGAGGTTCAACAGCATGGGAAATTACATCAACAAGCAGCCCTGCACAATCAATAAGTGTTCTCTTTTCCTCCAGAAGCTTCTGTGCCATTCCATTCGAGCCTTTTTCCCATCTTAAGGCAATGGAAAGCCTCATTATACGCTTATTGATAATGTCAAACCTATCTTTCTTTCTACTGCCATTTAATTGTATCGCTATTGATAATGTCAAACCTATCTTTTTTACTACTGCCATTTATATTGGAGGAACAGCCCCCACGGATCTGCTCCTAAGCAGCAAGCAGTAGAACTGCAGACTGGATAAGTTTTCCACCCTCAATGTAATTACAGGCCTCTTCAAGTATATTATTTGTTTTTTCTGCAAACAGTCTAGTTGTATCCGAGAAGATCTTCTGTAAAACAGCAAGGGACAAAACCAAGGAAAAAAGTAATAGCAATATTTTGTGCATATTTAATTGAAGATTCCTTGTCTTTTACTACAAGAACATGCACGAACACATGAAGTAAGGCGAAAGATTAACAACGGAAAACTATATACTTTATCAATCAAATCGAGATGGAAAGGGTGCCCAGTCCGTATCACTAATTTATTTTAACAGTTGTCTGCGATCTATGGCAAGGCCACAGCTACTTGTTACATGCCATGCTAAAAAAAGACCTTTGTGTTTGCGTGAGAGACAGCCAGATGATTCTGGCTACAAGAAAGATTGTCCTCCGTATACTTACCTAGGCTCAACTGCAACATGGAGCGGGAGTAGGTTCTCATGTGCGACATAAACGCCAAGCCCGTTTCTGATGGACAGTCAAAACGAGTGCATGACGCTCGATTCAAAATTGCAGGGAAACCTAATGGAAGCTCATTCCTCTCTCTCTCTCTCAAAAGAAAGAAAAGAATGAACAACCAATCGAGGATGTTCCAGTTCAACAATTGCAGGTGAGGGACTGAGGGTTAAATTGTATAAACCCATAAATTCTAGTGATGATCTCTACTCCGTCAGTACCTTGCAGCGCCCTTGATGCCTAGAAACGTACCAGACTGTTCCGGAGTGGAGGGAATGGTCGCTGGTCGGACGATGATGGTCCCGCCGCCGATCGCTCGAGGACAGCTGATCGCAATGCGGCAATGGAGTAGAAGAACTAGGGGAGGGGCAGCCACGGTTGGGTTTTGTTTGAGAGGACACCGCATGGCTTCGGCGGCCGGCATCGACGCACCGGCACCACACACGCTCGGTTACCTACCTGGAACGACGAACCCGGCCTGCCATGGGCCCACGCCACGCTGAGCCCGGCCCATGCGGACTGCGCCGCCAACGCTGAGTCAAACCAGCGCCAGCGCACGCAAAAACTCTCGTCAGCGCTTATGATAATTGGGGCACTTCATAGTTAGTAAAAAAAACTTAATGCTATGAGTCGGACGGGCGAGCAAAAATCGGATGCTCCCATCCACATCTGCCAACAGATATTTATTTCTGAGCCTTTGCTTAATGACCACTCATTCTCCACGCCATGTGACCATACCTGTCTTCCAGCTAGCTCCTTTGCCGTGCTTATCCTTCTGCTCGGTTTCCGGCCCTCCCTGCACCACTTCCCCGCGCCGCCTCTCGTTCCCGCTGCCTCGGCGGGTGCCGCCATCGCCGTCCCTGTCCACCTTCTCACGTGCCAAGCCCAGGAAGGACGCGGCCGACGATCAGTAGCTGCAGCAGCCCGAGGCCGACCAGAGGGGCGAGGAGTGGTCATATTATATTGTACCTCATAGTCACTACCGAAAACAGAAATTTTGCAATTATTATGGATAGCCAGTAAAGTCCTAAAAATACTCAGCAAAGTGATAGAAACTTTACCGAGTATCATGGATACTCAGCAAAACTCTACGAGTGTAACACTCGAAAACCGACACTCGGTAAATATTTTGACGGGCAAACAACACTTTGTCGAGTGTTTTTTATCGGGCACTCGGTAAAGAATTTGCTAAGTGCTCAAAAAATACTCGGCAAATATTTTTCTAAAAAAGTAAAAAAAAAACAAGCACCACCGGCCGCCACCCACCACCGAGCTGCCTCCCGCCGCCACGCCACCACCAAGCTGCCACCCGCCGCCACCACCGAGCTGCCTCCTGCCGCCACCACGCTCGCCACACCACCGCGCCCGAACTGCCGGTGCCGAAGCTAGGGCCCGCACCCACCACCACGGAGTCTGCCGCCTCTCGCGGGGCCCCCGACGCGAGGCCTCGCCCCGCGAGTCCTCGCCGGATCCAGGGAGGAGGGCCGGGGTCCCCGTCAGATCCGGGGAAGAGTGGTGGGGTGGCGGCCAAAGAAAGGGAGAGGAGAGGAGGGGTCGGGGCAGCGGCCGGAGAGGGAGGTGGGACGGTGCGGGAAAGGAGGAGAGGTTGGGCGCGCGGATTTGGAGAGAGGGAGGCGGGACGGTGAAGGAAAGGAGGAGAGGCGGCATAGTTATAGGAAAATTTCTTTGCCGAGTGGAGTATTTTTTTTACCGAGTGTTTTTAACTCAGCTCTCGACAAAGAACCGCCGAGTGCTCGAGGGAATATACTCGGCAAACATAAAAACACTCATACAAATTTGACGCTTCCGTTAGTGGTGTTGCAGTAGAGATTTTTGGATGTTGCAAACTCTATAGATATGCGCGGGCAGAGGCGGAGCTCCTATACAGCAGGTGGGGCAGCTGCCCCAGCTACCGCCAGAGTAGATCCCCACCCCCATGGAGTTTTTAGTGGGTGGAGCTTCGATTTGGAGGTTGGAGGCGACCAGGCGATGACGTTCTGGCTTCGATGGCCGGAGGAGGAAGAAGGAAAGAAAAAAGTCATTGTGGGGCGGTCGTTGGCGCCCAGCACAAGAGCCTTGGGCCCCTATCGCTAGACGCCATTCCTCTCGACCCTGCTCGTGCCTGTGCCGCCACCCGTAGGCCGCAACCCTCCGCCTTCCGTAGTCGCTCAGTGCCGGCGTGGTCCTTCGCCACCACCACCACCGCGGGAGGGTGATTTCATGGAGGAGGTTGCAGTAAAAGCATAATATTTCAATACTACCTCCCATCCAAAAATGTAATGCATATTCTTTATTTCTTTAGGATAACACTTTGAATAATATTTAATTTATTAGTATGTCATCTTTGTTTTGTGACACAAAATGTTAATCATAAGTACCTTTGAATATGGATCTAGTAACACCAATTTTGTATCACCAAAGTGAAATACTAATAGAGTACTTGTGTAATACCCCACTCCAAAATCTGCTTACGGCCCAGCTCTTCACGTGGAACGGGCCCGCATACGCATAGCACATTTCTTACACTTTCGTCCTCGCTTCGTGTAGAAGGGTTAACCCGGAGGTGCAATGTTTGGAACGATAATGATTATAAGTTAGCCCTCACCCTCCTAAACTTCCAAGATGGTACTAAATCCACCAACTACAACCACAACTAGGCTACATGGGCCAACAACTTCAACTACTAAGAGATATTCGGCTAGGATATTACAAATTGTTGTTCAAAAACTAGACATAAAGGTTGAATGAAGCATTAAACTTCAGAATACCAAAGAGAACATGTATTGGTCCTTTCTCGATCAGCATTAGAATTACTACAATCCTTTCAAAGGTTGCAGCTTGGAAAACTGAAAGCCAAAGCTCATGACAAAAACACAAATATAAACATATAAAGTGAAAGGAAGAGATCAGAGGCAGTGTAACGGCAATAGTACCTCCGATGTCCCTGAATGTACGCATCAAGAACTTCGCCATCTTTGGAAATTATTTGAACAAGCAGGAATGCAGGATGATCAAATGTTGTACTTTCCTGCTGCTGATGTGTGCCCATTTTCACCTTTGTTCCCTCCTATGGACTGCAAGATAACATCAAACCCTGATTGCTTGCAATTGACGTTTATCTCAGAGGAACAGTCCCCACGAATATGTTTTTGGGTTCCCAAGTAAAACGGCAGCATCTACAAGCTTTTCAAGCTTCATGTAATTCAAGATCTCATCAACTAGATTATTTGTTTCTTCTGCAAGCAGTCTAACCGTATTCAGGAAGATCTTCTGTTTAAAAACGAGAAACAAATCTGAGGGCCTTATAAATTTCATATACAGGCAAAAAAAAATTAAATCTATACAGCAGGGGAGACCCCCAACTTGCTTGGGACAAAAGGCTATGTTGCTGTATGTTGCTGTTATTGCAGCAGGGGAGACCCCCACTGTGTATACAGGCAAAAAGTATCTAATAGCTTCCTGTTCTATCAGATCATTTTCCCCAAATGCTGTAAGTATGAATTCTCCATGTTTTTGAATTTATAAAATAAGAACTTGCCACAGCAAATGAAAACATTAGAAAATAACGCAGGGAAACACACGTTACATATTTGTCCGGAACTCCAGATCTCACATAACAGCTACCTCCAAAGGTTAAAGGTCGAATACATAACATGGCACATCAGCAGGCCACAGCAATTTAGCATAACACATAATTAAGGTTTGGTCGGTAGCTTCCTAATAAGGTGTGTACCCACCAGTTCGATCTGCGAGAAACATGTACTCCATAAACAGCTTGCAGAAATATGATCAGCAGCATGATGTGCCACCAGGCACCTGCACTGAGAAACAAGACATCAAGATGATTGGAGTTAATCTTAAGTATTTACACTATGATTTATATTAGGCAAAATCAAAGGTAGAGCACAAGGGTGCGAAAATTTGAACAAGGGGGAAATTCTAGAGGAAAATATAAATAACTATATACAAATCCCTAGCTCTAACAAACAACTTCGCAGACAATCCATTTTTTCCTGAGTTATTATGCACGTCAAAGTAATTCTGTCCTTCCATGCATTTTTTGGTGGCATGTTCAGATACTTCAAAAAGAAAAGGAAGCTCACGACATACCTTTCTACTCATGCATTCTTTAGCACCTTCGCAAGTTTTTTGAATGCACCTGCACAGTACTTTCTTGATTCATGAGTACTTGTCAGTTGCTGAATTCTTCCAATTAACCCAATATCATTAGGAATTGAAGAAGGCTCACTGTTCATTCTCTTACGAAGCAGTTCAAGATCGAGCACTGTCTTATCATCTGCTGCTGCATAGGATGGATACACCCTCACGTTACACCGAGCCCCCAATACTGATCTCCAGTATGGGAAAAAAAGCTTCTCCTTGTGTATGTTGGATCCCATCCTCCAGTTACTTTCTTTCTCAGAACCTAGATCAATAAAGATTAAGCACTGTGAAACCCAAGAGATTCATGTTTCAGCATGATTAGTTAGAGAACTTGATTCACAGTATATTCATTGCTCATGGATTATGTGATATTTAAACTGCTACACACAATCAACATGATAAGCAGCTGAACCAGCTTTCATGGCGGAAACAGAGCAAGCACTAGAAGAGTAAAGAGATCATTCTAGTTGCATAGCAATAATAAGTATGTCTTTATTTTCAGACTGAATGTTACTTGGCGATCTACATTGTTTATCGAGTCAATTCTTACCCCCCTCCGCAGGTGAGTTTTTATGGAGCCAATTCCCTCAAAAGGATCATGAACAAGCAATAGTTACCCGCATGCTTTTACTTTAACTTATTCTATTTCTTTGTTCAAGAGCACAATGAACAGGAAAAAGGACAATGTATATGTTTCTAGAACATGGAAAATAATAGATATCTAACAGCATTATTTATTATTTATTAAAATCCCACGGTAACAGAGCAAGCACTAGAAGAGCAAGGGTCTTCACATCTCTCTCGGCGGGTGCGAAGGGCAAGGAAGCTAGTCGAACCAACTAGGTTTCGTCATTTCCTTAGTGGCGCGCTACATCGGCGCTCGGGTGTAGTGAAAAATGTGAAAGGGTCTTCACATCTCTCTCGACGGGTGCGAAGAGCAAGGAACCCGTCGAAGAGCAAGGAAGCTAGTCGAACAAACTAGGTTTCGTGTAGCTAGCTGAAACGTAGGGTCCCTAACGGATAAGTTAGGGTAGCTAGTTGATGCAGCAATTAGGAGGCGCGTAAATATTCTATGTATTCAGGAGACTAAGTGGAAGGGCCAGAAGACGAAGGAGGTGAAGGATACTAGCTTCAAGCTTTGGTACACGGGGGCAACATCGAGTAAGAATAGTGTAGGCATCTTGATCGATAGGAGCCTTAAGGATGGAGTCGTAGATGTTAGGAGGTAAGGCGACCGGATTATCCTAGTCCGGCTGGTAGTTGGAGATTCAGCTCTGAATGCGATCAGTGACTATATCCCTCAGGTAGGTCTTAGCGAGAGCATCAAGAGGCAGTTTTGGGAAGATCTAGATAGCATGGTCAGTATTGTGCCTATCAGCGAGAAACTCTTCATAGGAGGAGACCTCAACGGCCACGTGGATGCGACTAATGTAGGGTTCGAGCGAGTGCACAGGGGGTTCGGGTATGGTAGTAGGAATCAATAGGAGGAGGATGTTTTGAACTTCGCGTTGGCCTACGACTTATTGATAGCGAACACCCTCTTTAGGAAAAGGGAATCCCATCGCCAACTTGTAGATAGCGAGCACCCTCTTTAGGAAAAGGGAATCCCATCTAGTGACCTTTCATATGATGGAATAAGTCTAATGTAGCTTTATGTTTTAGCATCTTAGACTATCCTTTTTCAGTACCAGGCCCAACCTGTGAGGCTGTGACATGTATCATAGAAGGCCTCTTGCAGAAACTGGAAATAAATGACTAATATATCAGAATGATTTGTCAACTGATGATTAGAAGAAGAAATACACCTTAGGAGTAGGGTCTGGGATAATTATATCATTTGGTAACGCCTTGGCCATCAGATCTTTGCTTAAACAACTGGAAGAGAGAATGTCAAGGACCACATACTAAGGAAAGAAAACACAAGCTGATAGGAAATCATACAGATGGCTAACTACCATACCTCATCCATCTTTTCCAAATCGACTTTCTCATGAGCTATAAAAGATGGGATGGATCCCATGGACTCTCTGTAATATCTTTGTGACAGGCAGTTTGCATGGCCTCCTTTTCACATGTGCCTATTGGTGCAGAATTGGCCGGAGCTTTCAATTCCATTGTTTGGTTACTGAAAACAACGAAGTTTATTCAATCTCGAATAACATACAGTTGATAAACAATAATCCTTGAGGATATGAAAACAAAACAGGGATTTCTAGTTTTTCCACACAAATGGAAAACATTGTATTTTCTCCACATATGGACATGGTAACAATACTACATGTGAATTGAGCAGCCAAATAAGTTTTGCGTACTATTTTAAATTTTTAACTGAACAATTAGAAACTTTGATGCTTAGAAAATATGGAAATGGAACAACCAAAAACTATTGAGCTTCAGTTCAACAACAAAAGGTGAAAATTGGAAGTACGGACGGTAAATTGATGTTCCTCATACCGTGCCAGTTTTGACTAAAGACTACGGTAACAGCAAGGGATGCAACAATTTCAGATAGTCTTCAGTCCAAAGATGACAGTTTTGGCATGAGGGACAGCTCCAGATCTGAGGGATGCAACCAACAAAAGGTGAAAACTGGAAGTACGATAACTCATACTCGCTTTATAAAGTGAGCTCGTGATTTACACATGATTTTCATCAAGATTGGAAACAGCACATAGACTCCCGTGGTAATTAAAAGACAAGGAACTTGCAATCAAGATGTCACAGATTGCCGCTTACCACAGTCCGATTCCGACATGACCTCCTGGATAAGATAAAGATTGAATCTTCACCGGATCAGCCAAACCAGATCTCCAGATGAGGGGCTAAACTGGAGCAGGAGTGTTGGAAAATGGATCATCTAGGGGCTGGTCCGCGGAGGGCAGAGTGGGGTTCGAGACGGCATTTGTCACAAGTATACTATCATAATTTTTTTTTGTTAATTATGGTTTAATCACTAATTCATGCTCATTTCATAAATGCACTAGCATAAGAGTTTTAACTTTTAACAATTTTTATTAACCAAGAAATCCATTAGACTGTGAACTTTAGAAAGCGAGTGCTAGGTCCTAAATCATAATGTATCAATTTGTCTATAGCACAAGTAAACCATTTGTGTTTTACTAACTGGAGATTTCAAAGTTACTTGTCTTGTCATCGAAAGGTATGTCCAAAGACGGGTAGAGTGGTGTGGCAAAACTTTAATTCACTGAAGTATTTCCAAACTTTTTTAAAAATAAAGTAGAATAGCACGGCATTAGGGGCAGCACGCTAATCAACATATACTTATCAAAAGTTTGATGTAAAGTCTAGCCATACGATGAATAGAACTATTTGTAGATTTGTCTTCAACAGCAATTGCACATTGCAGGAACAAGATAGTTGGATTTGTACTCTGCATATGTGATTTGTCTTCAACAGCATAACTGAAATAGTTGTAGTGAAATTCGAAGTGAAAACCGATAAGTGCAATTGCACATTGCAGGTACAAGACTGAAGAACCTCAAAGGTCAGAGCGCTCCAAAGTTCGATATAACCGAGGAGTCGCAAAGAAAAAATAGAAGCACAGGTTGAATTCATCAAAGAAATAGCACAACTGAATGGTTACGTAGACAAAAAGAAGAGAAAACTCACTTGCATTGATAATCATCTGTGTGGGAGTGATCTGTGGCAGCGGATCCATGGAGGCCTCTATCCCCTTGGCCAGGGAGATGATGTAGGGGCAGTAATCCTTTACTTTCCGCACCTCCCAATCTACCCAAACACCTCCCTGGTGTCGATGGAGGACAGGTCGTTGACGACAATGTCGGCATCCCAGACGACCTCCTGCAGGTTGGTGACGACCTTGAGCGGGCGGATCAGGTGGCGCGGGACGTCCTCGCGCGCCACGGGGAGGGGTTCCCTGCGGCACCATCTTCGGCGAGAATGCCGTCAAAGTCGCCATCGGCCGCTGCGCCGTCGACGCCAGTCCCATGGGACATCCTCCGCCTCCCACATGTGTCTATCAATGGTGGTGACTGATTCTGGAGGCCGGGACTTTGGACCATTCCTCCAAAGAAGCTCACTGGCGGCGCCATCATCGGCATGGCCGTCGCCTCCGGGACCATGGCACCTCGCCTCCTTTGCCTTGGGAGGAAGAAGATGGAATCAGGATTTCTCTCTCCTCTAGGCTCCTGTAGCGCCTGAGCCATTTGTCTCCCGACCTTATCTCTCTCCGGCGCTACGAGTTACATCTTCTGCTTCTGACATCGATCGCCTTAGGGCGCCTGATGCCCTCCTTTTGCCCTCGCCGTTTCCCGTCCCTTTTGCCACGTGCTTATGCAGCTGTACCTGTACCTCACATTCCCGGTGCGTGTAATAACAAGTAAGGTTAAAGAAAATTTGAAGAATTTATAGAAAAACTTCCCATGTGTCCCTTTGGCACATAGGATTGCATCCTATAAAATTTCTTAGGGTTCTCATGGGATGCATGAGTTTGGAAGAAAACTAATATGAAACCCAAACTCTTAAAAAATTTCCTTCATGTTTATCTCTCTCTCTTTTCATTCCTTTATTTTTCCTACATTACCTCCAAACACTATTACAAAATCTCCTACATTATCAAATCGTATAGGATACAACTCTATTCTTATACTTTTTCTATTCCTACATTTTGATATTCCTTCGTTCCAATGACGAGGAGTGTCAGGAGGATTTTTTAGGTGAGAGAATCTGAGCAGGGTGACTGCCATCGCCGACGTTGCCCGTCAAGGTCCCAGGCGCTGCTGCCCGTGGTGGCCGCGCTGTCGCGCCTCACGCGGGGGCCGCGTTGCGGGGGTTGCGCCGCCTGCCGAGCTCCCCATCATGCCGCCCCCAACGGGTTCCATGAGCAATAAATAAATAAATAGAAGCTACTAGGTATTAACTGATCGGGGCTCGAGGGTACCAAAGGAAATTCGTCTGTGTGGGGGCAGAAAAGGGATTTCCGTGAGTAGGGGTAGATGTGGGATTTTCCATACCTAGGGCTGCAGGTCTGGTCGTCTTGACGGCACCAAATAGCCAGCCGCTCTGCTGCCGCTGTCCTCTCTCGCTCCACACTTTTCCAACTGCTCCCCCCCACCCCTCCGGATGGGATGACCGCATCTCTCTTTCCTGCGGCGCGTCCGTGGCCACAAGGAAAGGAATCTTTGGAGGGGGGAAATTTGCAGAGCGGATGCCAGTTGCAAGAGGAAAACGCCCGGCTATGCCTACCCACGACGCGTTTTGGTGTGGCGGTATATTTTTTGTATTGATTAAATCTCAGCTCTGCTTTTGCCTCTTCGTGCGTGGACCAAGCAATTTGATTTCACCACCTGCAAGGCTGCAGGGTTATTTGGTTGGTGCGATGCAGGCTAGTAAAAGGTTGCGCCCGCCTATGCTACGCCTCTCTAATCTGTTATGGTCGATAGGATAGTGTGCGTCGAACGTTTTTTAAGGTGCAATCTAATGTTAGAGTTGTTTTTTCTTTAAAACAAATTAATCTGTATTTCCTACTGTTATCTTATCTTGCAGGGGAAAGAGGAAGGATGAGTTGATTTCCTTTATAGTTATATATTGTATTTTCTGCTGGAACCGGAAAAAAGTTTTGTTGCTTGGTGTGTAAATTAAATTTCATGAATATTGATCTTTTTTCTTTTATTGGATGTTGATTATTACGATTTGTTGGGTGGAAAAGTGTCTATTTTCCGATGGTTAAGCTCACTCTCGCAGTAAACTAGTGTTTCCTCATTGTGGCGTGTTCTGCTTGGTGTTACACATAGATTGATTGATGGGACGCGGTCGGGTAGGGATGGGATTGTTAGGGAATTGCAAAAGCAACTCAGCTAGCTACTAGGTAAGATTTATCAATGAAATGCTTTTAATATGTATTTTCTTTTCAATTTTTGTAACTTTCCATTCAAAACATCTAGGATTTGCTGATTTCCCACTTCATCTGTAGGTAAATAAACAGATACATGATAGCTCTAAGCTTTGTTTTAGCAAAGCTAGCTCTGTCTCCAAGAATCATCGAGTTGTATTGTTTAAGCTATATTCTTCCATTTTCGACTACGTATAGAAGGTTTTAAACATTAGTTTATCACTTGTAAATCCAAAGAAAAAACCTAGGGGTTTTGAGCTGATGATTTGCCAAGCATGCCCATAAATAGTGGACGGTTATTATGATATCATTTAATCCCTCCATTTTCATAATGTTTTTCCTGCATACCTAACTAGCTTAATACAAGAGCTTGGTAGAATTCTATCAAAATTATGCTCATTACATAAATTCAAAAGTATGGGTATCTAATAAGAACTTTGTAGCAATTCATGGGCAGGGTTCAAAGGCAACTTTCATTCAGAATAATAAACAAACCGATATACTCATTAACTTTTTGTTTGGACTCCTCAAGACTAAAGCTAATCTTCGATGGCATCACATATATATTTTTTTTGCATGTGCATGGCATTCAATGTACAACAAGTGACTTTTGTTGAATATCCATGTGAGTAATTCATCCATATGCTTATTGCAAAGCTCGGTCTAGTTCAAATTTCTTACCAGTCAAATAATACACATTTGCTGAGTGGCTTAGTTGAAAGCTCCGCCAAAAGGGAGATATGCTCCCATATGTTGTTAGTTCATATCTGGCTCTGCTACTTTGTAATGAAGTTCTTACATATTTCACTAATGCAACAGTGCAGGTAGCTGATACAATCATCGAGAGTATTGCACATGGAAGATGAGCAAAGGTGTTTTACCATCTCCTTGCAGTCACTCTCGCGCTTTGCTGGAATTCGATGGAGTCATGTAAGTTTTGTGCTTGCTTGCATTTTAAATTCTTTATTCTATCCCCATTAGAGTCAAACCGTTTGAATGTGAGCGTTGGAAGGTGCACTCTTAGCCTCATGAAGCTACTTTGCCTCCATTAAAACCACAATAGAGAAGGATGAGGTCATGGAATTGTATACAAGGATGAGGTCGTGGAAGTGTTTGCCACTGACGCTAATCCATCCACCATATGTTCGGCGCAATGGCGCTTAATGACTCCATCCACTACCTCCTCAGCAATGGCTCGTCCGCTGCCTGTGCATGACCCAAGCCACTTGACGACAGTGACGAGCTCACGGCATTGTTCCTGTGGGTAATGGGGCGGTCTTCACAAAACGACACGCTCCTCTGTCGATGAGATTGAGCGCGGTAGCAGCTATTCGACTCATGAGAGATGCCTTAGAGCGGGAGTTGCTCGAGCACAGCAAGTGAGCAGTGATGCGGAGAGCCAGCATGGAGGCATGTGGTGTGCCCCCATCTAGCAAGAAGTGGACCCTACCTCTTGGTGCATTGGATTTGGATTATGATCATTTTTTGCTTTTTTTGGTGTCGTTGATCGTGGCCGCTGGTGTATTTTTCTCTCCCTTTTTCACCTTTTATCGATTCTGATCTTCTTTTCTTCTCCAATGTTCGGCGTGTCGCACTGGCGAGGGAGGGTACTTATGCGCGGGTGGGATTGGACCAGGGGTTTGGAGGCAGGACCGCGGTTAATTTAAGAAAAGTGATTTTTTTTGCAAAATGACATCTCTTACGTAAGAAAAGCTCCTACATTTGAATTAGGTATAGATTTTTGTGAAGAATGTTGGAAATAATCTCATGTGTCCAGGTTCACCTAGTGTCTGGTTCATTGCTATTAGTGCTAACTAGATTTCAGCTTCTTGTTAAAAGAGAATAATATGCAGATTATGGGGGCATGGACTGCATTAACTAGGAGGTTATCATGGGCAGGTTGCAGCCCTATACCAGCTATATATATGTGAGAAAACGATGAAGGCAGTGCGGCCAACATAAAAAAACTACTTGTGCTTGCATGTGAGTCCACCGTAGAGGAAAGGCAAAATTGGATATCTACCATTAAAAGAACCTATCTTTAGCTATTTATTACCATCAAAAGAACTGAACTTAGATATTTACCATCCTAAAATCACACGTTACAGATATCTAGCACTCTGTTTGCTTTTGCCATCATCCCTCGTTAGCCGACATCAACACCATCGATGACCACCTGACCGAGCTCGCGAGCTAAAATCTTGATGACGGAGAGAAACGCGGCAAGTGAGAGGCCGATGATTTGATGCAACCCAAATTGACGACCACCTGATTCGATGCTAGCCCCTCAAGCGCGCTAGAGATGTCAGAGTTGAAGCTGAAGCACCTCGTCTTCCTCCATGATCCGGCGATGCGTCGAGGCCTCCACAGAAGCCTGGCGATAACAAGATCCGCTGAGGACATGATCCACTCAATTGGCTTCCCCCCAGTCTCCATGCGTGAGATCTTCTGGCACAAAATCATCTCAAATCAAGGCTAGCAGATAACAAATCAGGCTCCCTCATCAATTGGTCCTCTCAAATCTCATCCGAGACAAACAAAGCCACATTAAAACAACGAATCGAAGCTGGAACATCTCAAATTCAACTCACCGGCCTCATTTGCTCAACGCCAATGGCAGATTGTGCCGTTCACCTCCAGTCTCGGGCCGTGGAGGCGCGCTCTCTGTGGGCGCACATCGACCGCACTGTCACCCCTGCCAAGCACCTCCTCGCAACGCTTCGCCTTGCGTCCGCGCTCACGAAGAGGCAGCGCCACCCGTGGACCCGGCTGACGGCGTGGTGCGGCTGCGTGGATGAGCTCCGCGAGGCCATCGAGGAGGTGATGGCGCGCGGGGATGAGGGGAGGGTGGAGGAGGCCACCGCCGCTCACCTGGGAGTGTGGGAGACGTGTGGGTGAGGCACGCCGTGTGTCACCCACTCCGGCTCGTTTCGCAGCCGATGAGGGATGACGACGGATGCAAACAGAATACTAGATATCTATAACGTGTGATCTTTGGATGGTGAATATCTAAGGGTTGTTCTTTTGAGCTAAGGATGGGTTCTTTTAACGGTAGATATCCAATTTTGCCTAGAGGAAAACACGATAGACACCTCAAAAGTGAAGGAGTGACTCCCAACAAAGAATAAGAGCTAATATGGTTGAGTGAAAACAGTGTCTGATGGAATGGATGATGGTTATTTGGACAAAAAAATAGTGGCAGATGGGATGAATATTTGGATGGATGATTGGCATTTTGCAATTTGAATGTTGTTAATCGCAAGCTCAAGTTATGAGCAAACATGCAATTTACCCAATATTCACAGCATTACAAGATAAAAATGACCAAGTATAAGCGAGGCCTGAATTTATCAGAGAGAAAATGGGACCAAATTCATTCTAAATTGGGACAGTCCTGATTTGATGACTACATCACGAGCCCAGCCTTCTCTCTCCACAAAAGCAAGTCCCACCCGTAGATCCACTCTTGACCACTTTTCCTTCACGGCTCTCCCTCTCCCAAACACCACAAACCCTCCTCCCCGAAACCCTCCTCCACAAAAAAAAACTTGGGGAAAGGGTGGTACCCGCGAGAGAAATCATGGTGTGGATCCGTCTAGCACGGATTGGATGCCGGAACCAGCCCTTGTACCGGGTGATTGCTGCTGACAGCCACTCCCAACTGGATGGGAAGCACCTCGAGGTGCTTGGTTTCTACAACTGCTTCACAGGTTAGGGTTTTCTTCTCTTGGTGTGGAGATTCCGTCAGATTTTCTGGAGATCCCGTCGGATTTCATCTATGATCTGTCGAGATCCCGTCAGATTGAACTCTCTGTCTGTTAGACATGTTTATGCATCTGATTTCCTGATGAAATGGAGTTTTTGTGTTATCCCTTATGCATGCAGGGGAAGATGGTGCCAGCAAGTTGGTCCTAAACCTTGAGAGGTTGAAGTAAGTTTACTCGAGATTTATGTTTATTGTTCCGTTTCTCTCTTTGGAAAGATTTTGTTATTTGGTGAAGTTGCTACCAGCCCATATGATATTTGTAGTTAGTTATCTGGGAAGCTGAGTAGGGTAATTATTCAAGCTTGGCTTGAGTTGGATAGTCAGGGGTGTTTAGTGGATAAGCTTTTCTGACTGCTAGTTGATTGTAGCGTCTATTGTCTGCAAACGAATTATAATACCTGACCCTCAGGTAAGAGTTTTTTTGTTTAATGTAATTCATTGAAGGTTAAGGTCGAACATTGCAATGTCTCAGTAAATTAATTCATTGATCTGCGTAGTATATTTAGCTGAGTTACCTTTGTCAAGTAAATTATTTTCAGTTTTCAACACTTTAGCTTGCCGACAATGATTCGTCTTTTATCAAATCTTTTTCAAAGAGAACACTGTGCTGTTTTTCTTTTTAGCTTTGGAGCTATTAACAATGTACAACTGTCTTCACTCTTAGGTACTGGATGTCGATCGGGGCAAGACCATCGGATCCACTTCACAGTGTTCTCATTCGGGCGGGATTTCTGGATTCATCTTCAATGGTGTGCAGCACCTCAAATGAAGGCCCCAGTGATGCGTTCTCAGTAAGTACAATCACTGCTTGCCACTCTGGTTCCTCAGTTAAAGTTGATATATTTTCTATTTTAGCACTAAAAAGTACGCTACTTTTTTGAAGTGATGGTGCAAGAATAAACTTCTCATTGTGCTAATAAAAAGATGGCAAATCTTAATCATTAAACTTTTTTCTGGATAATTTTGCAGTGCCATTGTTTTGCCTCCTAAAAAAATACTTTCATGATCTCTAGTGTACTACGCACTCGTCCCTTGCAGATTGTCCTGTGCAACATAATAACCTTGTTATTATTGTTATGGTACACTCATACTGGAAGACCTCACTATTCTAGTATGGCTATTATTTTTTCCGCTATGGCTCTATCCATTCAGATGTTGGTTTGTCCATCTTATGTGCATATTTAATATGTTGTGTTTCTTCAAGGTACAACAACAACAACAAAAACAACATAGTCTTTTGTCCCAAGCAAGTTGGGGTTTACTTTTGTCCCAACATCAACCAAATCAAATGCATCAAGGATGGAGCAGATGAAACCCAGAAAGGCACAAGATCTCCTCATCCTTTACCAGAAGTCGATCTGCTCCATCCTTGATGCATTTGATTTGGTTGATGTCCCTTGTCTTCCTCTCGCGAATCCTAGCCATCCTATAAGTACACTGTTGCAGTTTATATAGGTGGATCATTTTGAAAATCCCACCGATTGGGTCCAGTTTTGTGCACTAAGAGTCTAACCCTCCATGTCAACTGAGGGCTTATCTCCGAAGTCAACATTAGAGACATGTCTCTCTGTGGATGTTCCAGTTGCATATTGATTTGTTCTGTGTAACCAAACTATTAAATATTAAGTTTCCCTCAGGGCTTCTTTCACATTTGTTTAGCAACTTGTTGGTCTCACTACATTGTCTTAGCTGTCTGCAGCTTTGTCGTCCATTTAGTTCATCTATCTTGGTAGTTATTTGGTATCTCGCGACTTCTGTTCCTACAAGTTCTAACTTGTTAAATATTTCAAGCGAATTTGTTCAATTGTTAATTTCTTTCTTCTGTGCTAATTTATTCCCTGTTTTCTTGTAGGCTTTTTCAGGCTCTTCTAGGTTGGGGTCTTTCTCTCATAACAAGCCAGGAAGCTCAGCAGTGTGCCTCAAGAAAGTACACGTGAACTATTTGAGCCTGAGCCAGAAAAGCCTCCTGTTCTACTTGGTGACAAGCAGCTGTTACTGAAGAACATAAATGAAGCGCTCTTAGAGAACAAGATGAAGCTTGCTAGGCCCTTCCTCGAGCACAAGTATAACAAGGAGTTCAGGCATCATCTAGCCTCCAATTGCCTGCTGCTTCCTGATGGTTTACAAAGCGAGTCCACGCAATTCATTCACACCCAACATCATCGAGTACATCGCAGACCTCCTCAATACCTTAGTTCCTATGAACTAATGCTTTAGAGAGAGAGGATTGAAAATGATGAGGAGTGGGACCATTTTTGGAACTAGATAATCAGCAATAGAGTATTCATAGTCGAGGACTGGTGCTCAAACATTGGTAATGTTGAGACCTTGCATTACGACTATGGAATCACTGGTTTCTGCAAAGGCGAAGTTGATGCTTCTTTCCATGATGGTAAAGGTGGAATGCCTGGAAAAGCTACAATCTCAGTAATAATATGGAAGGATTGTAAGCTTGTTTGCGCACAAGTTTACAGGGATATGGATTGTAGCTCAATACATGTCGCTGAAGCGTATGCTGTGTTGGCCCTATTCTTCAAGTGCATTGAAATCGGCATTGAGCATCTGGTCCTCTGGACAGATAACTCAGACATTCAGGGTTCGGTCACCGGATCATACACCATAAGCCAAGGCAGGAAGGAAGACGAACGTGACATCCTGCTATTGCTTGGGTGCATGAAGAAAAAGTTCACCCAACTGAGAGCTATGTGCAAACCGCGTGAGCTAATGTTCTTGGCTGATGACCTAACTAAAGGTTTGATTAGTATTCCTGAGTCTATGGACTTGGCACCGAAGAAATTTGATTACCATTTGAGCCAGAAAGCTCTGTTCAGGTTGTCCGGGGCAGGAACTACAAACACTATACTTAAAAAATTTGGTATGTTTTCTTCACTTCGTTATGTGTGATGTTTGGTGCAACACTGTGATGTCTGTTGGATTTTTTCTTATACGATGCTTGATGCATGATGTGTGCAGCTCTCAAGAAATACAACAGAAAAGAACAGACTAAGTGTTTCTTGATCGTTGATAATCTGGACAAGATTGATGCTACTGCACAGCTTAAAAAAACTCTGCGCCCCACTGAAGTATTCATTGATGTTCAGAATCTTGATGAAAAGCCTAAGGACTTTCGAAGTCGACTAAAAGAAATGGTTGACAACAACCTTCATAGAGGTATAGTGAAGAATGACTGTACTATCCTCAATCTTGCTCAAAGATACATATGATTTCTTGGGTTGTTTTACTGTCATTCTTGTGTCTTCTGTGGAGCAGAAAGAACTAGATCCAGCAATTGAAGAGATTAGTGCACTAAGCTACTGTTATTTTATTGGCAGTAAGTATCATTTTACCATGTCCAACTAAATTGATCATCACCTTCTATCAGTGTCTTTATTTGATACATCTTATATCAGTAATTCAATTAATCTGTTTGTGCAGTCGGGGAAGGTCCATCAACAAGGTGATTTGGAGAATAGGATTCTTGGATCATCATGGCAGTTTGTTTGGACAAGAGCCCTTTTCTTTTCGTGTGACTATCTAAGTCATTCAGTCGCATAACACTAATTTCTGAGCACTCTTCGTTTTAAACCTGTTCCTTTGAGTTCTAGCACGGTGTTGCACACTGTGTAACTGGCTAAATGGCCTTTTTTGTACGAATATATTAGTAGCTTATGCATTTTACATTTCCTTTTTGGGTTGGGAATGCAAATTTGGTCCTACCCGATTGATGTAGTTTGAAGGATCTTGGTCAGAACTCAGTAAAAGTTCGAAGTATCTTGGTCAGAACTCAGTAAATGACTTAGACCTGAACAGGAGATTCTAAGGTGGTCCCACTCTAGACTAACTACTAGGAGATTCTAAGGAATTGAGCTTGTAGGCTTCTTCACCATGAATGAAGAGGGGGTGTGAGCCTGTATTTATAGTGGGAGGTGGAGTAGGGGCTACTCCACCGCCATGTCATCGATCCAGGAGGCTTGAACTCTCCACCCTTGGATCCACCGCCTCTAAACCGCCTTAGAATGGATGGTCTTGATCTTCATCATGCGTTTAATGTGTGGGGAGTCACCAGGCGCAGCAGGGCCATAGGGGGATATCGACCGACCCCCCTATGGTAGGTGGGCCCTACCCCCGAGCTTCTAGAACATGCCCCACTGGTTAGGGACCAAGTGCTGCTAACATTGTTTCAATCAAAATTGAAGCTAAGCAAGAAGAAAGGGTTGCAAAATTGAAGGTACGCAAGATGAAATTGCATTGCTTCCAAAAAAAACTGAATCATTGTTGCATTGTTTAATCCATCTCTTTCAGTCTCTCTCCCTTCTTCTTGCTGCCGTTGGCAGCTGCAGCGCAAGTGCGCAGGCCTCTGGTGGCTGGCCGGGCGCAGGCTGCTGGCGGTCGGGAGCGCACGCAGCCACGGTCCACCGAGATCCCTTCCCCGGGCGTGGACCTGCGCATCATCCCTCAGCGACGCGAGCAGCGCCGGGAGGCACCGGCCGCGAAGGACCGCCCCTACGCGCGGTCGCGCCGATCCGCGCGGATCCGCGCGTGCGGAGCGAGGGGGTGGCGATTCCGCTCAGGCCGCCCTCCTCTGCGGGCTGTTGCCGGCGTTGAGGGCCCACGCAAGCCGGTGCTCCTCTCTCTACGGTACCCTCTCTCACTCAGATCTGACGGGTACAAAAACCAAATCGGAAGGAGACGATGGGAACGAGCAAGCATACCTGGCCGGAGCGGCGTCCTGGCGGCGCGGGAAGGGCCGGTGGCGGGAGCGGCTTCCCTGCCGGTGCGGGAAGCGCTGGAGGTTGCTCCTTACTCGGATGAGAGGCTGGAATGTGGGAGGTCGAGGGCGTCGGATGAGAGTGCTCAAACTGAGATGAGAGACCGGTTGGAGACGTTTTTTAAGCTCTCCCCTAAAAACACCGGTTGGAGTTGCTCTATATGCCCCCCAACAGGAATCAGAGGAGGCGGTCTTCCAGCCCACAGGAGCATTTACATGGGCCGGATCGAGGCCCGTTTGGATAGACTAATTCTACATTATAAAATTTAACAAGGTCTTGAGTTTAACCTAGAAATTTAGTACTTCCACATTTTCGTTCGAAAACATGATTGATGGATTAAGTTTAAAGCTCATAACAAGTTACTTTTACCTCTTATATCCTCACCTTCCCTTTCTTTCTCTCTCTTTCTGGTCATTTCCCAAGTCATTAGCACATTTCCCTAGCTACTGCTTTTACACCTTTTGGGTAAGCTAAAGTTTAGCTTTTAGCTTACCTATTAGTAATTATGTGTGATAGGTTAATGCAGAAAGGTGTTAGACTTTAGCACTTTCATCTATTAGTATCTAGATCTACCTAAGACCACATGATCCCACCAACTTTAAAATAGATTAAAGGAATTACGTACAAGATGTTGGAAAGGAGGATATTGAAAATAAATTGAAAAGGAAGGAGATAACCGTAGACCGATTCGTTGAGTGCTAATAATACGTGCGGAGAATTTCGTTGTTGGTTGCATGGTTAAATTTGAAATTGCTCCATATGGAAATATTAATCCCATCTATTGGAATTTATTTTACTTTAAATTTTAAAAACATGCCTCCCTACCAAAACAAGATGCATCTCATTGTGAACAGATGTAATCCGGAAAACATCAAGAACTTCCAGGTTTGGATTAGATGATTAATTTGGTTTTGACTTGTCGGTGTTTCGAATCACCGGCTAGTAAATTTGTCATTGCGCGTCTGGTCCGGATGGTGTGCAAAGAAGACACAAGGATTTATACTGGTTCAAGCCGAATACCCTACATCCAGTTTTGATCTGCTCATGTTACTTGCACTTAGTTTGCAGTAGGGTGTACAAACAAGCGAGAGAGGGAGGAGCTTCCAAGTCTCTGGTGCGAGTGTGAGAGTGTGAGTTTCGATCCATCCCCTGCGCAGGAGGGCTTGCCTCCCCTTTTATAGTCCAAGGGGAGGATACACGAGAGAGAGAGAGTGAGGGAGCGGGCGTCGCCTAGTCTTGTCGAGGCCCATGCCATCGAGTGCGGCATGGCCTCTGTCCTTGGTCCCTGTTTCCCCAGTCCGATCACCCAGTCGTAGTGGGTGGACTTATCGCGGCAGCATGTGGGGCGAGCGCGAGGCGTGGTGCGATACGGCCCCTTGTACGATAGTTGACCCGGGTGCATTCTCCCCTGACCGCTGTGCCCCGCCCATCCTCTGGATGATGTCATGGGTGTGTGTGGCCATGCCCCCTGGGCATTCTTCCCCATCACAGCTATTGTCATGTCAAAGGATGGCACGCTGCGGGTCGTTGGGAGGCGCTATGATGGGGGCAATTGGCACAATGCCAATATGTTCGCACTGTAGATGACACATGTTCCCGGGATGGCCTATCTTGGTCTTTAGTCGCATCAAGATGCACCTAGCCCTGCTTCTGGTGTTAGAGGTTTGACTTTCGGGGTCGAGCCCCTGCGCCCAGAGTAGGTGGAGATTGAGTGGTCCCCTCAAATTCCTCGTCTCGCGGGGGTCGGGTGAGCCATCCGACCCCTGTGTGATTGGGGTTAGGCGAGGCGGAGCCCCGCCCAAGGGCTAAGGGGCGTTCGACCCCTGTGTGGTCAGGGTCGGGCGAGGCGGAGCCTACCCTGAGGGTTGAGCGGGGTCTGGACCCTACGTGGCTAGGGTCAGGTGAGGCAGAACCTTCATGCAGGGGCCCGAGTGGACCCGGCCTCAGCGCCCTCAGGGTCAGCACATGCCCTCCTGAGAGAGAATCCTATTTCCTGTCACAGTTTCCATCTTGTTAATGTTGTATGAGCCTTCTCCATTAATGCAACCATCGCCCTTATCGCAGCCCCATGGGTATCCCTAATATTGATACTCGATAGTAGCCCCCTAGCCTGTGGATGAGTTGTTCGACTCATTCGCAGGCTCAACATGGTCGTGTTGGAGACGTTGCTGATCACAGGGGTGCACGAGCGCACCTGGTAGGTGTAGCCCTCGAGCCTGTGAAGGAATTGTAGACTCGTTCGCAGGCTCAGCGCTACCGCATCGGGGATGCCTCTTATTTCTATGGGTGTCATGAGCGCGTGTGCCAGGATCCCGATTGCTTGGTTATTTTTCGCATGCGGCCTCGCACTAGGCCTCTTTTTGCGATTCCGACCCATGAGACCCTGGGCGCAGCGGGGTACCAGTCACGGGTCGGTTCATCTTGTGATCGTTACCCCTCAAGCGTCCTCATTTGTCAGGATGAAGGGGCCAAGCCATGCCGTGTTTTTCCTCGCTGGTCAAAACACGGTGCCCTTGTGAGCTGATAGCAGGTCAGTTCAAGTGAAGCCCCGACATCCCGTTCGTGGGGTTCTGAATGGATCAGCTGGTGTTCGACTTCAGACTCCTGGCAGGCAAACCATCTAGTTCTCAGGTCCATTCGACCGGTCCCGAGGGCTCGTTTCCTTCCTTCAAGGGAAAACCATGGTTTCAGCCTTACCAAGACTCGAACGCAGGTCGGGATGCCCATGGCACTCGGGCGCATGGGTACTGGCCACTAGGACCCATCCTGTTGACACCGTTTTTCGACACGTGTCAAATGGGCTGAAGCTTAACTGGTCAAGGGCCGTTGCCCATCGGCATCGGGAACATGTGGAGCCGATATTGCCGATAGAAGAGTGTTGTGGGAAGATTAGGTGCGTTGCCGATGGAAGCTGGATGGCTTTGCTGACAAAGGTTAATTGGTGAAGTCTTGCTGAAGCCGGTTGCCGATGAAAGGTCATTGCTGATGGCTTGCCAATTGCCGATGGGAGATGGTTGCCGATTGCCGATAAGGGCTCATTGTCGATTGCCGATGGAGGGTGGTTGCCGATTGCCGATCGAGAAATATTGACAATGCCGATGGACGTGACTTAGCACTTAGTGGCAACGGAAGGTTACAGGTGGCCAAAGAAGGAAGGTGCGGATTGAAGGGATCTGCCGATGGAAAGTTTCCATCGAAAAGAAGTATAAGGAAACTGGTGTCTTGTACCAGTATTATTATAGTAGTTTGAGTCCGACTCTTGCATGGGTCGTTCATTTTCCTTTAAAATAGGTCTGTTTGTTTGGGAAACAAATATTGTTATCCGGCTCCTGCGCGAGTCAGTTTCCTTTAAAGTAGGAGTTTGTTTTAGAAAGGATAGGTGTCGTGTCTTTGTACAACTCTCCATGCGGGAGTATAAATATGTGCCCGAGGGCCATGAAAAAGAGATCCAATTCAAAAACAAACCTATTTTATCTTATTCTACTTTTATCGCAATTTACATTCTACTGCATTAGTTATAGATTTCAACGAGTTCTTCAAGCTTTCGACAGGCTGCATCACCTTGATCTCCGTCAAATCCTTGTTAGTTCCGCGTAGGAGTACCTCTAGGCTTTGGCAATCCGGGCGCATCGCTGTTTGCCTCGTCTAGCTCTGCTCTAGTTACCCTTGATCAATCTGAGCCTTGACGTTTGGGCGCATCGCTGTCGTCTCGTTCAGATTGTTCTAGTTATCATCCTTGTTGATTGATTTGTCAAATCGACTGGCATGCCCTCGACATCGAGCTTTGGGTAATAGCCCGAGGTGTTCACAGATTTGACGCTTTTTGTGTCAACACCTCTTTTGACACGCTCGGTGGGACACGATTATATAAATTTTATATCTGCCATGGCTAATCCAAGGAGTGCTATTGAAGTCTCCACAACGGATCTGACAGGTTATCAGAAACAGGCTCTGGAGCAGGCAATAGAGGAATACAAGCGCTCATATCTTAGACCCTTCTGCCTAAACGGGATCAGCGAAGCAGTCCAGAAGCAAGATCCGCCGTCGCCGCGGCAGATCAATTTCAACGCCGATCTTGGTAAAATACAAGGTATAGTTAATTCTGCATTTGACAATGCATTGATTATCCAATCCAATATGCTGTCCGATGTTGTATGCAATGCTGTCAAGCAAGTCTTCAAGGGACAGGCACCGTATTATGTTGGTCCAGAGTATCATCAACTCGGATCGACATCTGGTACGATTCCATCGACGGTTCCAAGGGTGTCTTCACCGGTTATGAACCGATCGGCCGATGAGACTATGCCACCAAGATCGAGCCCAGCAAGCTTCACCCAGGTGAATACAGATCTGGTGGCCTTAACAATGTCTGGACCTGTGACCCAGAGTCAGCCAACTTCTGCCAACTGGTGGGGATACGGCATGTCTCCAAATTCATCTGCTGATTCCAAATTGGTCCAAGGTAACCATGCAGGATGGACGATTCCCATGGCATCGGCAACGTCTGTACAGCCGATGGTTCCAGTAGTGCATTATGCTATGTCCTCTCCAACGATGCAGCTGCCGACTGGAAATTTTCAGATCATCCCCGGAGTGCATTATGCGCAACCATCGGTAAGTCATTTGCCGACACAACAAAACCCAGCGGCTGCAAGTCAACCTATGGCGGCAATGGTTCCTCGAACTGGAGTATACACCAATCAAAGTAATCATTCTGTTAGTTACTCGATGCCACAAAAAACGACAAGCATCAGCTGGTTACCAGCCATCGGAAAATTCCTGGCCGATGCAACAAAGTATGCCGACTGTCAATCAAACTGCATCGACAATCATTGCCCAAGTTATGGTACCCCGCGAGTCCAAGCAATCATCCAAGGGTACAACAAAAACAAGCACCCGTCGATGATCAGCTATCGACGAATGTTTGGCCGATGCAACAAGGCGCACCAACAGTCAATCAGCCTATATCGGCAAATGCTTGGCCGATGCCACAGACTATGTCGAGTGCCAGTCAGCCTGCATCGGCCGTAGCTGCTACAAATCAAAGCTGTCATCCCGGAATACAAGAGTCGCAAGCTTCAGTTAGTTGTCAGTTACCGGTAACTGCTTGGCCGATGCAACAAGGTGTGCCAATTGCCAATCAATCCGCATCGGCAATGACTGCTCAAGTGGTGGTGCCCGCGCGTCAGGATGATCATTCAAGGGCGCAGGAACGACATATGTTGGCTGGCAATCAACCGATGGTGAATTCTTGGCCAACGCAAAGCGTGTCGAATGCCAGTCAGCCTGCATCAGCAACAGTTGCTCAGCTTATGGTACTTGCAGATCAACGCTATCATCCGAAGGTACAAGGGTTGCAAGAGTCTGCTATTTGTCGACCATCGGTGAGTCATGTACCAATGACACCTAATTCAGGTTGGGTCAATCAACAACCAGTCGTGCAGCCTGAGCGCCAAGTGGCGATAACTTTACAGTTTCATCCGGCGAGTTATCATAATGAGGTATCGGTACATCAACCGATAAATACCACACTGCAATACTCACAAGAAAAAGATGTACAATGAGACATCGGTACAGCAACCGATGAATGCAATACAAATAACGCCACAGCACAAGCTAGATTGCTCATCGGCGACACAACTGATGCATGGTGTTATCATGGCTAGTGCTGTGCACGCACCAATTATCCCAAGTACTTCGACGTCAAAACCTAGGGAGAAAGATCAGTCTACTCAGCCGGCAAGTGTTCAGAGATGCCCATCGGTCGATCAGCCGATGCATAATATTTAGCAGATTGGTGCTGTAGACGTGTCGGCTACTCCAGCTTGTTCATCACGAAGATCTGAAGTACATCAACCTACTCAATCGCTGGAGAACGAGTCTGCGCATCGGCAGAATCCAGACACAAAGCTGTTTTCGACCGAGGAAGTGGAAGCTTCAGACTCGGACAGGGAGCCAAGTATCGGCGTCGCTGAATTGGAGAAATTCACTTTCGATGTCACGGACGCCGATCAAGATGTTAAATCATTTGAAACCGAGAAGACTTGGAGCGCAAAAGTGCTCTTTGTTGGACAAGGGAGCTCCAAGTCAGGTGAAGAGATGAACATCGGTACTTCTGAATGGGTGAAAGATGAGGAGCCGACTTATGCGCTTGGCCAGAATAGGGCTGGAAGGTTCACCTTCGATGTCACGAAGGCCGATGGGATATTTGACTTATTACTTCAGGAAGGGCGCGTTAAACTAGCCCTTAATCAAGTAATTCCATCGGCCGAGGAGCTCAAGAAAATCAGGTACTGCAAGTGGCATAACGCAACTTCTCATGGTACCAATGACTGCAAAATGTTCAGGCAGCAGTTGCAGTCAGAAATTGATTCTGGACGGATCCAATTTGTAAATCCTAAAGTCCGGAAGCCAGTGGAAATTGATCAGCACCCGTTTCCTAATTATATGGTGGAAACCGCTAGAAAGACTAAGGTGCTGACATCGGACGCTGCCAGAAAGAGTGCATCGGTAGATCCTGATCATCAAGTGGCTGAGCGCGACGTTGAAAAGTTTGTCGATGACAGGAAAGGTAAGAGAATTGCCGATAGAGGTGGCTATATCAGTAGGGCTCCTGGTGTGGTAATCACGCACAAGATACCAAGACAGAACTATCGGCAATCACGAGATGAACGATATCGGCAGGAAGAAGAACATCGGGACTGGCTTCGTCGGAAAAACCATTGGAGGTGTCCCTTTTTCATTCACTGTTGGGAAGAAGGCATTAAGTTACCCACTGCCGATGACTGTCCTGAATGCAATGGGTATTACACTACCGATCGGTCAGGTAAGGGACCTTGTTTTGATGATCGGGCATCCAGGTACGCCGAACCGCTCAGAGAGAAGAGGTCGGTACATGACCGACTGGGGGGCAAGCTTAGTGCCCATAGCGAGCTTGGTGGACAGATTGATCAAGAGGAGAGCAAGGAGCAGACTAAGACAAGAACACACGATGAGGAGGTGCTCTTCAGAAATTCGAACATCGGAAGAAGTGCCAATGTAAGTAACGAGAAACGGCGCCAACCCGTCTGGAAAACCAAACTCCCTCAGTGGTGCCCTAAGGGTTTGACCAAGACCCAGAAAAGGAGGATTCAGCGTCAGTGCCGCGACGACCTGTATGATGGTGCGGAACCCTTAGGAGGGAGGTAGTGGATGCCAAAGCGCAAGGATAGGGATCCATCGGCAGATGGTGATATTGCGCCGATGGTCTAATCAAAGTCAATCTTGGACCTGCTAGCTTGGGGGCTGCACTCGGCAAATCAGCAATTCCAATTATTATACTTTGGGACACCTACCGATGGTTTGAAACGCCGTGTTGCCGGTCAATTCGCTAACTACCAGATGGTTGTAAGAATGATTCTGCTGCACTTGCGTATAATGACTAAATATGTGGTGTGTGCGTTCTGGGAGTTATTCGTACTTTTTGGTGGGCCTATCGGCGTTATCCTAATTCTGATCTGATGGGAGTCTGAAGCCTCGTTGCCGATTATTTTCACAATGAGGCTAAATACAGGGTCTGTTAATAAGTTGGGATTGCTCGAGATTTTAGCCGATTCGACAAGTTATAGTATCGGTAATAATTGCCGATCACTAGGTAAAAGAGTTTGCTGATGGTACTCTGATATGGAGGTCGACGTTACCGATTGAAACTAAGTGCTAGGATTGGAAAATGGTTCTTATCGGATAAGACAGTTTGCGCTCGGCAACGCCTACGTTCTGAGACCTCTCGAAGGAGTCATCATATCGCGTGCTCGTTTGGATGCCGATGAAAGGAAAAATATAATATATCGGTAAAAACGTGCAAGCAGTATATTACAAGGCTCAGAATTAAGTATCGGAGTTACATCTTTGCCAATATGATAAATGGATTACAACAAGGAGTGAATGATTGATATCGCACGTAGGCGAATCTGTTCTATCTCGTCCAGCTCCTTGGCGTCGGCATCGGCAGAACCCTCGACCAGCTTGATCTTCTTCTTCCACAAGATGGCTTGCCGAGCATTCTGGTCCCTCTCTTGCCGCAGAACCTTGATGGTATCAGATAGTTTGGTTCTCTGCTGGTTGGCTGCAGTCAGATCCTCCTCAACCTTCAGTAATTCTGCAGGTAGTTCCTCCTTCCTCGCCGACAGTCGTGTGACCTCCTGATCAAGATTGCCGATGAAGGTTTCTGCTTCACTGATGTCTTTGTGCTTCGCATCGGCAATCGCCTTGAACTTAAGTTTTTCCCCCTCGCTCTTGGATTGAGCGGCCCTATCGGCGATGCGACGGGTGAGCCTCTGGTACTGGATCTGTTTAGCATCGATGGAGGCTGCCTGAAGAAGAATTTCTGCCATATCGGCAGGGAGGTGACTTTGGATGTCTTTGAAAGCAGTCCTTGCCGCCGATGAATCTTGAATGAGCTAGGATGTGTCTTGAAGCAGCAAGGAAAGCAATGCCTCCAGCTTGGTCTTGATCTCCGCCGATAGGACTGGGACAGAGCTCTCTTCTTCCCCATCGTCATCAGGTATGTCGACTGAGAAGGAAAACAGACTGTCCGCTTGGAGGGGACCTTGGCGGCTATCTTCATCCTGCGGGTTGAGGTTGAAGGAGAAAAGACTGTCTAGAGAATCTTGGGCCTGAAGGCAGAGGGGTTAAAATATACCAACCAAAAGATTACACTAGACTTCTCGAGTAATTAACTTACCATCTTGAAGCGGATTTCTTGCTCAGGACTTGGTATGCTAGATGGCCTAGCCTCGTCTTGGACATTGGCAGCGGTTGCCGATGGTTGAACTTCTACCGAAGGAGCAGTCGACGCCGTTGTCACTGGCATGGTTTCAGGCGTGACACTTGGTTGTAGTGGTGATGCCGCTCTTTCATCGGGATTTTCGGTTAATGACACCGATGCCGATGTTGCCTTTGCCGATACGACGGGCGGGGATATCTCATCAGCAACTTCGGTTGACGGCGCTGATACTAATATTGTTTCGGCTGTTGCAGTAAATGCAGTTGCCTCATCTTGGACATCGGCTGATGGTACCGATGCCACTTCCACTGCCATTGTAGGCGTTTCTTCGTTAGGAGCTTCGGCTGACGGTGCCGATGCCGATGCCGCCTCTACTGCTACGGCGGATGGAACTGTCTCCTGAATGAAGACATCGTCCATCGGTTGATCCGGGATAGGAGCCGATGGGGTCTCTGCCGATGACGCGTTGACAGTTGGTGGTGCTGCTTGTGCCGATGATGAAGATGGGCTAGCCAGCCTCAAGCTCCTTTTCTTCCTTGGTGCAGCAGCAGGAGATCTGGCCCGTTTCGATGACGACTGGGGGGCATCGGCAGCCGAACTTGGAGGTGCTTGTTTGCTTGAAGCAGTTGCCGATGACCTCATAGCCTGAAAATATTCAATGCAAGTTATAAAGATAAAATATTGCCGATGAGACTTTATGTAATCGGCGAGTGAAGATGAATTTACTGCAAACACCCGCGTCAGGGCAGCAGCAGCCGCCGATGTAGCTTTGGCATTTATAGGTGTCGATGAAGGTACCTGCTGGGGAGTGAAGGCGGCTAACGTAGGAGCATTGTTACCGATGAGTGATACGGGGCTCATCCTACGAAGTTTGAAGGGCTTGCCACTCCTGCTCATCGGAGGAATTGGATCATCAACCTGTCAGAACACAAGAAGGTTAAATACCGATGGTGGATGTAAAAATGAGGAATGCATCGGGGTGAAGGCTTACCGCGTCATCAGGGATGATGTGATCGGCATCGATCATGTGCCGATAGTAGTGTGACGACTTCGCGAATAGTTGACATCTCCATTCTTGCCACCAGGACTTATACTCATTGGTAATGAAAGAAGTTGGTGACTAGGAGGACAAGTCGAGGTCTAACACATCGGCATGAGGAGGAAGGTTGACCAGCTTGTTCCAGTCCAGAGCGCTGGAGAACGTCTGCCTGGGTTTCACTACCTTTGAATAGCAGAGCTTGATCGGCAATTGGCCAAAATCGAGTTGTCTTGCCGCTACCGATGGGTAGTAAAATTCAAAGGATGGAGGAGCATTCTTTCCCGATCCAAAGATGTTCACTGGGATAGCTCGGGGAATAATGCTGGCCTTCATAATTACTTGGTTCTCAGGCACATTCCCATCGGTAAGATTAAACAACAGTGGAAACTGGTTGTCTTCATCGGCATATGGCCACCAGAGCCGTTCTGAGGCGGGTATTCCATTGTAAAACTTCTGGAAAAATAGACCAAATTGTTCCGCATCGGCATCGGCACCTGGCAGTACTATAGTGGCTTCTCCGAAGTTGAGTGGAGGGTGAGTTGCCGATTCTTCCTCCCCGCACTGGTGGTCTTCTGGTATGTCTCGCAGAAAACGTTGGGCGAACAGGTCAAGTTGAAGTGTTTTCTGCATATGAGCGTTCAGCCACATGTTGATAAACCACCAGGGGCCTCCAAGATTGCCGATGCGTTCACCTAGCAGCAACTTCTGGGATACTTGATGAAGGAGACGGTATACCGATCCCAGAAGATATCTGCCCAGGGGAAGTCTTGTCCCATCAGCAAGCAGCTCAGCTGCTGGAAGATACATGGTTGTGGGTCCAACTGCCTTGCCGCAAAAAATGAACTTGTCCAGCCACATGTTCAGGAAGGTGGCGTGCTCCCTCTGATTTACCGATCCTGTCTTATGGTATTCCTGAATATAGCCTGCCTAGCCGCCGATGCTCCGGGTGTTCACTTTGTGCTCAGCTTTCCTATTGAACAAAGTAAAGGTATCAGCAGAGGACACATCCAGGCCGGTCAGCATGTGGACATCGGCAAGCGTTGGGGTGGCTAGTCCATGTCGGAATAAGAAAGCATTCAAGGTGTCTGACTAGAAGAAAGAGGCAACCATTAACATATTCTCGTTCTTTTCCATATCGGCTATGGAAAGCCTGATACATTGGTCCAAGCTGCGCTCTTGCCAATAAACCTGTTGCGCCCTGGTGACTCTAAGGTACCAGTTCTTCCACCCTTTGGTGGGCTTGGGTCATGAACGGAAGACATCCTTCCACAACCCTAAACTGAAGCATTCAGATCTGAATGGGATCCGATTAGTTTCTGAGTTAATTATGTAACTGGGATCCGGGTTCCCCATGGGTCCTAAACAACTAAAAGTGGAACCAGCCAGTGGAATCACCACCCTGTCATACAGTTCCTAGGGTTCGAAGGAAAGAAGAGGGGAAGATCAGAAAAAAGGAGCGGGGATAAATTTAGATTCGTATGAAAAAGGACTAGAAGGAGGCTGGAATGGAGAATGAGTTTTACCTTCGGGATGTCGACTTGGATCGTCATTGAAGTCAGAGGGATGCTTGCGGTTCATCCTTGGATTGCAAAGGGGTACTGTCGCTCTGGTCCGTGTTCTTCGGAGGCGCCGGAGGTTGAAGACGAAGGCAAGGAGAATAAAAACGAGAATGGGCTCGGGTAAAAAAGCAGTGTGGATCTCGGTAACTTTTGTAGTCCTGTTCAGGGGCATTTTGGGGTTCTGTTTCGCACTGTGCAGGAAAGTGGAGAAGCCCATGGTAGATACGCGCGGTGATTGAGGTGGTCTGCAACTGTTTGTGCTACAATCGAGGGATTTTATTATTAAATTGCAGTTCTACACGCGGGGATCGAGGAAACCGTGCGTCTGCCTCGGAGGTAACGGCTACAGCAACGGCTACAGTGGAGAGAATTTCGGCACGTGAAGTTATACGCTCCAAAACTGGGGGCATGTGTTGACACCGTTTTTTGACACGTGTCAAATGGACTGAAGCTTAACTGGTCAAGGGCCGTTGCCCATCGGCATCGGGAACATGTGGAGCCGATATTGCCGATAAAAGAGTGATGTGGGAAGATTAGGTGCGTTGCCGATGGAAGCTGGATGGCTTTGCCGACAAAGGTTAATTGGTGAAGTCTTGCTGAAGCCGGTTGCCGATGAAAGGTCATTGCCGATGGCTTGCCAATTGCCGATGGGAGATGGTTGCCGATTGCCGATAAGGGCTCATTGTCGATTGCCGATGGAGGGTGGTTGCCGATTGCCGATGGGAAAATATTGACGATGCCGATGGATGTGACTTAGCACTTAGTGGCAACGGAAGGTTACAGGTGGCCAAAGAAGGAAGGTGCGGATTGAAGGGATCTGCCGATGGAAAGTTTCCATCGAAAAGAAGTATAAGGAAACTGGTGTCTTGTACCAGTATTATTATAGTAGTTTGAGTCCGACTCTTGCATGGGTCGTTCATTTTCCTTTAAAATAGGTCTGTTTGTTTGGGAAACAAATATTGTTATCCGGCTCCTGCGCGAGTCAGTTTCCTTTAAAGTGGGAGTTTGTTTTAGAAAGGATAGGTGTCGTGTCTTTGTACAACTCTCCATGCGGGAGTATAAATATGTGCCCGAGGGCCATGAAAAAGAGATCCAATTCAAAAACAAACCTATTTTATCTTATTCTACTTTTATCGCAATTTACATTCTACTGCATTAGTTATAGATTTCAACGAGTTCTTCAAGCTTTCGACGGGCTGCATCACCTTGATCTCCGTCAAATCCTTGTTAGTTCCGCGTGGGAGTACCTCTAGGCTTTGGCAATCCGGGCGCATCGCTGTTTGCCTCGTCTAGCTCTGCTCTAGTTACCCTTGATCAATCTGAGCCTTAACGTTCGGGCGCATCGCTGTCGTCTCGTTCAGATTGTTCTAGTTATCATCTTTGTCGATTGATTGGTCAAATCGACTGGCACACCCTCGACATCGAGCTTTGGGTAATAGCCCGAGGTGTTCACAGATCTGACGCTTTTTGTGTCAACACATCCCTTTCCACCCCTCGCTCTTGGTGGTGCCCGGGAGCGGTTGTCAAACCCCTCGGTGGGCCAACCTTAGAACTCCTGGGCCGTAGTGGGCCATTGAGGTGTTTTCAGCCTGCTAAGGTGAAAGCGCCGTACCCTTCTAGGTGCGGGTGCAGTCGGTGGAGGCATGCACCTGACCCTCGAGGGATAGTTCGATGGGACGTGGTAGTTGTGGCAGTCGAGGGGGTGATAGTTCATGTCTTGCTTCGTCCCCTCTGCTATAAATAGGGGGTCACACTTCCTTCCCTGGTATGCCTCGACAACTATCCCCGCCTCTCTTGCCCCTTCCACCATTAGAGCTCGACCTTTTCATTTCCACCCCACTGCTGCAAGGTTAGATCTAAGCCCCCCTATCTCACCTTCGATGGAGCAATGGTGGCGCTCGAACATCTTCTACATGCGCCTGGAGGGCCTCATCAAGTGTGGTCTCCTTCGCATGAGGACCGATGCGATGGAGTGGATCATGCCCTAGAGGAAGGAGGTGTCATCGCTGCCCGACAACTACATCATCTCCTTCATCCACTTCCATGAGTGCGGATTTGGCATTCCCCCTCATCGATTCCTCCGAGGGCTGCTACACTACTACGGGATCGAGCTGCAACACCTCAACCCCAATAGGATTCAGCATATCATGACCCTCATCATGTTGTGTGAGGGGTTCCTAGGGATCGAGCCCCACTTCGTTCTGTGGAGGTACTTCTTCTCTGTCTCCCTGTAGAAGAAGAAGGACGGGAATAGGAGCTTGGCAATGCCGATGGGGTACGCCGGCATCCACCTTCAGGGGCAGCAGTCCTCCAAGTACATGCAGATCATGCCAACGAAGTCCAACAAGGGGTGGCATTCGCTTTGGTTCTACCTATAGAATGACCCTACAAACCCCCTAACGGTCTTCAACGGTCACACGTTCGAGATGACACCGATGTCATGGGCCTACCCCCCCCCCCCTTCCCGAGAAGGAGAAGAAGAGGCTTCTTGACCTCAGGTTGGCCCTCGAGCTACTAAAAAGCAGGGGACTCCATGGCGCCGGCATCATCGGAGCGTACCATGCGAGGCGGGTAGTGTCATTGATGGTGCACATGTTCCCACTGTACAAGATGGTGCCCACCATGAACCTTGAGCTAGTGCACGACAGCAAGATCGAGCAGCACATCAGGAAGGCAACAGAGGATGATGGCGTCATGTTCCTAATCCTGGGACACCCCATGATGCATCCTGAACCGGGCTTCATCGACTTGGTGAGTCCCTCAGACCCTTTCTCCTTCTCCTTTCTTCTATCTCTTCTGTTGATTTGGGAATTCGGATTATAGTTGAGCTTTGGCTTCTGGTCCTCCAACACTCCGCTACCGGAGGACAAGGTCCAGAGGACGGAGAACCGCATGGCAGCCGAGCTGCAAAAGAAGAAGGAGGATGAGAAGAGGAGGAAGAAGGAGGACGAGAATAGGAAGAAGAAGAAGAAGGAGCTGGTGAAGCTCACCCACAAGGGACGCTGACAAGGGTCAGAGGAGGAAGAGGACGAGGAGGACGACGTTGAGGAAGAGGAGGTGAGTGACCACAGCATCGATTGGGATGAAATCATGCGAGAGGGCGACGAGGAGGAAGTGGAGGCGTCCCCGCAGCTAGCGGGGTCGGAGGCCCACAACCCTGTTCCCCTTTATGACTCCGCACCGGGAGAGGAGGACGCACCTCAGGGGTTGGTGACATCAGGGTGCCTATCCCCGTCCGAGCCCCCCATGCAGTCGGTGAACCCAAAGTGACCGCGTACTGATGAGATGGCGGCAGCCTTCACCGCGCCATCCATGAAACACCGCCGGCCATTTGCGCTGAGGTGAGTCAGAGAACCTTTCCCTCCCTTCTGTTCTAATGAGTTCCATGACACACCCGACCATTTTTCATTTTGTTGTAGTACGTTGGGCATGGTGGACCTTGGCGGTAGCCCCGCGTAAGAGCCTCACGCTTCAGCGGGCGCAACAGGCACTAAATGGCATCATGTCGGGGTGAAGTGAGGATGACATCGTGGCAGTTTCGGTCAGTGTCGCACTAGTGACAAGTGAGGATGGCACTACGGCAGCTGCTGTGCCGGCCGTTGCCATGCCGGAGGTGGGCAAAGATGACACCACGGCGGTCATCGTGCCAACCCTTGCCGCATTGGAAGGGAGTGGGGGTGGTGCCTGCGGTGCTAGCCCAGGAGGTGGTGATGGTGGCGTCGTCCATTGAGGAGTGGATAGAGGAGGCGGCGCTCAAGTTAGCCATAAGGGACACGATGCAGTTAGCCTCGGTCAGCTGCCATCCGATGGAGGCGGTGCAGTCAGGGTTGTCTCCTGCGTGGGAGGTGCTCAAGGTTCCCTCGGTGAGCGTGGTATCGGGGGAATCCTTCAAGTCCACACTGTCGGTCCCTACCGTGACCGAGCGAGCCTCCATCGAAGAGGCACCAATGGTGGAGGAGATGGGGGTGCGAGGGCCACGGATCCTAACTGAGTGTCATCGTAGGGACCTGGTGCTTGAGTGTCTGAGACTTCGGCCATGGAGCTACAGGAGGCAGTGGTGGATGCGGCTGCGGCGAGCGCTGCTGATGTCTCTATTGACACGGGGTCACCCCAGGCCCTGGTCTGATAGGGCGGCGACCCGCATGTATGGGGAGGACCCTGGCTTCGCTAGGCCAGTCGGAGGATCCTAAGGCAATGATCTTTGCCTTGGATGATATTGTGGAGGGTGATGAATGGCAACAAGTCCAGACGGGGATCAGCGGCACGGTCGATGCTCTGACCACTGCGCTGGAGGGGCTGCGTAATGTTGTTGTTCCAACCGGCCAGATACACTGATCTCACAATCTCCGTATTGTGCTTCCTTGGGGCATTTCTAACCTTGGGTCCCTCCAGCAGTCTCTCACGGAGCACAGCCAGGAGAACTTCCTATTCCTCCATCGTGAGAGGGACATCTGGGGTCGCCTGGCTGAAGAAACATAGCTGCGCGGGAAGCTGGCCGAGTAGTTGGCCACCGCCCGTCAGGAGCTGGCTGAGGTCCGAGCCAAGGAGGCGACTGCCCAGGGGGATGCCCTCAAGGCCGAAGACAAGCTCTCGACCCTGATTGAGAGGTCACGCTCGGACACCGCGGCATTCGAACAACTGTAGGGGGAGCAAGACCAACTGCAAGGGGAGCAGGACCAACTGGTCTGGTCCTAGAAGTAGCTCTACGCAGAGCTTGATATGGCTCGCCAAGGATGCGCTGACGCCGAGTGCCTAGCCACGAAGCAGGCGGAAGAGATGTGCATCATTAAGGAGGAGTTCGCCGGTGAGATTCCTTGTCTCTCCTTCGGCGTCCACCTATCCTCTCGAGGCGTGGGTGACGGATTTGACCTTTCTTGCTTGCAGAGACAAGGGAGTAATCCCCATCCTTTAGATAGGGATGGCCATGGAGAGGAGCCAGAAGGAGTACGCAGAGGCCATGTCCACTAGCCTCGTGGTGGAGGTCGCTCAGCGTGAGGCAGAGAATGTCAGGCTCTGGGCTGAAGTGAAAGGTAGAGTTACAGTCTTCTTTTCTCCGAGGTCTGTAGTCCATTTCTGAACATGGTCATTGTATGGCTGGGAAGCTCTTGATGAGAAGGTCGTGGAGGAGATGATCAAGAGCCGAGGCCTGGAGAAGGAGCTCGGTGAGGTGAAGGATGACTTCAAGAAGGAGGTCGAGGACCACAACTCCCTGCACATCACCGTTGGGTTAGTCTTCGATGATCTCAGGGTAGCCTCGGACTAGGGTACAAGCTCGCTCAGGACCCGAGCCCTTTGGATCACTGACCAGGTGCACAGGATGGCAAAGGAGGCACTGCGCTTTAGCGTGCAGTGGTCGTTCACGATCTTGCACTCGCACTATGGGGAGAACATCAACTTAGAGGTGCTGAGCCAAGGATTTGTGCCCAGCTACAGTGACACCAAGTTGGACTAGATCGAAGAGGAGGTGGCTCCCCTTGCGTAAGCCTTGGTGATGGTCTCGGAGGAGGAGGCCCTAGCAAAAATCATGGAGAAGGCCCCACGGGGGTAGTTAGTTAGTTGTGTCGAGCAGTCCGGGCTGCGATGCCCAAAAAACTTGTAATTTTGAACAAATTTTAAGCTGCCTTTTGTCTTGGTCAGGAAGAATTTTTGATTATTGATTTGCGCAAAAAGGTTAATGCTACCTGACCCTTTTGTAACATTAAGGTAGCAGAGTTCGAGCTTGCGAATGAAAGAAGACAATCGTGCTGGTGAGTGAGAGTGCCTTAGCCACTGGGGTGTAGGTTTCTCACAGTTCGACCAGTTTGACTCAATCTGTTTCGTCATGACTCATTCTCCGACCTTGTCATTCAAAAAAGGGGTCAGGCGTGAATGGTTTGTTGAGATATTAGTATCCTTAGTATCCCCCGAGTGAGGCCCGACCTCCCGCTGCCGTGGGGTTCGGGCATCACTAAAGAGTGAGACAACTCATGTTTTAGGAACAACATTACTAATTCTCAAAAGTTTGTGTACAATGCGGAGGAACTAAGGGTAGAAGTGATGTAGCTACTCGATGTTCCATGTGTTGGGGATGTCCTTGCCGTCGGCGGTTTGGAGCTTGTAGGTGTCTAGTCGGAGGACTTGTGAGACAACATAGGGCCCTTCCCATGGTGGAGAGAGCTTGTGACGGTCCTTGTTGCTCTGGACCAGGCGGATGACCAAGTCACCAACATTGAATGCCCGACCTCACACACAGCGGCCATGGTACCAGCATAATGCATGCTGGTACTTGGCCGAGCGGAGAAGGGCAATGTCGTGTGCTTTGTCAAGTTGATCCAAGGTGTCCTCTAGGGAGGCCTCGTTGCCTTGCTTGTCATACGCCTCGATTCTTGGTGCTCCATAGTCGAGGTTGGTCGGGAGGACTGCTTTAGTGCTGTAGACCATGAAGAAAGGCGTGAAGCCTGTCGCCTGACTAGGGATCATACTCAAGCTCCAAAGCACTGCAGGGAGCTCCACAACCCATCGCCTGCCAACTTTTTTTGGTCAGTTGAAGATTTGGAGCT
The DNA here is from genome assembly GCA_022036555.1 of Microstegium vimineum. Lineage (NCBI taxonomy): Eukaryota > Viridiplantae > Streptophyta > Magnoliopsida > Poales > Poaceae > Microstegium > Microstegium vimineum. The sequence continues at coordinate 14,895,209 of CM039119.1, forward strand.
TGAGTCTCTGCAGGATCATGCCGTTGGTGCGTTGGACCTACCAATTCATGCGGGGGTGCGCCATGGCGGCCTAGTCAACCCAGATATGATAGTCATTGCAGAACATGGGGAATTTCTTTCGCGTGAACTGCATGCCATTGTCCGTGATGATGGAGTTTGTGACTCCAAAATAGTGGATGATATCGAGGAAGAACTCCACAGCTTGCTCGAATTTGATCATCATGATCGGTCGAGCTTCAATACACTTTGTGAACTTGTCTATAGTGACAAGCAGGTGTGTGTAGCCCCCAGATGCCTTCTTGAGGGGCCTAACCAGATCCAGCCCCCAAATCATGAACGACCATGTGATGGGGATCTCCTGGAGCGCCTGGGCTGGCAAGTGGGTCTACCGAGCGTAGTATTGGCATCCTTCACAGGTGTGCATGATCTACTTAGCGTTGGACACCATGATCGACCAGTAGAAGCCCTAGCAGAACGTGTTCCCAACCAAGGTTCTTGGTGCAGTGTGATGTTCGCATACTCCACCGTGGATATCCCTCAACAGTAGCTTCCCCTGCTCGATCAGGATGCAACACTGCAGGGGCTCTGCTTGTAGAGTTTCCCTTTGATGACGACAAAGGTCTTGGCACAGCAGGCCAGTCGTTGGGCCTCCATCTGGTCGGTGGGGAGCACCCCGCGAAGGAGGTAGTCAAGGTAGGGCGTTCTCTAGTCGGTCGAAGGTTCGGGCTCTGCTATTGGTTCCCCGTCGATCTCCATGACTTCGGGGTCGGATGGAGCTGTCATCTTGGCAGACCCTGGGCTCGGGTCAGATAGCCCATTGCTGTTTCCCTCCGGTTCCTCGTAGCAGACCAAGGGTTTGTGCTGATTGCTGGCGAAGATGCTAGTTGGGACTGGTTCCGGTCTAGACGCCATCTTTGTGTGGCAGAACCACCCTAATTAATCTGGCTTAAGTGTAATAACCATCACCCAGAGGGTCATCATCGGCTAAACACTTAAAATAAAGTAATTAGACGTCTGTCGGGTCAAGCCCGATGAAACCACGTGTTACCTCGATTGAAACTAGTATGCATAAAATCCACGCGACAGTGAATCCAAAGAAATCCCAACTTTCCAGAACTTTATTACAACAAGGTCTCATTGAGGTACTTTATTACAAAACAGGTTCTTGAGTTCGAAACATAAGTTCAGAGTTTGATAGTTAAAAGCAGCGGAAAACTAACGACGATTTATTTGTAACATCATGATGAAGCCTTCCACGATGTTACTCGGAGCGATCCTCGCCGACCGAGGGTGACTCCCACTCAACTTCCCATCCCGGGGGAAGCTGACAAGGCTAGGTCAAACTAGCGACCATGTCCTCAAAATCATCACCTGAAAACATCAACAAAGTTAGGCTGAGTATACTAATACTCAGCAAGACTTACCCGTCGGGTGAGAACTACTTCACCAACCTCTAGACATGTAAAACTTTTGGGCTGGTGGGTTGTTTTTGCCGAAAAGCATCTAAGTCTGGGTCCTTACTTTCAAGTTTTACTTTTTAAGTTCTAGGTGAGTTAGCAAGTCTAGGTGAGCCTATTCTGAGCAATCAAGTTTGACAAACAAATTATCCATAATAGTAGTATTATCATCATATGTCCACTTCTTACTCAATGAAGTACAGTGGTCAAGCAGTCTCATTAGCTGCGAGAAGCAGACGATTCGAATCGAGTTTCTTAACCTTACAAGGGAAACCTAAACACACGGAATGCACATCCCATGTACATCCCCGGCCTTTTCCATCATTCCTCGACTTGGTTCTAGAGCCCACTTCTCTTAGGTACAGGGCTATTTCCTCCAGGACCTCACACACTGTACCCACATGTGCGCACAAGGGAACTCTTTCCAGAGACAATAGGGAAAATGGCCCATGTTGGCTCCTTCAGGTACTAGGCTTACCGATCCCATTTCTCGACATGTGTTTAGTACGTTCAAAGACTTGACTAGCGGTCCATCACCTTTCGACCTTATCCAGTTTATCATACACAGACGGGGCACCACAAGTACAACCATTTCCCCATCCGTCATCCTTATAGTTCCAGTATGAGTAGAGTAATCAACTCCTATAACTCGCGAGTGATAGGAAATCACTCAACTTTTACCGGGTCCTTAGAGCATGGCATCTAGCGAATCTTATCATGCTAGTGAAAACGACCAAAGGTACCTAGGATTATGCAACTAGGGTGTTCAATCAACTCCTGAACGTAAATGCACAAGCATAACGAATATAATTGTAGAAGTTAAAAAATTTGGGTCATGCTCCGGGGCTTGCCTTCTTGCTCGGGGTTAGTGTTGTTTCCTCCGGAAGCTTGTTCAAAGCTGGGGGCAGCCTCGATTGTGTTCACTTATCCTTCCTGTCGTTCCTTGGCGGGGAGAAGCTCGTATATTCCGTTAGCGAAGGTGTCGTCTACATGAGATGCAGGTTCATTAGTTTTTCCTTGACTTACAACCTTATTGTTGGAAGCGTTTCTTTAGTTTAGGTTTAACCACTTTCACTTGGACAATATTTTAGTATTTACTCATTTTCATTAGGTTACTTAGGTGAAGTCATTTAGTTGACTTTGATGGTGATTGTGTGCATATTTAGAATTAACTTCCTTAATAAGTTCATAAAAAAGGTGGGTTGACTTCATACTTTGCGCTTTTTAAGTTTTCTCTCGTTTTTATTAATTTGATAGGATTACGTTCACATACATAATTTACGATTCTCTTTTAATTCTTAAGTAGCTAACATATTCAATTTATGAAATTAACAAAATTTGACACCAATTTAAATCTAGGCAAGTTAAAAATCTCAACAATTATTAATATATTTATCTTAGATTCTACTTAACATATTAGATCTACTGCAAAACTTTCAGACTTTAATTCTTAACAGAATAATTATTAAAATTCATTTATTTAACTGCTGTAGATTTAAAGAAATTAACATAACTCAAAATATACAATAAATCTACTTGCACATGTTATACCAGAGACTAAGCATAGTACATGGATCATCATATTAAATTTTCAGCATGAACATATGTACAGAACTTGAATAAATTCAAATCTAGCTCAAACTGTTATTCATTTTAGTTTTAAAACTATTCAGAAAAAGTGTGGTCATGTTTTCTAAAAGTTGTAGACCTAGCTTAGGGGAACTTAAAAAAATTGGGTTTGCATTTTTATTGTTTTTCTACGATTTGTACTAAATTTTACAAGTTTGCCGATTTTGGGTTCAAGGTTTAAGTTTATTGTTTTCATTTAGGTCCCTGGGTTCTTTCGTTCAAGCCCTTAAAAAGATTTCGATTACTGCAAAAGGGTCCTCGGGCCACGGCCGCCGGCGGGTCGGTGCAATTCCGGCGAACTCGCCGGCAATCATGGTCGGGAAAAAGGTGGAGGGGAACTAGGGGCGCACCTGTGCAACACGGGTGGCTAGAGATGGGCGGATAGGAGCTCCGGTGATGGCCGGCGGCGAAACAGGGGCGGAGCGGCCGCGTCGGCTGCAATGCCGGTGATCACCTGTCCGAAGTTGAGCAACACGTGGCTTGGGGAGCTTGAGAGGATCCTAGGGGTGGCTCTGGCAGGCTTGGGTTGGGGTGGTGGTGGTGTGAAGGGTGAGCTCCGCGGTGGGGTGCTGTTGCGGCTATGGCGGGTGGCAGAGCAGAGGAGATAGGGCGGGGTGTTGTTGCAGTTTGGGTTTCCCCTTTTATAGGCGGATGGACTTGCGGAGCCGCAGGCTTGGCAATGCCAAGCCTGGGACCGGCCGGAGCAGCCTCGGGCTAGCTGGCATCCAAGCCTTGCTGACGACGGTGTGTGGCGCCCATGGCGGCGATGACGGATGCTCCGAGGGAGCAGATCACGTGGTTGGGTGTGGAGGCGATTGGTGATGTGACGCAGCCTACCGTCACACCGCTGGCGCTAGCTATGCGGCCTGTTGAGGTAGTTTGCCGGCGGGCGGGTCGCGGTGGCGCCAGGGAGCGGCGCGATGTGGCGGCTGGGATGTCAGCGTCGAGGTGATGGTGCAGACCCAGGGAGGGGACAAAACCTCCTATCGGGGCGGACTCGACCGGCCGAGTGGTCGTGGCCAACTGTACGCCGGTCTCGACGGTCGTGTCAGGCCGACGGCGCCGCGTGGCATGTGGACGTCGGGCGCGGGCCAAGGATGGCGTCGAAAGGAAGCAACGGTAAAAGGAATTAGCCAGCGGGCCATGATGGTTCAGCCGATATACAGTATCGCCCGATGGCAGCCGATGGGATCCTACCGATGAAGATTGGACAGCCAACTGATGGGATCCTGCCGATGAAGATTGAAAGGCCAGCCGATGGGATCCTGCCAATGAAGATTAGAAGGCCAGCCGATGACGATAAGGGAGTTCAGCCGATGAAGACGGTGGAGGTCCAGCTGATAAGGATAAGAGAGCTGTAGCCGATTTGTGGGGTTTGGTTGAGGAAATGTGGGAGAGTCTTGGTTCTCAAGACTTGGTGGTTCGGAAGATACAGGGATTGGGTACTTAGGGCTTTTGAGTCCTTTGAGAGATTGACCAGTGGTATTTTGGTCCTTTCACTTGTAGCTTTATTAGCTTAGTGGTGAACCATGATCTTTAGAGTTGTTACGACTTAAACCTTAGGTTTAAATAAACCTTAATCCTTTGGGTTGTCACACTTTGCCAGCGTGTCAGCCACTTCATTGTGTCGCCTTGGGATGTGGTTGAGCTCGAGATAGTCAAACTTGTCTTCTAGTCGGCGGACCTCCTTACAGTATGCGGCCATCTTGGCATTGTGGCAGCTCGACTCTTTCATGACTTGATCGACGACAAGTTGGGAATCGCCTCAGATTTTGAGTCATCAGATTCACAGTGCGATGGAAATGCGCAAGCCATTGATCAACACCTCATACTCAGCCACATTGTTTGAGGTAGGGAAATGGAGGCGGACCATGTACCTCATGCGTACTCCGAGAGGAGAGATGAATGCTAGCCTGACTCTAGCACCCTTCTTCATTAGTGACCTATCGAAGTACATTGTTAAGTACTCCTGGTTGACCACAGCTAGTGGCTTCTGGATCTTGATCCATTCGGCGATGAAGTCAACTAGCACCTAGGACTTGATAGCCATCCAAGGGGCATATGAAATCCATTGCCCCATCAACTCGAGCGCCCATTTTGCAATCCGACCGGTGGCATCCCAGTTCTGGATGAATTCGCCGAGGGGGAAGGAAGTCACCACCATCACAGGATGCAACTCGAAGTAGTGATGTAGCTTCCTTTTGGCGATCAGGACAGCATACAAGAGTTTCCGGATTTGGGGATAGCGGGTCTTGGAATCCGACAAAACCTCGCTATTGAAGTACACAGGGCGTTAGACCGGTAGCCTCGACTTTGCCCCAGCAAAGTCGAACCTCCCTCGGGGGCTAACAGGGGGGCACCCCCCTCCTAAGTCCCCGAAAAAACTCGAACGTTTTTTCGAAACTCGGCTTTCCCTCTCATTCTTTCCCTCGAGTACGCTTAATAACTAAGTAAAGGCGCCTCGAACTCCCTAAGGGTCGAGGGTGTCGTCGAGCCAGGGACTCACCTACGCCCCAGGGCTACGGTATCCCCGCTCGCCACCCCCCTTCCAGGGATACGAGCGTGCGTCGAACACTTAGTTCACAAGCGTTGACTCAGGCAAAGAAAAACAGGGAGAGCTCGAAAAACGAAAATAACTATGTGCATCTTGATCAAAATGCATTATACACAAAAAGCCCTCGGGGCTTGGCATTGTATCAGTACAAAGGCCTAACTATTACATGGACCTTCTTGTCCAGATATGGCTCGCAGGCCCGGGACTACTCGTCGACACCTTCCGAGGGCTACTCGGCACCATCTCCGTCCACCGAGGGGATCACCTCGGGCTCGAAGAGCTTCGCCAGCTCGCCTCCGGGCACCTCCGCGAGATCCATCAACTCCTGGCACTTCGCGTCGTTCTCTTCCTCGGTCAGCCTCGGGTCGGTGGCAAACCCGTCGACGACGAGGTTGAGGTCCACATTCTAGAGCGAGTTGACGACCGCGAGGGCCCGCTTCACGCCCACATGCAGGGCGGCACGGATGTTCTCCGTCACCCCCTGCATCATGGAGTAGAAGCGGCGCAGCAGGGAGTCCCCTCGAGCATCACCCTCAACCTCCGGCTCTGGCCTGACCGAGAGGTCGTCGCAGAAGGTGTTGATGACGTTCGCGAGCTTCGCGTCGAGGTTCGCCTCAGTCCCAAGGAGGCCCTGGAGGTTGTTCAGGTCCTCGTGGGCGCGGGCTTTATCCGTTGCGAGCTCTGCCAAAACAAGCACGCAACACGGTCAAACCCAAAAGAACAGGAAGAGGGTCGAGACAGGACAAATTCCGCAACACTCTCGAAACACTCACCTTGGGCATGCGCGTCCAGGGTGGCGTAGGCCCACTCGGTCTCCTCAAGCTGGCGGCGGACGTCGACAAGGTCGGAGGCCTGACCCCTGACCTTGGCCTCGAGGCCCTCGATGGTTTTGCCTGCGTCATCGAGGGCCCTCTTCTGGTTCATCGCCACCACGCCCAGGGAGGTCGCGCGGGTCCGAGCCTTCTCCTCAGAGGCGGCCAGCGTGTTGCGCTCGCGGGAGATGGCGTCGAGGTCTCCCCGGAGCCCTCGGATGCTCTCGGTCGCCCGGGCTAGCTCCTCCTTCAGCCGGGCGGCCTCCTCCTCGGCCTTGCGCTTGGCCTCGAGGGCGGCGTCCCGCTCCTGCCCGACCGTGACGGTCGACTGAAGGGCGATGTCGAGCCTCGACTGCACCGACTGCAGGGCCGCCCAAGCGTCCTTCTGCACAGCCTCGTAGCCGGCCCTCGCGTGGGCGACCTTCGATTCGGGATCCTCCCGGACGGCTGCCACCTCAGCCCTCGCGCGGGCGGTCTCGGCCTCCGCCCTCTCCAGCGAGGCGCGAAGGGCCAGGAGCTGCTCATGCGATCGGAGGATGAACTGGGACTTCTCGTACGACCTTGTCCGCAGTTCCTGACGAGGGTAAAAATGAAGATCATCAGAAAGGAACAGTCAGGCAACCCAAGCAAAACCCGAGGGAAGACGAAACCTCCCTCTATACCCCGACATATGTCCACGGCGGCAACCTCCGTGGCGCGGCGCACCGAATGCTCGAACCAGGCCCGATACTCCTCCCGGTACTCCCACGTGTGGAGCTCGGCCTGGTCGTCGAGCTTGAGGAGAGTTTGCCTGGGGTCGCGAGGGTCGGCCAGCTCCAGAACCTCCTGGCCCCAGGCCACGCTGTGGGCGGCGATCCTCTCTTCGACCGTCCGCGTGACGTCCTGGCGCACGGCGGCGGGACCCCCGCGTCGCTCGACCTCCTCTCGCCAAGAAAGGAGGGGGGAGAACTCCTCCGCCTGTCCTCTCCCATCCCCTGGGCCACCCCGCGAAGACGTCGACGGCCCCGCCAAGCCGTCGCCACCAGGCGAAGGAAACCCCGGCCAGTAGAACGGCCCTGCGTGGTGAAAAACGCGAAGAAATCAGCACTTGGCATCACGGACCACTGCGTTTCGAGTAAGTCAAAGCACGGCTTACCTCGAGAACACGGCCACCCAGCCTCGAGGGGAGGCCGAGCCACCTCCGGTTCCGCCCAAGGGACCGCGACGGTGGTCGTCTCCGTCGAGCCCACCAGCTCGGCCACCATCTCGTCCACCTCGTCGGGGGTGGACTCCATCAACATCCCGCCCGGTGCCGGCGCGGGTGTTGCCTCAGGCCGATCGACCGGACCCCCCTCCTCAAGCTCCGATGTCGACGAAGGGCCCTCGGACGCGGCGGCAGTCATGCCCTCGCGCTCGAGCCGGAGTCGAGCCTCCAGCGCGGCTAGGCCCTCGGGCCACCGCCCTGGCGTTGGGTGAGCCGGAGCCTCCCCCTCGTTCACGGGGGCCTGGGGCCCGACCACCTCCACCTCCTCGGCCGCAACCGCCGTCGACGAAAGCCCCGCGCCCCCCGGGGCGCCGGGTGCGACTCCTTCCGACGGCCGCGCAGGCGCTACGACCGTCGCTTCGGTGACCCCCGCTGGCAGGCCCGTCTCCTCCGCCGTCTGAGCAGATGCCGAGGCACCCTGCGCCTTCCCTCGCTCCATCGCATCCCGGGCCTTGGCTGCCCACGCCGCCTCGCGGGTGAGCGTCGAAGGGGGCGGAGCAGCGGGACCGGCCTCGACGGCTGCCTGGACCGCAACCCCCACCTTTAGATTCTTGGCGGGGGCGAAGGACGCGTCTCCCTGCGGGTGCTTCGACCTGAGAAAGAAACCCGTGCGCGACGATGAGCACAGATCATTATCAACAAAAGGAAAAATACGGACAACACCTTCGAAGGCGACTTACCCCCTCGGGGCCCGGCGTTTCTGCCCGGCGACCGTCGGGCTGGTCGAACTCTTAAGCACCACCGCCCGGGGGGCGGGGGTCGAGGTGGCCCTCGACACCGTTTCTTGGGCAGGGGCCGACGGCGCCACCGTTGCCCCCTTGCTGGTCTCCTCCCGCGCCGACAGGCCCAACGCCCGTGCGCTCGACGCGGCAGGCGTCGAGGGCTCGCTCGATCGACCCGCCAACGGGGATCGCGACGACTGCCCGCGCGTCTGCCGCGGCACTTCATCCCGAGAAGCCACGGGGCGCTCCCCCCGCGGCTCAGCTTCGACGGTAAGGGCCGACCTCGAGGTCGACCCCTCCCCTCCTTTGGTTCTGACGGCCGCCAGTTCAGGCGCCGTCTGTTCCTCCTCCTCGTCCTCCTCCTCCTCGTCCTCCTCTTCCGAGGGCGATGACTCCTCAGGGAGGCCCTCATGCCTCTGTCGGGCCCGGCGCTGATCCCTCGCCTCTTTCTCCCGGGCCCTCTTAGTCGTGGCCTCCTTGGCTCTGTCCTTGTCCGCCTTCTGCTTCTCCGCCTGGAGGCGCCTCGCCTGCTTCGCGGCCCGGTCCTCTTTCACCGGCGAGGGCGAGGGTCGGAAGGAGACGTTCCCGTGCGGAACGCGAGGCAGTCAGAACGCGGGCAAAAGAGACGGAAAAGGCAGATACGAAAACTCTAACAAGAGGAGAGGACCGTACCAGCTCGAAGTACCCCTCGTCCGGCTTCATGGGGATCTTTGCGACGTTCTGGGCAGTGAACGAGCCCGCGAAGAAGCGGCGAACCAAGCGGACCACCCTGTCCGGGGTCAGTTCATCTTCGGCGAGACGACAGCCCGAGAGGTCGACCCCCGGACCCATCTCGTCGATGCGGAGGGGTCGGGCCATCAGCGGCACGACCCGCCGCCGGTGGAACGCCGACGCGGCAATCTCCGCCGTGAGTCCCTCCTTCTTCAGACGCCTGAGCGCGTCCAGCAAGTTGTTGAGGCGGGGTTGCTTGCTCGTCGGGACGCTGTACCCCCAGCAGTCTGGCTGCGCGTCAATCGTCCTCCCGGTGTACGCTGGGAACAGGTCGTCGTCGTTCCTCAGGTAGAACCACCCGGAATGCCATCCGGAGTGGCTCGACGACAGCTTCCCCGGGATCCAGCACTCCGTCCGCTTGACGGAGATGCAGCAGCACCCGGCCCTGGCCATCCGGCGGGTACCCTTGTCGACCGAGGCATGGAAGATGCTTGCCTTGAAGAGGTGGAGCCACAATTCCCAACGGGGCTCCATCCCGAGATAGCCTTCGCACACCGCGGCGAAGACCACCGCCTGGCAGACGCCATTGGGGGTGAGGTGCTGGAGCTCCACGCCGTAGTGGTGGAGAAGCGTGCGCAGAAAACGGTTGGGCGGAGCGCCTAGCCCCGCCCGGTGGAAGACCTCGAAGGACACCACGTACCCCTCCGCCGGGTTGGGCTCGGCGTGGTCCGGCGCCGGCAACAACCACTCCGGCCTCTCCGTCGTGGTAGCAGGCCGGAGGAGGCCGCTCTCCACCAAGCCCGCCAGGTGCGAGGCTGTCACCGAGGATGCGGGCCAGTCATCGGGACCGACGAGGCTAAACTTGGCCATGGGATCAGAGATGATGGTTTGCTTGAGCTTAGGGACGGACGGTACGTTCCCTATCTCCCCTCTCTTTCTCTCTCTCGCTTGCGCAGAGTTCCGGCTCGCGGGATGCCTAAGGAAATGGCGGGGAGGAGGAGGCAAGGAAGGCGAAGGCGAGGAGGCAAGGAAAGCGAGTGCGCGGAAAGAGCTCCCGACTCCTCACCTTCGCTATTTATACGCGGGAGGCCAACGGACATCCGACATACAGGCAAGAGAATCTCCGCATTTAATTCGCCTGTACTCCCCTTCCTCGTATTCCTCCAGGATAAGGCGTTCCGTCCCATCGTCGGGCTCCGCCGCACTCCGTCATGCAACCGCCACTGTTGTGCCGAACGGACATCGCCTAAAAAGGCGTGCGACCGGAGACGTTATCTTCGAGGGTAAGGAATCTTGAGGCAGCGAGAGCTGGCCCTCGAAAGAGGGTTCGACAGCTACCCTCGAGTGCCCGAGGCCAGAAATGACCTCGGGTTAGGACTTCGGTCCACCCCCAAAATCTCGAGGGGACAAAGGCCGGCCTACGAACGGGCTCGATAGCCCCCCTCGAGTACTCGAGGCCTGACGAGGCCTCGGGTTGTCGGCTCCAGTTCATTCCACGACCTCGAAGGGATATAGGTTGGCCCGTCCGTGGGTTCGACAGCCTCCCTCGAGAGCTCCAGCACAGGTATGTCCCCAAGTTCAATACAACCACATGCTTTTCCCCTTCGGCAGTCCACAAGGCAGGACTCCTCCTCCTGAGGATAGCGTCGGATGACGAACCATCCGTCAAATCTTGAGGGAGCGAAGGCTGGCCCTTACATAGGGTTCGACAGCCGCCCTCGAGTACCTGAGGTCAGGAAGGACCCATGGTTAACGGACTCCGGTCCACCCCCAAATCTTGAGGGAGCGAAGGCTGGCTCCACGAACGGAGTTCAACAGCCGCCCTCGAGTATGCGAGTCAGGGATGTCCCTGGGAGGCCAGGCGCGTGCCCCTAGCTCGAGAACGAACTCTCGAGGCTCCCTGGGACATATCCGAGGCATACCTAGGAACACCTAAGGATCCCTACGCTGGGAGGCATCGAGCCACCAACTCCTATCGAATGGGGTTGGCACCTTGGTGATCCACATGGTCGTGCTTAGTAAGTCGTACGGCTTGCTTAAAAATGAGAACGCCTCCGGGCCACTAGTCGACCCCTATCGCACGGGACACGTGTTCTCACTCGGATTTTTACCCGTACTGGGCACCATTTCTAATGGACTCATGCCCGAGAACAGCTCACCGAGGACTTCGGGCTCGTCCTAACGAGGATAGCACGATGCTCTTCACCCCACAATCCGAACGCAAGGATCCGTGGGAAGGACGCTATGAGGTAGTGAAGGCCTAGCCATTCGAGGGCTCGAGGGCCCGACTACACACGGCACCCCTCGACGAAAGAGGGTCGAAAAACTCGTGACCTGGCAGACAGAGTCGGCCTCTCGGGCGGGGCGCTCTGACTCCAGTTATGCTCGAGGGAGCGAAGGCTGGCCCTCGGTAGGGTTCGACAGCCGCCCTCGAGCACTTCTCTTTTCAGGGAAAGGAACGGGATCGACCCCTCGGTAGGGCGCCACGTCTCCAGGTATCCTTAAAAAACCCCTCGATACAACATATTATAGCCCCCAGAGGAGTTCTAAATCACTCCTCTGGGGCCTCGGGGGCTACCCCCGCGGGGTGCGCTCGCGCGCACCCCACGGAGAATCGAACCTCTCACTAACCCTGCAGGTCAAGGACACAACCTCCGGGTAAGGCACGGCCGATTACTCGAGGGCCCCTCTACGCCAGCTACGGCGACAAGTCACGGGTCGACCCACCTCGATGAAGAATGACGGACCGAGGGGGCGAGCGAACGACCCCCGGCTCCTACCTTGACGATAAATGACGGGCCGAGGGGGCGAGCGAACGACCCCCCCGGCCCACCTCGACGATAAATGACGGACCGAGGGGACGGACGAACGACCCCCCGGCTCCTACCTCGACGAAGAATGACGGACTGAGGGGGCGAGCGAACGACCCCCGGCTCCTACCTCGACGATAAATGACGGGCCGAGGGGGCGAGCGAACGACCCCCCTGGCCCACCTCGATGATAAATGACGGACCGAGGGGACGGGCGAACGACCCCTTGGCTCCTACCTCGACATCAAATGACGGACCGAGGGGGCGAGCGAACGACCCCCAGGCCTCCACCTCGACAAACTAAGGACGGACGAGGGGTCCAACGAACGACCCTCTGGCCTCTACCTCGACCTCTCCGACCCCGTCTCCGCTCCGACCCTACCTCGACGACGAGCGACGGACCGAGGGGTCGAGCGAACGACCCCCGGACGGGAGGCTCGACCAGGCCAACTGCTCCTGGCATGGGTTAAAGTGAAGTCACCTAACGACATGGGCGCCCGCGTCCGCTGTCAAATCCGCCAACTCCCCGTCAAGTCCCCGATTCCTGTCAATTGTGCCGCCTCTGTCACCACTACGCGAGTACGGACTCCAGCAGCACCCCTCGGAAAGTGAACAGTGCGGCCCTCGACGACGACTTCAGGAATACGACAGAGCCGCGCAGGACTCGACCCCTCCCTCGACTGGGAGGCTCGACCCCTCTCTCCGACAACTCCAGTATGGGGCCGTCCCATCCGCCCCGTCTCGCTTCAGCCATGGGATTCGTGCCCGTCTGCGGACGCTGTGCCGCGACGTGCCGCGGCGACTTCTACTGCCACCACGACCGGGACCGCCAGAAGGACGGGAAGACCATGCCGACACAGTGTGCGCCGTCTCCTCGCCAACGCTGTGCCGAGAACGCGCCGCCCATACTGCCACAGTTAGGGCCCTGTACCCTCGGACCTCCCCTTGGTCTATAAAAGGGGTGCCGAGGTAGAATAGGGGAGGTTTTTTGAGGTTTTGGAGGATTCCGAACGATCGGATCACTCATCAGACTTCAGCTCTGATCTCCACGCTCCACACACCCTGCCACTCGATCAACCCCTCGAGTGGCCAACCCGCAGCTCACTCTGAGCAAACCCGTGTAACACAGCTTGTACCCCCCCTGTACGAGCACGCTTTGGGTGCGAGATAATACAAGTCATCCCCCCGCTGGACGTAGGGCCTTCTTTGCCCGAACCAGGATAAACCTTGTGTCCATCTTGCATCACGTCTGAGAGAGGGAGCACGCGATATACAAATTTACTCGTTGGTGGTCTTGACCCCCGGGTCATAACACCGACAGTATTAGTACTGGATCAAAATTTGGGGTTCCGCGGAGGCCCTCTAGTACCGGTGGTGGACTCCACCTCTAGTACCGGGTGGAGCCTCCATCTAGTACTAAATCCTAGATTTTTTACTGACCCTCGTACCGGTTGGAGCCCACCACTAGTACTAGAGGTTGATACCCCTCCCCCGCACTGCGCACTTGATATTTTTCTCCTCCGCACCCCCTCCTTATCATCGCGCATAGTCTCCTCCTCCTCTCTCACTCTCCTCTCCTCCTCCTCTCTCACTTCCTCCTTATGCTCGACAGCAGACCAAGGTAGCAGCAATGGCGGAGGAGGCGGCAGGGCCAGGTGGAGGCGCGCGGAGGTGGACCAGGCGGTGGGGAGGCGGGGCCAGGTAGAGGCAGAGGTGGATGGGACGACAGGGAGGCAGTAGGGATCAGCACCAGCGACAAGTTGGCGCGAGAGCGGTCAAGATGGTGGGGGAGCGGGGGTGGCGGGGGCGAGCACTAGTGATGAGTTAGCGCGGGAGCGATCGAGACGGCGGTGACGGATCCGCGGCCCCACCACCGAAGACGGGTAGGGCGGTAGCTAAGGCGGGGGCGATAGGCCATCGGTGTAGAAGGAGGAGGAGGGAGGATGGTAGGGGTGAAGGGTCGATGGCAAGGCCTGCCGGCGCCGGGGACGGCGCTAGCGAGGCGGAGGGCAGGCGGGGGCGGCGGTGTCGAGGGGGGAGAAGGCGGGGAAGTGAAGGCCGTTAGGGCTGACCATATTTTAGCCACATCCTTAATATATGCGTAGTATACCTCAATCCTATCGTGCTATAATCAACATATCAAAGCACACATATATGACTACATGCCAACTCAAACGTGTACCATCCAACTTGAGTAAATATATATGTCACCAATATTTCACAAAAACATGTGGCGAGAACAATGGCATTGTTTCGAACTTAAGGACGCTTTGCGCGTCAGTATGGGAGAGTCACGCAGGGTTGAACTGCCTCAGCCCCTACACATGTCAGCGCCAACACTCTTTGTTTCTCAAATATGTAGTAGATCTACTTAACTACTAAGGGCACGTACAAAGGTTAGCTGGCTGCCATCTTTTTGTGTCCACATCAGCGCAATTAGCAGACATGGCAGTGATTAAATGAAGAAAGAGGAACTCGCCGTCATCTCTTTCATTGACGGCCCACGCGCATGCTCCGAGGCAAAGCGCCAGCTCCCAAAGTGCGCTGTATGACTTGCTCCTAGTCATCGCCGGTGACCGTGGATCCGTTGCGCTCGGCCAAGCGCGCGCGTTTTTCCGTTTGGCGCCAAAGAAGCGCGCCTTCTTCCCCAAGTCATCCTTCTGTCATGCTCCTCTGTCCTCCCCAAATAAATCCCCTCCGCCCTCCAAACCTCACCAGCGGTGATAGCAACCATGCGACAAGCGGAGAAGCAGGAAGCGGTGGCGGCGCGAGATCTGCTCAGGGCGGATGTGAATCGGCAGCGGAGAGCTACTGCGGCGCAAACGCACAAGGCTGCCATGTCGTCAGTGGGATGGAAATCAATGACGCCGGCGCAGATGCGGAAGGCCAAGGATGGAGCTGCACCGGAGCAGAGGAGTTCATCCAGCGGTGGCCGCCCGCTGTCGGAGCATAGCTGTTTGGGCCGTGCAGCGCCGACGCCTGAGCAGAGCGGTGCAGGTGGATTTGGCACAACTTCACCAATGGGAGCTGCTTCTTCAACAGACCCGGCAGCTTCTTCGGCAATGCCGGTCAGAGCCCCGCTCAACCATGAATGCTACCTCAAAGTTCAGATCCAGCAACATGGTACATCTCTAAGTCCTCAATTTCAATCTTTGCAACCACTGTACATGATTTGTGCTTGTCCAGGTAATGGAAATTAATTTAGAGTTCCTGCATGAGGACATTGTAATTATTGAGTTGCATGCACCGACCAGGTCAACCCAAAAGCTTAAGCTGACGGGAAGAGGTGGGCAATTCACTTATATTCCAACACTCCCCCTCACGTGGAGGCTCCCTCAGGCCTCAGACGTGGAATAGGAGCGAGCAATAATTATTTTATTTTAATTGCGCTAACCAGGATTCGAACTCGAGACCTCTGGATCTGATACCATATTGAGTTGCATGCACCGACCAGGTCAACCCAAAAGCTTAAGCTGACGGGAAGAGGTGGGCAATTCACTTATATTCCAACAGTAATCATTTTTATTCTCTTCTAGTCAGTCCAATATGAGTTTCTGTTCTTTCAATTGATTAACTCCTTTTGATGATTGTCATTGATGGAAATAATTCTAGATTATTCAGTTCTTTCAGTCACTGCCATTGTCATTGATGGAAATAATTCTGGACTTAGCATATAGATGAGCCATGTCTCCTGTCATCATAAGTAGCATAACTTTAACGTGAGTAATGTAAATTTTTGCAAGGATAAAAATCCTATACCTCCTAGTGGTTTCACAAACTTTATCCAGCCTCATATGTCTCAAAATTTTCATTTTGTTGGGGGTCATGCTCAGTTTGCCCCCATTCAAGTTGCCGCACACTATGGAAGATACACCATCAGAAGAAGAATTAGTCACTCCTCTTTCATCAACCAAAATAAATAAGTATGTTACTGTTGACAGCGGGGATGAGTTAGACTTACCTAGGACTGAGAAGCGAATTCTTTGAACACAAGAAGAAGATGTCACGCTGGTGAGCTTTCAGTGCATTTTCGTGCTAATTTCTATTTTCTCACTCACTGTCTCAATTTCTTTAAGATAAATATACTTGATAATATTACAGATGAGCTCATGGCTGCACAATTCAACGGACTCAAGCATCAGCATTGATAGGAAGAATCAACAATATTGGTATGATGTTGCTGACACCTACAATGAGACTACCCCAAGTCATAGGAGAAGAAATGCTAAGCAAGCGAAGGACCATTGGCATAAGGTTAATAAGTGGACTGACCTCTTCCATAGTGCTTGGTTGAAGGCTTGAAGGATTTTTACTAGTGAGTATAATGATCAAATGTGGATTGATAAGGCCCATGTTTTCTACGTAGAAGACAGCAAAAAGCTCAAGCTGGAACATTTTGTGTTGACGGAGGTATGGTACACTGTCCAAAATGAGGCAAAGTGGATAAAATACAACAATAGGCTGAAACAAGTACGTAAAAGTAAGAGTTCAGATAAGGATAATGAAGGAGAGAACATGGACCATGTAGATCCGGAGGATATGGAAGAAATCCCAAGGTCAATGGGGGAAACAAAAGCTAAAAAGGCAGCACTTGAAAAGAAAGCTAATGAGAAGGATATTGACCAAACAGATCTTGAGGAGATGAATATATTTGAAAAAAATTAGGCTAATGAACATGCAAATCGGCTGAAGGTATTGAAAGTACGAAACAAGTTATCATCCGAGAAGATTGAATAAGCAAAGCTTGCCCACCTAGCAGCAAAGGAGCAAAAGGAGGCAGCAGAGATGCAAAGGGAGGTAAGAAAATTAGAAGTTGAAGCTAGGATGTTTGAGACATATAACTGCCTTCTCGCAATTGATGTCCGATGAAGATAAGTTGGAGCATGCAAATACAATGAAGTGTTTGAAGAAGAAATTATTTTCTGATTACAATTGAGGTTAGTATTTGACCATTTTTCAGTTGAAGGGTCATTTCAGTGAACAATATTCAATTAAGATATATCTTGCAGGTGAGATCATTGAAGGGTTGTCGATGGTGGACTGTGAAAGTATTAGGCAGCAGCGCTGTTCAGTTTCATTTCTTATTTGCATTTAGAGTATTTGGTAAATGGTATTGCAACTTTACTAAATCATATCACGTATTTCGAGTACCTATTGATATAAATATATATTATATTTATATTTTTTAAAAGATTTTATATGACTTAATTTAATTGAGCACCAAAATAGCTATCAAGATCAAATATACACTTGATCACCATTTTAATTAATGAATTAAATAGCTTGTAGACAGCTAAATAGATGGCTCACTGTACAAGCTATCTTTTTAGCTGTCTGTGTGACATAGTAAATTAAATATACAACAGCTAAACTGTTGTACGTGTGTGTTGTACGTGCCTGTAGGTAAGCTAGGACCATGGAAAGCTTTTAGCAACTTCCCTCAACCTCAACAACTGCAAGAAATAAATGGACGGCACAGGCACAGGCGGCACAGGCACAGGCACGCACCCACGACGGCAGGAGTGTATAATATCGCGAAGGAGAGGAGACCGCGACCGCGCACAAGGTAGCCGTGTGTGTTTTTTGAGGGCGCCATCAATCTCACCAGCAATTTGAGCTTTCAAGGCTCAGTTTTTTGTGGGCCAGTGAGGCCCGTAAGCTTGGAGATAAAACTCGGCCTACCGACTGAATGTTAGAGGCAGGCCCCATTGCGAAGCTTCCGTGAAGAGACGCGAGAGAGTCTCTGCAAGACTTTTTTTATATTTTATATTTTAGTATTTTGCAAAAATATATGGCCTAACAAAAAAATTGCAAATCTAGACCTATACTGCCGTTTGAAACGGCTATAGCCAAATGAAACGGCGGCAGCGGTACTGTAGTAGACTTACCGCCTGTTGAACAGGCAGAATTTCCCACCTCCAAATAGTACACTTTCAAAAAATCATAACTAATTTATATGAACTCAAATGAAGATAAACTTATATGAAAATTGTATATATCGACAAGATCTAAAACTTTGTAGTTCAATCATTTTTCATTTGAATCCATCTTGGTGCTCAAATAATCAAAATAAATTTTAGATCTGAAACTTGTATCGATTATTTTAGCACAAAGATGACACCAAATAAAAACAGTTTGAACTACTAATTTATAGATATCGTCGAGATCTACAATTTTTATATAATATTTATCTTCATCTGAGTTAATATGAATTAGTTATGATTTTTTGAAAGTGTGTTGCCCAGTTTCCGATTAAAATTCGAATTTTAGATCTGAAACTTGTGTCAATTATTTGAACACAAAGATGACACCAAATAAAAAAATATTTTAACTACAAAGTTTTAGATCTTGTCGAGATCTACAATTTTCATATAAAATTTATCTCCATCCGAGTTTATATGAATTATTTATGATTTTTTGAATGTGTACTGCTCGGAGGTGGTAAATTCCACCGGTTCAACCGGTGGTAAGTCTGCTACAGTACCACTGCCGCCGTTTCATTTGGCTATAGCCGTTTCAAACGGCGGTATAGGTCTAGATTTATAATTTTTTGTTAGGCCATATATTTTTGCAAAATACTAAAATAAAAAAATAAAAAAATTTCGTCTCTGCATGCTTTTTCGCCGCCCAAAGATCTTCAGAGGTCCGTCTGACTACTGAAGTGCAGGCGCGCGTGTCGGCAACGAGTTGTTGACGCTGCTGTTCTCTGGAGACTTCGGTAAAAGCTTCTAGGTTGATCGAGAATGCTAGGCTGTACATTGCAAGGCTCTATTAGCTGCTGTAGTAGAGTCGGTAATGACCTTGCTATGTCGGCGTAAAAAATCTACAAATAGCTACTCCTGCGCTAGCTAGTCTGCAACAACTCGGTCCGGGTGGCGCGTCTCCTCTGAGATTTTTGTACTCCGAAACCCTGGTAATGGTAAGTACATCTTTGTTGTCCAAAGCTGGTTCCAACAGCAGGTCCCACTACTGCTCCTCATGGATGGGCAGCAGTGTTCGGCGGCGTTAACGGTGATAGCCTCCGCCGTGCTGGCGTGCAACTCGGGGCTCGCCATCTGCAACTCCTGGGGCGACGCGGCTTCCGTGGCGTTCGTGCTCGTCGCCGACGCCGCGCTCCTGCTGCTCTTCCTCTGCCTCCGCGAGCTCGAGTGCGCGGGGCGGCGGGCAGGAGCAGGATCAAGGGAGCTGTGTGGGCGCTCTCCACGCTTCTCACGGCGATGTTCGTGGTGAGGGTGGCGCCGCTAACGCCGCCGCTCGTGGTTGGGGTGGTGTGGCTCATGGCAATCTGCACGGCCGCCGGGGGGTTCTGTTCGTTCTTCCTGAATTAGTGATCTCCCGGCCGTAGTCAGAATCCGTACACTAACTAGAAAATTGACATTTCATCCCTAATATTAGTATCGGTTATTTTAGATCCAGTACTTAGATCTCAATCCTGCGTCTCCCTCGCGACATTTAAATTTTTTTTAGCACCCCACGCCTGCTCTCTCTCTCCCTCCCGCATTCTTATCCACATCCTCAACTCTCTCGTATCCTCTCTCCTTCATTCTCTCTTCCTCTCCCACAGCTCTCTCTCTCTCTGCACAGCGCGGTGGCGCGGATGGCGGCGCCGCTCGGGTAGGGGAGGAGGAGGGGGCCGGATGGCGGTGGCGGCGATGCTCGGGTGGGGGAGGATGAGGGGACCGGCGGGGGTGGAAGGGGGCGGTGTGGATGGTGATGGCGGTGGCGGCGGCGCTCCCGGGGTGGGGGAGCAGGAGGGGGCCTGCGGGGGTGGAGGGGGCAGCGGCAGGGGAGGGAGGAGGAGGGGGGCGGTGGGGGATTTTTCTTTCTTTTAAATTTTTTAACACCCTCTAGTACCGATTGGTCATTACCGGTTGGCCTACTAACCGATAGTAGGGGGTTCCCAACTGGTAGCAGATCTATTTTTTCTAGTAGTGGTATCTACCTATCCGATTACTCTTTTTATATGTTACAAAATATTGTGCTCATTTGTAGATGTAGATTGTATTTTAATTTCGTTTGGAACTTGATTATATTGCGCACACTGTTTAGAGGCAAGACCGGCCACATTGATCGTTTCGCGGTCGGACACTAGACGTGTGCCCCCATTGGGCCATGAATTTTGCTTAGATATAAATACTTTTCCTTTGAAAATATTTTTTCCGCATTTGTAAATTTACCTATCGCAGTTTCAAACCAAACAGCGTCTTAGACGTGTGAATTGGTGATGGTCGAGGGATGGTGAATCACACACGTAGGCAATTTCTTCATGAAGTATGCCCATCTTGATAATGCCGTGGTCCACACCGCAACACGTCCAAATCCAGCGGTGGTGTGACGACGATACCCATTCTCGTTCACATCCAAATCCAAATAATTATTATCCACCCTCTACCTTTTTCAATTTCACCCATATCTAATACATAATTAACTTTATATTATATATATATATATATATATAATTGATTAATTGTATTCTTCTCATACCTTACTCTTCTTATTTTTAATGGGTATATAATTTTCTATCCATATTCCCTCCGTTTGAAGTAGGCGTGAATTTTGGGAAATAAAAGGTATGGATACCCGGTAGCATGCCAAGACGACGAGCAGTGCGGGGTCGTCGTGGCGGTGTGTGGCCCCGACAGGCCTGCGATGTCGCGCAGCGGCCCACCCGTATTATATACGGATAAAAAAACAACGGAAGCAGGAAATTGGACGTTGAAGCCCACAGCCTTCACGTGTTGCGGGATCCAGTAGGCGCTTGATCACGAGTCCATCCGAAGTATGGACCAATTACAAAAAAAAAAAACTTGGCTATAAATATCTGAATCTAAAAATAATATAGATGAATTGTACAATATCGACATCGCCCGAATCACCAAAAATATGTATTAAAACATATATATTTTTTCATTTAAGTCTTTAAGATAGTATCTTTGAGAGTGATATAGTAGAAGTTAAAGAAAAGATTTCATTTTTCGTAACTTTATAGTATAGACAGTTATCGTCCTTCTATAAACACGTTCATGCACCGCAAACAAATAACATTTCTCAAAAGCAAGAAAATCTTTGCTCACCTTGCTCAAAGTTCAAATGAAGCAAAATAACTAAACATGCTTTCTTGTTCTCTAATCATGCTAGGCAAGGGTGAGCAAGAGAACCAAGCATGTCCTTATAATATTAAAGAATCAACCACTTATACCTTGTTTATTTATTCCCGTGACGCTTGGACGGAGAGGAGGGTTTTATCGCTCACTAATCGCACGTGAGCTGTGGGATGTCGCACCCTGGCTGCCGAAGCGCGCGGCCCGTCAATATTTTCCTACCCACGCTTGAGGTTGTGTTTATCCGGTCTGTTTGTTTCCGCTTATAAGTAGTTTATCGGTGAAAATAAATGAAAATTCCATCAAATACTTTGTTTATTTTTACCGATTCTCGCTTACATGGTAAACTGTTTTAAAGATTTGAACTATAAAAAGTGAAAAGCGAGAAGTGAAATAATATTCACTTAGATTCACGAGGGTTCTCCGATTCTTGGCTCGTTTGTATAGGTAGTGGATCTGGACCTCCCAAAAGATATATAAATAACTTTGTTTATGCAGTACGCAGGAAGTTCTCGATGCTTCTGTTGGCTTGTCCGCAAAAAGTTGGTGTTCGTACTCCTACTCCATATCGGTTTGTGAGCAAACGTAGGGAACTAATCAGATCTGTCCTCTCTCCCATCCCACGGTCTTTCTCTCGCAGTCGCACATGACTTTAATAAACGAGTAAACAGCCGGAAGAATAAGAAGGGATCTCTAGTTTCTCCTTTACGGTGGACACCAGTTTAAGGTCCTGTTTGGATGCGAAAGTTACACCAGCTTAAGATTCTGTTTGGATGCGAAAGTTACTGAAAATTTACGCATATGAATAGTGTTGAAATAGTATTTGTTATGAGAGAAGATGTGATGGATGGTATATGTGAATAGTGGAAACTTTCTGGAAAGTTTCTGAACTGAACACGACTTAAATTGAGTTTGAGTCTTTGACGCCTACCTGACATGACGTGCTCGTATTTTGCTACACCTTCCATTGCCGGCAAGGTCACAATCACATCAAGCACAAAATACCACTTTCGTTACGGACGGAAAAGACTCGTGGTATGCTTGCCCTGAGCCTCAAAGTGGGATGGGACGAAAAGGCATGCGAATGCTGTGCGTTATTATTTAGGGTTAGTTTCATGGAGCTTCACCGGCTCCAACTTCTCCACTAACGTGATAACGTAGCATTAGAGGAGCTGCAGCTGAAGGAGCTATGAAAACTAGCTCCACCGGTTCCTCCTTAATCTGTGAGAGGAAAGGAGAAGAGAGAGAAAAACGATCCAGTAACATGTCAGAAGGAGCCGGAGCTGCACCAAACTACCCACCAATGCGTATGCAGGCTAAAGTTAAGTAAGAGTAATAAATTCCGTGGACCATTGGGCATCTGCCACGTGCGCATTTAGAGGCTGAGGATTTTGTCGGAGGCGTCAACATTCTTGCGCAATGTTGATTCTGCACGCGAGCGCTCCCAGCGCGTCCTCGACTCCTTTTCCCTTTCACGTATACGAGGACCCACAAAAAATTAGTCTCTTTCACTACTAGAAAATGTACCTCTACTACCGGTGCTAAACCCCCCTCTACTACCGGTTGTCCAACCGGTACTGGGACATCGGTACTAGAGGGGTCCCCTCAAGTATCAGTTGCAATAACCGGTATTAGAGGAGGTTAAAAATTAAAAAAAATCAAAATTGCCCACCTCCACGCCAGCTCCCCCACCACCACCGGCAGTCCCTCCCCATCCTTTGCCCCTCCCCACGCCGGTCCCCTCCACCCCCGCCTCCTCCCGGCCTCATCCCGCTGCCGCCATCCCCCTCCGCCACCGTCGGCCCCCTCCTCCGCGGCTGCCCCTCCCCACGCCGGCCCCTTCCTTCTCCTCCTCCCTCCTCCTCCGGCCCTGCCCACACCGCCCCCCTCCACCCCTACCTCCTCCTCCCGGCCCCCATCCCCCTCTGCCGCCGACCCCTCCACCCCTTACGCCCCCTCCTCTCCCCTCCACCTCCACCAAAGCCCCCCGCCTCCGCCGGAGCTCCCGCCCCGCCACCGCACCTGGAGAGAGAGAGAGAGAGAGAGAGAGAGAGAGACTAGATCCCACCGTCCCGCCGCTCCTGTTGCACCGCCTCCATCCTCGCCCTGCCGCCATCATGCCACCACCTCACCTCGCCCCGCCGCTACTCCTCACCACCGGTGAGAGGCAAGCAGAGGGGGAGGGGAGGTAGGGGCGGGCGGAGTCCCAGAGGGAGGGAGGGGAGAAAGGAGAGGAAGGGCCAGCTGGAGCTCGATTCGGCGAGTGAGAAAGGAGAGGGAGGGAGAGGGAGCCGCTGATTTTTCTAAGTGTTGGAGTAGGCGGATCAGCTGGTGCAAATTAAAAAAAGCATGCGTAGGGAAGTGCGGACGGGGCAAGGCCTCTAGTACCAGTACTAGAGGGCCTTTGGGAGCTGGCATATTTGGAACCGGTACTAATTCTAACATTAGTACCGAGTTTAAAAATAACCAGTACTAAGGCTAGGGATGAAATGTCAGTTTTCTAGTAGTGTTTCTTCTCTTTCCAGCATCTCTCGCGCCCGATCCAATCCACTGTGCCACCGTCATAGAAGCCCACGAGATCCTCACCGCCGCCACCGCTCGGGGAACCCCAAACTCCTCGCGCCACTGTGGATGCAGCACGGGCCTCCTCCCGATGCTCGCCACTGATGTAGTGACAGGAATGGTCACGAGGGAGTTGAGATCTTGCCCTGGGCAACGTTTAGAGAGCGGTGCTGCGGACGGGTTGCCTGACGAAGGAGACATGGTGTTGGTGTCCGGCTGCCCGTGGAGAAGCACAGCGGCGACTCGGCAGATTGGAGGCGCGATGGCAAGCCGCCACGGGAGGAGCAGCATGGTGACAGGTGACTAGGTGAGGATGAGCTGTGGCATCCGTGCTGCTGAATCCTGCATTCGTGCCGTCAGCCCCATCCTCCGCCCATGCTCCGCTGGATGCAAAAGGGCGAGTGGCGCGTGAGCCTGACTGTGGTGGATCCCAGCTTGCGGCAGCTACTCCTATGGTTCCTTGCAGCATCTGCATTGTGGGCCTGCATGTGATTCATATCATTCCCTAGATCAGTAGATGATATGGACGCTCCACATAAGAAGTATCATATTCATACTTCGTACAACTTTTATTGATAATTTACATAAGGTTGAAAGAGAAAGCATATTACTATTGATACAAGAGGGGGTGTAGCCTCAACCTTAATTAAATAGTGGAGTCCTACGTAGCAGTCCCAAGACTACAAGTAGCTTGGCTCCTATGGCAGGTCCTCGAGATCCTTGTCCTCTTCACCAACGACTTTTTCCTCTGAAGAAAGGAAGAGTAAGTAAGGGTGAGCACCATACAATAGGTACTCGATCAGCAAATCCCACACTTGCTATATTATTTCTTGCAGGTTCTCAAGAAATAGCTGGTACGTGATGCTCGTCTAATTACTGGTACGTGATGCTTGCTCGTTCTGCTAAGTACATGCTCGTCCGTATGCTGTCGTAGCTTGCTTGCTTGCTTGTAAACAATTACCACGTCAGCAATACAATGAGCAAATAATAAGCTAGTGTGGGTTTGAATGGATTATCTCAAGGACAAGAATCGAAATCCATGCATGTCCAAAACGATCAGGGAAGGCTCACCGATCGATAGACGAGTATCAGTAGTCGTCCACTGAGCAGTCTGCCATTATATTAGTAGGACTTGCGAAGGCAGAATCACATCAATCCAGGAAGTCCCAAGTTGGGGAACGAGTGGTTGACATTATTGACGCCTGCAGTAAACTGCTGCAGAGAACCAAGCGGGTGCGGGGTCGGCGAGCGGTTCCACCTGTCTACCGTCACCGCGCATCAGAGATATGTTTGCCATCGTCAGCTCAGAAATTCAGATGGGCGAACAAACAAGTAGTACGATGGAATAAGCATCGAGCGAGACTCCTACCCAAGGGCCTGGATACATCTTACTTATTCTTCTTAGGACTAAGGTTTTGTCCATTTTAATTCCCTAAAGCTACAAACACACTTACTTATAGCGGATTAAAGTGCACCCTGAACACTCCTATCCTCATTTATTACGTGTCCGTTACCCTCCTCCCGGACCCCGCAGGTGGGGAGGTGGGGTTCCGGCAGAGGCTTGAGACGTGCTTCGGCTGTGCTGCCGCCTTTCCATTGGTCACGAACGTAGGGGATTCCTTCTGTAAGCATCCTTTGCTTTTTGTGGGCTGTCCATGTCCTGTCACAGGTCTGACATTTGGCAAAACTGAAACAAGAGCCAAGAGCCTCCAGTTTCAAACTGTCTAGGCGCCGGCTCGCCGCTCCGATGTCTAGGCCCACTCGTCTTGTTCGGGCCGGGCGGCCGGCACCGACCGGGCCTTTTCCGACTAATAAATGCGGTGGTGATGGTGAAGCGACAGATGATTACCGTTGAAGCTTTGGAAATTTGAATGCATTTACATGGCTCCAAGTCTCCAACATTTGTGGGTCCACATTCGACGTCTGCAGCCGACCATTGGGGAGTGCAGTATACTTATACATGAAAGCCACAAACTTGGAGCTGCACAAGTTACTAGCTAGCGCATCGTGCGTGGAAATGGATCACCACCGTGGCGACGGCCATGGCCCTTCCCTCCTCACCAAGCTCGGCGTGGGCGCCCTCACCTGCAACTCCGTCTTCGCCGCCTACAGGTCGCGCGGCGACCCGGGCACCCTCGCGTTCGTGCTCGCCGCCTACGCGGCGCTGCTGCTGCTCCTGCATTCCCTGCGCAGGTTCGAGCGCGCGCCGCCCGCGGACAGGGGCAGGGCCAAGGCGGCGGTCTGGGCGCTCTCGACGCTGCTCACCGTGATGTTCGCGTCGCGCGTGGCGCCGCTCATGCCGCCCACCGTCGGGGTAGCCGTCTGGGTGATGGCGGCCGCGACGGCCGGCGGCGGGTTCTGGGCGTTCTTTCTTAGCCACTGATGATGGATCGAGCAAGAGTAAGGAGAGGCCGCTCTGCCTGCCGGACTTGGCTTCGGTGTCGTCGTGTCAGGGAGCTCTGCTCTGCCTGCTCCTGCAGCTGCTAATTGCACTGCGATGGTGTTAAAAAAAAGTGACCAATATATGCAGTAGTGGCAGGTAGTCAGTACAATTTACTTGCTGTAATAATTGTTATATATAATTTGCATCTCATATTGGCCAGCCCAACCGAATTTTTTTTATTTTCATTGTCAAATGCTTTACGTTGGACTAATAAAATCAATATTTGAGATGCAAATAACCACGACAAGCGTTCTGCCTTATTAAGTTTTTCGTCCGCAACCTCCCCTCAGGCCCGAATTCGTAAGCCGCGGTTGGGTGCCTCCAGCCCTGCGGTGCTGCGTGTCTATTCGTGAAAGGGTTTGGAGTCGACCGATCGACGAGCTTCGAACAGGTGGCCCTGCCGTCGTCCGAATCGATCGCCGGTCTGCACGAGAAAAGAGAAGAGCGAGAGGCACTCGAAGTTAAGAAATATATAACTTCTCTAGAAGCCGGGCGCCGCTCGACGCTGCTTCTTGGCGTGAGTGCGACGGCGCGATCTCTTCCATGGCTCGGCTGGAGCCGGCGAGAGCGCACCACCCGACATCCATGCCTCGGCTGCCGCAGCGAGAGGAACACGGCATAAACGAAGCAGGGTGCCTAGGGCCTAAGGGAGCGGTGGCGAGGAAGAAAGATACGGGCGGAAGGAGAAAATACAGGTAAAGGTAGAGAAGAATGGAAGAAATAGAATTTTTTTTTTTTGGCAAGATTACACTTGAGATTGCTACTCGGCCGTTACCTCTACTGGTGCTGATGCGCCAGCTCCCGGCATCCACGTCGCGGGCGCGGCGCCCTCCTTCCTACGCTTTGGTGAAGAAGCTCGTGCGTTCGCCGAAGGCCTCCCTCGCAAGGACGACGAACGCTCGAGCTCCAGTCAGAGGAGAGGGGACACAGGGCTCGCTTCTGCTTGGAACGGCCTATGGGCTATGGCCCATGCGTATGAAGTTTGGTCGCGAAAAAAAAATCCAGTCTCGTTGATTGATGCTTGGAATACTAGCAAACGTTTGAGAGGAGCCGGTGTTTAATAGTTGGTTAGCTACCGGGTATATTTGCATTGTGTTTTTAGTGTTGAATTTAATATATTTGTTTTGGAGCACTGTGTCCCGTCAGAGCAATAGTTTTCAGGCAAGTGGTTAGAAACTGGAGCACGGCGTTGGTGCGCTAGCTTGTGCTGGTTCAGTGGATGGCCTTTGAGTAGTATTAGCGTAGCTCATGTATGGAGGTGGAGATGATTACATAATTGACGTGGAGATGGGGATTAAGTGGATCGAGAAAGTGATGATGGAGTCGTGGAGACTGTAGTTGCATGTTGGTAATTTTGTAAATGAAATTTAGCTTCTAACTGTAGAGAATACAAGAGGCATCTAAGACTTGACAAGAGTTTAGCGATAAAAACCGGTGCCAAACTGCCAATGCCACCACCACCACCGTTCATTATCCTACTGCTTATCCTATGCACCGTCCGCGGATGTCGCGTCACTCCCAGAGATGCGTCAAAGAACGAAAGACGATGATGGTAAGGCGTCCATTTCATAAAGAAGAACGTCATCCTCTTCAAGCCTCTCTAGTTGTCTGGTCATTTTTCGAGGAGCAGTGAGGAAGATCGATACTTTGAACCTGCGGCAGAGTAATGTCCAAGTCAAAAGGATGACCACGGATCGCTCGCCTCTCTCCAGCACGTTATATTTTGCGTCCATTTGTAGAAATGAACGCAACAGGAGAGTTATTTTGTGAATCGCATAGCACCACCGATATTTTGGACGTCTTTGGCACGGCTTCACGTGTTCCGGCTACTGTACCGTACCATTGAGGCACTGCCGGTGAAGCCCAGTAAACCAGCTCCACGCAATGCTGAATCCACGGTCGGCCGGTCGTTTCTCGACAACGCCGAAGCTCCTTTCCCCGTTCTCTTTTCGTCCGCACGTGGTGAGGCCCACGCAACCTTATCACCCCCTTTTGGAAAAAAATTTCTCTACTTTTTTGTTTCTAGATTTTTTTTTCATGAATCTTTGTGACAAAATTTTGCTCACAAACTTTTGTTTCAAAACTTTCTTACAAAACTTTTCCCGATCATATCCTTCCTAAATTTTCTTCAAAACTTTTTGTCCAAATTTTTTTCTTACAATTTTGTTCCGATTTTTTTCACACATTTTTTCTACAAAGTTCGATCAGAAACTTTTGCATGCAAATAGTTTTGTAAAAAAATTGTGTATAAATTTTATGTGCACAAAGTTTATATACATTTTTTCAGGTGATTTTGAAAAGTTAACGTAGGAGGAGGAGATGCATGTGGGTACGGCCGAGGGCCAACAGGCTCTCGGGGGATCTCCACCCACTCCTCCCATTCCCTAGCACCCCTATACCAAAAGGAGTCGAAGTTTCCTTTAAAAAAAAGGAGTCGAAGCCACTACAGCAGCGTAGCAGGGAGCCAGCGCCGGGCCGAAGCCACGCAGTCTTATGGGAATTTTTCTCCGGCACGTTGGATCTGTGTTCAGTTATAGAAGAGCAAGGCGGTCTTTAAACTTATCTTGCTGTGTCATTCTAGTTCTTAAAATTGCAAAACGACCAACCAAATTTCTCAACGCTGTTCGGATCTCATTTTAATCCTAACTGGGTTTGGACCCATGATACCGGTACGACGTTGTTATCTACGTGGCCATACTGCTCTCGTGGCCATGCCGCTCGCGCCCCACCACCACCACCACCACGCCCGAAATTTTCACAATTTAGCTCTTTTTTTGAATTATTTTCACATTTGGACCTCTAGAGAAACTATTCTCAGAAATGGACCCTGGGATCGGCGCCATGCCCCACGGCGCCGAGGTAAGACAGCTCGGCGCCATAGAGCACGGCGCCGAGCTTTGCGACCAGAACCCAACGTGGCAGGGAGGTCGGCGCCGTGGAGCACGGCGCCGAGCTCGACGCCATAGAGCACGACGCCGAGCTATGTAATACACAAAAACATGTGCAGTTCCGTTGGTCGAGGCTTGAGGTGTTGAGCCTTTGGTTGTGGGTTTGAACCCAAATCTATACGTTTTGCTATGTTTTTAAGCAATATTTTTTATAGAATACATTTTGTTTATAATTATGAATTAATTTTAATTATAAGTAAGTATAATATTTTTATATGATGTATTTATTTAATTATAATTATGGAGTAACTATTTATTTATTTATTTATTCAGTTGGTCGCGTGCGTGCCCGTTGCTAGCTGTAAGCTGTAGCCAACACCCCGGCCGAACCCCCTCCTGCGTGCTACGGCTGCTCGCGTCGCGTTGGGAAGGAGCGATCGGAATAGTGGTGCGAGTTGACGGGAGGGCGATCTGCCGGAGGCACCGCTGTCGGGTCGATTCACCAACATCCATGCCTAGCCCTACTGCTTCGGTCTCGGTGTAGTACTGTACATACGGACAGTACTGTATTATACTCCTACTACTAGAGTAGGGTGGGTATTTTCAACCGCGCAATCATCATGCTCTGTGCCACCTTTCTGATGCTGCTGCAGCGTGTGCGACGTGATTGACCTGTGTTGTGTGTGTGACTTGTGATCGACGAGACAGTGTCAGCGGCTGAAATCAATTCAAGATTTTTGAAAAAAAAACCGGATCAGAAGTGAAATCAATTAAACGAAGCTCTAAGATCCTCTTCTCTAGTTGCCAATCAGCATTCACATAATGAGCAACCACACTAATGTAATCTTCCTTAGCATTACCAGACCATATGTCATATGTAAGAGCAACAGAGGAAACAGATTGCAAAGAAGCCACAAGTTTAGTACGACGCTCATCAAAATACTTCACAAAATCCCTAGTTGTGGTTTGCCTAGACACAGAACTATATCTAGGATTATGAGCAATATTAATATACTCCTCAAATGCATCAGACTCACCAAAGCACAAAGTAAGGTCTAGTCCAGCAATCAACCTGCACAACTGAATACGAGCAACCTTGTACTCCCACAAATTAAGAGAACCATCAGGATTGAACTTAAGTTAGGACTGAGCCATACGTGAAGCTCCTAGCAACACTTCGCACCTTGGAAGGTGCCTATGCAAGTGGTCCAGTACCACTAGCAGACTTACCAGAATATATTTTCTTACAATGTAGGAACTTAGCACCAGTTCTTACCCTCTTGTTATTCTTTACCTCGTACAGCGGCTAAAAATCATCACATACCTTAGAGGTGCAAGAACGACTTCTCTTGCTGCTTGTACTCTCTGACCCCGTACCAGCACCAGAGCCAGCAGCAGGTGCTTGAGAGGTAGCACTTGGCTGAACATCGGCACTAGCTTCGGGGACGGCACCAGTACTACCAAGCAACTCACGCCGATCTGCCTCCAAGTCAGAATCACCATCTCCGGTCTGCCCCAACAACCGCAACTCATCGTTGGTGTAGGTTGGATACCCAGCAGCCATCCTCAAGTCAACAAGTAGAAGATTAAAGAAGTATTAGTTAACAAATTAAATAAGTAGTGGTTAATAGATTATTAAATAAGTAGATCACAGCAAGACCTAAACACTAAACATGGCGCAAGATCTAGATCAGAGCACAACACAAGTTATCATAGCACAATGCATAGATCAATCTCCAGACTTCCAGAGCGCAAGTACTAGTAGTAGCTCAAGAAAGGGTGCAAGACGCCAAGACCTAGATCAAGAAAGGACACAGGAGCTCAGATGCTCACACTCACCTCGAACCCGTCGGCGTTGACGTCGTCGACTCGTCGCCTCGGCGGCTCCGTTCCTCAATGATGCGCGCCCCCCATAGCCCGAGGAGACCTGCAAGAGCCAAGTGTATAACAGTGAGGGAGCGGATCTGTGAGGGGACGGAAGAAGAAGAAAGAGAGGAAGAGGGCATCGTTTACCTGCGTAGCCGGAGCCCGGAGCCGGCGAAGACGAACCGCAACGGCGCAATGGTGGGGAACCAAGGGAGGGAGGCGGATCTGTGAGGGGAGAGTGGCGGTTAGGGTTAGGAGGGAGGGAGGCGAAGCGGCGACTGGTGAGCCGGCGGCGGTCGAGGATGGCGCCGGCCGCCGGATCTGCGAGGGAGGAGGTGCGCGGCAGAGGTGTCGAGGGCTGTGGTGGGGTGCGAGAGGCGAGAGAGACGGCTCGATGCGGGGGGAGTGGGGTAGGGTTTGGCCGGCGCCCCCTTGCCATTTATATGGCCACAAGACGGGCCGAGCCAGGCCGTGCCGAACGTTACGACCCACGGGCTACGCAGGCCGTGCCGTGCCTGGGCCGGGCCAAAATGCCGGGCCGCGGGCCAGATGGCCAACTATACTCACTACCATGGTAAATTGGTTGTAGACACTGAGGGAAGAAGTGCCAAACCGCCGACCAATGGGACAAGTGAGTTTCCATGGTTCTACGACTACGATGACAGAGGCTCCGCGCGTGCCGTGCCGCGACAATCGGCCGTATGGCTAGGTATGGTCCACCCGATTGCCATCGTAAAGGCCCGCCGGCCGGCGGCGGCGAGTTTGGGTTTGCAGCCGGCTGCTAGCGCATGGAGCGAGGCCAAGTGTTGTTGCACCGAATACTACTCCGGCGAGCGTGAGTACTGGGAAGGTTCCCACTTCGGTCCGTTGGTTCAGAACATTTTCTGCGCCGGCAATGACGGAAGCGGTGGACGCACCTGCGCGCCACGGACAAACTGAATGCGCAACAAAGTCAGCCAGTTACGGGCAGTTATCACGGAAGATCGATCTACTTTCCTCGTGACCAGATATTCCTCGACCTGATTCTGATGGTCTGATCTGATGACATATGGCCGGCAGCTAGCGCGAGTTCTCGCTCAAAAGTGCTGCCGCAGCACACCACGGATCCACCGAAAGCAGACCGGCCGAGAGCGCGGATTATAAGCGTCACTTGCCACCGTGGCAATGGCCGCTCGCTCCTCACCGTGCTAGGCCTCGTCGTCCTCACGTACGCGCAACTCCGCCGTCGCCGTCTACAGGTCCTGGGGCGACCCGGCCTCGGTCGCGTTCGTGGCCACCGCCTACGCGGCGCTGCTGCTGCTCCTGCGTTTCCTGCGCGGGTTCGATGGCGCCCGGCCTGGAGAAAGGGGCAAAGCGAAGGCCGCCGTCTGGGCGCTCTCCACGCTGCTCACCGCGATGTTCGCGTCGCGCGTGGCTCCGCTCATGCCGCCGCTCGTCGGCGTCGCCGTCTGGGTCATGGCGGCCGCGACGGCCGGCGGTGGGTTCTGGGCGTTCTTTCTTAGCCCCTGAGGAGTGCGTTGGTTAGTGAGAGTGAATGGCCAGCTTCAGTGTCACTCGCAGTTGGAGACCTGCTGCGTAGATGCTGAAGTTATTATTCTTGCCCGGTTCCGGCCGCTGGGCTTGATGTGGGCAAGTGGTGGAGTGATGAACTAAAATTGCTGCCGCAAAAGCTAAGGATATTAGAGGCAGCCATTCTGAGAATGTACACGGCCTGTAATATCTGGAAGGGGAGAAATAGAAGAATTTTTGAAGGAAGATCGGTGCCACCATTATGGTGCTCACCAAGCAAGAAATGAAGTTGAGAAGACAGGCCTGTGGGTCTCAAAGCGTTAGTTAGTTTCCTAATGTTATTGCTTCCTAATTTATTTGAGTATGAGAGTATGTTCTTAATTATGTAATAGGACCTATGTATCAGACTGCTTTTCTTCTTCTCCTTAAATGATAGGCACCAGTTCTTAAAAAAATATTATTCTTGCCCGCGTGCCGACAATGGTTTTTTTTTTCATCTTTATATTTTCCTTCATCCTACATTTCCATCTTGTTCGGCAAATTTACCTATAGTTTTTATTCAATTGTTGATTTCCAATGTTGCAACTTGTAGCCTGAAAAATTGTTAAACTTCAGGCACCTAGAATATAGCAACTCCCAACAATAATACCAATTTCTTTATATTACTGACAAAATTTAATAAAAATACCCATAGCAACAAATAGAGCCATTGTCTCAAAGAAAAAAAAGGTAAGAAATGAAGCAATATGTTTCCATACACCTGAAAGTGATAAAACAAACGATCAAAGAAATTCTTAAGAATTTTTTTGATGAAACCGAAATTCTTAAGAATTGTACATAACGTGGACACTCGTCTAGTAATGGATGCCATCAGTATCCTCTTTACTACGGGTGCATTTGGATCCTTCCCAAGAAAAAATTCTAGCCCTGTTGTACTAGATTTGGTGTTTGGAATTGTAATTTTTCTTTTTTGCTTTTGGGGTTACCTCGACTTGCAAGGCCAAAATATCCTTGTTTCTGATAGAGTCAATTCGACTCGTTTTCAATGGCGAAATTGTGCTCGCACCCTATGCCGCCTCTTTCTCTGCTTCCCATTCTTATGCCCTCTTTCTACCCTATAAATGGAACCGGAATTTCTGCCGCACCACAAGAGCCCTTTGAGGACCGTGATTCCAAATCTACCAAGAGTATGAAGAATCAAATGCTTGTGCTCCCACTTTTTTGTTCGTACTTTGGCCACTAATTTTGAACAAATACATTTGCGGACATTTATAAGTGAGCAATATCCTTAATAAAGCACACTAGTGATGACAAATCTAACTATAGCGGTTCAACTTTAGTTACCAACATATTTTCCGAATGTTAGTCCAAATTTATGCAGTAAAGTAATTTGAAAGAGAAGTAGCTTTGGAGGAGAACCGCAAGGCGCACCGCCGGATGTACGGATTCCAAGAACAAAGCTGTGGACCGAAGCTCTCCAAAAGTTCTTTTTTTTTTTGAACAAACGGCAAATATTGACACTAGTTCACTGCATGCACTGTGCCTAGACAAACTAGCAAACTCAGAGCCAAGCGACGGCACCCGATGGAAAGAAGAAGCGAAGAAGTCGAGGAGAAGATTGAGAAAAGCAGAGGGGGCCGGCGGACCGCGGACCCTTGTACTGCAAGAGGGGGACAGGCCTGGAGCTGGAAGGCGAATCGGAGACGATCGCTGCCTGATTCCTCCGGCTCGGCCGCTTCGAAACCCAATCGGTGGTTCTTCGCCGGCGCACCACCTCACGACCTTCCCGTCGGTGATCGGTGGCAAACACGAGGTCAGCTTCTGGTGACGTGTCTTTTTAACAGTAGTTTTCGCTTAGATCCGGATCGCGCCGCCTCACGGATCTCCCAGGCGATCCTGGGCTCTGATCACGACCTCTTGATGATCTCTTCTCGTTCGTATTTCCTCTCGCGGCCTTCGATTCAGAGCCATGGCCATCGATATAGGTTTAATCAAAGTTATTGTTCTACCGGTGGTACCCTCTAGGATTTCCTGGAAGCTGCTTTGCTGCCTCTTTTCTCCTCTACCGCCCTCTCCCAATCGAATCGCCATTATGAATGAGAAGCATCGCCAGCCTAGGTCGATGCGCACTTCGAGTCTTCTTTACAGAAAGGATGCTGGGGACTCCCGTCAGCCGCACCGGCGAATTTCGAGTCGAGTTCCGTCTCCTCGTTGTAATTTAATTAGCAGCCCCCAGGCGACGCCGGCGGCTTGCCGCTGACCATGGTCTACGGAGGAGGTAGAGGACTTCGCCTCGTCCTGGAGTAGGTCGCAGCGGACCCGCGGCGCCGCCATGCTCCCTCCGTGTCCCAAAATCCGGCAACTCCCCTCGGGCCATGGCCATGGCCTGTGAAGTCACGGCTGACGGTCACGCCACGTCGGCGCTGACGTCATAATCCGCTGGATGCCTGTACCGCACCAGATCGACTGACACCGTGGCTGACCTTTGTCTACGTGCTTGTTCCGGAAACATCCTCAAAACTCTCTAGAATTCCAGGACTTCCATTGAAATGATTAATGCTCGAACCTTCGAGGTTTTCGCTTAAAAAAAGGACGAAGAATACGATATCCTGGAGGTGACGTAGCGCACTGCGTGCCATTTGTTCTTTGTTTGTAGAGTGGTTGTCTTTGCCCAGCTGACCAATCTCCATCTCCTTGGGCAGCGGATGGGCCTATAAAAGCAGCGTCGTGGGGAAACGTTGGCTTTAGCTCCGCCAAGGTCGCACACTAGGCAGAGCAGATGGACTTCCACCGCCACAGCTTGCTGACCACGCTCGGCTTCGCCGCGCTGACGGGCAACTCGGCGCTCGCCATCTACAGATCGCGGGACGACCCGGGCTCCGTCGCGTTCGTCGCCGGCGTCTACGCCTCCATCGCGCTGCTCTTCCACTTCCTCCGTAGGTTCGAGCGCGGGGAGGGGGGCAGGGGCTGGACCAAGGCCGCTGTCTGGCTCCTGACGACGCTGCTCACGGCCATGTTCGCCTTCAGGGTCGCGCCGCTGATGCCGCCGCCCGTCGGTTCCTTGATGGCCGCCGGAACCGCCGCCGCAGGGTTCTGGGCCATGTTTCTCCACCAGTGACCTGCTCATTTCCTCGCCTTATCAAGCAGAGTTGTGAATCCCCCCGTGCTGAATAACTTGTGCCCTCAGCGCAAAGATAGCGTACGGCGCGCCAATAATTTCTCTACCGGATCGGAGAAGAGGTAACATACGCGGCCTGCCAACTGATGATTCGTTGTTTCTTCAACTTTGTTTGACTGCAGCTAAAGTGGCTTGTCTGGTTGTAGGTCTGCACTGCACTTCATCCGATCCAGAGATATGATGCTGGCATCTGCATTCATACACAACACCACGACAGGTGTGAAGCATATCTTCTTCTCTTCAGTAGCGCTATCTCAGTTTTCTTCAGAGATCCCATAGGCAAGAAATCTTTATGTATATTTGTTTTTTTCAACTACTTTAAAAAATGTACTTGAATTTGTAAAATGCACTTGGGGCTATTCTTCTAAGTGCAAAGGTGTGTGCAATAAGTCGCGGGGAGAACAAAGTTTACTCATACATTACGGATGCTATTTCCTGATATTCGGAACATTAATATTTCAACGGTATATTGTTATCGTTGTCAGAATTAGCGGACTGAGACTACCGACTAGTAAATTTACGCCTCGCGCGTCTAGGCTCCGGATGGTGTGCAAGAGGATACGAGGATGTATACTGGTTCGGGCAGGAATAGCCCTACGTCCAGTTCGAGTGGCTGTTCGTGTTACTTGCACTGTGTCTGTAGTAGGGGTTTACAGATTGTCGAGAGAGGGAGAGGGCTCCCAGGTCTCTGTAAATGCGTGCGTGGTTGTGTTGAGTTTCTAAGAGTCTCATCCGTCCCCCTCAATGTGTCCTCCTCCCTCCTCTTTTATAGCCCAAGGGGAGGCAGGGAAAGATAGAGAAAAGAAGATAGGGAAAACGAGGAGATTGCGGGACTCCGGTCCTTTTCCCCAATGCTTCGAGTCCTGTCAGTCTTGTCCACCACGTCGGCGATAGCGCCAGGCGTTTGTGCCGGCCACAGTCTCAAGCATGGCGCTGCATTCCCCGGTATGGTCGTCGTCCTGTCGCAGTATGATGCTCCCTGCGGGCTTAGAGGCGGCTCCGTACCAGGAGTTGGCGGTGCAGCACCGGGTACGGCGGGCCCGCGCGGGTCATCGTGGTTTGACCGCGGACCCGCCCCGTGATTGGGTGAGCATCCTGACCCTACGGGGACGAGGTCGGGCGAGGCGGAGCTTCTGCAGGCGGGTGGCCTCGGGTAAATTCGTACTCCTCCTTACTTGATATGAGCGGTCAACACCGTAAAGCGAGGATGCAGTGGTCGTGGGGCTTTTGGCCCTTCGTCCACTGGCGCGGCGTGCCAGGACCATGCCTTGTCCTGTTTAGACATCGTACCGTCGAGGACGGGCGGCGTGTGCGCCTGGTCTTGACCGGAGGGGGGATTAGGCAGCATAGTGGCCACGAGCCCTGCTGCTGCAGAGGCATGGCCACTAGTTATGGCGCGATGACCGGAGTCATGTCGAGTGGTACCGCGGCTCCTGTACACTGTGCGCTGTGCACGGTCAGGTCCGTCTCGTCATTGGATTTGGAAAGGGAGCCTTTGTGGCTTCCTTGTCACGCCCGGGGTCTTGACGCGACCCTCGGGCGAGGCGGACCCTGCGCCCTGGGGTCGGGCAAAGCGGAGGCCGCCGACCCCGCGTTATTGGGGTCGGGCGAGGCGGAGATCTCCCCCTGAGGGTTGGATGTGCCTGACCCTCGATCGTACGGTCGGGCGAGGTGGAGACCACTTGGGTGTCAAAGCTGGTTTACTGGAGATCTCGATGTTATGACGACTGACCAGATGTTGCACAGTGAAGCCTTGATATTTGTCCCCGACAATTATCAACTAAGCTCTATCGTAGTGGCACTTGATTTTTCTATATTACTACCGGAAAACTGAGCATTGGTCCTAACCCTTAAGTACCGGTTAGTTTTTATTCAGTACTAATGTGAGCATTAGTACCAGATTTGACAGCTAGTTCCCCAGGAGCCCATCATGACCCCCTCTAGTACCAGTTAGACGCTCCAACCGGTATTAAAGGTCACCAATTAGTACATCCGGTACTAATAGGTGACTATCGGTCCGACCGGATCCGAAATCTTTCTCGAATGCAGTTAAGCGCGCTTCACGTCCGTGCTCCCCTCTCCCTCTGCCACTTCTTCCTTTCTTTCCCCTAGTCCCACTTCTCTCCTCCCTCTCTCCTTATCCTGCTAGCCCCCTCACTCCCTCCGCTGCCGACCCCCTCCCTCCCCCTCCCTCCGCTGCCGCTGACCCTCTCCCTCCCTCCCTCCCCAGCCTCCCTTCTCCTTTCCCCTCCGCTCTCCCTTCACCTCGTGCCTAAGGCGAGGAGCGGCTGCCGATCAGGAAGAAGGGGTGGCTGGCGAGTCGCGGGAGAGGGGTAGCCGGCGCCGACGAGGCGCAGTGGTGGGGCAGCCAGGCGCGGCCGGCGAGATTTCTTTATTTTTTTAATACTTCTTTAATACCGGTTATTTGACCTTTAATACCGGTTGCAATACCTTTAAAGGAGAGACATTTAGTACTGAAGTAGCAATACCGGTTGCACAACTGGTACTAAATTAGGGTTACAAACCGGTACTAAAGCGCTTTCCCTAGCAGTGTATGTGATAGCATGAGATAGCTGGAAAGTATCCTTTGGTCCCATCCGATCTTTGATCATATCTCCGAAGGGGTTGCATGAGAGCCTCTTCATGCTAGGCACCGAGACGAGGGGCTAGAAGTATTCCTCCAATGGAAATGAATGAAAAACTAGATTCCATGAATCAGTTTCTTTTTTCCCACCATATAAAAAACCAAAGAAAATAAAGCTAAAACATAAAGTTGTAATATAAAACCAAACAACAAAAATAGAACAAACAAATACTACATATAGTTAGGATTGGCTTAAATATTTTCGCTGTTTAACCTGCTCGCTTGTGCTTATTTTTGTAGCTGCTGCATAGCAGCGCAGCCGCTCGGCTGCGGGCTCAACTGTGAGTCACTTTCTGTATTAGACACTACCGATTGCAGCTGCTGATGACTGGCTGACTGCAGCCGCACTGCGGCTGTTGCTGCAGCGGCTGCTGCCAACTTGCGGAGCAGCTGTAAAGCAGTTGCCCTCTAATTATTAGCGAGTTAGTGGGAAAAACTACCAAATATTGGTTTAACAAGAGAATAAATTTAGCTTAAGGTTAGGGAAAAGGGCATTAAACACATAATTAGCAACAAATGCATATGCCATGAAATTTCTTTTTCTTTCCAAAAAAAGACCAAATTAACATAAAGAGAGACTGAGCTGAGCTCAATTCATTGATGATGTGAGCTTGTTTGGCAGGCCTTGTCTGTATAGAAAAAGTTTGATAAAACATCCACATTTCAAGTTCACATCGAGGCGGATTAAGGTGCTTATTTTATTTTATGTCACTTTCCTTCAATGGCATCAGCAGTTGTGTTAGCAAATTTTTTCGAACAATTGTGTTTGACAATTGCATTCATAGGTATAAAACAAGGCTCGTAAGAATTCAGGACTTTTTCGAGAATATGCTACAAAACAACGAGGTTAGCATCTAACTTGGCCAGCTAAACCTTTTTGCTCTAACAACTTGTGTTTCTTGTGCACCCAAAGTTTGAGTTTAATTGCAATTGCATGCATCATCGACGAAAGATGAGCTTTGGCATGTCAATTATTTATTCTGAAATTTTACAATAAATAGGAAGCAACAAGTCGTACGTTGGATGCCGATCGGTTAGGCATTTTTGCAGTGTTTTGGTCGTTACGTTCTTTCGGCATTCTTTTGAGGCATTTCCGTCCGTTGCCGGATACTCTCGGCTAGAAGGTGAACCTTATCAGTGAGTCCAAAATACACGAAGCAATCGGCAATCAGCCAATCACCATCAAAAGAGAAGCGCTTGTATGACATGGATCTGATCAGGAGCATGTAGACCGTGCAAATCAGTGCTGCTGCCAACTTGGGCTCAAGATAGAAAGGAATGCAGTCCACGTCAAGTCATTCTGGCAAGGAAATTCCGTGTTTCGAGGACTTGTTTAGATGCGAAAGTTTCGGTGAATTTGCGCGTATGAATAGTGTGAAATAGTGATTTTTGTGAGAGAAAATGTGATGGATGTGATGGGTGAATAGTGGAAACTTGCTGGAAATTTACGAATCTAAACAGGGTCTGAGTCAAGCAAACCACATTCCCATTTAGACTAGTACAGCATGTTGGTTTGTCCATTGGAGTATAAACAATCAAGAGACGACAAGCTACGATGACTGTTGTCGTTGACCACTGCACGCGCTTTTCATGAGAGGCGGCTTGTCATGCAATGCAAGGATACCTAGCTTCCTTGGTAAGCAAAGATACCTTCGTTTTGGTTCCCCAAGCCCTAATAAGCAAACCAGCTGCTATTGGCATCCTATGGATCGGAGAGACGACGTGCATGCTTCATGGCTTATCGGAGCGGGCTTCGTCGCCTTGTTTCACTGACGCCGCCGTCCTTAGCTGCATCGTCTGCAAGACTGCATGTTTTGGCGCTATATGTATATGGACGTGAAATTATGCATGCATCTGCAAGCTCACACTCACACCGGCCAGTTGAAATTCAGTTGTACTTCGGATGAACTTTAAGTTTGGATCAATTCATGTGATTGTTTCCATTCAGAAATCTAGAACGTTACAATGTAGATAGAGTTATCTATTGAGTTTTTTTTCTTTTACTAGGTAATACTATAAGCTCATTTGTTAATTCGCTCGAGAGTCGTACCTATGCTTGTTGCTTGTTGGATGCTACTTTGGTATAGAATAAAATAAAAAATAGGTTAGAGCTGACTTCGGTAAAAAAACTATAAGCTCATTTCATAATGTTTGGTACTTATCATGTCCCATCCTTAGAAAAAAGGGAAAAAAGTTATTTGCTTCAATTTTTCTTGTATCTTATTTGAATTTCATTAGTGTAAGAAATGCATACTTTATATTCATATGAAAGTAGTTGGTACAGCATGATAGCAATTTTGACAATGTATGCAATAAACAACATGTTTTTTTCAAATCCCATGGTATTTTTTTTCAAAAAGGGGGCATACATTAATCAAGTAATTTAATGCTTACAAACATCACAATTTGGTGGATTCACCGTCTTTGGCAAAAACCATATGCCATCCTATGGTGTTATTTTGAGTTAAGCATGAAACCTCGGCATCGACATCAGCCCGCTTGTTTGTAGAATGTTTTAGTCATTTTCAAGCCCAGTCATCAATTGCTATATTTTGTCAAAAAAATAACAATTCTTAGATTTAACAATAGTGCAAACTGAGTGCATATAATTGCTGTTTTCGAGTAGTTCAAATTAGTTACACATTTTTTAGGAATTTTATATGAACGTTGTTTCAATTTGCAAAATTTTACACCCAACCCAAGTCGGGGCGTTGGGCCCGTATGCCAGTCTTCTATAGGCCGAAAACAGTCAAACACCCAAATTGGCAGGAGCCTTTTCTTGTTTTCTAGGCACCCTCTCCATCTTCTCACTACCGTCCGCTCGTGCTACCGCTGCCTTCACCGGCCGCCATGTGGAAGCGCGCCACCTCCCTCCTCCTCCGCCACCACCGCTCCGCCCTGCTCCCCGATCCCCGGCGGTCTCCGCTGCCACCGTGCCTGGTCTCCGCCGTACTCGGGCGCCCCTTTTCTTCTCCACTCTCGGTAACGACCCTCCCCGTTTCTCACAAGCTCAGGCCGTAGCCCCGATTTGATGGCAAGGCTGCGTTTTTCTTCAGATGCGGCCCGGACGAGGACTAGGGTTGAGGACGTGATGCCGATCGCCACGGGGCTCGAGCGCGAGGAGATCGAGGCCGAGCTCCAGGTCTCCCTGCACGGGCGCTTTGCCCGGTTGCAGCCGCTTCATTTCTTATTACAGGTCATATGTTGGTAAAAAATATTAAATTTTGTTGGATTTGTTTTTTTTCTGTACAGGGAAAGAAGAGATTCGACATGGACGCCCCCGTCGGTCCCTTTGGCTCCAAGGTGAGGGCTTTCCGTCTAATACCTTCTTCTACATTCCCTTTGATGCGTGAGCAACTGGGACCACTGAATCGGTTGCTTTGGATGGGGTTGTGACTTGTGAACATGTGTTGAAATGTCAATGTGCAATCATCTGACTTGCGGTTGCGGATGTGACATGTGTTCGTTTAGATTAATTTGTTTGTCCGCGTGAGATGAGATGCTTGTTTGAACATATTCCGTGGAATAGGTGAAGATACAGAGTATATTTTTAGATGTTGGGATAAGAGCTGACCAATCACTGGTCTTCTTTACTTTATTCAGGGCAATGTGTCACAACTCACATATGTAGATGGATTTGATCTCCACCATTGGGTGTTTTTTTCTTGAGTTGTGGAAGGTTTATGGCAGTAATTACGAGACCAATGAATTGTTCTTAAGTTTAAAGTATCCAGTTCTGTTTGGACTTTCTGGGCCTATATAAGTTTGTAGCTTGTGGTCATTATTTGCGGCATATAATTGTGTTGGCTCACACACTTTCATCAAATGCATTTTCAAAAAAGGAAGCTTTTATCATTTTGAATTTGCGCTAACTTTAGTAGATCAATTGTATTAGCATGTTAAATCTACAGGCATCAATTTCAGTACCTACTGAATTTCTACAGGCATCAATTTTAGCATACTAATTTCTAAGCACCAATTATGGAACACCTATTGAATTTCAATACCTACAGGCATCTTGATTTTGCTATTTGATTGGATTATCTTTTGATTCTTGTTCTGTTTACTGCTGTTTATCTTTCTGGTGTTGTTTCAGAATTCAATTTAAGACTTTATCATGCAACTGTAGTTTCATTTGGAAAACTCTATGGCTTAAGGTTACATATGTTTCTTCAGTGTGTTCCCTGTCC
The DNA here is from genome assembly GCA_022036555.1 of Microstegium vimineum. NCBI lineage: Eukaryota > Viridiplantae > Streptophyta > Magnoliopsida > Poales > Poaceae > Microstegium > Microstegium vimineum. Next base: position 14,937,528 of record CM039119.1, read on the forward strand.
AAATAAGCATTGTTGTAGACTGTAGTGAAGAGCTCTAGTTCAACAATTCATGATGCTTTCCTGTTCGTTATGGAAGACTCAATAGAAGTCACTCTGTTCTTGAAGTGGAATCTGTCGTTTCTTAGATGACTGTCTTTTGTATTTTTTAGACTCTAACGTAGGCTATCCTGAATTTCTGTAACGCGCTGCGTAGATGGTCTTTGTACGACTGATTCTTCTTTGTGTTTATTATTGTCACGACTTTGTCTTTTGACTGACATCAGTTGGGAATTCAGTGAATCACTTGGCAGTGTGCTATATGAATTGTGGTTTTGCTTACTATTGAGTTGCATGCACCAACCAGTTCAACTCAAAATCTTAAGCTGATGGGGAGAGGTGGACAATTCACTTACATGGAGATTGGAGTGAGCTGCAATTATTTTATTTAATCGCGCTCCCTAGGATTCAAACTCGAGACCTCTAGCTCTGATACCATATTGAGTTGCATGCACCAACCAGTTCAACCCAAAAGCTTAAGCTGATGGGGGAGAGGTGGACAATTCACTTATACTCCAACACTTACATGTGTCATTTGCATAATTTTTTAGTTAGAGTTATTTGATTCTTGTGTGGTTCAAGTGTTCAGCTGAACTGATATCTGTCTATGTTGTTCCTTGAATAGGAAGCTCCTGCTGTGATTCAGTCATACTACAACAAAAGGATTGTTGGTTGTCCTGGCGGTGAAGGAGGTACACTACTGCTGATGCTAAATATTCCTTGAGTCTTTCAAGTTTCAACCAAGAGGATTCCAGAATTCAAATCCTCACCTGTATCTTATCTAGAGAAAAAATGAATTATTTAGAAACATTCATGAACCCTTCAGTTATCTAATTGGCCTATACTGCTATTGTTATTGACCTTCTGCAGAAGATGAGCATGATGTGGTGTGGTTTTGGTTGGAGAGAGGCAAGCCACATGAATGTCGGGTCTGTACTCAATATTTCACGGTAAGTTGGTTTCTTGTTGGCATAAGGTCCTTGCATTCCAAGAGCAAACGTTTGCTGAGTTACAAGCTTCCATCTTTATCTCTGCAGCTTAATGTGATTGGAGAAGGAGGGTCACCTGATGGACATGATGATGATGACGATGACCATCAGTAAGGTTCTGTAGGACATGGCAATAAATGGGGTGCCTGATACAATTTTTGTCGCAGCGCTGTGAAGCTGTGGAAAACTTCAGCCTTTGGGCCTTATAGAGTTCAGTAGACCATGTCAACCTGATTGCCCCATAGCTTGGAAGCTGGAGTAATCACTTAAGAAACTCGGCTATACAAATAATGGAATCCGTTACACAACAATGTACTTTTGCTATTCAATCAGATGTTGTGCTGAATCAAGATAAAAAAAAGCATATTTGTCTGGTTGATTCTATGTTCCCCGGTCGCCTTTACAAATCTATTGATGGAAGATTTGTTGTCTAAATAGTGAATACTGCTCACACCTTGGTCTGCTGAAATTGCAGTTGCTGTCTCTGATAATTTATCAGATAAGCAGAGGCTTCAACGAAACAGTCAAGATAACATTGTTTCTCCTATAGTTTCCAAATGCCAACGTGGCTGAATCACTGATGTTGCTTAAATGCTGAACCGTTATGGACGAAACATTCAACTTTGGATTTGGCCAAAGTACAGACACGGAGACACTGTGACATCCTAGCCTAGGGCTTAATAGGATTGATAGAATACTGATACCAACAAGTTGTAACTTCTTTTTCGGAAGCTCATCTCCAAAGAACTCTGAGGTTAAGCGTGCTTGGCCTGGAGCAATTTCGGGATGGGTGACCGACCGGGAAATTCTTCCCGGGTGCGCACGAGTGAGGACAAAGTGCGCAGAAAAGACTTGTGTTGGTCTGTGAGGGCAGTCTTGAGGTCCTAAAGAGCTGTCAGGTGTAAGCGGGCCCGACCTCGGGGGTTGGGACGTTACAATTGGTATCAGAGCCCTTCTGTCAGACCGACCGGGAAGTTCTTCCCGGGTGCGCACGAGTGAGGACAAAGTGCGCAGAAAAGACTTGTGTTGGTCTGTGAGGGCAGTCTTGAGGTCCTAAAGAGCTGTCAGGTGTAAGCGGGCCCGACCTCGGGGGTTGGGACGTTACAATTGGTATCAGAGTCCTTCTGTCACACCCGATTTTAAGGACAAAACCAAGTGCAGCCTATATGTATGCCAGGATCAAGTTTCATACATATAGTGACATCATAAGTGAATAACAGTAACAGTATCACGTAAAAGAATACAAATAAAGACTTACGAGACATCAGAGATACACAACTTAAACACTGGAAACGGAGGCTTCAAACTTCACAGGCAATCGACTAGGGGTTGCGTACGCCTAAAACTGAGCATCATCTTCACAACAACTTCATAGCAGCTTCTTTTTCTGAGCAACGTTGGTTATAGCAAGAGTGAGCACATGTCGTACTCAGCAAGTGTGGAGGAATTATGAATGCAAGGCTTAAACAAGGATAGGCTGACTGGTTGACTGCATTAAGCATTTTTAGTTGATCAAATTTTATTAGCACCTGATTATTAAGATATAAGTATATACCAACCTACAATTAGTAGAGATATAAACATAAGCCATAAGCATATAGCAGAAATATAATCATAGCATAAATCATGATTTAAGTCCATCTTCAAGTAAATTAATCATGTGAGGGTCCAGGCCGCTCTTGACCGTGAGCACGGTTGATCGATCAGTTTTACACTCTGCAGAGGTTGCACATCTTTACCCACAAGTCGCGTAAAAGTTCAAAAGAACTTTAAACCCAACCATGCATGTGCTGATCAGGCACAATACCACACTTCCGAGGTGTGATTGCATAGGGACGCTACGAGGCCTTTACAAAGATTCATTAATCAGTGGTAACCCGCTAAGGTTTCGGTGTCTGGCGTGCACAACCTATCACAGGCCGATGATGCAACGACTCAGTCCCCCCTCTTGCCTCATCACGAGTAAGATTACCCCAGACTAAGGTTTCTAATTATTCAGCCAAGACCAGAGCCATTTAGTCTTGTGGTAGCACTGTTTTCCTGGGTGGTCGCTCCATGTTCCAATTAAACATTGTAATCTTGTATTACCAAAAGTTATAGCATAAATAAATAGGTTTATCATCAATGTTCATTGGAACCACCGTAACCCAAGTATAGCAACTAAGCATAGCTAACCAACAGAAAGGTAAACCCATGTTGGCAAGGAATAATCATACAAACTAGGCAAACCTTAATAGGACCCATCAAATTTAATGCAAGCATATGCAATAGTGATTAAATAAAGTTATTGGGACAAAAGCTCAAGGACACACTTGCCTTCCTTTAAGTAGTGTTGCTGCTCAGAATGTCTTCAATTCTTTCTCTTGAATGTCCTCAAAGCACGTTCGTTCTACTCGCATCAATCGTCCAAGATAAACATCCAGAGCACGCACATACAAGCAAACAAATAAACTAAATTAAAAACAGTACACCAATCATCATAAAAAGTTATGAGAGGTTGTACAAAACTAATCTACTCGTTAAGATGAATGCGTGAGCGAAAGAATCACTCAAAACGGAGTTAAAACGAAGAACTTACGAGATAAACAAGGTTTCAAGGACTTGTTATAATTAACCGTAAATAACAGGGGCTAGCAAGGAAGATTACCGAGACACAGAGAATAGAACCCGCGAAAAGCTGAAAAAAATTGGGGTTAGATCTGCAACAAGACCATGGACAGGGTTAAGGCGCAAGGAACTGAAAAGATCGAAGCCTTTTATGTGAAGATGCGAGACACAAAGAATAATACGAGGATATACAAGTTCTGCAGCGGCTTAAATGCAAAACAGACGGTCTTCTTCTTCCTCACGTCGATGGCGCTGGCCGGTTCAAATCGCCGGCGCTCCAGCGGTGGGTGGCCAAGGCGAGGTTGGGAACTGAGAGAGGAGGTGACGGCGAGATGGGGGTGCGCTCATCGGTGGCGGAGAGAGACGGAGGCGGCCGGATTTCGGCCGGCGGCGGAACTGACGGCCGGTTCGCCGGAATTCACCGGAATCGCGCGTCGGGGCGCGGATTCGAGCGGGAATTCAACTAGGCGAAGAAGGGGACTGCAGCGAACTCGAATCAGGGGGCGACAGGCGAGCTCCTGCGACGAAGGAGGTGTTATGGTGCGCGGCCGCGGACGGCAACCTCGTTCGGGCGAAGACGAGCGCGAAGCTGAACGGGAACGGGGCAGTCGAGCTCCCCACCTTCTTGCTGAACTCTGTGCGAGACTTGACGCGACAAAAAGTGGTGGAGGCGCAGATCGACGGTGCCCGAACGGCGGCGCAAGCGCGAGCTGTAGATGCGAAAAGCTTGCGGTTTGGGGGAGAAAAGAAACGGCGTGGCCTTTATACTGGCCCTAGCGCGTGGACCCAAGGCGGAGGCGGAGCAAGGTGCGGAACAAACTCGGACACGTGCGGAAAGTCCCGGTTGGTTGCGATGCGAGCGCTGGCTGAGAGAACGAGCGGAGCTCAGGGATGACAAACGGGCCCTGCGGCCAGCGAAAAGGAGCGATGCTGTACGGGAGAGAGCTGGGCTGGGACACGAGAAAGGAACGGAGGAAAAAAAAAATGGACAGGGAAAAGAGCTGGAGCTGGGCCACGTGGAAAAATAACAAGGAAGCGGGGCCGGACTGTCAAGCCGGACAAAGGGAGAAGCGGAGCAAGCCGGAGTGCTGCGGATAGGAGCTGGACCGGAGGAGAGGAGTTTTGGGCCAGCGCAGCAAGGAAAAAAAAAACAACTGGGCCAGAAAGGAAAGGAAATGACAGTCCAAAACAAAAAGGAAACTGCCTCGCTCCTGATTCAAAACTGAAAACAGCAAAGTAGGAACAACGCCCAGCAGACAGCAACTCTGAAACCTGACTGAACTTGACTGAAACGCATCTAGAAGATCAAAAAACGATCCAGCAAGGGAAAGCCAAAACACAAACTCCAACTCGGCAATCAAAAGGAAAGTTAAACAGCAGCATGAATGCACAGTCAAAACAACCTTAGTTAATTTAGAAAGACAAGCAATTATTTTTCCTATACTAAATTTCTTGTAAAGAAAAAAAAATAAATGTTGGAAATTTTTTAAAATTACGAGAAAATCATTGTTTATTTATTCCTTTTTATTCACATCCTGAAATTCAGAAATTTCAGGGTGTGACAGACACCGGCACCACACAAATCCACTACACACTGATGTCACCCGAGCCGTTGAATCAGTGTGCTCTTTCCTCAGTTTGACCATTCAAGTGATGGTTTCTTCACTGCACATGAAATTTATGTCGAATTCGCCATGACAGGGATACCATCTGCACTGCACTGCCATTTGATCCATTTGTTCATCTGAACCGTTCTCCAGTTCTCCTCCCCCTACCTACCGTATCCTTTCTCTGATCAAGTCAGAATATTGCGACACAGCCAATGTTAAGAACCAAACCTCAAGGATTGGTTGAGACATCGCTGTCGTTAAATTCGTCAAAAGAGTTGCATGTCATCTCTCTCATCTCCCATGTGTATATTTACCAAGCATCGCGTCAAAACTAGCTCGGATAGCGACGACGAAGTGCAAGAACGCCAAGTCAGAGCGAGTGGTGAACTGGTGAAGCTGAGCGGCGTCGCCGCCGCCGGGCGGTGAAGTGATGGCGTTGGCGTGATCGATGGAGGGCAAGACGGCCAAGATCCTCGCCGGCGTGGCGGCCGTCTTGCTGGCGGCCCTCGAGCTCTCCCTGTTCCTCTGCTTCCGCCTGTCTCGGCCCTTCTACCTCTCGACGGCGGTCATCCTGTCGGCCGTGCTGGCGGGCACCGTAGCGGCGCTGCTGTGCCACCAGGGGCGGGCCGAGCGCATGGCGCGGCGGCCGGCGATGGACGGCGACGGCGAGGAGGTGTCGGTGCGCGTGGAGTATAGCTTCTTCCGCAAGGTCGCCGGGCTGCCCAGCCGGTTCTCGCTGGAGGCGCTGGCGGCGGCGACGGACGACTTCCAGTGCGTGATCGGGCGGGGCTCGTCGGGGACGGTGTTCAAGGGCATCCTCAACGACGGCACGACCGTGGCGGTGAAGCGGATCGACGGGTCGGCGCATGTGGACAAGGAGTTCCGGTCGGAGGTGTCGGCGATCGGCAGCGTGCAGCACGTGAGCCTCGTCCGCCTCCTCGGCTTCTGCCTCGTCCGGAACGGCCCGCGCTTCCTCGTCTACGAGTTCATGGAGAACGGGTCCCTCGACAAGTGGATCTTCCCGCAGCACGGCGGCGGCGGCGGCGGGCGGTGCCTGACGTGGCTGCAGCGGTACCAGGTCGCCGTCGACGTGGCGAAGGCGCTGGCGTACCTGCACCACGACTGCCGCGCCAAGGTGGTGCACCTGGACGTGAAGCCGGAGAACATCCTCCTCGACGACAGCCTCCGGGGGATGCTCTCCGACTTCGGGCTGTCGGCGCTGATGGGGAAGGAGCAGAGCCGGGTGGTGACGACGGTGCGCGGCACGACGGGGTACCTGGCGCCGGAGTGGCTGCTGGGCGCCGGCGTGACGGAGAAGTCCGACGTGTACAGCTACGGGATGGTGCTGATGGAGATGCTCGGCGGGCGGCGGAACCTGCAGAGCCCGGCCCGGGGCGGTCCCGGCGGTGGACCTACTTCCCGAAGCTCGTCGCCGACAAGGTCCGGGAGGGGCGCGTGATGGAGGTGCTGGACTGGCGGCTCGTGCCGTCGTCGGTGGACGAGGCGGCGGTGCGGCGGCTCGCGCACGTGGCGCTGTGGTGCACGCAGGAGAAGGCCGGCGTGCGGCCGGCGATGGCGCGCGTCGTGGAGATGCTGGAGGCCAGGGGAGGCGCTTCCGTGGAGCAGCCGCCGCCGTCGGACATGATCATCGTCAACCTGCTCGCGCTCGACCCCGCCGCGCACGCGCACCGCGGCGGCGGCGGCGGCCCGTTCGGGCTGCCCGCGCTGCCGCCGGGTTCGGCCGGGACGGCGTCGTCGGTGGTGAGCATGAGCGATTCGTTCGCGCTCTCCTACCTGTCCGGGCGGTAGCGCGCGGCATCGCGTAGCGATCAGCCGATCGACACGCCAGGATGCTCCAACATCTAAGGAGTTCATGATGGTTTCGTGAGTGGCGACAGTCTGACAGACTGTACAGGGTCTCATCATTGATGCTCCAAACGAAGGTGCAGATTCAGTCTTTAGCTCGGTTGCATCGATGCCTGCCTCTGAAGATTGAGATGCAGGTCAGCAGGTGTTGGTTCAGTAGTTGAAACTGGAATACTTTCAAATTTGATTCAGTATCTTCTTTTGATTTTTTTAAACGTCAAATATGATTTCGATTCTTTGTTTCTTTTCTTTTTTCATGTCACTTGTAACATTGGTGACCGCATTAATTCATTGTCACAGTATTTGAGAATGAATTGGCATGACAGGGAAAATGCAGGTAGACCATTGTTGTTAGCCATGATTTCTCAATCGGGATGTACCTTGAAGCTCCAAAGTCTGATACCTTGGATGTGAGATTATGGTCAAGAAGTATGTTACTGGGCTTGATATCTCTATGAATTATTGGGATTGAAACTGATGAGTGAAGATAGGAAAGTGCACTAGCAATTTCGGCTGCGATCCTCAACCTATTGTCCCATGATAATGATCTTGGACCCTCAACATGAAGATGGTGATAGAGCGTTCCATTGGAAATAATTAAATTCATAAACCAACAACGGTACCTCGGTTTCGAGGCAACATCCAAAAAACCGAGGCAACATCCAATTAGTTTTACTACGTTCTTATTGTTGTGAAATCACTAATCAAGTGATCAATTACTTAAGAATATAATTAAAGGATAATTATGTAATTAGTTTGAAGGGGCCACACCCCTTCATCCTGTATATATTGAACAGTGACTCAATGAATAAATAACAGAGAATCATTTTACATCCACTCCCTTTCGGGAGTTCTTATCTCTCTAACACGTTATCACGCACGCACGCTCTACTGGGCGCAAGAACAGAAAGAAAGGAACAGAGGCGCGAAGGCCTCGACATCACAGAGGTAACAATCATGGACGAAGTTCTTCGTTTCTATGCTCTTGAAGACGGTTTCCTCGTTCTTCCTCTCCGCGGCCACCGGCAGGAATCCTTTTCACGTCGTCCCGCAGGGTGCCGTGGACGCCGTGGTCGCCATGGCCGTCGTGGTCATCCATGATGCCCAGTCCATCGCCCTGGACCTTTTGTCCCTGCAAAATCCAACAACACCACAAGCAATGCAACAAGCAATGCAAGTGCCTCATCAGAGCGTACTCGTACGGCAATACCAGTCCCTAGACTCCCAACGCCGACACCAACAGAGGAACGAACTCACTGTTCGATGGTCTTCCGCATCCGTCGTCCTGGCACTGGAATGGGAGGTATTGGGGTCATCCCTGACGCCGACGCACCAAGAGCAGGGACCGGCAACGCCGGTTTTGGCCCTCAGGCCGGCCCAACCGCCATCGGCGGGAACCAGGCGACGCACCCAAGCTTTGTGATTGGGACTATGGCGGCTAGAAGGGGAGCACCACCACTGTTCAAGGAGTATGGCACCCCTGTGTCCGCATCATCCGCAACCAAGGATGCGGAAACACCAGATGCACCCACAGGCCATGGCCGCAAGGCAGCCGTGGACCATTGCCCAGGGATACGGCGCGACACATGGAGCCCAGTAGCGCTGGGCTTCTCCACCAACCAGTGAAGGGCCAGCCAATGGCCGGCGGCCGGCACAAGCCGGCGAACCTGGGGGGCATCGGGAAGGAGGAGGAGCAGAAACGGATCGGGCAAAACACTCACCGGAGGAGAGAGCCGGCTTCACCGGAGCCCACCCATCGGCGGCCCCAACCAGCGAGACCCGCCCGTAGGCGGATCTTTGAGCCGGCAATACCCGCCCGTAGGCAGCATCTGGCGGCACCGACGAAGGGGCACGATCCGAGCCGGCGGTACCCACCCGCAGGCGGCATCCAGTGGCACCGGCGAAGGGGCACGACCCACGGCGGCAAAGGGGCGCGACTCGAGCCGGCCAAGGGGCGCGGCCGCAGGCGGATCGACGGTGGGGTGGTGCGGCCCCAAGCGGCATAGAGATCCACTGGAGCAGGATGAAGCAAGTGGCGGCTCGAGGGAGTTGGGGGGTGGGAACCCTAACCGCCCCCCATCCCTTTATGCCGGACCATCAGGCCACGGCGGGCCGGCCAGCAGGCCGCGGCGTAAAATGGGCCAAAGCAGGCTGGCCATCAGGCGGGCCAAGATGGGCCAAGGCAGGCCGGCCATTAGGTGGGCCAAGGCGAGCCATCGCGGGCCGCAGCAGGCTGGCCTTCAGGTAGACCAAGGCGGGCCAAGGTGGATCGCAGCAGGCCGGGCTACCAGGCGCGGCGCAGATTGGGCCAGCAGGCCGATTTTGCGCAAGTCAAGCCCACAGGCTGAGATTTGGACTCCTCCAAGTTACTAGATAACCAGGCTTATCTTTTTATGCTTATGCTTTCATAAATTTTTCTTGTATATATGTGTTATTATGCACATTAGAAATACCATCAGGTATTAGCACCTATGTATTATGGATGCAAAATTACCGCAGTAATAAAGCATCATTATGATCCGCAGATTATTCATGAGTACTTAGAATAATTTTACATATATACTTTATTTGAATAATTAATATTCTACATCAAGTAGATAAATAAAAGCAAAATTAAAATTAAGGTTTATACATATGATTTTGGAATAACACAAGGTGATGCGACCTAGGCACCGACTGCGATAAGTTCTTTCTAAGAATTTATCTGCCCTGAGACCGTGCTTTTAGGAGCTTATGCTCATCACTGAGAGGTCTACATCTTTATGATGACTACCTTCAACGTGTATATCCAAATTTTCATATATATGGATAATTTTAATGACTATCAAGTCAATTATTAGTGCAGGAATGAAAAGTCCTATACCTTAATTTTTGTAAGAATCATCTTACATTTAATATTTTGCTTATTTGCAACACAAATTTACCTCAGTAAATTAATCCTATACATGGTTCTATCATGTAGGGAAATGGCTCATTCATCCAACAAAGATTTCACTGAACTTGCAGCAGATGGTAGCAACTATCTGTCTTGGGCTATGGATGTTAAAATTTTGCTTACAGCAAATGGGTTCATTAGAATACTTGATGAACCTAATCCACAAGACCCAATTCCGGAAAAGGAAAAGTTCAGAACCTTGCACTTTCTAAGGCATCATCTTCACCCTGATCTCAAAAATGAGTATCTAATGGAAGATGATCCTAAAAAACTTTGGGATTCTCTCAAAGAACGCTATAATCAACAACAAAGTATAATTCTGCCAGAAGCAAGACGGGAGTGGTCTCTACTCCGTCTAATTTATTTCAAATCCATTGCAGAATATAATTCTGCAGTACATAAGATTTGTACTAAGTTTCAGTTCTGCAATCAACCATTGGATGATGCAGAAAAGATTGAAACGACTTTATCTACATTTCTCCCAGCAAATAGGATATTGCAACAGTAATATCGCCGCCACAAATACACCAAATATTCTGAATTAATATATGATTTACTTCAAGCAGAAAAACATGATGAGCTCTTAACAAAGAATCATCCGTTGCGCCCTGTGGGTGCAGCACCTCTGCCTGAAGTACATTTCAATGTTCAGAATAACAAAAAGTTTGGTGGCAAGAAATTCAAAAAGAATTTCAAGGGAAAATGGAAGAAGCAGAATTATAAGAAAGGCAAAGGTTCTAACAAAGGGAAAGACACTTTCAAAAATTATGATAACTCTCAAGTTTGTTATAGACGTGGTTGTCGCAATCACATTGCTAGAAAGTGTCACACTCCTAAGCATTTGGTTGACTTATACCAAAAGTACGCTACAAAGCAAGTTCATGGGGACAAGATTGAAGCACACTTCAATACTGCTGATGCCAGTTGTTCCAAGGATGTTCCAGCGGGACATACTAATGAGGAGATTCAACCATAGTTGGATGACTTTCTCAAAACTGACGACTTGCAAATAGACACTGATGATATGATCGTGGATTTTCAATCCACCGACATATTCGGAAATATGAATTAGTCTCCATGTTCCCCAAATAGAACATCATTCTATGAAGCCATACATGTATAATATTGTGTTGTAAATAATTGTTGTATGACACATGATACTTATCAAATAAAGTATGTATATATGTTTTTATATAATATATGAGTAAAAGTCCTAAATTTAATTTACTCATTATAGATTATACTACGAGGACAATCCAAATGGAGGAAGAAATTTTTTTGGTTGATAGTTGCACTACCAACACCATACTCAGGGAAATCAAATATTTCCAAACTCTCAAAAAGATTAAGGGAAATGTCACAACCATCGTGGGCCGCGATGCTATGATTGTTGGTTCAGGACGAGCCACAATAATTCTCCCTATGGGTACTCAGATAGTAGTTGAGGATGCACTCTTGTATCCTGATTCAACTCGTACCCTATTGAGTTACAAAGACATCCGTCACAATGGTTTCCATGTGGAAACACATAGTGACAACAAGGATGAATATCTATTCATCACTAAAAATGACGGATATAACAAGCATCTGCTTGAGAAAATTCCTTCATTATCAATGGGATTGTATTACGCATACATCAAACCTGTGCAACATTTTGCATACAAAGTAATTTTTCAAAATCTTGATGTATTCAAGATTTGGCATGACCGCCTTGGTCATCCCAGCATTGGGATGATGAGAAAAATTATTGGCAATTCAATTGGTCACAAGTTGAATACTTCAAAATTTCCCAAGTCTTCAGACTTTGTGTGCACCGCATGTGCAACGGGAAAATTAATTTTAAGACCCTCTTATCTTAAAATTAAGGCTGAACCATTATAATTCCTTGAACGTATTCAAGGAGATATTTGTGGACCTATTCATCCACAAACTGGACCATTTAGGTACTTCATGGTACTTATTGATGCATCAATAAGATGGTCACATGTATGTCTATTGTCCACAAGAAACCATGCTTTCGCAAGGTTTATTGCTCAAATTATCAAATTAAGAGCAAATTATCCTGAATATCCTATAAAATCTATTAGGATGGATAATGCCGCTGAGTTTTCATCACAAGCCTTCAATGACTATTGTATGGCTTTAGGCATCAATGTGGAAAATTTTGTTCCATATGTACATACACAAAATGGATTAGCCGTATCTCTTATCAAGAGAGTGAAGTTAATTGCAAGACCATTATTGCAGAATTGCAATTTACCAACATCATGTTGGGGTCACGCGGTGTTACACGTCGCTGATTTGATTCTAATAAGACCTACTGCATATAATATGGTCTCCCCATTGTGTTTGGTATGTGGAAATCAACCAAGTATTTCCCATCTGCGAAAATTCAGTTGCGCTGTGTACGTACCGATTTCACCAGCGCAGCGTACATCAATGGGCCCCATAGAAAATTCGGGATATATTTGGGGTACAAATCTCCATCTATAATAAAGTACCTCAAGCCTCTTACAGGGGACTTATTTACAGCCTGGCACACTGATTTCATCTTTGATGAGGATAATTTCCCGGCATTAGGGGGAGATAAGTACCAAAAAGAATGCCATGAAATAAATTGAATACCGGCGGTATTCAGTCCTATGATCCATGTACTACAGAATCTGAACGTGAAGTTCAGAAGATCATTCATTTGCAAAACATTGCAAATAATCTTCCATATGCATTTACTGACTATAAAGGTGTCACAAAATCACATAATCCTGCTGTAAATGTACCAGAAAGAATAGCAATTCCTACTCAAGATCTCCCAAATCAAAATAAGAGGGGGAGAAGTACTGTTACAAAGGATAAGGCTATACAAAAGCCTCCGCGGAAATCAAGGAAGATTACTTCCAAAGCGGTAAATGCAAATCAACATCAAGTTGATAGACACCAATTGGATATTGTAAATCCAAATGAGATGGATGTTCAACAGATACATCACATCCCTAGCACAAGTGCGCACAATAATACAAGTGATGGGACATCGGAAGACCCAGACTCTATCATTATGGGAAATCATGATGAGTCACAAGGGGTAAAAGAAATTTCCATCAATTATATTGATTCTGGAGAATCATTCAATAGAAAGAATACAAATGTCGACATTTATTTCGCCTCTAAGATTGCAAGTGAACTTCAACTTGATTCAGAACCTAAGTCCATGGCAGAGTGCATCAAGCACTCAGACTGGATCAAATGGAAGGAAGCAATTGAGGCAGAATTGCGCTCGCTGAAAAAACGAGAGGTATTAACCGCAGTGATGCCTACTCCTCGTCATATTTTCCCAGTGGGATCAAAATGGGTTTTCATTCGTAAAAGGAATGAAAACAATGAGGTGGTGAGATACAAAGCGAGGCTTGTAGCACAAGGGTTCACGTAGAGACCCGACATCGATTTCGATGAAACATATTCTCCAGTTATAAGTGGAATAACATTCCGATATCTTATATCAATGGCAACACAAAAAGGTCTATCCATGCATCTCATGAATGTAGTGACAGCATACCTTTATGGGTCACTAGATTCGGATATCTATATGAAAGTTCCTGAAGGACTTGATATTCCGAACAAGAATCATTCACGCAATATGTATTGCGTAAAACTTAAAAAGTCACTATATGGCTTAAAACAATCGGGAAGAATGTGGTACAACCGATTGAAGGAATTCCTTCTACATAAGGGTTTTTCCAATAGTGATGATTGCCCATATGTATTCATAAAGAAATCCTTAACTGGATTTTGTATCATATATGTGTATGTTGATGATCTTAACATTATTGAGAATACACAAGATATAAATGAAGCACGCAATCATCTTAAGACGGAGTTTGAAATGAAAGATTTGGGTCAAACCAAATTTTTCTTGGGTTTACAACTTGAGCATCTCCCAACAGGGATATTGATTCATCAATCTGCATATATCCAGAAGATTCTGCAAAAATTTAATATGGATAAATCATATCCATCCAAAACACCTATGGTCATTCGATCTCTTGATATTGATAAAGATCAATTCAGACCAAAGGGTGAAGATGAAGAGATATTGGGACTTGAAATTCCATATCTCAGTGCCATTGGAGTGCTAATGTATATCACAAATTGCACAAGGCCTGATATTGCATTTGCGGTAAACTTACTGGCAAGACATAGCACTACACCAACAAAATGCCATTGGGTGGGAATTAAGAATATCTTCAGATATCTTATTGGCACAATTGATCTTGGCTTATTTTACAAATTTAACCAAGACAAAACTATGATCGGATATACAGATGCTGGATATTTATCTGATCCTCATAATGCTAGATCACAAACAGGCTTTGTGTTCTTACATGGTGGAACGGCTATATCATGGAAGTCTTCAAAACAGACTCTCGTAGCCACATCCACAAATCATTCTGAAATAATTGCATTATTTGAAGCTTCACGTGAATGTGTATGGCTTCATAGAATGATTAACCACATACAAGAGTCATGTGGTATAGGTACAATCATGAATCCTACAATTATCTATGAAGATAATTCTGCTTGTATTGCACAAATGAATGCAGGTTATATAAAAAGCAATATCACAAAGAACATTGCTCCTAAGTTATTCTATCCTCATGAATTGCAAGAAAAAGAAGAGATAGAAATCTTTCAAACCAAGTCATGTGATAATCTTGCAGATTTATTCACAAAGCCTTACCAACATCATTATTCCAAAAATATGTATTTGGAATTGGTATGAGATGACTTAAAGATTTGCAAGGATTAGGGGGAGTCTTCCCTTGATATAACCTATACATAATCTTCAGATTATGAATATTGCACTCTTTTCCTAAATGAGTTTTTCCTATCAAGGTTTTCTCATGAAAGGTTTTTAATAAGGCAATATGTATTACAAAGCAATCACATATGTCATATAACATTTTCTCCTATATTTTCCTTCTAAGGGGTTTAAAGGGAGTTTTTCCGATGACATATATATGTATATAGATATACACACTCCTTTCATTTTTCTCACAGGGTTTTTGAAGGAGCTATACAAATAATGTTTACAAGATTACATGAAGCAGTTGATCAAGGGGGAGTGTTGTGAAATCACTAATCAAGTGATCAATTACTTAAGAATGTAATTAAAGGATAATTGTGTAATTAGTCTGAAGGGGCCACACCCCTTCACGAAAGGGCCACACCCTTTCGGAAGGGGTGCTCCCACACCCCTTCATCCTGTATATATTGAACAGTGACTCAATGAATAAATAACAGAGAATCATTTTACATCCACTCCCTTTCGGGAGTTCTTTTCTCTCTAACACTTATGGTTTATTTGCGACAGGATGGCAACCTCATTTATGAACTCATTTTTTCTTTTTGGACTTCTATATTTGACTTCTTGATGGCCGCGACATGTAGGTTTGATAGAATACCTTTATAAATAGTACCATGCCCTCCGCCTCCAAGCTCACGAGCTTTATCAAAGTTGTTTGCTTCCTTTTCAAGTTCATCCAATGTTATGATCATCCTTTCTCCAATATCTGCCCTTTGGGATACCAATTCTTTCTCTTTTTTTCGAGAAGAAAACATGATAGAACGTTCAGTTACAACGCGGGCCGACCGGGCACACGCACATGGACCAACTTATCTAATGGTTGTACTTAGAGAGAAACACACAACAACTAACAGGAGGGGAGGAAAGAAAATAGAATTAAGTAGCCAGGAGGCCTACATCCGGCCAGCCAAGGAGAGACAAGTACTTGGCGCCAGCGTTACACCACAACTGAGCATGCTCATGGATCTCACTGACCAGCTGCCCATACAGCTTGGCCGGCTCCATGTTGAAAACTCTCGCATTACGCTCCTTCCAAACGTTCCAGGAGATTAACATGAACGCTGAATCCAATCCTCTTTTCTCCAATGAATCCAAATCTTTTCTCATCTGCAACCACCAGTCAATGATGCTGAACTTTGGCACTGGAAGCCAACTCAGAATGTTCAGAGAAGAGCTGACTGCTTGCCAAATCTGCAAAGTAAACTAACATTGTGTGAAATTATGCTGTGACATTTCTAATCTTGTTGGCACAACGCACAGGCAGAATGATCTTGCAGTCCTCGACGATGTTTCCTTTCTGATGTCCACAGGTGGTCTTTGACGACAAACCACATAAAGAATTTGATCTTAAGAGGAGCCCAAGCTTTCCAAATGAGTTTGTATGCATCAAATTTGGTTGCTCCTTAAAAGAAGGCCCTGTAAGCCGATCTGGCAGTGTAGTCACCAGAAGGATTCCATCTCCAAGAAACTTTGTCCTCAATACCTGTCACGAGCTGAAGGCCACTGAGTGCATGCCAAAGCTTAACATACTGGTTAGCGCCGACACTGTAGCAAATCTGACAATATCACCGATCCACTGCTTTTCAGACAAAGCTTGGGTGACTGTTCTTTTCTTCATGATGTTTTGCCTTATGAGGGTGCATAGGTAAGATGCCATGATGCAAGGAGAGGAATCCCCATACCATTTGTTATTCCAAAACAAAGCCAGGTTCCCATCTCCCAATTGAATCTCGATAGATGCTTGAAACATTTGCTGCAGTGATGTATCCTTTCCAAAATCTAAATGCATATGTTTCCATGGTCTGTTAGCATCCGTATTTTGTAACCATAGCCACCTGAGCCTTAATGCAAAGGAAGCAAGCTGAAGATCAGGAATCCCCAGCCCCCCAAAGATGGTTGGTCTGCATGCTATGGTCCAAGCAACAAGACAGTGACCCCCTTTTTCCTGCTGCTTACCTTCCCAGAGAAATCCCTTTCTGCGTTTGTCAATTTCCTTGAACACACAATATGGGATCTTCAAGGAAATGAGGTGTGTGTGCAGATAGAGCTTATGATCACTCTAACAGTGGTGAGCCTTCCAGCTCTATTCATCAATGGTGCTCTCAATGTAGGGATAGCAGCAGTCACCTTGTCGACCAAAGGGCAAAGGCTGAAAATGTGATTTCCTCAGACGGCCAACAGTTAATGGTAGACCCAAATACAAGATTGGGAATTCAGAGACAGTAGCTGACAGGATGTGCCTGACCCTCTGCAGCTGTTCTTCAAAGCAGGCAATTGGGGCAATCAAACTTTTCTGCAAGTTTGTGTGCAAACCAGTGACATTTCCAAAGAACTGCAATATCTCTCTGATGGTCACCATGTCTTGCACTTTTGGGGTTGCAAATAACACCACATCATCTGCATACAGTGAGCATTGGTGTTGGATGGCCTGATCAGCAGGTGCAGTTAGCACTCCTTGTTGAACTGCAACCCTGAATAACTGGTGTAGTACTTCCATAAGCAGGATGAACAACATAGGGGAGAGAGAATCCCCTTGCCTTAAACCTCTTGCATTTTGAATCAACCTTCCCAGTGTTCCATTAAGTAACACTCTTGTGGAAGCTGTTGACACCAAAGCTGATATCCAATCATGCCACTTGGTGCCAAAACCCATCACTTGCAGCAACTGGTGCAAGAAAGGCCAACCCACTATATCAAATGATTTAGATATGTCTAGCTTCAGTAGCAAAGATGCTTTCTTCTTTCTATGCAAAGTTTTGGCAGCTTGCTCCACAAACTTGAAGTTATCATGAATAGAGCGCTTCTTTATGAAGGCACTTTGGTTGACAGCAATCAGATGGTTCAGCTGTGGAGCCAGTCGGTTGGAAAGAAGCTTGGCAACCAGTTTTGCAAAACTGTGGATTAGACTGATGGGCCGGTACTCACTCGGCTTCATTGTGTCTAGTCTTTTAGGTAGTAGTGTGATGAGAGCACCATTCAAGCAATGTAGTTGTCCACAACAGCCCCTGTAAAAGGTGTTGAAGGCTGTTATGACGTCCTCCTTTATCACCAGCCATGCTGATTTGTAAAACTCGGCAGTGAAACTGTCTGGCCCCGACAATTTTCCCCCCAGCAGAGACTTGATGGTGCTCCAAATTTCATACTCAGAGAAAGGTGCGTCAAAGTATTCCAAGTTTGCTTGATGGAAATCCAAGGCTGTGAGATCAATGGTCCCATTCCGTAGAAAAGGCATACCCATGATGCCTTTGAAGTAACTGTAGAGGACATGTTCTTTCTCTTGCTGAGTAACAACGACTCCCCCATCATATTCCAGCTTGGATATGAACTTTTTCTTCATGCGGTGATCGGATTGAAGGTGAAACAACTTTGTGTTCATGTCTGAAGAGTATCTTGGCCCCCTAAGTAGGTTTTCATGATTTAATGACATAAGGTAAAGTGTCTAACAAAGTTTCAAGTGCATAAGCAGATTTTGAAGGATTATTGGTCATGGAGCACTTGTGATGGATCTCTCAAAAGGAAATGAAACATGAATGACATCTTATCTAGTTTAAATTTATTTTCGGTTTGAATTTGAGTATAGGAATGCCGTACTATTAAGAGGGATGCGTGATCTCTGGTCTTGATGATGAAAAAGGTGCTCAAGATGACCTAAGAAAGCCTATGAGAGATACCATTTGCACCTGCACATCACATGGGGAAAATTAGAGGTGCTAATCAGAGAATTCCGGAATTTTCCGAAAGTTTTCATGGAATATTCCAGAAGTTGAGAGTTTCCGGAGATGTTCCGGAGGTCCGGATTTTTCCGGAAATTTTCCTGAAAAATTCCGGAGATCTCCGGGGAAAGTTCCGGAACTTAAGTTATAATGGCTAGTTTTGGGGTGAAGGGTATAAATACCCCCTCACCCCTTCCCTTTCGCCCTCTATTGCCTCTCTACTGTTCAGACCTGCAGAAACACTCTAAAGCTCCCTCCTTGCTCCCCTTCGACTTATTTGAGAGATTTGGTGGGGATTTGAGAAGAGATTGGTGAGTGGGCAAGTGATTGTGCTAGTGAGCTGCAACTCCATCTCTTGAGCACTTTCGTTCTTCATCAAGCCGGTGGTCCATGTTTGTTACTCTTGGAGCTTCAAGCTCCTAGCTGACTAGGCGTCACCCGAACGAGCATCCAAGCTTGCCCCAAGAAGTTTGTATTACCCCTACAATTAAGTAAGTGACTTTAGCTCGATCTTTGTGGTCGCTAGAGGGAGGAAAGTGGCTTAGTGGTATAAGTCCACCCTTTGTGAGTCCTCAACGGAGATGTAGGCTTCACGGTGTGAAGCTGAACTCCGGTGACAAATCTTTATGTCTCTCTTGCTTGTTGTTCTTACTTTCATACATATTCTTCCATAAGAACACTTGTCTAGGGTTTGAGCTCGATCTACTTTTCTATTAAGTTTTAAGCTATTATATCTTGTTGAAAAGACTTAGAATAACCTGTGGAACAACCTATATTCGTTGATCTAAATTTCAACAAGTCATTCTTGAGGTTGCAGTTGTTTCCCGTAGAAATCCGGAATAATCCGGAGATTTCTTCGGACATTTCCAAAGTTCTAGAAAATTCCGGAAATTGCTAACAAGTTTGTTTTAAGTGTAAGAAGTGACAATGGCACTGAGTTCAAGAATACCAACATTAAAGAGTATCTTGACAAGGAAGGTATTGGTCATGAGTTCTCTATCCCATACATTCCACAAAAAATGATATTGTGGAGAGGAAGACTATGACTCTCATTGAAGCGGCAAGGACAATGCTTGATGAATACAAGATTTTGGATCAATTTTGGGTAGAAGCGGTCAATACGCCTTGTCATGCTATCAACTGGCTCTATCTTCACAAGATGTTGCACAAGACTGCCTATGAACTCCTAACCGATAAAAAGCCAAATGTGTCTTACTTTAGAGTTTTTGGAAGTAAGTGCTTCATTCTCAACAAGAAACCCAAAAGCTCTAAGTTTGCACCTAGGATTGATGAAGGTTTTCCTATTGGTTATGCCTCAAATGCTCATGGCTATTGTGTCTTCAACAAAACCACTGGTTGCATTGAATTTGCATGTGATGTGATGTTTGATGAATCTAACGGCTCTCAAGTAGAGCAAGTTGATCTAAATGTTGTAGGTAATGAAGAAACTCCATCACAAGTAATTGAGAGGATGGCCAATGGAGAAGTCAAGCCTCAAGAGAAGGAAGATGTTAGTGTCACAATTTAAGGGCCAACAAATCAAGAAACCGCTGCAAATTTTGGAAATTTTGGAAATGTTTTGGAAGTTCGGAAATGTCCGGACAAACCTTCAGAAATTCGGAAAATTCTAAAGAAAGTGCACAATATCAAGCCAATGATGAGGATTTGATTCAACCGCAAGCTTCCAACCCTTATCCAAGAATACATTAGAGTATTCAATGGGATCATCCTGTGGATAACATTTTGGGAAGCATCCAAAGAGGGGTAACTACTCATTCTCGTTTAGCAAATTTTTGTGAACATTACTCATTTGTTTCCTCTTTGGAACCCCTTAAGGTAGATGAGGTTCTAGAGGATCCGGATGGGGTGATGGACATGCAAGAGGAGTTGAACAACTTCACATGGAATGAAGTCTGGTCCTTAGTGGAACACCCCAAGCAAAATATGATTGGAACCAAATGGGTATTTTGCAACAAACAAGATGAGAATGGCATGGTGACAAGAAACAAGGCAAGGTTCATTGCTCAAGGATTTTCTCAAATTGAGGGATTGGACTTTGGAGAAACATATGCGCCAGTGGCAAGACTAGAAGCTATTCACATACTCTTAGCCTATGTCGCCCATCATGACTTCAAGTTGTATCAAATAGATATCAAGAGTGCATTTTTGAATGGCCCAATCTCCGAAGTGGTCTATGTTGAGCAACCGTCGGGCTTTGAAGATTCAAAATTGCCCAACCACATCTACAAGCTCCATAAGGTACTCTATGGGCTTCAGCAAGCACCAAGAGTATGGTATGAATGCCTTAAGTATTTTCTCTTAAGGAAAGGCTTTGATATAGGCAAAGCCAATCCTACTCTCTTCACTCGCAAAAAGGATAATGATTTGTTTGTGTGCCAAATATATGTCAATGACATAATATTTGGTTCTACTAATCAAGTGTGGGCTGATGAGTTTAGTAGGATTATGACCAAGAGATTTGAGATGTCCATGATGGGAGAGTTGAAGTTCTTTCTATGTTTTCAAATCAAGCAACTCAAGGATGGCACCTTCATTAGTCAAACCAAGTACACACAAGATGTGCTCAAGAAGTTTGACATGGAGAATGCCAAACCCATCAAGACCCCTATACCAACAAATGGACATCTTGATCTAAATGAAGATGGTAAGAGTGTGGATCAAAAGGTATATCGGTCCATGATTGGCTCTTTGCTTTATCTTCGTGCATCTAGGCCCGATATCATGCTTAGTTTGTGCATGTATGCAAGGTTTCAAGCTATTCCTAAAGAATGTCATCTTATGGGCATTAAGAGAATCTTAAGATATATAGTACACACTCCTAACCTTAGCTTGTGGTATCCGTTGACACCGTTTTTTCGGCACACAGGTCAAAGATGGCATTAGAAGAAAGCCACGGTCAAGGGAATAGGCTAGTAGCTGTGATGGCCCAGACCGTACAGAGCGTCAGCCGATGGGACTCTGCCGATTGCGGGCGGAAGCCAGCCGATGGGATTCTGCCGATTGCGGGCGGAAGCCAGCCGATGAGACTCTGCCGATGTCGGCGGACGTGTGCTAGCCATTAGGCTTCTATTGGTGGAAGAAGAGGCCAGCCAATAAAGACGACGGAGATCGTGCCGATGAGGATAAAGAGAGCATGGAGGAGTCTTGATTCTCAAGACTTGGTGGATACACGGTTGGTTTGTTTCCGACTCTTGTACGGGTTGTATTTATTTAGGAAGTTTGTGTTTTAGTTAAGAGATTTGTAACGTGCCGTGACCGGCTAGGAGTCGATATTTGTGATTTTAGGGTATAAATAGAGGCCCTGCGTGGTCTAGGAAAAACAACTATCAATCAATCAAACAAATCTACTTTTCAATCGTACTTTACTTTTCAAGTCGGCGACTTCGCCAATATCTTTTCCTTTTACGAGTTCGTGCAAGTTAGCAAGGCTGCATCAACTTGATCTCCGGCCAGCTTGTAAGTTCCGCGTCTACCGAGTAATATCTGGGCTTTGACTTCGGGCGCATCACTGTCGTCTCGTCTAGATTTATTCAACAGTTATCGATATCTACTAGATCTTCAGGTTCATCTTGTCGTTCTAGTTTTTATCACCAGTTATCCAGCTTGATTCACATTTAATCGGCTTTTATCCGGGTTTCATATCAATCTATTGTTCTATCGCCGATTAGATCTGCTTCAGGTGTCACTTTCGTAGTACTGTTCAGGTTACTTTAATAGTTTCCTTTGCATCTACTACGCGTTCATCGGCTGATCTAGCCGATTGACTTGCCCTATCGGCCGTCCGGCCGATACGTCTTGCAGAGCAGATCGGAACTCTAGCCGATCATCTCTCATTTAACGGACCAGATTTCCTTGTCAATCAACATGTCAGATTGACTGGCACACCACGCACACCGATAGTGCTACTACCCGAACATGAGCTAAGCAGATTCTCCCGGGTGGTGTGTTATCGTGCAAGTCGGGTCACCCGTCCGATTTTTGCATCAACACACCTTTTGGCATGCGCGGTGGGACCACGAATAGTTTCAAAATATATATATTCCGGAATTCGCTGATATGTCAAACAGGGATATCATGGAGGTTTTTGAGGGTCCAGAGGAGATGCAGAAGATGATTGATCAGGCCATCCATCGAGAGTTGATAGATCAATCGGTAATAATGGCTAATACTGTCCGCAATGCTGTTATTAATACTGTGTCTAGGAAGGCTCCCCAAGATTATCAAACTCCAGCTGGAAACATCATGATAGCGCGTGGAACGACTTATTCGGATTCTCAGCCGATGCAGTTCACACCACCTCCACCAACGCAAATTGTGAGCCAGATGGCCCCGACGTACTATGCGCCATCGTCGTTGACTTCATCATCGGCGCAATGGGGTGCAGCAGGGACTCCAGCCGGATGGAACCCGATCACTGAGTTTGGGATGCCTTCAGGATCATACACATCTATGGATGGATCAGCGTTGTGGTCGAATGGTAAAAGGTCAAACATGGTGCAACACATTAGCCTCCATCAGCAGCAGGTATCGGCCTATCAGCCGATAGTTCAATCCCAACAGCAAACTCCGGTCTATCAGCCGATAGCTCAACCTCAGTAGCGGATATCGGCCTATCAGCCGACGGTTCAACCTCAGTGGCAGGCATCGGCCTATCAGCCGATAACTCAACCTCAGCAGAGGGTATCGGCCTATAAGCCGATAATTCAGCCTCAGCAGTATGTACCGGTCCATCAGCCGATAGTGCAGGCACAGTCGATATCGGCCTCTAAGCCAATAATCCTGCCACAGCTGCAGCAGCAAGCGTCGGGTGTCCAGCCGATAGTCCAGTTACAATCGCCGCAACAAGCCTCGGTTAATTGGCCGATAATCCTACCACAGCTGCAGCAACAAGCGTCGTATGTTCAGCCGTCGGTTGTCCAGCCGATGATCCAGTCACAACCATTGCAACAAGCATCGGCTGCTCAACCGATAGTTCAGCCACAGCTGCAGCAGCAAGCGTTGGGTGTTCAGCCGATAGTCCAGTTACAACCGCCAGAACAAGCTTCGGTTGATCAGCCGATAATCCTACCACAGCTGCAGCAGCAAGCGTCGGGTGTTCAGCCGATAGTCTAACCGCCACAACAAGCTTCGGTTGATCAGCCGATAATCCTATCACAGCTGCAACAGCAAGTGTCGGTTTCTCATCAGCCGATGAATCATCGGGCGTCAGGCCATGAAGTACATCCTTGTGAACAGAGCAAAAATTTCCAAGGAAAGGTTGTACAGACAGAATCCTCTGAATCAGATGAGGAAGTGGAAGTCAGCCTGGTTGAGTCAGCTATCGAGCAAGGGAGACTCAAGTTCGAAATTCCTTCTAAAAACCCGATAAAGATTGATCAGCACCCTTTCCCAGCGAACACAATAGATGCTGGCAATAAAAATACACTCCAGACTAAGGTGCTGATGTCAGAATCGGCTAAGAAGCGCGGTACTGTAGATCCCAAAGTCCAGGTATCGGCCGATGATGTTAAAGGAAAGGGCCGATTGGAAGAGGGAGAAAACTCAGGGAGGTTTTGACGGCCGATCACATCTCAAAAGCTCATCGGCAAGTTCCAAAGAAAGCAAGAGCACGCGAGGCGCTGCGAGGAATTGACACATCGGCATGAAGATCATTGGAACTGCCCGTTCTTCATCCATTGCTGGGAGAATGATCTCAGACTTCCATCAGCCAATGACTGTCCCAAATGTAATGACTTGTACCGTGACGGCCGATCATGCAAAAGACCACGTTCCGCTGATAGAAGACAAAGACCGGTCAGCCGAGAGAAGCCTAGATTTGACGATGTGCGTGTTACAGTACACGATCGGCTGGGGGGCAGAACTACAGTACACGATCAGCTGGGGGGCAGAGTCAATGCACACGATCGGCTGGGGGCAGGATCAACACATCTGATCAGCTAGGAGAGACGGCCGATTAGCATTGACCCAATCAACATCTTGTAAGGCTTCTTCAATTTTTGTGGGCTCTATGGATGACACAAAGGAATAGTGTTCACAAAAGGATGCCAATCTTGATCTTGTTTGAACACCACTTGTAATATCACCAACTATTTGATCAATGGGGTGATCTCTTGCAATATTGGTTGGTTGGAGGATAGGAGCTTGATTGCTTGCGCTTGGTTGAGATGAACTAGCAACTTGTTGATCTTGTACTTGAGAGCTACTAGCTTGCACTTGAGGTGAGTTGAGCACTTGATCTTTGTCATCTTCTATGTAAATTACTTGCTTTCGCCTAATGTCACCAATATCCATGTTCTTCATTGCATTAGCCAATTGAGATCCACTCACATCTTCTAGATTCTCATGATCATCTTGTGAGCCATTGGTTTCATCAAATTCAACATCATGAACCTCCTCAAGTATACCACTAGCCGAATTCCACACTCTATAGGCTTTGCTTGTGGTTGAGTAACCAAGTAAGAAACCTTCATCACATTTCTTGTCAAACTTTCCAAGTCTTGTGCCTTTCTTTAAGATATAGCATTTGCACCCAAAAACTCTAAAGTATGCAATGTTAGGCTTTCTTCTATTCAATAGCTTATATGGTGTCTTCTCCATCAATGGGTGACAATATAGCCGGTTGCTAGAGTAGCAAGCGGTGTTGATAGCTTCGGCCCAAAAGGAGTGACTCACATTGTACTCACTAAGCATAGACCTTGCCATATCAATCAATGTTCTATTCTTCCTCTCAACAAGGCCATTTGATTGTGGAGTGTACTTGGCCGAGAATTGATGCTTGATTCCAAGCTCATCACATAGCTCATCAACTCTTGTATTCTTGAATTCACTTCCATTGTCACTTCTCACTTTCTTGATGGTAGTTTCAAACTCATTGTGACATCTCTTGACAAAAGATTTGAAGGTGGCAAATGTATCACTCTTGTCATTGAGAAAGAATACCCAAGTGTATCTTGTAAGATCATCCACTATCATAAATCCATACTTGTTCTCACCAATGCTAGTGTATGTAGTTGGTCCAAGTAGATCCATGTGCAACAACTCAAATGCTCTACTAGTGCTCATCATGCTCTTCTTGGGATGGGTGTTACCAACTTGTTTGCCGGCTTGACAAGAGCTACAAAGTTTGTCCTTCTCAAACACAACATCTTTCAAGCCTCTTACTAAGTCATGCTTGATCAATCTATTCAATTGCTTCATGCCAACATGACCAAGTCTTCTATGCCATAACCAACCCATACTTGATTTAGTGAGCAAGCAAGTTGACAATTGAGCTTCACTAGCATTGAAATCAACTAGGTAGAGATTCTCATATCTAAAGCCCTTGAAGATCAAGTTTGAACCATCAACACTAATGATCTCAACATAATCTACCCCAAATATGCATTTGAATCCAAGATCACACAATTGAGCCACGGATAGCAAATTGAAGTTCAAGCTCTCAACTAGCAAGACATTGGATATGCTCAAATCATTGGATATTGCAATCTTACCAAGACCCTTGATCTTGCCCTTGCCATTATCACCAAAAGTAATACTATCAATGCCATCATTGGTGTTGGAGTTGATTGATTTGAACATTCTAGAATCCCCGGTCATGTGTTGAGTGCACCCACTATCAAGCACCCAATGCCTTCCTCCGGCTTTGTAATTTACCTACAAAACAAATTAGTTTTTCTTAGGTACCCACACTTGTTTGGGTCCTCCAAAGTTAGTGACCAAAGATTTTGGCACCCTATGGGATGCATATCCCATTCCGAAATGATCTATTAATCTGCTAATAAGTCGTTTCATAGCAGTTCCGTCTATCTCTTTATTATGAAAGACCAGGTTGGCCCGTTCTACCATACATAAGTACCCTTTTTTGGCTGAGTAGGATTCGACAATTGTTGAGTAGGATTCGACAATGGGCCTGAGTCAGTGATTCGAAAACTTAATTTACTCCCTTTTCTCAATCTCAATCTGGATTTGCGCGGCAAAAAAGATGGTACTAGCGAAATCAGAATGCCCCCCGAAAGGGGCATCGCCGAATCTAACTTCCTTGTTTAGATAGTGTATGAATAGGCCCGACTAAATCCTTGTATGGCTTCCTCTATTTCTCTATAAAAAGAAATATGACCAAGAGTGGTTCGAATGTATATAGAACGGATTTCTTTTTTTTCTATTTCCCACTACTAGATAGTGGGCATAAGCCTTCTTCTTTGGGCCAACAATGGGTGTGCCAACATACTTAGCCATGATACCTTTAGCACTTTTGGTAAGCATATAACATGAATCAAAATGCATGGAGGTAGATTTAGCAAACTTGATTTGGCTCATGTTAAGTTTGCAATATTGGTCAACATGCCCCACTTGCTTGCAACTATTGCAATATCGACCATTGCTTCTCACAAAGCTAGGCTTTGGAGTTACAAAGGCGGCCTTGCCTTTCTTGGGGGTATAGCCCAATCCCTCTTTGTAGTGGGAGAATCTTTGGCTACCCAAGCACTTTAGCAAGCGGGCATCTCCACCATATGTCTTACTCAAAGCACGAGTGAGTTCATTAACATCATTTTTCAATTTTTCATTTTCAATCACTAGTGTAGCATCATCCTTTGAGCTATCACTAGTAGATGTGCAAGTGGATGTGCTAGTGTCGGTTGGTGCAACAATGATAGGAGTGAAAAATGATTCATCTAGAATATCACAAGTAACTCCAATATCACATGATGTAACAATCTTATCCTTGTTTTGATCAAGGAGGGAGGAGTGAGCTTTTTCAAGCTTGTAGTGAGTCCTCTCAAGCTTCTCATGGGCTTCCATTAGCCTCTCATGAGAGCCATTGAGCTCATCAAAGGATTGTTTAAGATCCTTAAGCTTCTTGTTCAATTCTTTGCACTCCTTCCTCTTCTTCTCAAAGGACTCATAAGTTTGCTTCATCATGTCTACTAGTTCTTCCTTGGAGTACTCCTCCTCATCATCACTACTATCATCATCACTATCACTATCATCATGAGATTGTACCTTGGATGGCCTAGCCATGAAGCATGATGGATTATCAAAGATAGATGGCTTGTTGTTGATAGCAATGATAGCCAATGTCTTCTTCTTGGACTTCTTCCTCTCATCATCACTAGAGTCATCATTGGAGGAGTCACTACTATCCCAAGTCACCATATAAGATTCACCCTTCTTCTTCTTGGTGAATGATAGCTTCTTATCCTTCTTGTCATGCTTGCTCTTCTTTTTCTCATCATCATCACTATGATTGGGACAATCCGCAATCATGTGACCGGTGCTCTTGCACTTGTAGCATCTCTTCTCATATTCTTTGCTCTTGAAGTTATCTCTTCTCTTTCTAGCACCATAGCCCTTCTTCTTCATGAACTTGCTAAACTTGCGCACAAAGAGGGCCATCATCTCATCATCAATGTCACTAGCATCTTCATCATCACTTGATTCTTGCTTCTTTGCTTTGCCCTTGCTCTTGGATGATGAAGCTTTGAAAGCTAAGCTCTTCTTTTCTTTCTTTTCTTCCTTGACCTCTTCTTATTCACTTTCCTCATTGTATTGCTCTTCGGTCATGATTTCACCAAGTACTTCATTGGGAGTGATCTTGTCCAAACCATCTCTCCTAATTATTTGCCTCAAAGTTTTGTATTTCTTGGGCAAACAACCAAGAAAGCGGTTTGAGAAGTCTTCACCCTTGACCTTCTCACCCAAGCTCTTGAGATCATTTATGATAACTTGGAGCCTATGAAACATCTCCGGGATGGACTCATCCTCCTTCATCTTGAAATGAGAAAGCTTGTCCTTGAGCATATACAACTTGGCATTCTTTACCGTTAAAGTGCCTTCATAAGTATCTTCAAGTCTCTTCCACACTTCACTTGCCTTGTCAAGATCTTTGATTTGCTCAAACACCTTGGAATCAATGCCATTGTAGATCACATTGAGTGTCATGGTGTTGCATTGCTGGTTCTCTTGCTCTCTAGGTGTGGGAGCAGCTTCATCAAGAATGACAAAGTCATGTTCGGTCACACTCCACACCTTCTCATGTATTGAGCCTAGATGCATCTTTATCTTCCTCTTCCAATAATCAAATGAAGTGCCATCAAACATTGACGGTTTGCTCCCCACATGGTTGAATTGTATTTGAGCCATCACTAACACCGAAGGTTGTTAAGCCTTGATAATAGCGGTGACCACGGCTCTGATACCACTTGAAAGGTCCTAGATGGCTAGAGGGCGGGTGAATAGCCTAATAAAAAATCTACAAATCACTAGAGCAAAAGGTTAGATGACAATTAAGCGAAGCTTTTTGATCTAGCTCTACTAGGGGTGTGAAGCCACCTATCCAACGCAATTCTAGTTAGCTAAGTGCCTAACAAACAATAGCAAGAACCTAAGGCACTTATCTCAAGCTAGCAAGAACAACTAACAAGAGAAACTAGCTAACAAGCTAACTAGGCAAGATAAGAAAGATAAGTGCAAGAGATAGAGGTGATTGATATACCAATGCCTTGTGATGTATGGATGTCAATAAAGAGAGCCAATCACAAAGAAAACCAATGAGTAGCCGGGAGACAAGATGAACACGATGATTTTTCTCCCGAGGTTCCCTTGGTTGCCACCAAGCTAGTCCCCGTTGTGTCGACTACTCAAGTGGTGTTTCGGTGGCTAATTGGCAATTCACAAGCCAAGCCCACTACCCGGGCGCCACAAGAAACCACCCAAATGAGAGTAACTCAATGACACGAGCAATCCATTAGAGTTACCCTTTGGCGCTCCACCGAGGTGGGTACAAGCCCTCTCACAAGTCGATGAAGCCGGCCGCGAACAATCACCAACACGCGCCGAAGCTTCTCCTCAATCGCCGAGCCGTCTAGGTGTTGGCAAACACCAAGAATAACAAGAAATCCCGCGGCGATGACGATGACCAAGTGCCACTAAGATGCAATGCAATGATCAAAGCACTTGGATCACTCAAACTCTCACAAATATGCAATCAAGAGTGAAGAGAGTGAGTTGGGGGCTATCTCAAGCAAGCACAATGAGTGAGAATGAATGAGAGGTGCAAGAGTGTGTGCTCCTTGAGCCAGCCAAAACAAATATATAGCCCACACACAAGAGCTAGCCGTTTTGTCCCTTCACTGCCACTGACTGCGTGCCTCCGGACGCTGTTTGCATGGGGGGTCCGGACTAATGTTAGCATCCGGACCCTTCTCTGCCCGAGGTGAAGTGCCTCTGTTTTCTAGTCCGGACCAATGCGCATGTGTCCGGTCACCCTGCGGTTTGAACCCGCTCGTTCCCGCCTTGCTCTGCTACTGCCACGTTGCCTCCGGACCCGGGGAATAGTAGCATCCGGTGCTTCTTTTTCTTACGTCCGGATCCAACTCAGAGAGCATCCAGAGAGCGCATTTACTCCGGACGTGCGTCCGGTGCTCAGCGTCTGGACCATACTCAGCGTCCGGTCGCTATGCAGAGAGCATCCAGAGCCTCCAAAACATCCGGATGGTTGTCCGGTGCCTGCGTCCGGACCTTGTTCAGCGTCCGGACCTCCTGTCCAGAGAAGCCGAGAGAGAGGGTTTGCCACTAGACGCAGTTCCATTTGTCCGGACTGAGTAATCCGAGCGTCCGGACCTCCTTTCTTGGTCCAACTGATGTGCTTCTTCTTTTCCAAGCTTCCATATGCTAACACCTTGTGTTCCAACCTTTGTTCACCTGTGTTAGCCTTTTACAAGTATTTTTCTTGGATTTGATTCATGTTTCATGTCACTTAGGTTCATTTTAAGAGAATGCAATGCAAACCTAGTGGCACATGATAACCGCAATCGAAACGAGTTCTCCCTTCTTGATAGTACGGCTATCTATCCTAAAGGTGATCACACTCTCTATAGTGTCTTGATCACTGAATCGAAAATGGTCCTATAGATATACCTTTGCCTTGGCCATTTTTGTTTTTCTCTTTCTTCTTTTCCATAGTCCATGGATCACTCGATCCATCAATCACCA
Organism: Microstegium vimineum; assembly: GCA_022036555.1. Taxonomy (NCBI): domain Eukaryota; kingdom Viridiplantae; phylum Streptophyta; class Magnoliopsida; order Poales; family Poaceae; genus Microstegium; species Microstegium vimineum. The sequence continues at coordinate 14,968,154 of CM039119.1, forward strand.
TGATCATGCACATTGCTCCATCTCACATGTTGGATCACCCTATCTTGATCATTCACTTAGCAATAGGGTTAGTCCATAGGTTTTATCAATTAACCAAAACCAAAGTTGGTCTTTCACCTATGTTTTTATCTTTTTTATCGTCTAACTAGAAAAATGTGTGTAACTTTATAAATTTGTGCTAGGTGGACTTTGCACTTCTGTCTACGTTCATGAACCATATGTATTTGTCAATACACTTGTGTTGAATGATGTAATATATTGAGTTGGAATTTGGCTTCAAATGTTCCAATGCCATTTGTTTTGCAACAACTACATTTCAGTAGTATTTGTATTGAATTTACAAATGTTTCCGCTATTCTGAGTGGCAAAGAACCCTGTGCCAATGACTTGGGCGTTCTGTTCCCTTGTCTGGACGGTTCTGGTGTTGTTTAGGTGCTTCTGGCTGCCGCTCCATGGCTGGAGGAGCGGCTCCAGCCATGGAGCGGCAGGCTTGTCGCTCCTCCAGCCATGGAGCGGCAGCCAAAAGCACCTAAACAACACCAGAAACCGACTAGACAAGGGACCAGAAGCGTTCTAAATTTAGTCTAAAAACATTGACTACTAAAATCAGAAACCGCCTAACTTGTTTAAAACATTTGGACCTTAGGTTGGGGTCAAAGAATTTTAAATATCTCGTTTTTATTTTGTTCTAAATATTTGTAGTAAAAACATACGGCGTGTTACTAAATAGTGATAAATGTTAAAGAGTCCACTCCACACTAAGACATGGTGATAAATAGTACTACAATAGTGACAATGGTGACAAACGATCCACGTTATGTTGCAATTTATATGATACCAACATACAACTCCATACTAATACAATAACAGATAAAGTGTAGACCTAACACTCGTCGTACGAGCACCAATCCTTCACTACCACGTCTTTGCTCTTGCTAGACTCATCCTCAGCCTTCTGCCGATGGTAAGCAGCCTCTGCATCATCTATGTCACTTAAAGCCTGAGAGAAAAAGTAGTCCTCGGCCTCGTCCTCCTTCAACCCAGCCTCGGCTAGAGCGATGAGATCACTGAGCCTGCCATAAGCGGGGTCATCCTCATCGTTGGTCTCCTCCGCCTGTAACCCAGCCTCGGCTAGAGCGATGAGTTCGTTTAGCCTTGCATAAGCAGGGTCAGCAAGGTCGTCCTCCTCCTCGGCCGCAGCATCCACCACAATGGGATGGTGCACGGTAGCACCAGCTAGACTTTGTCTCTTTTGACGCTTTCTCTCCACGTGCCTTGCACGAGCAGCGTCTGCTTCGAAATTCCCGGTGCATCCATCTCTGCAAGTCAAAATGCATCAAGTCAGAGACATAAAAAACTAATAATGCACAAAGATTCCAAATACTTACTGGCACATAATGAAGCAATATTATCGTTCAAAGACGTCATTAATACTCTCTCCTCCTCAGCTGCAGCCTTCCTAGCCCAATGCCTAACACACAACGCTAGCTTTTCGAGTGTAGAGTAGAATTGGATAAAAAAATGTAGTGTCTTAGAGAAAGTACGTACTGTAAAGTGTGTCAAATCATCTCTTGAGTCCATGATTGTCTCTGCCTTTTGTACTATTCAATGATTAAAAACTCATAAGCTAGCTCTAAACTATATTATTAGAGACGATTTAAATTCAGTTGCAACCATTCTCCGTCTAAAAAAATGGAATTCTCGATTTTCAAAAAATGAACTTTAACTAAAATTTTATATAAAATGAGGAAGAAGATTAAAGCTCAGGACAAGAAGAACTAGACCAAATGACCCAATTTGTACTCCCATACCTTCCCAGTATATACAAAAGGATAGCTTACTTAGAAAGCATCGACCAAACAAAAACCTAGACTAGCATAGCACTCTCCCTTTACCTCTCTCTCTCTCTCACAATCAATTCCTCCATTGTAAGAACTCTTGATTAAGCATTTCTAACGTGGAGAACACCCGGACATAGAGTTCAGAAGCCCGAACCAAGATATAAATCCCCTTGTTTTAGAGTGCTCAAGCCACCAATGGCACACATATTGCTCCGGCCCAAGCCTCCCGGCGACGGACCTTCGCTTCGCTCAGTCAGAAGTTCGACCTTTGTCTTGGGCTATGAATTTGGAACATCTTCAACAGAACAACATGATGTTTGATGCGGTACTATCCCACGACAGGTGGTGTGGCCGTGCCATGGGCGCGGCTTGGCATAGCTGCCCACTTGGCCTGTGTGTTTGGCAAGGCACGGTGGCAGGTGCTTGCCTGGGCGTGGTGCAATTGCCTGACGATAGCGTACTTGTGGGGCTTCAGATGTCTATGAGAGGGGAAGAAAAAAAAGGGATTATTGGGCAATTTGTTGGTTGTTCCCCTTCTTCGTGGCATCAAGGGTTTGATTTTTTTTAATTGAAAAAAGGAAAAGGGATGAAAAGGAAATCCAATAGTTTTTTTTTTGCCAACAATCCCCTTTATTACTATTTATATGGAGAAAGAGAATTTGGTGGAGATGTTCTTTGAGGTGGATCCATCTTCAGATGCCCTACATGGCTACATCCAACAATAGTAAATGAGATCCACCCATCCCGACTCTGGTGGTCCCTAAACCAATACGCTAATGAACTCAAAGCATACAGACAAGAATAAGAAGATTTTGCACATGAGAGTTGTATTATTTTTGGACTAGTTATATATATAAAAAAAGCATTTTAATTATATGATGTGAGGCTTGAAATCGAGTTTGAAAATAATAACTGGACCCAGCGTAGTACTGGTGGCTGAAATTTAAAACAGAAATATATAAATTCGAGTTCTGTAATCAGCAACTGTGTCTTTGTTAAAAATGGCATAGGCATTCAGTATCAGCACTTGTATATATGTGGATTGGAATGCTCCGTCAGTCCCCTGCCCACAGCCTTGACGACGGCTTCTTCTCCTGGCTCAAGTCAACCTTTCTTTGTCTTGGATTGCACTGCATCAGAGACCCAGACTACCAACAACAGGGAGGAGGAGAGGAACCCGGGAGCTGCCCTGCCTCGTCTCCCTCCCTCGCTCGTCCAGCACCCCTCAGCAGCAATCCAAAGCCGACAAAACATTTCCATGGGGAAGCTGGGCGAGTGCTGGGACGACTGCTGCTACAGGTGGGACGAGTGGAAGTACTGCCTACTCTGCATCGCCATAGTAATCGCCGTCATCGTCTTCGCCGTGCTCCTAGCCGCCTTCGGCTTCGTGCGCCACATCGACATCTCCATCGACGACGCCTCACTGACGCGGTTCGAGCTGGGTACGACCTCACCGGTGACGTCGCTATCATACAACCTATCGCTAACGCTGGTGATCCGGAACCCGAACTGGGCGATGGGGCTGAAGAACACCAAGCCACTAGTGGCGCAGTACAGGTTCGACGAGCAGGTGTTCGACCGGTTCCAGCTCGCCGACAAGGGCGAGAAGCACCCCGCGGGCAAGACCCGCGTGTACCACCTCTCCCCCGCCGGCACCACCCGGGCCGTCTCGCTCGGGAACGCCGGCGAGGCCGAGTTCCGCAAGGAGAATGCCACTGGGGTGTTTCAGGTCGAGGTGGCGCTCGCTGGCGAGGTCCGGTATACGGCGCGCTACACCAAGTGTAAGGTCGAGGCGTCGTGCCCGCTTAAGCTCCAGCTCGCGCCTCCTGGTACGGCGGATGCTGTCGTGTTCCAGAAGGTCAAGTGCAAGCTCACCAAGCCCGAGAAGAACTGCTGATTGAGTAATTGTATGGGTGTTCTGATTGCTGATTGATGTGTGCTGTGCTGCGTTAATCTGGATGGATTTCTTCGTGTGTCAGTGTGTGTGTTTTGCAATTCACGCGGAATGTGATTTGTTTGTTTCAGCAGCTCGATCATCAGTTTGTCTTGTACTACAGTTTTCTGTAACCTTTTGTTTAATTTATTTCTACGCCGCCGTCTTTCTATGTTTGTTCCGGCCTGCACGGTTAATTGCACATGATCTTGCACTGGGAATGGCAGAACCGGCGGAGTGCCGGATGCCGAGGCGTCCCAATGCTCGGTCGCCGGCGGCGGTTCACGCCGCGCCGGCGAGCTGGGAGTCCAAGGCTGGCTCAAAGTTCGTTACTTGGGCATAAGGGCCTCTTGTTCGTGTCACGTAAGCTCTGTTTACTTGCAAGCGGGGACATGAATCGCAAAACACTCTTTCAGGATACGAAGAACAAACAAAAAGAAAAAGAAAAAAGAAAAAGAAAGACGAGAGGAACAGCGAATAAAAGAATCGAAGGGGACACTTTCAGCAGGCAGGTAGGGAGAAGGAAGGAAGGCACGCGAGAGCGACACGACACGCTTCTCCGAGAAAACAACGGGCTAGTAGGCACATGACGCGCTTTATGTTTGATTTCAGAGGGGGATGCTTTGCCAGCAGCTTAGCCCTTTCGATTGGCCAATCCCACTGAGGATTAATTTGAACAAGAAAAATTACCTCTAGTTTCGAATAGAACCCGGCCATCAGCTTATTATTAGCAACGTACCATTTGCAAACGGCCTGCGCAATTGGATGTTTTCTTGTCCTCATATCTCAACCTTCAAAATTTTGTTCATCTCGTTCTAAAAAAAAATTGGTAAAACACGAGAGGTAACTCACATGCACATTCTTGCAAGGATGGTATCAATGACCACTTTTTTTTTAAACGGAATGAGGTAAAACACGAAAAAAGGCAAAATATATACTCCTCGTATTTATCTTTGTTAGGCCAACTCCGAGATCCTCTATATGTCCTTTATCGATACCGTTATGAATAGAAATTTTGGTGAAAAATACACCAATAGCTATTTAATTAGATCTTCCAATATTAACATTATTTATTTCAGACTTTTCGCTAGCTAGCTAAGATGGAGAATAAAGTTGACTGTCTGTCAGAGGTTCGAGAGATATAGACTAACTTACAAGTTAGGGCCTATAGCTAATCCAAATTGCATGGATTTAAAATCTCTCTCGTTCTGGCTCTTGCTCTCTCTTAGTTGTTTATATTTTTGACATGTTACTACATGTGTAGATATTGATTTTTTTTCTTGGTTGTAAGAAAAAAATAGTGTATTTTTCAGCTCCACCATGCACCCGTCCAACTCATCGGAGGAATAACTGTCCTTTTTTTCCATGACTCGTGGGCCCGGATGTAAGTGAGATGAAGAAAAAATGGTGAAGTCGTACCAAACACTTTGATAAATCTCAAATCCACGACAGAGCTGCTATATGGTGGATCTCTGTGAATCTTATGGATCCAGAATGATTTGGAGCCCGTGGAGCTCTTCCAAACAAATTCTCTTACTATGCGCAAACCTTTGCATGAAATTCCGTATTTTTTTATCATGAGGGGAACTTCCTTGAAGTAGGCCAACCAGTTGCTGACCGTATCCATCCATTCCATGGGAGCTTTCTCGAGGTAGATCAACCGAGGAATGATATCCAATGGGCTGCTGGCCCATATCCCGATCCATCAAAGCTACCTAGATAAATGATACTAGGAAGTGTTAGAGTGTAAACGAGTCATGGCCCATGGGCCTGTCGTACCTCGCATGTTGGTCTCACTGTATACTCTGATGCTTATTGGGCCGAGTGTCCTGAAACCCGTCGTTCCACCTCTAGCTACGGCGTCTTTCTCGGCGACAATTTGGTCTCTTGGTCCTCCAAGCGTCAGGCAACTGTATCTAGATCCAGTGCATAGGCTGAGTATCGTGCTGTTGTCAATGGGGTTGCGAAGGCGTGCTGGTTACGGCAGCTTCTTCATGAGCTCCATTGCCCTCTTCGATGAGCTACTATTGTGTATTGCGATAATGTCAGCGCCGTTTATTTATCTACCAACTCCGTCTAGTATCAGTGGACCAAGCATGTGGAGATTGATTTACACTTTGTTCGTGATCGCGTCGCCCTTGGAGAGGTTCGAGTTCTACATGTTCCTACTACTCACAATACGCCGACATCTTCACCAAGGGGCTCCCGACGTCCGTCTTCGTCGAGTTTAGGTCCAGTCTTAATGTCCGCGGTGCTCCTAGTTCCGACTGCGGGGGAGTGTTAGAGTGTAAACGAGTCATGGCCCATGGGCCTGCCGTACCCGGCTCCCCATTGAGTCTATATGTACGCAATGCTTGTCTATGAGGAATACATCGCGTATTACATATATTCTACTCGTTTTTATGGTATCGCATGTGAGGGGGAGTGTTGTCCATCTCTCCCCATTAATTTAAGCTTTTGAGTTGAACTAGTCGGTCCATGTAACTCAATAGCTAGAAAGAAAAGGTCATCCGCGTCAGGCAGAACAAAATTCTCAAGCCCGTTATTATTGGAAAGAGTTTTTTTTCCTTTTGAGAAACAGATTGGAAAGAGGGATATATATATATACAAAAGATGGATCTTAATATCTCATGGAGCTTTCGGTGGACTGGCCTGCAATAACGGGCTTCCAGTGATGATTCGGACACTGTTGCGAGCATTCAATTAGCGCAAGTGCAACATGACGAGCCCACCAGCAATACTGGCCTGCACCTGTTTGCTTGATCCTAAAAACAGCTGATTAAGCCGACTGATGTTATTTTTGGTTATTTTGTTATGAGAGAAAAACATTATATTATGTTTGATAAGGCAGACTGATAAACCAAACGAACAGGATGCATCAATCATACCCAACCCGCTAAAACCCATTTGTTCTCTCTATTCTTAAATATATTGTCATGTCATTAAAAATATCTATGTGGCAACACATTTAATAAGAATGAAACTCCCACTGATACTAGCCTAAGTGATTGAGATCGTGGAGGAAAAAAGAGTGGATGAGGTCTTTATGGCCACTCATTAATAAAGATAGGCATCATAAGCTAACCGCCTATGTTAATCATTTATAGGGACGAGGGCTCATCGAATCCTTAACGATTAATCGATTAATAGAGGTTAACACTTTACAAACAATTGTCTCTCATGTAGGGGCGAGGCCCCTATCGATTAATAGAGGTTAACATTTTACAACAATTGTCTCTCATGTAGAGGCGAGCCGTCTTAAGTCATCTACGTTAATCGATCATTAACTGAGGTCAGCGGCTTAAGTCGTGAATGGATTAATAGAGGCGGGTCGGGACACTCCCTTGCCCCCCCCCCCCTATCCATTTCTACTAGAGGCAATGCCCATTTATGCTTGCCTCTGTTGATTCAGAGCCGGATCAACCAAAATCGAATGTGGTACCTAGAGAAACAGAGCACGACACAGGAGCAAATCCAAAGCAAGAACAGCCATGTTGAAGTGTGGAACTGTCGAGCATTGGCACGAAGCGGATAGGCACTGCCCAGCCTCCTCAAGTGGGATTAAGACCCCAATTCATCTATGCCTCTCTAAACCAAACAACTACCTTAAAAAGACACACAAAGAACATGATATTTAATACTCCAGCAGAAGGACTACTCCCCCCATCCCAAATTATAAGACATTCCAAAAATCTCGGAGAGTCAAAACATCTCAAGTTTGACCAAACTTATATAATAATATAATATTATTTATAATGTCAACTAAGTATCATTAGATTCTTCATCAACTATATTTTCATAGTATATATACTTAATATCATAAATCTTTATATTTTTCTCTATAATTTTGATCAAACTTGAGATGTTTTGACTCTCCAATAATCTTAAAATGTCTTATAATTTAGGATGGAAGGAGTAGTATTCAGTATAAGAAAAATATTGAATTATCAACGGCTCATTTCATTTCATTCGGCCGCGTGATAACGACGGCGACAGGGCATTGAGAGCTGACAGCATGCATACCTGAACTGAACAGTTCATCAGCCAACTTTTACTCTGAATTCATTCACAGGTCAAATACAAAAATCAGAGACTGCATATATAATTTAGCCATTGAGGGCAATCAACCATCAATGGATGGCCCGTCATCGGAAGAAAGAATGGTAAGGTAACTTTCCAGGTGAATTAGTAGCGGCGACCTAAAGCACATTACAAATTACAATTCTCTACAGGTTTACCAGGGGGGGGGGGGGGGGGGGATCCACTAGTCGGCGAGTGTCAGATATACAATACAGTGAATTCAAGTTTTGCTCTTTGGCAGCTGTACTAGCATCGTCGAACCATGAATGCCAAGGATCATCGTCTATTCTCATCTTCAATGATCTCATGTCCCTCGACTTCACTTACTTCTGTGGTAGCTGCAGCAGTAGCAGCATGAATAGTGTTATTGCTACCACGGCAGTGCAGTAGCTGGCGCTGAAGGCTCTCGATAAGCTGGTTAAGCTGTTGAATATTTTTCTCCTGAGATAATATAATCTGCAGATGGCATGTAAATTTTCTATGAGGAAAAGAACTGAATATCTAGGCATGAGAAGCTTAGCAAAACCATGCTCTCAAGAAATAAACATGGACCAGAAGGCAGACAAAGGACTGTTTCCCCAATCACAGGGCGACATGGTTAAATGTTACACCTCATAATTTGCAAACAAATAGAAGTACTTCATCAGTAATCCGTTATTCTACAACAAGAATCAAGTTGTCAAGCACAAATTCTGTCATACGATTTTATGACTTTAAAGCCTAAGACTGATTGCATCGGTCTGACTCGAAGGTAGGGTCTCAGTTTGGTAGAATCCAAATATTTGGTAGCTCCAGGAACAATTTTTTCATATGATGCTATCCAATTCTAACAGTTCTGGTGATTTCTTATGAAAAGCAACTTGCATATGTCAAACTAATGTGATACTTGACTTTTCATTTGTTCATGTTCCATCCTATGATAGTTACTTTAAAATATATTTTTGAAAAAAAAACATAAGTTCAAGAATCATTTTTCTAATAAATACATTATTGATGAAATAGATGATACTCCCAAGTCACTAATAAGTGGCAATTTGCTGTGTGCAATCAAAATGTCTAATATTTGACCATCAGTACCACATATTGTGATGGAACATTCCAAAATGCAAGTATTGCATTAACACAGATTTATGTTGCACATACAAAGTCCATCAAAACAAAATTATGTATGTTGTGCATACAAAGTTCAGTAAAACTGCACAAGTACCGATGTATTTTTTTTCTCAAACAGGTAGGAGAACTGTGTATCAATGCATTAATAGGATAAGAGAAACATACAACATGCCAGCACAAAACTGACAAGCTTTCAATCTGGTATTTTTCATGATGTTCTAAAAGGACCATTTGTGTTCTTCTAATCATAATATCAAAGATGAGTGAAATCAAAATTTTGTCAGATTACTAAGCTTTATGTACCTTATATACATGATTTTTCTTGGAAATTGTTTGAAGCACTGCAACGTTTTGGATTGCTAATGGGAATGCTGGAACCCCTGGCCACCAAACTATTTCCTATATTAGATATTATAGAACGATTCTGCAATTTGCAATGTCATAGGTGCTCTAATCTGGTTAAGGATTTAAGATTATGACATCCAAAGTTATAAATCAGATTGAAGAACAGCTCTTGTGGATCTTAATAAAAACATATTTAACATAAACAATTCATTGTTCTCAAGAAGGACCATCTGTTAGGCAATTAAATGACCAACTAATTATATGTACTCCCTCCACACCGTTTTAACAGGCGTACCCCAGTTTTTCGAAACCACCAGTTTAACAGGCGGGCTATGTTACCTAGGAGTTTGTTTAACTAATCCTTTTGACCATGCGCTGCATGCATTGGCGCTAATTCAGTTTGGGAGGCTAAAAGCCGCAGCAACATGCATGCATGCGCTGTTAGCCAATGAAGTTAATGGAAAACGTCCATATGCATGCGTGACATTTAATTCCTGCATTAGTGAGGCTGTTAGGCTGGCTGTATTAAAACATTTTCTTGGTATCTGGTATAGGCCCTTATAGGCCAGTTAAAACGGTGTGGAGGGAGTATATGATTACTAGGCATGAGTTCCTGTAACATGCAATGCATGCCTTCCACGATTAGGACCATTAACATGCATGGATTTCATCTGTTGCTTGCAGAGAAATATGGGAGTACACAAACACTATATTTGGCAAGGTGATGCTCCAATGTAACACCAGAATCATGTTTAACGACAGTGCACCCTTAAATGTCACCACCTGGGATCTAAATGAATTTAATATGCCTAGCAAGAAAGCCAAAGGCTATCAACTCAAGAACCTCACTACAGTGCCAAACTTTTTTTTGTGCAGAAATCAGGGTTTAAGGCATTTTATTTATCTGAACCTCATATTTGGATTTCTAAAACTATTATACTCTATGGCATGATTACAAGCTAAAACAACTTACTCCCCTCTAGACTTATAGTATATAGGACAAACTCCAGAGTGGCACTTCAAATTAAGGCATCTGCACATAATGTGCATTACCCGTAGAATAAAAAACAGATCTACTATTACCACTAGATCTATTTTCTCCAAATGCACAATTCTCAACTTTGGAAAAGTACTCAAAGTTCATTTATCGAAGCCATGTTATAGCAAATGCACTTTTGCAAAAACTGAAAATAGGAGGGGCAGAAAAGCAAACAAAAAAAACATATGTCCATTGCCCATTACATAACACAAGATAAGTTTGCACACATACTTTTGCATAGAGTACATATTGATGTTTTCTGCAAATTATTTTGTCAATGACACATGGCACATGCACAAATATGTTCTGCATCAATGATTTTTACTACATATTTTTGGAAGGATGCCCATGTGGCCATGCACAAACTGTGACAAGTGGACATGACATTCTGCAAGAAATCTGTATTACATAGTAGATAGATGGTGTGTAGTAGAGGTGGAACTGCCTAATTAAACCAGTAACCGGAAACCTACTTACTTGATTTTCTAAAAATATTCCCATTGTTCAAAAGGTTATCTTTGGACCTAAAACTGGAGTGGAAAGATGCAATAATCGATTGCTATACAACTGTTATCTTGATTTAGCTCCACTCAGGCATGGACTCAAAAGGTGTTGTTATTCATGAACATGCATTACATTACAAGCTTAGGCCTTCTGATGCTTTGAATACACCAACAATTCCCTTTGGTGATATAAAGTGCATAACTATTCCTTTATCTCTGGTATTTTTAATTAACTCACAACATGCTTAACTCTTGCCTTTCTAACTCCTAGGGTTCTTTACCAGATAGTTCATAGTTGAATATGAAAACTTGCCAGAATATGAAAACTTGCCAAAGGTCCACACTTAAGCAGCTATTAAAATTGTAGACAATTAATCAACACAGTTGCCAATCAAAATACAGAATTGTCAGTCTCATATTGTCAGTGGTCGTAACCACAAGGTCAGCTAATAACTAGAAACTATACTCCCAAGCCATTCCAGAAATAGGTACGCAAACACTTGCCAATTGCCATACATAACTGTAAACTTATAGGTAATTAAAATAACTATCTATAGGTTTGATGAAGATTTGCACATTCTATGTATTCATTTTTGCATGTAAATAGATATACAGGTTCAACAATGCATTCCTCACTCAAAAAAGCTTCTTATGTCTTAACTGATATCCACCTTCTTGCTTACTGAAAACAGAAATCAACTTATAGCCAATTAAAACAACTATCTATAGACAGGTTCTCCATATCCTTAACAACCACCTTGAAAGACCAAAATCAATTAAGAAAATATCACAATTTATCCAGTTCCCAATTAATGGCGATTCCAATTTCAACAGGTACCTAAATTTAGTTCAGATGTCATTGCCACAAGATTTCTTCAGTAGAGGAAAAGGGGGCAACACCACAACAAGCATAGCAGCTGCTTTAATCTAAATCACGAATGCACCTAGACTGCAGACCCATGGAACAACTAAAGAGGAAGTGGCGAGCAGATTTGGCAAGAACCTTTTCCTTGACGGCGTCCTCCCTGGTGAGCAGCTGCTGCCGGCGGCGGGCGGCGGCCGGGTCGGCCTCCGCGGCCTCCCGATCTGCTGCTTCCACTCGAACTGCGACGTGATGACGAGCACGAGCAGGAGGAAGACGAGCACCACCGGCCTCGTATTCATCCCTTCCCGCACCACCAACCGATCCCCAAATCCAAAACCAACCTCCGCCTCCGCGTAAAGAACCTAGGCACACACAGAAAGAGCGCGGTAAGGAGTAAACAACTGGAGGGAGGCGGACGGGGTCGGGGAGACGAACTAGACTTGTCGGGGAGAGCCAGAGAGGGTTAATTACCAAGAGAAGCCCCGGATCTCCGGCGGACAGGTCGGGGCTGGGGCGGGCAGCGCGAGGAGAGGCGGCGGCTGTAGGCCCAGGGGTAGTGGGAGACGGCAGGTGGGGCTCCGGACCTCCGGTGGAGGAGCACCGGCGTGGAGGGAGAAGGGAGACAAAGGGGAGGGGAGGAAGCGCGTGGAATCGCTGTACAGGAGAGGCGAGGAGACCGAGACGACGAGTTCTTGGTGAGGAAGGGATGCTGGTGAAGGGGACGGACAGCGGGTGGTAGAAAGTCAGCTGAGAGCAGTTCAACTTTACGGCAGTCAGCACAAATACACCTAGTTACTCTCACTAGTTTATAGTATTATATTAAAATTAGTCTAATTAAAAACTAATTACATAAATTGGGACTAATTTGCGAGCTAAATCTATTAAATATAACTCATTCATGATTTGACAATATAATGTACATTTAATTCTATAATTAGCTCACGGATTAGTCTTTTTTTTAAGTACACAGTACAACGCAGACACTCAACACGTACGCACACTCGTCCCTACGAACACACGCACGTAAACCCTACCCCTATGAGCACCTACGAAGGACTGAGCCGGCAGATCTTGAAGTTCACGAAGTCACTACGGGCGCCTCGCTGTCAACCATTTATGTCGTCATACTTGTTCAGTTGTGTTATTTTAGTCCCTAAACTTAAAAATTATCTGTTCAGATTCTCAAACTTGTTCAATTCCGGATCTCTAAACATGATTTTGAGTCTCATCTAAGTCAAAATAGTGCGTTCTAAAAACTTTATATAAAAAAATAATTCATAACATTATCATATAAACTCGAATGTAGATAAAGTTTACATAAAAAATTGTAGCCCTCGACGCGATATATAATTTTATAGTTAAAATGATTTTGAATTAAAATTGCTTAGGGTCTCAAATTATTATTGTAAATTAAGAGTAGATTTTAAAATACAGTGGTGCCATCTGAGTTGGTGAGGAAAAAAGAAAAGGCCTTTTAGTAGCTAACCTAAAAAACAAATTAGATGCTCTTGGATGCTGTGCACGCAATCTATTGCCATAACATTGTTCGGAGTACTATAGCCTAGGTTGTTGCGCGCCACTATATTTTACATTTTCTTTCTGTAGAAAAAATCACCGTAAAACATTAGTTAAAAGGGTGTATGGAATTAAAACAATAAGAAGTTGCGTCCAGATAAGAAATACGAAAAGGGTTGTTGGAGGATGCCAAGAAGAACGATGTCTTGTCTTTTCATGGTTTCGTCTCGTCCAAAGTAATGTCATCAAGAAGGCACTTCGAAAACGAGAGAGGCTAAAAGTGTGGGCCCCTGGGGTTCGCTAACTCCAAAAGGCTAATCCCGAACGCGAATGGCAGAGGCGAAAAATCTCTGGGCCGTTCGATCCACTTCACCACTTTGGCTTGAAGAAGCCCCCAAGTGATCGATCTCCTTCCACCTTTGCCGGCTGGCAGTTGCCGCCACCACCACCACCGGGCCGGGGTGATCTTCATTCTTCCACTCCCACCATGGCCGTCTCTTCCTCCACTCTCCTCCTCCTCCTCCTCCTACCCCTCCTGCTCTGCTCTCACCTCTCCCTCGCCTCGGCAGAGGCAGATGCAGAGGCGGCGGAGCTCCTGGGCGAGGCGCGCGCGCCGGGGTTCGCCGCGTGGCTGCGCGGCGTGCGGCGGCGCATCCACCAGCGTCCCGAGCTGGGATTCCAGGAGCACCGGACCAGCGAGCTCGTGCGGGCCGAGCTCGACGCCATCGGCGTCCCCTACACGTGGCCCGTCGCCCAGACCGGCGTCGTCGCCACCATCGTCGGCGCCGCCGCTGGCCCCGTCGTCGCGCTCCGGGCCGACATGGACGCGCTCCCCGTGCAGGTCCGTGCCCGTGCCCGTCTCTTTGTTTGTTTGTTTGTTTGTTCCCCGCACTACGCCTCTTTCAGCGGTGCCGACAAAAATCTCGCACGCCACGTTTGGTTGTTGGTACAATCCCACGTGGGGTGGGATTCGATGCCCACGGGTGTAAAAATGGTGCGTTCGTCTGTTTTTGTTTCTCTTGTTTTGGTACTTCGTTCGCTCAAAATAAATTAACTTGTGTGTACATCAGTACATGTCCTTACTCAAACTATTTTAGATTTAATTAAATTTATAGAAAAAAATCATAGGTATATGACACTGAATTAATATCACTAAATATACAATAATTTTATTTTTTTATTTAATAATGTACTGATTTTTTATGTTCTCTCTTTTATAAAGTTTATCAAACTTAAGATAGTTTAAGTTTAAGTTACTTTGAAAATTGATTTAGTTTGAACAGTTGATCGGCACTCGGCAGCAGGTTAATTGGGAATTTGGAATATGTAAGGACAATATTACCTCCATTCTACCTTTTTTTTTATATATATATATATATACACAAGGCATGTACTACCCCAAACCTTGTAATAACGGACAACAAGTTTTTCCACATAGAGAACAATCTTGTTATACACATGTTACATAGTTACATCACCGAATGTATTTTTCATATTGTTATGATTGTAATGGTATTTCAGGGAATTCACAAGTCAAAATTGAATTTCCGAGGCCAATTTAATCAAACCACGCTTTCTTATTTCAAATAAAGGGAGTATAGGACCCAACTAGCAGTTGGAGGATACTTTAAGTTTATACAGTGTTTGACAAAATTAGGAATTTGTCAAGTCCCAAATAAATATGGCAAAGGTAAAAAGAGTCGATCTCCAACGGTTTCCCATTATTCACTTGGCAAAACTAAAAATTGTAAGTGAGAGTAGCGTGCGGGGCGATTGCCAAGTAAATTGCGGCTTGGCATATATGCCAAATATCACCTGGTATTTGTCAAGTTAACAAAAATGCCAAGCCCATTTGTCAAACCGTTGGATAGAAGATTTTTAGACTTTTTTGTAAAAACAAGAATACCAAGCCCATTTACAAAACCTTGGAGATGCTCTAACTTCTTGAAAAATACTTGCCAAATTACGGATTATACCAATTGGGCAAATTGAGTAGGGAGCTAACTTTTTACCCTTTTCGACAATTTGTAATATTTGATTGGTAAAAATCAATTCCGCCACCCAGCCTCCTGCTGCTGCCCCCTAGCCAGTCGTAAGAGGCTGGGGGAGGGGCGGAGGCCACAAGCAGGAGGGGGAAAATGCAGGAAGACCGGACAGGAGGGAGAAAATAACACCAAACAGCATTTCAAGGAGAGGTTTACCAAAAATTTTCCTTTAGGGAGTTCATTCAAATGAAAACTGTTGGATGGTCATTTTTATCCTTTTTGCAAAAAAAAAAAAAAAACAAATTCTGGAGCTTTTGGAAATGCTCTCCTATCTTATCTTGTCTTAACTGTATGCCACATTCTCTTTATGTCGCTAGTTTGTTGATATTTCTGTTATCTATCACTGTCATAAGGGCCCAAGCTACACAAGTAATTGCAACAACAAAACCAGATTTTTGTCAAGGATATTGCTTTCTTGGTCATTCATGTTAATTGGACATATGAGAACATTGAGAAATTTGATTGAGGATAATAGTATGGTACAGCTTCCACATGTGAAAGAAATATATCGATGTTGTAATGATCTTTTAAAAGAAACTCTGTTGTTGTTGTTGTTGTTGTTGTCTAAAAGGCAGAGATCAGATCAACTAGGAGAAAACAGAAAATAGTTAATTACTCCGCATTGGTATATATTGTTTGATTGTGCAAACTAGCACCATAACTTCCATGGTATAACATTTTAGTACTTTGCACATTCTTCGGTTACCATTTGGGGGGAAAAAACTTACCCTGGTATAACATTTCTTTTTGGCAGGAGTTGGTGGATTGGGAACACAAGAGCCAAGAAAATGGGAAAATGCATGCTTGCGGACATGACGCACACACAACAATGCTTCTGGGGGCTGCTAGAATACTTCAAGCACGCAAGAGTGACCTAAAGGTAGTGCTTAACCGGTCAATTGAACAGATCAATTTATAATAAATTCCATGTGTTCTATATTGTTGGTGTTCTTACTTCATTATCAGGGCACTGTAAAGCTTATATTCCAGCCGGCAGAGGAGGGTCAGGGTGGTGCATATTATGTGTTACAAGAAGGTGTTCTTGACGATGTGTCAGCCATATTTGGCTTGCATGTCGACCCAGCCCTTCCTGTAGGTGTCGTTTCATCTAGGCCAGGACCCTTTGCAGCAACGTCAGGTCGATTCCTAGCAACAGTTACTGGTAAAGGCGGGCATGCTGCAATGCCCCATAATTCCATCGATCCTGTTGTAGCTGCAGCCACTACTATCGTCAGCCTTCAACAAATTATCTCTCGGGAAATAGACCCCCTGCAGGGTGCAGTATGTTTTCTGGTTACCTATACTTTTGCACTAGTATTTTTCGTTTACTGTAAAGTTTGAACTTTTTGGTAAAACTGTGTACATATGTTAAAAAAAGATTGATGGTTCCCCTTCTTCACTAAATCTTTAGGTTGTATCCATCACTTTTATGAAAGGAGGAGGAGAAGCTTACAATGTTATTCCAGAGTCTGTGACCTTTGGTGGCACCTTGAGGAGCATGACAAATGAAGGTTTATCTTATCTCAAGAAGAGGATCAAAGAGGTAAACTCCTCTCATTACCTAAACTACATAGTTTCAGTTTTGTACTAGTATGTAGTTTTTACAAATGCTTTTATATGAAAGATCGTAGAAGGACAGTCAGTGGTACATCATTGCACTGGCTCTGTGGACTTCATGGAGGACACGATGAGGCCATATCCGGCTGTGATCAATGATGAAAGGATGTATGCTCACGCAAAGGAAGTGGCTGAGAGCCTCCTCGGTGAGAAGAACGTCAAGTTTGGTCCCCAGGTAATGGGTGCAGAGGATTTCGGGTTCTATGCGCAGAGAATGGCGGGCGCCTTCTTCACCATTGGAGTTGGCAACAAGAGCACCATGGCGACAATTCATTCCACTCACTCACCCTACTTTGTGATCGATGAGGATGTGCTTCCCATCGGAGCTGCATTACATGCCGGTGTGGCAATTGAATATGTGAACAAGAATCATGCATCAACCTAAACTGAATTAGAAAAACAAGCCTTGTTGAATATTTTGGGCATTCTCCAGCTATATATATATGCTTTTCCGAATTGTGGTCGGTGGAGAGGGAGGATTGAATGACTGCTTGCACAAGATAATTTTAAGCTTCCAGATTACACCCTAGTGAAACTGGACAAAGCCTCGGATTTAGTCACAGAGACAGTTTGACAGAACATGGAATTTTACTGAATTATAATTGGCTATTAAGTAGTGAAATGAAGATGTGTATAATTCCATGCATTGCAATTAAATGCTGTGACCAGACTATTAAGTAGTGAAATGAAGTTATGGATATCTATATATTATATTGAAGTTGAAGGCCATGTTCCATCCCTGAACTCAAACCCGCGCAGGAATACTACAAAACTGGAAAAAAAAAAAATCGTTGGACATCCATACGATATCTGGCGTCTGGGCTCATTGTTCCCTGTGGGCTGCGGCTTTGAATGAAAACAAGATTTTATGCTCTCCAACAATGGACATCCATACGTGACAAGAGTTTGTTATCAACAGAAAAAGTTGACAAAAGAGTTATTTGTCTTCAGAAAAAAGGTATTTTTTTTTGTAATTGTAACTAATACGAGTATGCGACAGATATCGATCTCGTTCCTGTCACAAAAACTTCCGTAAATGATCCAAAATAACCTACAGCTGGCTTCTTTTAATTGTGTGCTCTGTGCTTATAATCTTGAAGAGACAGTAGAGCACTTGGTGCTTGACTTTGAAATGGCTCGAGAATGTTGGGGCATGATTGGACTGACAGTAAACAGCCCAATATAAATCCAGATTTTTGAAGATTTTTGAATGCAGTTAAATGTTCCTTTCTTCATGGAAATTATCATTGTTATGAGTTGGAGCATATGGACAATCAGGAAACGATGTTATTTTCAGAGACATTCCTGCTAGCAGTCTTCGTTGCTCACAAATTTCCAAGCATATATTCGGCCTCCTCTTGTGGAGGGCCAAGGAGAAATACTTTCCCTCAGTAGAGTTATGGTTAGAGCAAGTTGTGTAATAGCTTTGCTTCTTTTTTTTTTGTCTTTTTTTATTTCCTGATTTTCTCTTCTTTCTTTTGCTTCTTTTTCACCTAAATCGTATCCTTTTTATAACCCTCTTGGTTGCCTTTAATATTTTTTCAGTAGGGGCTCCTAAGCGCCTCCTTTCCTCAAAAAAAAAAAAAAAAAACTAGCGCAACTCTCTTCGACTGATATACAAGTCAGCTGATTTCGGTTGATTGAATAGTGTTATATGAGAGGAAACAAGATAAAACAAACTAAAACAAACTGGAAATAGTTCAAGCGAGTACTTGTAATTTTGCTGTCGACCTTTTGCGTTCCTTCCTCTCTAGTACTTTTCTTCTTTTGGTTCTTCTTTTCAATGCTGGAATATCCATGTAAATAGCTACCTTTGCTTACTATTCTGCCAAGTTATGCTCGAAAAAATAAACAAAGCAGAGTGATTGGATCCTTAAGTCTGCGATGACTTTAAGATACATTTGTTGATAAATTGAAGTGCTATGATAAAAATCCACAAAACACTAATAAATATATGCGCAGTCTTGTGTGTGAAATATACAAATAAACAAAAAGATAAACAAAATAAAACTCTAAAATTAAAGTTTTCATCTTGCATCCTACTACTTCCATACAAAATTCAATTTTAGATTTAGGACAAGATTTTTTTTAAAAAAAAATTAAATTTATAGAAAATAATATTAATATTTTTTTTAAGTTTGTTGTGAAGAAAGATACAGTGACACGAACTCTGATACTAATTGTTAGTATGTTCCTAGCGAGAAAGGTAACAACAGTTGTTGTTCTCAGACTAGAATTGAGGGAGAGTAGCAAGAACAAGAGAAAGAACACATAGAAATTTGGAGAAAAATTATATTATTCTATCATGTCTTTATATTTATGATTACACATCACAGGTTCATTCATATATATATACACACACACGATATATCCACTCAAGCATCGCCATATGGCTGATCCTTACATCTCGGCCCACTACCAGCCTTTCGGCCCATGACACACAACACAAACCCAATAATTTATAATATGCCATGCCATCAACACATTTATATCTCCTATATTTATAACATATAAACTTACATAATTAATATAATAAAACTTGTTTTCGTATTACAAATATAAATAATTTTATATAAATTTAATTAAAATTTAAAAATATTTGACTCCTCCAAAAATAAGAGTTGCAAAGGAGCGAAAAACAAAAAGAGAATCTCTCCACATCTCCAGGCAACTGCTGTAAGTGTATCAAGTGCCGTTGACTCGTTGAGGCCACCTACGCCGGTCGTCTGTTTTTTTTTTAACTACCGGCCGTCTGTTGCGTCCCATTTGTGCAGCTCGAATGAAGAAAACGTGAGCAGAAGCCAGGCTTCGTCGTCGCCGCCTCCTCATGTTCGATCTCGTGGTCCTCGTCCTCACTCCCCACTCCCCAGGCTGCTGCTGTCTCTGCCCCAGCGACGGCTGCTCTCACCGACGGCCTTCTGAGCGCGGCCCGTGGGCCGCCAGGCTTCGTGGCGTGGATGCGGGGCCTCCGGCGGCGCACCCACCAGCTAGCGTCGCAGGAGCAGGAGCACCGCATGCGCATCGAACTCGACGCGCTCGGCGTCCCCTATAGGCCTGGCCCGTCGCCCGGACAGGTGTCGTGGCCACCATCGTCGCCGGCGGCCGCGGTGTCGTCGGAATGCTTCGTTCTAGTAAAAGTTAATTTCTTTTTACTGAACTGATGAAGGTATGTTCATGGGGATGATTTAATTCAAGTATGGAGATCCTCAGATCTGTAAATATAAATTGAGGATCGAATGTGAATGTGGTCGTTGTGGAAACTTGTGGAGTTTTTCTATTTAGGCGTGACGATGATATGGTCAGCGTATGTGATATATGATGTATATGTCCACATCCCAATCCATTGGGGGATATATGTCATTGCTACCAGCTGCTCCTATTTTTTTTCCCCCACGCCTGAAAGTTAGGGAGACAACTACAGGCCGGGAGGCCTACCGATGAGTCCCAACTCCCAACATGAGAGACCTACTTTGTGATGTTTTTCATGATAGTGTATTTGCTTGCATTCTTTAAAGCCCAGTTTAAGTAGTCAAAATGACGCCACACATGATGTAAATACTAAGAACGAAAAGGACATGGAACAACAAACAGATCTGATGAATCATTTCTTGAAAATGATAGGTAACGTCGTCCTTTGGCAGGAAATTAATGGTACATGGCAAGATGCATGCCGTCATGGATGACGACGCTAGGTCTTCCTATTGGAGCGGCATTCATTCCATGCTGCCGTGGCAGTTGAATATCTCTGAACAAAAACCAGTGCACCTATTCTGATTCCTGAAAGTAATAAGGAGCAGTTTTGGTCGGACTAGAATCGAGGTGCTGGATTGATTTCTGGAAAAGGAAATCCAAATTCTCTTAGTAGACAATATACTCATATCAAACTAGAAAATGTAAGGAGATGCAAATTCTCTGAAGGAGATGCTTTGGAAACAGTTGATGATAAGGTTATATTTTTTTTTCTTTTCCAATATTTTTTTTTTGGGAATCATTCCAAAACTAGATTTTAGCGGTGCCTCAGCGTGAAAGGACCACTTAAACTTGGCCACAGAACCGCCAAATATTTTTGGCTCAAGATGAGTAGTTTGGAAAGTAGAGAAGCAAACTGTGGTTTGGACTTCGGAGAGAAACAAACCCGGCTAGCTCACTTTCGTGGAGGCCGATGATGCGCTATCTCACTGATTGAAACAGAACCGCTAGCCACTCGCCGTCGCCGGCGGAGTCGATCACCGCAGCCATGGCCCGGCCGCCGCGGCCTCTCCTCGCGACTTCCTTCCTCCTCCTCCTCCTCCTCGTCCTACTGCACCACACGCCGCGCGCCGCGGCGGTTACGCCGTCTCTCGGTGAGGGCTTCCTGGGCGCGGCCCGCGCGCCGGGTTTCGCCGCGTGGCTGCGCGGCCTGCGGCGTCGCATCCACGAGCGCCCCGAGCTCGCCTTCCAGGAGCACCGCACCAGCGAGCTCGTCCGCGCCGAGCTCGACGCCATCGGCGTGCCGTACGCGTGGCCCGTTGCGCAGACGGGCGTCGTGGCGACCATCACCGGCGGCGGCGGCGATGGGCCCGTCGTCGCGCTCCGGGCGGACATGGACGCGCTACCTTTGCAGGTCCGTATACACATGGAGCACGTGTTTCGCATCGGTTCTTGCATGTTTTTCTCTTGCAGAACGTTCAAGTTTTCTGTTAGAGTGTTATAGTCCTGCATTGTACTGTATCTAACTATTTCGTCTATTTGTGTTGCGCACCCGTTGGTTTCATTCCAAAAAAAATTGATCAAATAACCCAGCAATTCATCAATGTGCTAAATTCACACCGTACCTTTGTTTAAAAGAACAGAAGCAAGCAATTCGATTGAACTCATGAAAAGTGCACACTTGTATAGCAATAGTCTCTCTTGGATGGTGCATGCCCTCACGTCTATAGTTCTTGTTTGGTTGCTTACTTACTTCAGAAAGAGTTTTATTTTGATTCTGGCATCTCTGGCGTCCGTCTCTCCTGTTGTCCTGTGCGTTGGGGATGCCTTGTGCTGATAACGCCAACGACGACTTCAGCGATCCATCCAACAAACTAGCTAATAACACCAACGAAGCAGCTAGCACACAGGCCGTTTTAAATCATTCATTGTCAAAACCAATCCCATATATATTGGGTATTGGGATACACACTATATAATTAAATATATATAGTTCTGGGAATCTGGGATTACCTAAACTAAATGGGTGTGCTAGTTAGGCCCTGTTTAGTTCCTCCAAAAATTCAAAATATTTGAGAAAAAAAGGGTTCATTCTCAATTCTAGATTTTGGACTCATGATTTTAAAATAAGCCAAACTTTACATTGGTTTGTGTGCCTCTTTACAGTTCCCATCATTGGAATCCAAAATAAATTAAACTTTGGGTGGAACTAAACAGTCCATTGAAATATTTTGCATTTTTTATTTTGGAATCCAAAATAATTGAGATTTTGGAGTTTGGATTTCTGATGGAACTAAACAGGGCCTTAAAGTAGAAGAATCAAATTATTTATGCAGTTATCCATTGACTTTGTTCTTGGTGTATTTCGCCGGCGATCGGATATAGAGGGTATAGTTGTAGTCGTCCCGCAGCGGTTAGGGTAGATGACGAAGGTCTTCATTTCCTAGGTGTTTGAATGGCTCAGGCAAAGACAGGGAGTGTTTCAAAGTCTTTATTAACTCGATGTACTGCTCTATGATTTAATAAAAGCTTACGTTACAAAAAAGTAATTATTCTCTCTTCTGTGTTCAGTTCAAAACGTCTTGGATGAATTTAATGTGTCTTGTGAAGCAACTATCACGTTAAAAATGCTGTTGAGGTTATTAATAAGTGTTTCTCTTTGAAATGTGGCATCATGACTCCTGCCCTCTATATATATTGTGTGGACAAACTGTCTCTCTTTGCCAATTTCTTTGCGACCATTCATATGTCAGGAATTGGTAGACTGGGAACACAAGAGCAAGGAAAGTGGAAAGATGCATGCTTGCGGACATGATGCTCACACAATAATGCTTCTTGGGGCAGCTAAATTGCTTCAAGCTCGGAAGGATGATTTGAAGGTACTGTGTATAATAAGGCAGGGCTTGTGAGCTTGAGTCCTGTATCTTCCTTGGAGTGACAATATATATATGCCAACAGATATGTGATTAGAGTTCGATTAATAAAAACAGTAATATGTTTGTTGTCCTTTTCAGCATTTGCCCATTTACTCGATGAAACACTTAGCAAACTGCTTTTCTTCTCTCTCTTTTGTATTCTGTAGGGTACCGTGAGGCTTGTCTTCCAGCCTGGAGAAGAAGGTTACGCCGGCGCTTACCATGTTCTAAGAGAAGGTGTCCTGGATGATGTGTCGGCCATTTTCGGCTTGCATGTTGATCCAAGACTTCCTGTAGGCACCGTTTCCTCCAGACCAGGGCCATTCCTTGCAGCATCAAGTAGGTTTTTGGTGACGGTCACTGGAAAAGGCGGACATGCTGCAGGGCCACATGATGCTGTGGATCCCATTGTTGCAGCATCCTCTACCATTGTCAGCCTTCAGATGCTTGTTGCCCGGGAAATTGATCCCCTCCAGTCTGCAGTATGTGGTCTCAGCTTACGGTGCTTGCTATCTAGCTTTAATTTGCAGCCTAGCTTTTGTCTTAGACTCTTAGTTTTGTTGATCACTATCCAGATGTTACTCTGATATACTATATAATAGCATCATGATCTCCTCTTTGTTTTCCACCGTCAGGTGGTCTCAGTCACTTTCATGAAAGGAGGTGATGCTAACAATGTCATTCCAGAGTCAGTATCCTTCGGTGGGACCTTCAGGAGCTTGACAACAGAAGGCTTTTCGTATCTTATGAAGAGGATCAAAGAGGTAAACAATGCAGGAAGAGCGCGCTATTTCTCCATTTGTCCATTAATCTGTAGTGGATCAAGATCATTCCAAATTTGCATTTATCTACTGCGCTTAAAACAGCAAATTAATGATATCTTTATACTTGTTTCAAAGATAGTAGAAGCTCATGCCACCGTCCACCGCTGCACCGCCGTCGTCGACTTCATGCAGGAGGAGCTCCGTCCATATCCAGCCACTGTAAATGATGAAGGGATGTACCATCACGCCAGAGAAGTGGCAGAGACCATGCTTGGGCAGGACAACGTGAGGATAGGCTCCCAATTAATGGCCTCTGAGGATTTTTCCTTCTACGCCGAGAAATTTGCGGGGGCGTTCTTCATGATTGGAGTCCGCAACGAGAGCATGGAAGCAATGCATCCCCTCCACTCCCCTTACTTTGTGATTGATGAGGATGTGCTCCCTGTAGGAGCTGCCTTTCACGCTGCTGTAGCGATGGAGTACCTGATCAAACACACAACCCCTACAAACTGAACTGCGCGCAGCACTGAACTGTGATAGATTGCTTCACTGCTTGTAAGGATTATGATAGTGAAGCTCTTGTTATACAGATAATTGTAGTTTCGCTTTGCTCTTTGTTTTATACATCAATTGCCAATGGGTTTCAGCATAGTTTTCTGGTAAGGGATTATTTCCCCTCGTAAACTCGTGTTCTATGTAGATGACTGTTTGTTGAATCCTCCCTTGGACTCTTTGTTGAGCTAGGTGTCTTACAATAACAATAAGCTGTAGTTGGATATGATGATAAGCCAGTTCAATAGAGAAACTGGTAGAGGGGTTACCTCCGCTAGTTAAATAAAGAGTAAAGTTCTCTAAACTTGTATTGATATGCTATCCCGGTGTCCAAAGTTGTGTTGCTATGTTATCCTGTCTACGCATGGCCTATCGCATAGATGGATGTCCTGGTGACCATTGCTGTGTTGCGGCGGTGGTAGCGACAAATGATGGTCCTGTCATCGCACTCCGGGCAGACATGGACGCGCTACACTTGTAGGTTCGTATACATATCTCGATCGTGAGTTTTTTGGTCGGATCGAGCACGTGTTTGGCATCGGTTCCTCCCATGCAGAAAGTTCAAAATTTTCTGTTAGAGTCCTGTATCTACTGTTTTCTTCCTCTTTTTTGTTGTGTTCATTCCACCCAAAAAATTGATCATATATATAACCTGAAAATTCTTAGTTGTAAATTCGTATCGTACCTCTGTTCTATAGAACTGATGATGTAATCATGCAAGAAATTCGATTGGACTCATGACAACTTGATAAGTGCACACTTCTATAGCAATAACCTCTTATCGATGGTGCCTGCCCTCATAGTCTCCTACTCTCATGTCTCTAATTCTTGTTTGGTTACTTAGTTCACAAGTTTCGGTGATCTCTGGTTCCTACTGACTCCTGTTGTCATGTGCTGTGCGTTGGGATGCCTTGTGCTGATAACACCAATGACAATCCATCAAATAAACTAATAACACCACGCACTTGCCATTATAAATTATTCCTTACCAAACCCATATCCCATATCGATTGGGATACGCACTATATATATATGGGTTAGTTAAACTAAGTTGGTGCGTTAGTTAAATTATATAGGTTTAGTTAAATTAATTGGACAGAATCACAATTAATGTTACTTTGTAGTTTGAATGTATTTGAAATTGTGCTACAAATACTTTGTTGATCATTTCTGTATTAGTTAAGTCTGACTCGATACTATGTATATATGAAGTTAATTTGAATCAATTGCAATCGGCTCTGAAAATTGCTAGGAAAACGTGATTTCTAATATGGCTAGAAATTTTAAATTCAAAAAAATTTAAACAGATGTTCAGAGGTGGTTCCAATGAACCGCACATGCAAATGCATTTTAAGAGACGACTGCGTTGCAGCGGCCGTCCTTGAATAAAACATTTTCAAGGGCAGTTACAGTGCATCAACCGCCACTAAAAAATATTTTTCAGGGGCGATGTTCTTATTGCAACCTCCCTTAAAAAAGGATTTTTAGAGGTGGTTGTCTCACTGCAACTGCCCCTAAAGCAGATATCCTAATGGAACTACTCCTAGAAATATATTTTTAGGGATGGTTTTTTTTTGAGCGGATCAGTAGGGAATCCCCTACCTATTTTTTTTCATTAAATAAAAGAATGGTTACAAATTACATCAGAGAAGTAGCAATTACAGGGTATCTAGACCCAAAATAAAAGAAGGAACAAACTATAGAAGGCTATCTCTCCACTGGATGATCGAGGCTTTCCTGACTGACTTGGATTTGGTACACACCTGCCCAAGTTCTGCTTTGAATGATTCTTTCCATGCAATCAGGTTGACTATAAAAAATGACACTATTTCTGGTTGTCCAAATAACCCAACAGGCAGTGATCATTACTTCCCTGAAAATACCAGCCCCAAAATCCTCTCTTGCTTGTAGTATCATGTCTAGTGGGCTAAGGGAAAGGTTCCAGTTGATAGATAAGAGGGACCAACAATCTTTGCTGAAACTACATTCGAAGAACAGGTGAGAGCAAGATTCTTCACAGCCCAGGTCACAAAGGACACAGTTATAATCATCAAGTGCCATATTCTTTCTTCTCAAAATATTTCTTGTATTTAGTCTATCCCTCAAGAGAAGCCAGAAAAAGAATTTGTGTTTACCTAAGTTGCTGGATTTCCACATCCATTTGAACAAAGGTGAAGCAGCAGTTATATCCAGGAGATGATTATAAGCCTTCTTGCTGCTGAAACTTGGAGAACCCCATGAGTATGTCCATTTGTCATTCGTGTTGACATCCCAATTTTCATCTTCTAAGAGGACAAGTAGGTCTTGTAACTGAGCATTAGCTATTGTAGATAATGGCAGGCTGAAACTTCTTTCAACACTTTGATTGAGGAAGTGATTAATTGAGCACTTCTGTTTTCTACAGAAGGAGAAAAGTTGAGGGTATTTGCTCTTAAGGGGTGGCTTAGTCCAGTGATCAGACCAGAATGACACAGTATTTCCTCTATTGGGTTTGCATTCACTCATACCTTGAAACTTCAGAAATAACTTGATGATATCTTTCCACCAGAAGGATCCAACATGTCTCTTGACTTGTGGCGGAGTGTGGCTAGTTTTATATAATTTACCCCAAGTTAGAGTCACCCAAGGTACCTCTGCACCATTGTAGAATTTATCTAGGAATTTCATCAAAAGGGCTTCATTCTGTAACTGAATATCTAAAATGCCCAGACCACCAAGATTCTTTGGTTTGCAGGTTATGTCCCAAGCAGCTAGGCAGGAGCCTTTTCTATTAATGTCACCATTACTCCACAGGCAGTGTTTCCTGTAAACATCAATTTGTTTAATAACCTGTGGGGGTATTTTGAGGGTGTACATAAAGAAAGTTTGGAGGGCTGATAGAACTGAGTTGACAAGGGTCAGTCTCCCATGGTAAGACAAGAACTTGCTAGTTCATGATAGTCTTCTTTCAATCCTTGTGAGTAAAGGAGTGAATTCCAAGACAGTTGGTCTAGTAGTACCCAAAGGAAGACCAAGGTAGGTGAAAGGCATACTTCCCACTGAGCAACCAAAGGTGTTGGCAAGATGGATAGTTGTACCACTGTCCATGTTGATTGGGACCAAAAAGGATTTTCTGAAATTAACATGAAGCCCTGTAGAATCAGAGAATGATCTTAATAGCCCCTTGAGGTTGAAAAGAACTCTGGAATCCCCTGGAAGAATGAGGAGGGTATCATTAGCATATTGAATAATGGGATAGTCTCCTTGAAAGTCATTAGCTATGGGATGTTTGAGGACCCCAGTATTCCAAGCTCTGTTGACAATTGTCTGAAGGAGATCAGCTGCAAGGACAAACAGAAGTGGGGAGAGGGGATCACCCTGTCTAACCCCTCTCTTACAAATGAAAGACCTTCCTGGAATGCCATTTAGTAAGATTGATGAAGTGCATGTTTCTAGTATATTTCTTGTCCAACCAATCCATTTGTCAGAGAACCCCTTGTGCTTTAAAACCTGTGTAATCACTGGGAATTCTAATTTGTCAAAGTCTTTCTCAAAATCAAGTTTCAGGATGACAATTTTCTTCTTGGTATATGCTAAGCAGTTTTGAATGGTTCTACCCTTAATGAAACCATATTGATTGGCATGTACCAATTGAGTGATCATTGACTGAAGCCTCTGAGATAGAATTTTAGTGATACACTTAAAAGAGTAGTTGAGTAGAGATATAGGCTTGTAGTCATCCACACTTTCAGGATTATCTTTTTTGGGTATCAGTGAGATCAGGGAGGTGTTAATGCTTCTAAGATCAGTATTGTGAAGACTGAAATCGATAAGCAATTTGGAGAAGTCATTTTTGATAATATTCCAGCATTTCTTGATGAAGCAGCCATTAAATCCATCTGGACCAGGGGCATGATTATTTGGCAGGTCCTTTATTACCAAATCAATTTCATCTTGAGTGAAAGGAGCATCCAAGCCATCTAAATTATTCTTAGATAAGAGAGAACTCAAGTTGTAGGAGATATTTGAGAAATCACTACAGCCCAACCTTTGTTTGAAAGAGTTCCATAGCAAATGGGCCTTCTGATCATGATCACTGACATCTTCCCCTTCTTAATTTTTCAGAGACACAATAAAGTTTCTCTTATGGGAGATGGTAGCCATGGTGTGGAAAAAATGTGTGTTTTCATCTCCTAAGGTTACCCATCTAACTGTGTTTCTCTGTTTTCAATACACCCTCTTGGACTCCAAAAGAGAAGCTAGGTGATTCTTAACAAGATTTCTGAAGGCTAATTCTAGTCTGGAAAGACTTCTTTGTTCTTCTAAGCCATCCAACAGCAAGAGCACCCAGTTACTGTTGTCAATAAGTTTGGATAGGTTGGAAAGCTTCTTGCTCCAAGGTTTTAGACCAACTCTAACCTGTTTTAATTTTGCTGAGAGATTTTTTGCTGCATTGGCATAAAAGGGTGAGCTATTCCAGTGTAAATTGACAGTCTCAAAGAAACCAGGGTATTCTGTCCAAAAATTTTCAAATCTAAACAGGTTGGACTTTGGAATACTACTGCCAATATGTAAAACATAAGGAATATGATCTGAGATGGGTTTGGACAGGGGGTGAACATAGCTGACCGGAAAAGACAAATTCCAACTAGTAGAAGTAAAAACCCAATCAAGTTTGACTAGGAGAGGTCCAATTGCATATTACTCCAAGTGTAATTTCTACCACTGAATTTCCAACAAGCCCAGCTCATATATCATTTCATTGAACAAATTCATTTCATTGGGATCACCACCTGGTTTATTTCTATTCTCCATATGTCTGATGAGGTTAAAGTCACTTCCTAGAACCCAATCAGCAAAAAGATCAGTGTCCAAGTTCTGGAGCCAACTAACAAAACCAGCTTTGAGAGAGGGGTCTGAAGGGCCATAAATATTACTAACATGAAAAATTTTATTGTCCAATCTACAGATAAATTTGACTGTAACACTATATGAATTGGCTTGGACAATAGTGCCATCAAAGAGGTTACCATTCCATATAGTGATGAGCCCACCCGAGGCTCCAGCTGATGGGAAGAAAGCAAAGTTGTCCATCAATCTAGGACAAAACTTTTTTAAAAGTCCGCTGCTGAAAACACCCTACTTTAACTATTGATGACATTGTATCATTTTTTAAACCAACTCATTTTAACGGCCCCTAAAAAACTTTTTTATACTAGTGTATACATGTGCTGTCATTTTTTTTTCTTGCCATTCCATATTTTGATTTTCTAAAACTGGAAGATAACAAACATAAAAAAAATCTTCCAAAAGTTGTTATCTGACGTATATGTGTGATATTTTTGTTTTACTTTTTTGTGTCACTTGTGACCTGGCACAACACACTAGGCATGTTTTTTTATATATATTCGTTATCCGAGAATCCTGTATGTTTACGCGCTATGACGGAACACACTAGGCATACAATTTATATATATTCTCGGACTTCTCACGCGATCATCTACTAACCCTGCTCGCTCATTCTTTTCTTCAACCTAAAAAACCAGAAAACAACCAATGACGCCTTCAGGAAAGAATCTCTCTGCAGCCGTGCTCCTAATTGTCATCGTGGCCACCGGTATGTCCCTGCACATGTATGAACTGTTGGAAATATAAGTGAATGAATTGTCCATCTCTCCCAACAGCTTAAGTTTTGGGTGCATGCAAATAAAAAAAAGTATGCTGTTTTTTTTATTATTAATCTTTGGGCTAATTCACCACGTTGTTGCATGTGCTAGTATGTTCACTGCCTGCGTGCACGCAGAGTGAATGCCGGCACCTGAGCGGCAGATATGCAGGACCGTGCATTTCCGACCTGACTTGCGATTGGGTATGCAAAGATGAAAGCAGCAACAACATTAAGGGAGCTTGTGACAACTGGAAGTGCTACTGCTATACCCAATGCTCCTCTGAGATTGAGATTGTTGCTATTGCTAGCGCTCCGATCCAACCATGATGCAATGATCCCAGCCTGATGCTGCTTCTTATATAAATAAATTATTCCTTGCTGGCTCTTATGTAATAATACATGTATACAGTGTTTTCTTAAAAAAAAAGGAGGGGTTACCTCTGCTAGTTAAATGAAGAGAGTAAAGTTCTCTAAACTTGTATTCGTATGTTATTCGGGTCTCTATTGCTATGTTATCCGTCTATTCGTGGCCTGTCGCTGTCATGGCGACGGCAGCGGCGAGCGATGGGCCTGTCGTCGCGCTTTGACATGGATGCGCTACCCTTGCCGGTTCTCCTTCTCCCTTGCAGAATGTTCAAAATTCTCTGTTCGAGTGTTTTAGTCATGTTGTACTGCTGCCATTCTGTTCATTTCTAAAAAAAATTGATAAAAAAAACCCTAAAAATCAACGTTCTAAATTGGATCGCACCTCTGTTTTATTAATGAATGGATATGGATGGCGCAAGCAACAATTTGAATTGAGTATTTGACTCTTGACAAGCACACACTTCTCTATAAATAATATATTGTTGATGGTGTTTGCTCTCGTATGTAGTGTCATACTCTCATGTCTATAATTCTTGCTTGGTTACTTACTTCACAAGTTTTTGGGATCTCCGGTTCCTCCTGACTCCTGTTGTCCTGTGCTGTGTGTTGGGATGCCGTGTGCTGATAATAACACCAACAACGATCCATCAAATAAACTAATAACACCAACGAAGCGGAAGCAAAAACTCAGAAAAGTACTATAATCCGAGAAATATATTGCAATGAGGGGGTCACTTATTGTATTCAAGGAAAATTTAGGATTAACAAATTACGTTTATAACAATTTGAGACGATAATAGAATACAAATTTACTAACTTTTTTCATGAAGTTGCTATATTTGCTAGTCAAGGTTGTATGACAAATCAGTGTAGTTACAATAGTTGCGAGTCATACTCAATTCGCCCGATCGTTTTGGTGACTGATAAGTCGGCTGATGTTGTTTTTCAGTGGCTGATAAGTCAAGCGAACAGTCGGAGAATAGACTATAGATACTAGTTACGATTATTAGATTGTCCAATAATAGTAGAATACAGTAATTAGGAGCCGAAGTTACACCAAGATGGTAACAGTTGTAACAATTTGACTGACCAAAGCAATAGTTACGATAATTTGACTGACTCAAGACAATACTAGTTATGACAAGTCGATTGGCTCGAGACAATAGTTACGCCAATTTGACTGACTCTGTTAGATGATAAAATAGTTACCACGATTCAATTGTCTCTAGAAAATAGTTGCGACAATTCAGTTGACTGATTTAACACAAAGTTGTTCTGAGGAACGAGTTGTTCTATTGATAAAATGGACATGTGTCTTGTGTGTGAATTTTGAAAGTATAATTTACCGGAATTCTCCAATTAAATTACTAGAATGTAATTGTACGAGCTAAGTCCCCAGGAGAAGACATTTAGACCAAAGGGCCTAAGAAGCCGAATCAATGCTTCATCGGCCCAGACTGGTAGAAGTAGATTGGAGCCCAATCCAGCTGCGTCTGGGCCCAAGATGCATGCTTGTGGACATGATGCTCACACAACGATACTTCTTGGGGCAGCTGAAGTACTTCATGCTCGGAAGGAAGATTTGAAGGTACTGTATAAAAAGGCAGAACTTGTGAGGTTGAGTTCTGTTGTCTTCCACTCATACTTGGACCGAAAATTATATATGCCTGCAGATATGTGTTTATAGTTCGTTTAATAAAAAATAAGATATGTCATCGTCTTCATGCAAGAGGAGCTCCGCCCATATCCAGCCACTGTAAATGATGAAGGGATGTACCATCACGGCAGATAAGTGGCAGATATGCGATGCGTCATATTCGCTTGATTTATCAGCTTGGCTTATCAGTCATGCTACAACGTTTTTCTCTCATAACAAAACCACAAAAGAACAAAAAAACAGCATCAACCTGCTTATTAACTAAAAAAACGATTAGCCGAATACATGCTTGGGCAGGACAACGTGAGGATCAATATAAGTGCCCAATTAATGGACGCTAAGGATTTTTCCTTCTACGCTCAGAAATTCACAAGGGCGTTCTTCATGATTGGAGTCCGCAACGAGGGCATGGAGGCAATGCATCCCCTCTGTTAAACAACATGTACATGTAGGCGTCTAGGTTCATAGTCATATGACTAGCGCCTAGTTAATTCTAGATTATAGGATCTAGTACCGACTAAGGTTGTTGTAATCCTTATCATGTATGAGCCGAGCCAGCGACTGTTCCGTGCTATATAACAAGGAGCCGAGAACCTAGATGAGGTATCTCGTTAGCCTATTATTTTACATGGTATCAAGAGAGCCAGGAAAACCTCACGGTACACATGTCGACCACATCCTCCTCTGCGGCGACGGCGGCGTTTACCTTCGGCTTTCTCCCGCCGGTCTCTGAGAGGCTGACCCGAGGCAACTTCTCCATGTGGTTTGCTCAGGTCTTGACTACTCTCAAGGGAGCTCGCTTCTCCAAGTACATCAAGCCAGATGCCGCACCGTCGGCAGAGTTTCTCACGCCTGCCGATTCGGCAAAAGAGAAAGATCCGGTCCCCAACCCTGAGTATGAGGACTGGATGACCACGGAGGCCCAGGTCCTCAGCTATCTCTTCTCTTCGCTGTCGAAGGAAGTCTTCGCTCAGGTGTCCTCAGCCGAGACTGCGTCCGATCTATGGGCACAAATCCAGGCAATTCATGCCTCCCAATCCTGTGCGCGGGTGATCTCCACGCGCATGGCCCTTGCCACCGTGTCCAAGGGGTCATCGACGATGGCAGATTACTTCGTCAAGATGAAGGGGCTTGCGGATGATATGACCGCAGCCGGGCGCAAGCTTGAGGACGAAGAGCTCGTCTCTTATATCCTCACAGGACTCGGTGATGAGTTCAAGTTCGTGGTGACCGCGGTCACCGCACGCGTCGAGCCGATCTCGGTTCTAGAGTTGTATGCACTGCTCATCTCCCACGAGAAACGGAGGGAGATCAATAGCGGGGGTGCCCGCTCCTCTGCCAATGCTGCCACAAAAGGAGGTCGTGGTGGCGGCAATCCTAACTTCCGTGGCCGCGGTGGCAGCGGCCATGGGGGCTTCGGCCGTGGCTCTCCCAAGGGAGGCCGACGCGGAAACAATGGAGGAAGCGGTGGACGCAACTTCCTCTCTGGCGTGTACTACCAGATCTGTGGCAAGGAGGGCCACCAGGCACATCGGTGCTATAAACACTTCGACAGCAACGTCACTGGCCCTCCGCAGAAATATGTCTCGGCTACCACCTCTCCATCATATGGAGCCGACTCCAATTGGTACATGGACACAGGAGCCACCGACCACATTACCGGCGAACTTGAGAAGCTGACAGTTCGTGATCGCTACACTGGAGGTGAACAAGTCTACACCGCAAATGGGACATGTATGGAGATTGATCTAATTTGTCATGGTACTTTGTATTCCCAAAATAATCCCATTCATCTAAACAATATTCTCCATGTTTCGAATGCTAGTAAGAGTCTTGCTTCTGTTCATCGCCTTGCTAAAGATGACAATGCCTATCTTGAGTTTCATCCAAGTTATTTTTTGATCAAGGAACAGGGACGAGGAGAACCCTCCACAGAGGCACATGTGAAGGAGGGCTCTACCCGTTCAAGTCATCTCTTGCGTCCACAAATAGACAAGTTCTTGGAGTCGTCAAGCCGTTAAGCTCCCTATGGCACCATAGACTAGGACATGCCTCTAGTCGTATTGTGCAACAAGTTATTAGTCGTCATAGTTTTCCTTTTGTTCAATCAAATAATGACAGCATTTGCGATGCCTGTCAACTAGGAAAGAGTCACCAACAACCCTATCCTAGATCTACTAGTGTTTCGCTACACCCATTAGATCTTTTGTTTTCAGATGTGTGGAGGCCAGCACCCATGTCCGCTAGCCGACATGAATACTATGTGTCTTTCATTGGCGACTTCAGTAAATTTACATGGGTCTACTTGTTGCATCGTAAATCTGAGGTGTTCAGTGTTTTCATGATTTCCAAAATCTCGATGAACATCAATTCGACCGTAAAATTCGTGCCATCCAAACCGATTGGGGAGGACACTACCAATCCCTAAATTCTTTCTTCAAACGAGTTGGAATAGATCATCATGTATCTTGTCCCTATGCCCATCAGCAAAATGGCTCAGCTGAGCGCAAGCATAGGCACGTAGTAGAGATGGGACTCTCTCTACTTGCCCTCCTCCATGCCCTACAACTTGATCACAACGAGGTATTGTGCAAACAAGAAAATTCAATGATGGCACAGTTCGCTGGTGTACACTGGCCACCTCATCTGCAGGAGAACCAAGTTCAGTTGATGATGCACTGCAAGATCAGAGATGGGTTGATGCCATGGATACTGAGTATCGAGCACTACCGAGGAACCGAACATGGCACCTTGTGCCTACTCCACCCAAAGGCACCAATGTCATCGGCTGTAAGTGGGTCTACAAGGTGAAGCACAAGTCTGATGGGACTGTTGATCGATACAAGGCTCGTCTTGTGGCCAAAGGGTTTAAGCAGCGCTATGGGATTGATTATGAGGACACGTTTAGTCCTGTTGTCAAGGCTGCGACTATCAGAGTCATCTTGTCTCTTGCCGTCTCAAAAGGGTGGTCCTTAAGGCAGTTGGATGTCACAAATGCATTCCTTCATAGTGTTTTAGAAGAAGATGTATATATGCACCAGTCACCTAGATATGTCAGCACAGTTCATCCATCCTATGTTTGTAAGTTGGAGAAGGCGCTATATGGTCTCAAACAGACCCCTCGGGTGTGGTATGCTCGCTTATGCAACAAGCTTGTCAAACTGGGATTTGTTCCATCCAAGGCCAACACATCATTGTTTAATTATAGTAAGGGAGGCTATACTATGTTCGTCCTTGTGTATGTTGATGATATTGTTGTTGCCAGTTCCTCTTCAGATGCCATAGGTGCCTTGCTCAAGGATCTACAAGTTGATTTTGCCTTGAAAGGTCTTGGCGATCTGCACTACTTCTTAGGCATTGAGGTCAAGAAGGTGTCGGACGGTCTTGTTCTCTCCCAACAAAAGTATGCTTCGGATATTTTGTTGAGAGCAGGTATGAGTAATTGTAAACCTATCTCTACTCCGCTTGCTAGCAGTGAAAAGCTTAGTCTTTATGACGGTGACAAATTGGAATTGGAAGATGCCTCTCGATATCGGAGCATTGTTGGTGCTCTTAGTACTTGACGTTGACTAGACCAGACATTTGTTCTACTGTGAACAAAGTCTGTCAGTTCCTACATGCTCCAACATCTGTGCACTGGAGCGCGGTCAAGAGAATTTTGCGGTATTTGAAGGGATCATGGAACACCGGTCTCAAAATCAGTAAGTCTTCATCCATGCTAATCAGTGCATTCTCTGATGCCGACTGGGCTGGATGTGTAGATGACAGGAGATCGACTGGTGGTTTTGTTGTGTTCTTGGGTAAGAATTTGATCTCATGGAGTGCTCGGAAACAGGCTATAGTCTCTCAATCCTCAATTGAAGCTAAGTACAAGGCGCTTGCTAATGCCATGGCAGAGCTAATCTGGGTGCAAAAACTACTTCAAGAGTTGAAGATAGCTTGTCCTTCTGCTGCCCGATTGTGGTGTGATAATCTTGGTGTCAAGTACCTCACAGCAAGTGTTTCATGCCCGGACTAAGCATATTGAGATTGATTTTCATTTTGTTAGAGAGCGAGTTGCTCAAAAGCTATTGGATGTCAGGTTCATCAGTTCCAGTGATCAGTTAGCAGATGGGTTCACGAAACCTGTAGCGGCTAGCAAGATAAAATAATTTTGTTCCAATCTCAACCTTGTTAGTGGCTGAGATTGAGGGGGAATGTTAAACAACATTTATATGTAGGCGTCTAGGTTCATAGTCATATGACTAGCGCCTAGTTAGTTCTAGATTATATGATCTAGTACCGACTAAGGTTGTTGTAATCCTTATCATGTATGAGCCGAGCTGGCGGCTGTTCCGTGTTATACAAGGAGCCGAGAACCTAGATGAGGTATCTCGTTAGCTTATTATTTTACACCCTCCACTCCCCTTACTTTGTGATTGATGAGGATGTGCTGCCTGTAGGAGCTCCCTTCCACGCTGCACTGCTGCAGTAGCAATGGAGCGGAGTACCTGATCAAACACACAATCGCCGCAAACTGAACTGCGCACACTGAACTGTGATAGATTGCTTCACTTTCTTTTAGGGATTATGATAGTGAAGCACATGTTATACAAATAATTGTAGTCTCGCCTTGCTCTTTGTTTTATACATCAATTGCCTATGGGTTTCAGCATAATTTTCTGGTTAGGGATTATTTCCCATCGTAAAGTCGTGGTGTTCTATGTAAACAATCTTTATGTTTCCGAATCATCATATATAAACTTTAGTTTAAAGCTTATTCCTAGTAATAAATTTTTATGTTTTTGAATCATCATATGTTTAAAACTTATTCATAGTAATAAATTTGAAAAGTCTGATGAGATATTGACAAAAGCATCATTGTGACCTGAGGGGAGTAATTTCATTTTGTTTCAGCATTATAAATGCTTTAGTTTATTCATATTAGCTGTTATAGTGAATAAACTGAAAACTGCGACCAAAAGGGAAGGATGATTGGGAGCCTCAAATTTGTTCTAAAATATTCAGGTGCTGCTCTAAAATCACTACCAAACACGCAAATCAATCACTGTGATATCCACGACACAAATGAGTAGGTGTTCGACGGAAACACAGTTGCTACATGCGCTGTCATTTTTTATTTTTTTCTTGTCATTCCAGATTTTGATTTTCTAAAACTAGAAGATAACTATCATAAAAATCTTCCAGAAGTTGTTATCTGATGTGTATGTGTGGTATTTTTGTTGGCCAATGTTCAGGTACTCCGGTTACCTCCCAGGAGGTAATATCTTAAACCAAATTTGGACGGTTGATTTTTCTAAACTTAATAATTTACTAAATAAATTAATAAATAAATAACCAAAAAATCCGGAGCCATCTGGAGGCGTCCGTACGCTGAGCATTGGCCCCCGCTGCAGCCATCCGGAGGCTCCGCCGCCGGACGCTCCCGCTGCTGGACGCGTCGTACGTCGCCTTGACGCCGCCACTCGACGCTCCGTACGCGCTGCCGCCTTGACGCCGCCGGACACGGCACCGCCAGACCACGGCGACGCCGCCGCAACCACCCTATTTTTATAAAATAAAAATTCAATAAATACTATTACCTAATAGATGATCGTGACCGTTGGATCGGAATAAATGGACGATCCACATTCATTTCGGAGTACCGTAGCAAAAACCATATTGGTACTGGCTTGACATGTTAACATCTAGACTCAGATCAATTGTATACATGACCCTTGTGGCTCCTGTTAGCTTCTCTAATTTTAACCATCATTTAAAAAATGTCCTCAATGAAATTGCTTTTTTCCAATGTATATATACATTTTGAATTCTCTTGGTTTCTCCTTGACTCACGCTAGATTAGTTGAAACTTGTTGACCTTACATGTGTATATGATTTTCTTGGTCCCTCTAAACATCACGCCTCATATGGCCTCTTTTGTTTTACAGTGTAGTAACTGAAGATAACAAATCAACAAAGGAAGGTCAGGGTGCTTTTTGCCTCTATCAGTGTTGCCGGTTGCAGCGAAGTGCTCATAACGCTGAAATATCATTTGCAACTGATGTTCACCTCTCTTTTAGTTTGTCTATAGCTGTATATATCTAATATAATGATCACTGTGTATTTTGATCGGTATTCTAAGCTACCAACTATAGCTTTATATGTCTAAACAGAACCATAAAAACCGTGATGGTCATACAACTCTTGTTTGTGAATGCTCCATCATTCGTGTTACGTATCATGATATGATATTTTTACTCTTCTGCTGCGAAAATATTAATGATGATTGTGTTGAGTATATTAGCCATATCTATTGATTATAAATTGTTTTATCTTTAAATCATTGTAGGGCGCCCGAAGAGCGCTTGATGTTCTAGTAACATTAATGACCAGCTGGACCGTCGTGGCATGAGAAGATTCCGTTGTTCATTCATCAACGGAGCTAGCGCATGCATCTTCAGGAACTTGACTTGCATTGGTACCAGCTGGACCAGCCGGAGTGCTGCAGCCGAGCATTCCAGACATATTTGCCTGGAGGCTCATTGGTGGACCACCAATACCACCCCGCTTCCTAGCTCGGCCTATATATGCAGCGAGCCTCTCTCGGGGCCAAGCAGATTTGGAACACCTCGAGTCAAGTTCTTCTTTTGGATCGTCATGCATGGGTGGTGCTGGACTAAAGGAGATGCCGCCATGGGCTGCAAGACAGTGACACTTGCATCGATCATCTGCGACCAAGCAGCGGAGTCGATGGACCACATCATTTTGGGTTGCGTCTTCAGCACGGAGGTGTGGGCATCATGCTTGCCTAAGGGGGTGCGGACTTCACGAGCTCGTTGATGTCCAGGAGACCAATATCATCGTCATGCAGCATGGTGGACGAGTTCCAGGAAGCATCTGCCCAAGACACAGTGTACACCGTGGATCCGTCATTCACGTCGAGAGATTGCTTTGTGGAGCGCGGTGGGTTACAAACACTTTGGGGCGCTTGTGAGAGGTGCGCCGTTCCGACTGAGGAGGCTACTCATCCTTGTCGCGCGCAAAATAGTTTGTTATTGTATAACCATAATCTCGTGCAAGAAGAAGGGGGGCTATGGGTTTTGCTTATCTATGGATTACTGTTCGCCTGATCATTTCGGTGGCTGATAAGCCGGCTATTGCTGTTTTTGGTTGTTTTGTTGTGAGAGAAAAATACTGTTTCGGTGGCTAATAAGCTGACTGATAAGCCAAGCGTTTATGTAACAAAGTTCTACTTCTGCTCAATGAAATAAGAGCCAATGCACGCTCTTCGATAAAAAATAGAGGCAAGCACACTAAAGACGCCCGCCTCCGTTAATGTTTTCAAATCAAAATACTTAGAGATAAGCACTCTCTCTGTTATAATTTATATGGATTAATTCCCCTAATTTTATAAGAAAAAGATTTCTAATAAATCTCAAAGGTCTAAAACCTGTGTTCCCTAACGGGCTTTAATGTTTAAATGCATGAGTCGAGGTAGAAGATGCATTATCAATTAGTATCATATTGTTTGTTGATATAGAGGTTGGGAATTCTCGACATGATAACAAAACTACTATTGAAAGTTCCTAGTTTGAAAAATCTTAAGGTAGTCAATTAGTATTTTTCTCTTCTTGCTGCTATGGTGCCGCTATAGTCTTTCTATCCCGACCATCTACATGCACCGACGATCAGAAGAGCAGGTCTTTGAAACCATCGTCCTTGTGATCGTCCTTGTGGTCCAGCACTAGGAGAGCATGTATATGGTTTTTAAGAAGCACTCACCACGTAACTGCTCCTGATTTGACTTCTATGACAGTCGGAGCTCTTCTCCATTTCAACTAGTTTTTGGCATACATATTCTATGTTACTAATATATGTCAATGCGTATAAAC
The DNA here is from genome assembly GCA_022036555.1 of Microstegium vimineum. Classification (NCBI taxonomy): domain Eukaryota; kingdom Viridiplantae; phylum Streptophyta; class Magnoliopsida; order Poales; family Poaceae; genus Microstegium; species Microstegium vimineum. The sequence goes on from CM039119.1 coordinate 15,008,014, forward strand.
TTCTGTTCGAGCATTATATATGTATAAGAAAATGTATGAAACTATATGTACAGGGGGTTATTACCTAGGTTATGCTTGCACAAGCGAATGCAATTTGCTCTTATTTGGCTAGAATAAATTACTTTGTTGCATTACGTGTGCCTTGATTTGGTTAAATGTACAATGGTAGGTTGTACCTAATAATCTGTGTTTGGTTGCACTACATATCTAAAATAAGCATTGGTAATTCATCGAACGTCTTCGCTGCACATCGAGCCTCAACGCAGCATGCTAGTCAATACAAGGCCACCCGCCCGGTGGTCCCGACCTACACATCTCATCCGCCTGGCAGCAGCAAGGTCACCTGTCAGGCCTACACCTCACCCGCATGGACACATCTCCAGTGGAGAGTTGCACGAGTTCTGTGAGCACGGTGGAGAGCATGACCACCGGTGACTTTGGTTCGCCTGCCCCGACGTTGTCCTATTGCTCCCTGACGAAGAGAATCTGCTCGTCGATCTCGGGGTGTACGACATCGATGGCCGCCTACCCTGGGGAGAGGAGGATGCGTGGTGACCCTTTGCCGAGGTCGTGCCACCGGCAACAATGTCAGTCGCCCCCTATTCCCCGTCCAACGTCGACTATGCCTCTCCCTCGCACCGCCCTCCTCCTCTTCTACGATGACACCTACGTAGCTCCTCTAGGAGTAGGCTAGAGCAATCTCTACTGGGCCAGGCTTGCTCTCCAGGCCACCGCAGGCCCATGCCCTAGCCCTGAGGGTAGGCTCCGCACTATGTAGTCTGGTGCACTGCCGGCCAGCCATAGACCCCTGACCAAAGGAGCTCCCCTCACTCGCGAGCCATGTCGTTGAGGCTGCCATGGAGGCACCTAGATCTAGCCCAACCTCCACAGTCGAGCGGTGCAATTAATGCAGAGTAGGCGGGGAGGGGAGTAGAGCGAATGCAAATGTGGTGAAAACAATTCATCAACCAATCAAGCATAAAAATCATCAAAATCAGAACACCAAATCAAGAACTTTAATCAAAAACATAAAAAAATGGCTACGAACCATAAAAAATGTAGCCAAAAGAACTCGCATTGCTATCTGGACACTTACAGAAGATGCAACCCTTGTTGGAACACTCCTTCTTGACTCTATACTCCAGTACAATCTTCTCATTACACTCACCCCATGTAGTGAGATAGAGGTTTAACCTTAGTCGCTTAGGAACCCAATGCAAGGTCAAGGATCCAGAAGGAATCGACATATACACTATATACTCATTTTCATCAACTACTATAAATTTCTCTATTTCTAAACCATATGGATGAGCTATATGCTAGCAATGATAGGTGGATACACATTTTGATGAACTACTATAAGCTTCTACATATGCAAACTATCAAGTGAGTTTGAGCTCAAATGGCTTTTAAATAAAAAAAACGACCATTGATCCTAATCCAAAAAAACCTCAAATTTCTCTATTTCTAAACCATGAAATGAGCTATATATGTATACTAGTAATGAAAGGTGGATACTAGTTTTGATGAACTACTATAACCTTCCTTCATCTAAATATATAAATTACCACATGAGTTTGAGCTCATATGGTGTACAAATCAAAATAACCCACCATAATTCTCAATCTAAAAACCATAAATTTCTATATTTGTAGACCAAGAAATGAGACATACTGGAATAAAATATGAGAGGACGAAGTTACTAATCTTTAGAACCGAAGAATGGAGGGAGCAATGATGTCTTCACAAATCCCGCAAACATGAACTCCTCCAATGAGCAAGAACAAATAGCAAGCCCATCGAGCAAGAACAGAGAGCAAGCAGAGATGTTGAAATGGATGGGGGAGAAAGAAAGAAAGCTGTTGTATATACCCTGTACAGTCCTGCTTTGTGGCTCTAACTAGGATTATTATACATTTAGTCCCGATTAAAGCTACCAATTAGAATTATAGGTACCCTCTTGCAAAAGACTGCGCAGGCCTGTGGTGCTACTCATTGGACATGAGACTTTAGTCCAGGCTGGTGGCTCCAATTGAGCCAAATTATGACTTTAGTCCCAGGCCTAATTCAGACCGAGACTAAAACCAAAAATTTGATTTCTACTAGTGTGTGGAGGAGCTCTACCATATGATTTATTAGTAGGAAGTGCCGGCTTTTCAGCGAAAGGAGGAGACCTCTTAGAGAACCGCTCTAGTAATTCCTTTTCAAATACTACATGAACCGTAAAGAAGTGCATAGGTGGAAATACACAACCGTTGGAAATACTGCAATTGACACAGCAGGCATCAGAGCATTAAGATTTTCATGTGGGACAATATATCCAAATTTAGATTGCTCTTGCTTGCTTCACCTTCACCCTACTTGCTTCAAGCTAAATTAAATCGAATTTCTCATTTCTTCACCTCACGCTAATTAATACAGCTATAGGCCTCCTGTGCCTACACTAATTTTGAGATTAACGCTTCTCCGTCAAAAAAAAGGCCGACGCAAATCCATCTGGAAACGAAAAACAAATCCTAGGTAAGTGAGTCCAGTCACTACATGAGATCCAGATTGCCTTGAGATCGATGTATATATATGTATTATCTATATTTTCACGCGTGATGCACGGGGCGTAGTACTAGTACCACCTCTGACCCCAAAAAAAAAAAGCAATTATCCCTTTTTTAGAGAAATAAAATAGTTTAAATTTTGACTAAATTTATATAAAAATACTAATATTCATGATATAAAATAAATATCAATAGATTAGTTACAGAATATATTTTTATAATATTTTTTTGAAAACATAAATAATAATACTATTTAATATAAATTTAATTAATATAGCCTATCTTTACCTGCACGATTTTTTTAGGGAACGAATTAGTACATTCATAGTCAGCATCTTTTGTTCCCCTCCACCTAGTGTGGATGGCTAGGCTAGGTAGGTAGGTAGGTAGGTAGCTGGAGACCGAGTCCAGGCGTTCTATAAATAGAGAGTTGCCCACCAAAATAAATAGATGGAAGAGGGCCCAAAATACTTTAGTCTTTCATGTAAATTTTGAACTATATATTTTTTTATATTTTATTTTTAGGATGGAAGGTGGATGGTAATTTTCGATTTACTTGCAGGTTTTGCAGGGTGATATTGCCGCATAATCAGTTTATTATTAATGACATTTGATTCCTCTATATTAAACACATTCCGCAGCACCTCGATGCATATGCTCGTGCATGCATCGCAGATCATCAAGTCAGGGCATCTTTCGAATACATCGTTAGTACACGTGAAACCATAATGTTCTATATTGACTAAATACCACGTCCAAATACATGCATCGAGTAACAGTGAGCGACAGAATCTTGAGGCGCACGTGAAATCAGAATAGCTTATTTTTAGTTCTTCTACACCCAGCTCATATCAACGAATTAACAATTAGATTAGATGGTACTTTCTTATAGTAAATTTCACCGACGGTTCTTGAATTTGTCCGAGTTCTCAATTAGCCTAGTATTTTCAAATTGCATATTCTCAGCTCTATAAACTTGTCTTGTTTTCATCCTGATTTTTTTTTAAAAAAAAACAAATTTCAGATTTGACTTCCTACACTTACAAGTTGGACATTAAGATCCCTGAAGTTGTATCATTGTGGTCCATCCACCCTCTACACTACTATCCTCACCTGACACCACACATGTCCGTTTTACCCACATATATAGCACCGTAGCATTGCACCATATTTGCCCTACTACCCCGCGCATAGAAATATATTTTCTGGTGCGGTTCTATTAAGTAAACCATCCTTAGAAATATACCTATTTTAGGGATGGACGGCTTAAAAGAACCGCCTCTAAAAAAATACAATTTTTAAGGGTGGATGGTTATGCGAACCATCTCTAAAAATGGTTGATTTCTAAAGGTGTTTTTTCCAAATGACCTTGTATAGAAACATGCTCCATATTGAAGATGCATTGCTCGATATAAGATCTATAACCTTGGAGTTGATTTTTTTTTATTTAAGATCATTTATGGTTTTAAATTAAATATGAATTACAAGATTTGTACATACATATCAATACCAAAATACAAAAGGACTCCATCACAATTGTATAGCCATATGTGACATTATGGTGTGGTGGTAGAATGGTAGGAGGTGTGGTACGTACGAGGCTAGTGGTCATGAGTCGAAGTCCCTGTGGCTAAACTTGTGTGGGAAATGAAATGAAAATTAAATCTTGTGATAGTTTTCGGCCCTTTAAGGTTGCTGGGATGATATACCTTTGAGTACCACAAAATGATAGAAAATATGATTGACTAGCTAGGACTCATATAGATATTGTAATCTAAATAGAATACCTACCATATAGCTAATTATGATAATTTCCTTATAACCCTACCCCTCTAGATTATATGTCACACCTAGTTTTATAAAACAAAACCCAATGCACATCACATATATGCCAGATCTATTTATTCATACGTGCGATGACAAAAATGATATACTACAATGTTTATTAAGAAAATTATAAAAATGACCAGAGGGTCTAAACATAAAATTACATTAGAGTTCCAGTAGAGCAGGGTCTCCATCCCTTGAGACAGCCATCGGGGGTATATTAGCCTAGCATCAACACAATCTTTAGGAAATGCCATCTTTTAGAAACTTTGTCTTCTCTGTGTCGCGTAGCAACAGGGACAAAGAGAAGGGTGAGTACATAGAAATGTACTATGCAAGTTTGGAAAAAATATGACATGAGGCTTATAACAAGGAAACACTTAAGCAACACACCTATTACCTTAAACCTTCAACACCAATTTAACTACGTGAGATCTTTCTTCTCCCCTCATAAACCACTTGATCCAACACTCAGATCCCATCCGAGAGCCACACTTGGATTCCATCCAAACTAATCAATACTTGAATTTCATCCAAGCCTCCCAACTAAGCCAGAGCCATCTAATCCAGAAGTCATCCAAGCCACTCTTGATCGTGAGCACAATTGATATATTAGTTTTACACACTGCAGAGGTTGCACACTTTAGACTACCTAGGTGCTCAGCAGAGTCACACTACAAGGCTTTTACAAAGCCCCTCTAAGCCTGTTTTACTCCTTCACTAAAGTTTCACCACTAACAGTGGGTACCAGCACCACTACATCAGACCCCTCTTGTGTCACTAATGAAGCATAACTTGAAGGAGCTAATTACTTAGCCTGGACCAGAGCCATATAGCCCTGAGGTTGCGATGTGAAGCTGACTTCTAGGTTTCGAGAACCAGTCCTTAGAATCCAAGCAGGAACAAGAACAAACCCATTATTGGCAGTCCTTAACTCATATTTTTTTACCACCAACGTTTACATAAAATCCAAACGACAAATAGGTCTTTGAACTAACCTAGAAATAAGATTAAATGCAATTCACTCTATCTCATCATCTTCAATCAATACAATCTAACAGAACACAGAACACAATGTATTACATCATATTCAGTGTCCAAACCTATCAAAACTTGTGTCTCTATTGCCATCTAGTTCCTGATCACATACATCTCTACGAATCAACCTACCATCATAGGTATATATACTCCTCATTGGACTATCGATGATATCTTGTTGGCAAAACCTATAACCACATAAAAACTTATTTTTGATAACCTCTAAACATTTTTTTCAAACAATATTAGAAATGATTTTAGGGACAATGGACTTAACAAAACTACCCTGAACATAGATTTTTAAGTGCATTTTCCTTAAGAACGGTTTTAAAACCGCCCTTGAAAACCATTTCTTTTTACAATCGATGATATAGTGATGGTTTTGAGAACTGCCCGAAAGGTCATTTTTGACCATGAGCAAAAAATTTCTATATTAATAGCAGGAGTGAGTCAAGCTAAATCGAAAAGGGCCATGATAGTAAAGGATTGGAAAGGATGCCTGATATGACAAGGACAACAAGGGCCACCAAGCGACGTAACATGTCATAGAAAGCTAGGTCTGCTCATCACATCCATCATGAGCTGCCGTCCCATGTCTTGCCCCTCGTAGGCCACACCACTATCTATTGACGAAAACAGTGCAATCTGATGCAATGTAGTGTGAAGTAAAAGGATGGACGAGATGGTACACTAATACAACTTTTAGGAGGGGGCTGAGTGTTCATCTTTAAAGTATATGGACCGAAATAAGAACTTGGAATATGTTTAGGAAGGTAAATATGCAATTTAAATCTAATGTGTCCTAGATGAGAACTTGAGATAAGTTTATCAAGATGAATGTGCAATTTCAATGTACAAGAAGCTAAAATAAGAACTCAAAACAAGTTCAAAGACCGTCAACAAAATTTACTCACGTCTTTTTTGTAGAGAACCACTCCAAGTTTCTTCTCGAATATTACATGAATCATAAAGCGTATAGTTGCAAATACACAACTGTTGGAAATACAGCAATCGACGACAAGCACTAGAGCGTTTCGATTTTCATCCCGAATGAACAACATTTGCAAATTCAGATTGCTTGCTTGCTTCGCGTTAACCCTACCTGAAGATATAAATTGATTTCCTTCATTTCTTCATCGCACGCAAATCAACAGCTAGGTTCTCTTGCACTACCACAATCCGGAATTGCCTTGGGTGCCAAAAACCGCTAAGGAAAGGGTAAAACCGCCAAGGAAAAGATCCTTGACCATAAACCGTCAAACAAACACACTTAAGGATAGAAGCTAAGGGAAATTAGTTTCCTTGGCGGTACTGGCACTCAAGGATCATTTCCTTAGAGGCTAGCCGCCAAGGAATCTACAACCAGACTTAATTTGCTGAAACGCCAAGAAAATGTACGACCGCCAAGGAAAGAAGTTTTCTTGAGGGCCAACAACCTTCAAGGAAATTATCTAGATCGCCAAGGTAATAGTTATATCCTTGGCAGCCATTGACCTCCAAGGAAACTATACTTTTCCTTAGCTGCTAACTGTCAAGGTAATTGTGATTTCCTTGGGGGCTGGCACCCAAGAAAATGCATACGAGCAACAACAAAAAAATGCTCGCAGTAATCAATAAATTCTACGATTCTGGTAACTAAACTCAATTGACACATAGGGACATGTCAATCAAGCTAGAAAATTACCACCAACATGATGTTAACTAGACATGCAAATATTGAATTGATTATAGTCGAAAGATATTACAAATTAAAGTGTCCAACAATTGCATTCCAAACAAATTAAAAAGTGTTCAACCATTACACTAAAAGGCAATAATATCTCATAGTCATAGTTAACGAACATAGTCCTAGCACCTACATAGCTCTGAACTCTACTTGATATCAAGTGATCAATTCCCATCCATGGCATCAATTGTTACTGATATCAACCTCATTGTCATCCTACAAAATACCAGAGCAAAGTATATATGAAATCAGTAAGGCTCACATAAAAATACAACTAACAGAGATATACTGACATTATTACTGACCTTGAAATGCTAGCCTTCTCCACTATTGTCCACTTTTCTTTAATCCAGACTTCATTACAGCATACATGTTCAAAATGCTAGCTTTCTCGGGTCCAAATTTATATTCCTACAAGACCTTGAAATGAAGTCACATAATCTTTGAAACCTGGTTCGCATAATTTATATTCTTACCAGCAATTGTTGTGCTCTCTGGTGCATTAAAAAATTCATAGATTCATAGATATGCACTACTATGTACAAAAAAAGTAAGCAGTGAAAAACTAAATATGCAACAGCTCATTGAAAGAAAAACATTTTCAAATGAAACATTGAATTTCAACTTAAGGACAGAAAGAGATAGCAGGATGTTCAGTAATAAACTACAAATTTTGATCCCTGTAACTGAAATTCAACTCAAGGACAAATAAATAAATTGTCCGAACAAAGCGACATATTTTGCTCACTGTAATTGCATAGGTTCAAGATTTTTCTTCTATGCAACCAAAAGCCAATGCAAATCATTTACCAGTTCCCTTTTCCCAATCTGGTTCTGAAATGAGTATCATATAAGCACTAAAATCCAATCTGAATTTGTTCTAAAACTGCCTTGGAACTCGGCAAGACATGATCCTGTACAGACCTACATAAACATGCATGACAGCACATGCTAAGATTCCAAAACAACCATTTGTTTGAACGTTTGCGCTGCAGGAAATCTACATTAACACTTTAAGATTTTGTCTCTATTATTACAAGAAGTCGAAAGCCTTTTCACCCATTCAGTAAATACAACAACCAGGTAGCCGGCACACATGGGCATCACACGATAAGCACAGAGCCATCGGGACTCACCAGCGGCGTCGGTGACTAGAGATCCAGTGGCCTCACAATTGGATTAAAAGAAGCCAAAAGTATGAGGGTAGTACAATGTTCAGATTTCATACCAGCAATTGTGGTGGGTGTCCCCTGGCCTCGATCCTTCTGTATTCTGAGGAACACCTTCAGAATTTATCACTGGAGATCGGAAAGATATCAGTACATCACAGAGACTTTAATAAGCACAAGCAAACACTGGGTTACTTTTGCAGAGACAAACAAATGGTAAACACCTCAATATGGGGTGTGAGCATTCTACTTATTCTAAAAAATGTCTTTAAATGGTTGAGGATACAAGTAGAAATAGAGAATAACAAAAAAAAATGAGTGTGCTCATAGCAGTCTAAATTCTAAAAAACAATACAGTCGGAACCACTTCTGCACCTCCAAATCAATAGTAATGACAACATGAGTGTGCATGTCTTCTACATGTTCCAGTGCACACAACTATAGAAACTAGCACATCACAACCTAATTGAAAAAAAACAGAAATGTAAAGCACCTAAACTGACATCAAAATATTTGTTTGGATTCAAATATAGTGGTGCCTCACATAGTCGTTGGTCCATTTAATCTTTTCAACGCCAGTCAACAATTCCCAAGATACGCTTAAGCAAAACAAATATAAACAAATTGGCATGCTGCTGTCTTCCTCGAGAGAAGAGACTAGAAGCAAGTAGAAAAATACAGAGCAGAGGAATTAACGAGGTACCTGATTTCCTGCTCGAGGAGGAATGCTATAGTTCGACGGAAGACTTGAGGAGGCGGCTTGGGGAAGATGGCTGCGGAGCACCAAAGGCGGCATCAACTTCACCCGGCGGCGCGGGAGAACGTGTCCCCGCGGCTGACCTTTGGCTTTCCGTTCTTCTCCCCGGCCTCAGATCTGCGACCATTTTGCCTGATCTGCAGAGGACGCACGAGTCGGGGTCGTGAGCGGCGATGTGCAGGCAGGGGGCAGCCTGCACCGTCGGAGGGGCGCGCCGCGGAGGGGAGTGCCACTAGAGGGGGCCGCGGCCTGCCAGCCGCGCCGCCGGAGGAAGGGGGTGCCCGCGCCGTTGGAGGGGCACGCCGCTTGTGGGCTCATCTCCTACTTGCTCGCGCCGCCAGCAGATGGGTGCAGGAGTTGTGGGGGAGGGGGACTGCGTGCAGAGAGCGAGAGGGTACTAGGGTTTCGACTGCAAGGAGAAGAGAGCGCGGGGATTCATTTGGCATTTTTGTCTATCTCAGCCGTTCGAAGTCGATCTAATGGTGAAAAGTGTGGTGTGCTCCGACCTGGGCTGAGATGGGCCGAATCTCTCATAACCAAAGTAAAAATTGCTTTGGCCTTTACTGTATAAATAATAAGTCATATTATTTTTTCTGTTAATTGAATAGTAAATAGATAAGGCACCATGTGAATCAAGCTGAAAGAGTCTTTTGCAATCCTAAACTTTTTTTACAAGCAACAATTTATATATATGTTGTTTCTTAGGAATTTCAAATTTTTTTGAATAGAATTAAAAAAATTATAGTTTAAATGAATTTCTACGTGCTTATTAAAAGTAATTCCGAATTGAACTACACGTAGCTCCAGTTAGATTCGAAAAAATTCATAAAAATATATTTTGAATCATATATTTCATTGAAGCCAATATCTTAGAGTTGGAAGAAAAAATATTTGTTTGCTAGGTATAATTCATAGTTCTATCTCCAAATTAGTATAATATAATTATAATAATATCTAAACTTTGTTTGAAAATTTTACAAACTTACATGATAACATGGTTTTGGTGTATAATCTTTTCATAAAAAACAAATGTTTCAAACAAAGTGACACTATACATTGTTAACAAATAGGTATATCTCTCACATAGTTATGTAATTATATGAATAAGAGATGTATCCATTTGTGAATATTGTATAGTCCAATTTTATTAATATGATTTGAAAATTTTATAGCAAGAAAATACAACCATATTATGATCTCATGTAAAATTTTAGGATTTTTAGACAACTTTAAGATATTATTGTTTTTTCGTCGAAGTCACCAAAATATATGTCAAGCATTTCATTGGGTGCCAACATCCAAGAAAATTCAATAACACCCAAGGAAATAATAATTTACTTGGCGGCTTAGAATAACAGCCAAGGAAATAGGTATTTTTCTTGGCGGTTATGAATAGCACTCAAGGAAATGATAGTTTCCTTGGGTGTTTAGAATTCCACTCAAGGAAATGAGTAATTTCCTCGGAGGTGCTTCAAAACAGCCAAGGAAACACCCATATTACTTAGCGGTTTTCTTCAACCTCCAAGGAATATATGTTTCCTTGAGAGTTCAATAACACGGCCAAGAAAACGACTCTTTCCTTGGCGGTTTCATTTTAGCACTCAAGGAAATTCTTGGCCGCCAAGGCAATTCTAAATTCTGGTAGTGTTGGCCTCCTCTTGTGCCTACACTAGGTTTGAGATTTACGCTTCTCTGTCAAAGAAAAATAAATCTCCTAGGCATCTGAGTCCAGTCACTACTTGAGATCCATATTGCCCTAACATCGAGGTATATATATGTATGTATTATCCATATATATATTCAACCCCTGGTGAACTTGCAGCAAGAACCCGTGCTGCACGAGGCATACTACGTACAGCGCACCATTGTATCTTTCGTTATCTCCACCTACCCTGGCGTTCTATAAACTAGTCCATCAACCCGTGCTCTCGCACGGGTCAGAATTTTAAAATATATACTATTTAATACATTTGACTAATAAAATTACTTGTATTACTTGTATGTTTTCTTTATTTACTTTTTGTAAAATGGACATAATAGATACTTCATATTCTTTATCTTATGATCATAAACTTTTTTATTTTTTTTTTGCAAGGGATCAACCTATAAAATTTTCATCTATATTCATATTTTTTTTACTTTGCATGGCACTTCTGTATATATTTAATATGCAGTATTTTGAAACCTTGTCATAAAATAGTAGCCCGTGTTATGAAGTCATGAATCTAAATTTTAGTTTTCCAAAATTATTTTTATTAACTGCTATATATATACATATATTTTTCTCAAGTTGAAACTCTTGTGCATATTGTAGCTTTTACTAACTTCAGTTTGGACGGTTTTAAAATGTGGATTTATGGTATATTCTTAAATATATACTACAATAACGTACACAAATCATTTGAAACTTGCACCAACTCACCTAAGCTAAGTGTTAAAGTTTGAAATGAGATCTCGAATGAGGGTAGCAGTGCTAACCTCAATAGAATTTTAAATATTAAGCCTTATAATGATCGAATTACTCTAAAGTAATGTTAAAGGGACAAAAGAATATAGCCACCAGTAGTGTCACCTAATTCTCAAGATGATTGAATTTTTATATGAAGCAATTATATGTGAAATTATGGTAATACTATAAATATATATGTGCATTTAAAATATAGAAATATATAAAGTAAAAAACGTATATAAATTATGTCATTGTTACTAATGACATAATTATCTAGGTATATATTACTTTACATTATGGGTAATTCGAATGCAAACTTAAGGGTCAAAGCATTGTCTTTCTTGATGATAGAAATGGATAATTTATGAAGAATGTATTATTGGATTAGTTTAATTATCTTTTACAATTGTGGAGGTTTGAATTTTTCCTTATAAGCTTTATTGGTAACTCCATGATCATGGTCCCCTAATTTTTTAGCATCATTAGCATGCCATTTGAAGTAATTGAGTGACATTAGTTTTAAGATAATTAAAAAATTAAACCAAATGCTCGATAAGAATTATATCAAAACTTACTTGTGTGAAGTAATCCAAGGATATTAAATGAAAATTATACCTAATGGTCAGTAAAGATCATGTCATGCATATAGTAGGAGACAAATTAAATTGTAATTCTGGGATCTACCAAATGACCATACCTTTCGTCCACATGTGCGGCGATGCCAGCGTTAATGTAGATGTTGTGGATGTCGGATCTCATGGCACCAGTGGCGTGTGTATTCCCCGCCTTCTCTTTCTTGACGTAGATCTCCCTGTCGTCCCTATGATGTTGGACATGACCATCCTTCCCTTCTCTTGATGGAGTTGGATCGAACGTCAGTGGTCGGTGCAAGGGCGGATGATAGTGTTGTGGATGTTGGTGGTTGGTGCACGGCCAGACTCCGACTTCCTCCATGTGGAGGCTGAAATTGTCACTTGATGAAAATTGTAACCTCATTTGGTAGTTGATAAATATTCTCAATCCTTGGATTTTATACTGATTTTGTGAGTGGCCGGGGCACAGATGTGTCCTCAACCTCGTCGGCGTCAAGTGGTGTGTTCTTGTCGATGTACATGAACTTGAATCAGATTAGTTTCTTAGCCATGGACAACGACGTGCAGATGCCATCACCCTCCTCCCTTCTAGAACACGTTGTCTTCGATCTCCACCATACAACACAGATCGTGCGATGATCTGCGTGGATGTTGAAAGATGAAGAAGCTATTGAACGCATCGTCTGTGATGGAGGTATTTGATGATGAAAAATCTATTTTACACGTGTGTCGTCCGTGTCGGTGTCGGTGTCCATGTCCGTCCGGCTCACACACGACCAACCTGTCCAGCAGTTTCAATCTTCCACAGCCGACCAGCAAGCTTTGTACATTGTTGTTGACAGAGAGCCAAGGCCTGGCGTTCCCCGTGCAGACGCCTTGTGTGCATCCGGGGCAATCAAACATGTCATCACCCAGGAGACCTTTTATTTGTGTGTCATCGTCCTTCATTTTGGCAGATATATGAAGCTTGGGCAGCTGCCTTGTAGACGTCCCTCTAGCTTCGTCTTCTGGAAGTGCAGACAACATGCAGACTGTGCGCTGTGTTGGATTCTTCCTTGCTTGCTCGGCCTGGGGACCACAAGTCAGCTGCCCGGCTATTGCCGGTGCCGCGTGGAGCCATCTTTAGGCAGTATCCTTTTTTTCCTCCATTGGAACGTGTCCTCAAGTAGATGAATGGTATACTATGATGAGATCTTTCCAGCCCGTGTAGGTCTTAAAATAATAGATTTGTTATTTTCGTTGTTTTTTATCTATAATAATGATAAAGGTGAAAAAAAATTCTAGAGATGGCTATAGTGATTACCGATTGTAGAGTTTATGATGTTTCTAATTAATGTAAGAATTTCTAGCATTTATATTTTTTCTTAGTATGTCTAGTGAGAACTAACGTGGAGCCTCTATTGAGGCCTCCAATTACTAATAGTAACGATTTCCAATCGCCAAACTCTGTAGATTTGATGGCTAGATGTTTCTAATTAATAATGTTAGAATTTCTAGTATTTATATTTTTTTTCTTAGGCGTCTAGTGAAAGTTAACGTGGCCATGGAGACATCCAATTAGTAATAGTAAGATAAGATAAGATACATATACGAAAATAATTAAACTAATTGGAACTAGCATGTATAGACGAATAATGAGTGCTGGTCAGTGTCTCATTTTTTTGAATAATGTGCCGTATGCATCTAATCTAATGTCGCACGTGATGTGTGTTCAGATGAAATTCGGCGCGGCGGATGAAACTGAAGGCTTACGCATGGTGTCTCAGTGTGTCGAGGACTGATGATCATTGAGTTCGATTCAGCCAGGATAGCAGCGGCACTGGACCACCAATGATGATCGATCTGGATTATCCTGGACGTAAAGGATCGAGCACCAGCAGTTGCTGCCTGAATGAAAGATTGAAAAAGTTAATAAGAGGGAGAAGAACAAAGATGAATTAGCTCAATTAGCTAGGCGAGATGTGCGCACAACAACTTGGTGGAGGGTTTAGTCGAAACCATGAGGACAGCAGCTGGTCACGTGGAATAATAGATGGATTATTGTTCCCACGTTAACCAAAATTGTTTCCTAGTATATATATATATATATATATATATATATATATATATATATATATATATATATATATATATATATATATTGTTTGGTTCGTGTAGATATATTGCCTCTAATATTGTATTAATGTATTATGTTTACGGTTCAATCTAAATATTTAATATTGAACAATGGAACGCTAGCTTATCACGTATTATAGGGATAATAATATTTATTTATTGGAATTGGACAGGATCTCACCATATATTCCAAGATTTACTTGGTTATAGAAATATATAGGGTACACTTTTTTGGCTGGTCACTGGTGGCAATAATAGTTTTAAGATTTTTTTGGAAACTAACTGGATCACGTTTGTTATATTTCCATGTCATCAAGTTGATCACGTTAGTTCTTTAGATATTCAATTAACCAATTTTCAGGGACGTGTGGCCGTATCTAATATTTTATATTAACTAATATTGAGCGACGTGGTGGTCGTATATAATATTTTATATTAATAGAAATCGTGGCTATTTTAGATATTCTATTAATTAACTAAATGTGAACGTAAGATTTTTTTGGAAACTAACTGGATCACGTTTGTTATATTTCCATGTCATCAAGATGATCACGTTAGTTCTTTAGATATTCAATTAACCAATCTTGAGGGACGTGTGGCCGTATCTAATGTTTTATATTAACTAATATTGAGCGACGTGGTGGTTGTATCTAATATTTTATATTAATAGAAATCGTGGCTATTTTAGATAGTCTATTAATTAACTAAATGTGAACGTAACAAAAAATAGATTAGATCCAATGGTTGTGGATGGTTGAGTCTTTTAGATTAATGGCTAGATGTTTCTGATTAATGTAGAAATTTCTAGCATTTATCTTTTTTTCTTAGACCTTCTGGTGAGAATTAACGTGGAGCCTTCATTGAGGCCTTCAATTAGTAATAGTAAGATAGAGTTGCTCGCCCCATCTTCGGACACACCAGAAGAACTCCTCTTGATCCCCAAGCTAGTCTTGAGTGCAACCATACATTGCCCGTTACTCCTAGCTAGAGCCATGGCCAGCCCATCCAACCTCCAAGTCACTCCTTCAGTCACGATCACTGAGTACAAAGAGCTAAACTTCCAAGGGCTGTACCTGTACCACACGTACTCGGGCTCAAAGGCCAACCAAGCTAGGATCATAAACAACTCCCCCATTGCTATTGGTGCCACCGATGTTAACAACTGGAAAGTATACGACGGTCCAGGGCCCGGACGCAAAGCTTGTTGCCCGTGCACAAGGCTTGCATATCCATGCCAAGAACTGGGTCTGCTCCTTCAGCCTAGTGTTCGTGGATGAGAGGTAGGACGTATACATGCGTATATTTCCAATGACCGGCCGGTAGTTGTTCCCAAAAAAAAAATGACCGGCCGGTAGCTACCTAATCTGTTGTAATAATCTTTATCATGCATGCACTGTGCAGGTTCAGTGGGTCCACACTTGAAGTGACGGGCATAGTAGTTGACAAAGGGGAGTGGGCTGTTGTTGGGGGCACCGGTCAGTTTGCTATGGCAAACGGTGTCATCTCCAAGAAGCTCCATGAGCAGAGAAGCGATGGAAATATAGTTGAACTTACTATCCATGCCTTCTGCCCGGTGCTCAAAGGGACAAGGGTGAGATAGCCACACAAGAACTATATGTTTCTTATTAAATTTTTAGGAAGAGGAGGGTGTCCATCAAGTCCCTCGTGGTACGTAGCTTTATTTGCTTACTAATTGAGAAAACGATACAACTATATATACACGCAGTTCTCGGTCACCAAAATTGGGCTATTTGGTGGGAGCGGAGGGTCTCCAATGGACATCACAGAAGCACCCAAACGTCTAGAAAGCATCACCGTTTGCAGTGGCGTGGTGGTGGACTCCATTGCATTCTCCTACTTCGACAACGCTGGCCAAAAGCACTCTGCTGGTCGTTGGGGCGGTTCCGATGGACAGCCTCACACGGTAATAAGTGGATTATTACCACGTGCATAGTTATATATAGGTCATTATTATATATAATAACTCTCCCAGCCTTTCTCCCTCTCTTCACTACAGCAGAGCGCCTCTTCGCCGAGTGCCTCCTGCACTCGACAAAGGTTGAGTTACACTCGGCGAAGCCTTTGCCGAGAGGCTCCGGCGAATCAGGACCCGGCAAAGGCCTCTTTGCCGAGTGCCAACCCTGCACTCGACATATATTTAACGCCGTCCGCAAGCGGGAGACGTCGTCTGCTCTTTTTTTTCTTTGCCGAGTGCAACACTCGGCAAAGAAATTATGTTTATTTTTTAAAAAAATCCAAAGAAAGTCTGCTATGTTTTTTAAAACCCTCTTTGCCGAGTGCCCCAGTCTGGCACTCCGCAAAGACACCTCTAAATTTTTTTTTTGCTTTTCCACAATAATGTTATATATAAATGCATTGTTGTGGAAAAACAAAACAAAAAAAAATCTCATAGAAAATTTAAATTTACCAAAATCACAAGCTATCAATAGTACACATGCTGGTCAAATTTGTTCCATTATTAACATATTCACAAATCACAACAGTACGTAGTATACATGCTGGAATTTAACATATTCACAAAGCTTTATGTTTAGTAGCCCATATGGCCGTTTGCTTTTTTTTAATTTCTTTGCCGAGTGTTGCGCAGACCGACACTCGGCAAAGAAAATTTTATTTATTTTTTTAATTTCTTTGCCGAGTGTCAAATTAATTTTTTTTGCTCCATTTTTTTATGTGGCACTAGTACATTATTATTGACTTTATTTTCAAATTTGAGACAATTTTGACTTGTTTTTTGATATATTTGGTTTATTTTTTTATTTCGTTGAATTGTATAGACTATTTCAAATTTGAACTGCATGTGCATGGAATAATCGAATTTGATCGTTCCAAAAATGAGATTCATGATATTTGGTGTATGTTGAGGCCGTATCTAGGAGCTCACATGAAATCTCGAGCATCTCGTTGACGTAACATGTCGAGTTACTTGCAGGGAAAGTGATTTTAAATTATATAAAATCCAAAAAAAGTCCAAAAATCACGAAACTTATCGAGACGTCATGTTATCACATGTAGAGGCTTTGATAAAAAATTGAGAAGGTTTCGAGCAAGTTGCAACGTCGTATGTCTAAAACCCAAACATCTCCACAGACTACTTACTCGAAACCTTGTGATCATATGTGGAGATGTCTGAGTTTTATGTATTCGACGTCACAACTTGCTCGAAACCTTCTCAATTTTTTACCACAGCCTACACATGCAATAACATGACATCCAGATAAGTTTCGTGATTTTCAGACTTTGTTCGGATTTTATATAATTTTAAAACACATTTTTCGCAATTACCTCGCCATGTTACCTCTACAAGATGCTCGATATTTCATGTGGGTTCCTAGATACGGCCTTAACATACACCAAGTATCATGAGTATCATTTTTGGAAGGACGAAATTCCATTATTCCATGTACCTGCAGTTCAAATTTGAAATATTCGAAAAAATACAACGAAATTAAAAAAATTAACTATATATAGCAAAATAAGTCAAACTTGCCCCAAATTTGAACATATACTTTTAAATACTGTGGGAAGTCTTAAAAAAATATTGGGTCCAAAAATACGAAAAAAAAATTCTTTGCCGAGTGCATTATCCTGGCACTCGGCAAAGGCAGCTCTTTGCCGAGTGCCAAACTCAGCGCTCGGCGAATTTTTTTTAAAGTTTGACGGCGAGGTTGGTTCGGCCGTTAGGGAGCCATTTTTTTTTTGCCGAGGGCAATTCTTCGCTGAGTGCTGCACTCAGCAAAGAGGCCTCTTTGCCGAGTGCCGCTCTTTGCCGAGTGCTATGAATTCTCCGGCACCCGGCGAAGCCCTCTTCGCCGAGTGTATTTTCTTCGCCGAGTGCCTGGACTCCAACACTCGGCAAAGTCAGCTCTTTGCCGAGTGTCCGATTTTCGGCACTCGGCAAAGCTCTAGGCACTCGGCGAAGAATCGTTCTCCCCGTAGTGCTTGATGGCCTGGTGTTGGTGCTTGTAATGCAGATCCAGCTCGGCGAGTCTGAGGTGGTCACACAAGTGTCCGGGACAGTAGGCAGCATCTACAGTCACACCGTGATAAGCTCCATCAAATTCGTCACAAACCTTAACAAGACCTATGGGCCTTGGGGGAACGGAAAGGATGCTCCATTCACCATCCCCGTGCAGCCAGGCAGTGGTGTCGTGGGCTTCTTCGCACGCGGTGGGGATTTTCTCGACGCCATTGGCGTTTATGCGGAGCCTCTCTAGATGACTCCGACTCTGAGAAGCAGCCACATGCCTTCTCCACCGCGCATCGATCATCGTCGCTATAGTTGTTCGTGTGGTGTGTGTGTGTGTGTGTGTTGGCCCCTCTACTTGAGTTGGTTGCTGAAGTGGTCAGTGTGGTGTGTTTGCCTGTGCTATGAATAATTCCGACAAAAATAAAGACCACGGCCAGAGTATTGGTTTGGTTGTTTACACTCATGTTCATGGGATTCGATTCGATTCATCACTCCATCAGTACGTACTTTTATGATGAATTAGTGCTTCAAGTTTTGGACTCTATTGTGCAGTTACAACACCGTCCAGATAGTCAGATGTCATCTACATTCCTGTATTAATTTTGTTTCATTCCGACTGCTGAGATGTCACTTTGAAATACAGACCATCTAATCTATTGGACTCTAACAGCTAATACGAACCAACTAAAGCATTTACAATGCTGAAACCAAAAAGAAATCACAACAAAGACGAGATCATCATGCTATTATATATGAGAGTAGGATCTGAATATGTGATGAACAAACTAAGACAAAAGATATGTAGGCTGCAAATAAAGCAACGATGCAAGCACGGTAAGCTGAGACCACATACTGCAGACAGGATGTGGGATCAATTTCCCGGGCAACAAGCCTCTGAAGGCTGACGATGGCAGAGGATGCTGCAACGATGGGATCCACAGCATCCTGCTTGGAATGGCCCTGGTCAGGAGGAAACGGTGCCTACAGGAAGTCCTGGATCAACATGCTGTTAGAGTCCCAGATATTCCACTATCTCAACGAGTGACTGATACAAGTGATCAGAGAAGCACAGCACAGCAATAGAGGGAGGAACGGGAGAAGGGAACGAACAGAGGAGAGAGATACCAGAGAAGGGAACAAACTGGAACAGCCGGTTTGTAGGAACTAGGAGTGTAAATTGAGACTATTTTAGTGGGTTGGGAACTGAAACTACAGCCAATTTATCTACTCCCTCTCTGTCCCTACAAAAATAGATTTGTAGAGTTGCTCTAAGTCAAATTTTTTGAACTTTGACCAATTTTTTAGAAAAAAAAACATTAAAATTTATTATATCAAATTAGTATCATTAGATTTATCATAGAACATATATATTTTTACATGATGCTCATTTTAAATCATAAATGTTGTTATATTTTTTTATGGTCTTTGCTACGGTACTCCGGAATGAATATGGATTGTCCATTTATTCCGATCCAACGGTGACGATCATCTATTAATAGTATTTATTGAATTTTTATTTTATAAAAATTGGGTAAATAAGGAAGTTTTGTGAATTCGCTGCACTTCTTCGTTGCCAAAAAACAATGACCACCAATTTTTAAACGGGAATTCACCAAATCATGAACCCGCGCTTGAGCTTCTAATACGTACGCTTCCGTCTTCCCAGCTGCCGTGTCTATAAATTCCCATACTTAGTTCTTGCAGCATGTCTTGTTCGCTTCCATGACAGACCCACCTCTACACCTACAAATTGATCTAAACCAACCAGTTGTAGGAATTGATCTCAATGATCCGATGGCTGAAGAACGTGGGTGTCGATGCGAGGTGCAGAAGAGCTTGCGCTGCTTCATCCTCCTCCGGCAGAAGCTCGTCGATGAACCCACCTTGGGACACATCGACTTTGGACGGTTGCTTCATCCTCCTCCGGCGGAAGCTCGTCGTTGAACCCACCTTGGGACTCGTCGACTTGGACGGCCTCGCCGAGCTTCGTGGCAGCGCCTCCATCCTCCGAGTCGTCGTCGCCTTTACAACCTACGCTGCACTCTGTGGCCTTGCCGAGCATGGCAGCCGCCACACCTCGGTCATCGACCGAGTCCTCCTCTTCTGAATCTGACGCATAATTCACTCCAAGTATGAACGGGGTTTCCTCCTTCATTACTGGCCGTATGGTATTTTATTGTTTAGTTTTTTATTTATTAATTTATTTAGTAAATTATTAAGTTTAGAAAAATCAACGGTCCAGATTTGATTTAAGATATTACCTCCTGAGAGGTAACCGGAGTACCTGAGCATTGGCCTACTAATATAGTCATATACTGAAACCTATGGACATCTATGTCACATTGAACCACTTAAAGTTCTATGCCATAGACACGGTGGCTTACACACAATCAGAATACACAAAATTATATATATTTCTAGCAATTGTACAGGACAAAAAAAAATTAAGCATCAAACAGATAAATTATGATTTCTTTTAACAGTGCATAATGTATCTTATACTTTTTTTACAGGCACACTGTATCTTATAAAACAATCTTCCAAAGTATCTTTATATAGTTAGTGCATCAGGTTGATCAAACATATAATTTATTATGAATAAAAAGTCAGCCATCACCTACATGCAACTGAAAGGATACACTGTGCCAATAAATGTGAGATCTCATTCAAAGTTTTTTTTATAAAAGATGAGTGCCTCTAATTATCTGACCAGCAACCAATTTTTTTTTTGGGTTGTCATGTTGCACTTTGTTTTTTTATGGTTTTCCTTAGCATTTCTAATTCCATCTCCATAGATAGCACATACAGTTATTTTGTAGTGACTGACTGCTTATCAGCTTTCACACATAAACAAAAGAAGGGTTCAAAAATTAGAAACATTATGGGAAGGTTTAAAAAGAATTGGTCTAGGGGATGCTACAAACCTTTGATACAAGGAAAATCATAGCTGAGCTTTAGAAGAAGGAAGATTGTTGCTCTAGCTATTTCCATATTATGACAACATTTCTAGATCTTTTAACAGATGCAGTCACAGTACCTATTGCAAGCACATATGTCACCAACTTGAATATGAGAATGAACATAATTAGGCAAGTCTTTTTAGCCGTGGAAAACACATTAGCACCTGCAATAAAAACAAAAGATATACAAAAGGAAAAGTAACACCTTTAGCAGATAAGGGACTGAACCTCCTGTTGCACGATGCCACAAACAAACAGTAGTCACTCACAAGTGAAGCTTCACCCAGCAGTACACAACAAAGATATCTTCCTTTCCTGCAAGTGAAAGTAACAAGAATATTAGCAACTACACAGGTGAGTAGTGAGGCAAAATCTAGCTGGCACAGATCCTCGATGCACATAAAACATAAATCTAGAAGTAAGGGATCTGATTTCTATAAAACTCGACAATGAGACACAACTACAACCCAGAAATTTAAATAACCAGATGAGATGACAAATCTTTTGTACACATATGCTGTAAAACAAGGCACATACAACCGGGGAACAACAAGATCAAAACAAAGCATAACCTAGTCAGTAGCAGATATATTCAAAGCAGCCTATCCATGCTACATAGCAAAGGAGCTCACAATCCACATAAAGTTTTGACAAAACATACAGGAAATTATCTAGTACTAAAGTTGATCAAAAGCTCAAGAACACATGCATAACTCCTCTACTGGTGATGTGGCTGAGGGCAGTTCATCATAGATGAATGCAACGCTGTCAACTCCAGGACACATTTGAGGAGCCTGAATCGGGGTCGACGTGAAGAGGGATGGCTGGATGAATGGACATGGCGTGCTAGAGGGGTTATGCTTACCAAGCCGACGGACACGACGTAGACCTTCTCACGACAACGGAAGTAGTCGTAACCACCATGCCAGATCTGGAGAAGGAGGTTCCAATGGGATCTGGAGGAAGAGATCTGTCGCTTCTCATCGCGAGTGCAGAGCCTAGCTGCGACGAGCGTGTACACGAGGATGCCCGAGATCTCTGTCCTATCACGGAATCGCAGATTAGTGTGGCTCCCCACGCCTGACGGACGGTGACGGCGGCGAGCGCGGGGAGAGCGGTAGCGGTTGCCCATGCCTGATGCCGCGCAACTCCTGCCACCCTCGCCTAGCTGCTTGTCGGTCGACTGGCACCGAGCTCGTGCGGTTCCCTATGCTCCAACAACGGCGGAGAGCAGGGAGGTGCGCGCGGCGAGCACTGTGGTGCGGCGGCGGCGGGGAGAGAAAACGAGGAGAGAGAGGAATTGAGAGATAGATGAGACGGGGCATTGCGCTAGGGTTGGGGTACGCCTTTGCGGGGGTTTTCCGCAAAACTTCAAGGGAGCTTCTACAAAATGGCTACGTTGTTAAATTTTGCCTTCTTCGTGTTGAAATAAAATTTATATCAGGGTTCTAGTAATAAAATAAATAAATACGGTTACTGTTTAGAAGAGCTAAACTCGAGGGTGGATTGATTTCGTAATAAACTGAAGGTTTTTTTTTTGCAAATTATACAGAAACATGTGTCAGCACGCCGATGCGCCACCCATGCTCCAAGCTCTCGTGCGAGCGGAGTGGAGTGGGTTTTAATAACCCGTTTGTCTACACGGCCTAGCTAGTAAATCATGTTGAAGTCGTTGCCGCATACAAGCCACGGGCCGACACTACCCACCATCCCTCCTGAACGTACTGCTGGAGCTCCTTCATGACTGACGCGGCCTTCTCCTCTCTGGTCCAGTTGTGGTCCGCCGTAAACCACAGTGATCCACCAAGGGTCATGCCATTAATATAGCCTGGCCGACAGGGAGAAACGTCCCTTCAACACGGCCTCCCGGTGCTCCCCTGCGTGCCAACGTTCACGGCAGGACAAAATTAGTAGTCAAACATGCGCAGCTTGGGCATGTTTGATATGCGGCCCGTCGGCCTGCCCAACTGTGCGTGTTTGATTGCTTGGGCCCACCAGTGAGCTCGGCTCGCTAGATGCAAATCTCACTCTCTCACTTGGCTCCCAGGAAACGAAGGTAGTGCTCATTTTTTGGCGGTCTCGCTGGGTACGACGTTGAAGCACCGTTCTTCCTCTGAGCCGGCCGCTCCTGTGTCACCCCCCGCCCCTGTCTCCATCGACGTCGAGCTGCAGCACCGACGAGTCGCCCCCGCCCCCACACCGGTGCTGATGTAGAGCGACCCCGTCCGCCCACGTTGCGAGGATATCCATGTACTCGAGCTTGAGCAGCAGCGAGCGCGCCGACACGCCCGTGCTGGCGGCGGACGAGCACGACACGACATGATGCTGGTGGGGGTGTCCATGGTTGTTGCCGCCAGCTCTCCACCTCACAGCGCGCGACGCAGCAGCTCGCGCCCAGGAGCTTCGATGCGCTCTGATGTTGTTGTTGCCTCACCTGCTGCTCTTGTCACCCGGTGCCTCCGCCGCCACTCAAATGTTCGATGAAATGTCAACAAGGAGAGAAATGTGAAAGTGTAATGGTAAGAATACCGAATTTCTAGTGTAGAGTGACCATAATAGCTATTTGGACCAGAAATCAAACACAATATCAGTTCAACCGGGCTTGTCTCGACCAAGTGAAACAAACACGTGATGTTACAGCATTGGAGCCGTGCTCGAGCTAGGTCCAGGCCGGCCAGCCATGCTGGGCAGGGTCAGAAATCAAACACGCCCTAGGTGGCCCTCCAATGAAAGCGCCCGTACTCTGCAGGGCCAATATCGATCTGAAAGCGCCCAGAACTTTGGCCCGGCCTCGAATGCCACTGGCCCTGGGTTGCGGAGCAAGGGGCCCAACACACACAGCGGGAGTCGTGGTCGCCTATGCAAAGTGCTTCTTGTAAAAGTGAATTCACACACACAAAGCTAGTATACCGATGGGTCGAATCGAAAACCACGAGCATGATGATGATAAACAATAAGTAATGAATCTCTGGCCGATCGAGGGGTCTTTATTTATCGAGATTCATCATAACAAAGAAGGCAAACACACCACGCTGACAACTTATTTTAACGATGAACTAGCTAGTGAGAAATGAAAATGAAACGAAAGCAACAGGAATCAGCAAAAATCAAGCTGGTGGTGGTGTAACAGCTAGCTAGCTGTTGGAGCCTTGCATCAGGTCAGGTGAGTCTAGAGGTGGCCCACGTAAACACCAACAGCGTCGAGGTAGACCCCAGCGCGTGCGAAGAAGCCCACGACGCCACCGCCTGCCTGCACGGGGACGGCGAATGAAGTATCGCTGGCGTCCCCCCATGCTCCAAAAGGCCCGTACGTCTTCAGGTTCGTCACGAATTTGATGGAGGTTATCACGGTGCTACCGTCCACGACGCCGACTGTCCCGGACACTTCTGTCAGCACCTCTGACTCGGCGAGTTGGATCTGAGTGCACCAACCACATGTACCATATATATCATATATACTATGATGATGCCTGGTGGACTACTAATTTTTATATAATATCCACTACGTACTCACCGTCTCAGAGATTCCACCGGAACCACCCCAGGGACCAGCAGAGTGCTTTTGGCCAGCATAGTCGACGTAGGAGAATGCAATCGACTTGACGGCGATGCCAGTGGCAACGGTGATGCTTTCCAGACGTCTAGGTGGTTCTGTGATGTCCATTGGAGACCCTCCGCTCCCACCCCACGGCCCAATTTTTGCGACGGTGTACTGCGTGTGGCAAACCAAATAAATTAATTAAAGCCACCGATTCCATTAAACACTATTAAAATAATTTATACCAACCTCTGTTTTTAGGAACAGCTCAATCTAAAAGTATTCCTATAAATCCTAATTAATAGTGTTAGCTGTTCCTACAAATAGATTTGTAGAGAGGTGACTGGATCTAGAGACGGCTCTACGAATAGCAGCGAAGCTAAAGTAAATTAGAAGGTGGTGTATGATATGCATCTCGTCAACTCACCCTTGTCCCTTTGAGCACCGGACAAAATGCATGGATCGTAAGCTCTATGATATTCCCCTCGCTTCTCTGTTCATGGAACTTCTTGGAGATGACACCGTTTGCCATAGCAAACTGACCGGTGCCACCAACAACAGCCCACTCCCCAGTTTCAACTGTTATCCCCATCACTTGAAGCGTGGATCCACTGAACCTGCACCATGCATGCAATGTGAGATGATGCATGAGAGTATACTACTCTTCATATTATGTTTGCAGTCAGCGGCTTGCTCAATCATATCACAGAATGCAGCAATCATAATAGCTACAATAGTAAAAGAACTAACTGACCCCGATCATTGGACGTACCTTTCGTTCACGAATACTAGGCTGAAGGAATTGACCCAGTTCCCGGCTTGGATATGCGAGCCTTGTGCATTGGCAACAAGCTTTGCGTCAGGCCCTGGCCCGTCGTACACTGACCAGTTGTTAACTACGGTGGCACCAATACCAATCGGTGCCTTGGTGTCTGTGACCTGAGCTTGGTTGGCCTTTGACCCCAAGGGCGTGTGGTACAAGTACAGGCCTTGGAAGTTCAGCTCGTTCCACTCCGTGAACGCGACTGAAGGAGTGACTTGGAGGTTTGATGGGGTGGTGGCCATGGCTAGCGATATATGCTGATGCACTCGGGGTCGTGGATTTGAGATGTCAGATGAGGAGGAGCGAAAGCTCGAGAGATCTTGTGATGTGTGTGCGAAGACGGACGGGGGCGAGCACCTCTATTTATATTATACAGCAGCCTCGAGCTACCTCCTAAGCTATCCCCTCTGCTCCATGGTCCCAGCGCAGATGGATTATTATTTGCGTTAATTTGAATCTAGAGCTTGTGTAGTGTCAGGCTGAAGAGCGAGGAAGAGGACAAGTGAACTTATTAATTTACGGCTTGTTTAGATGGCCTAGAGCTAGTTATTAGTTTTGGCTAAAAATTAGCTCAAATTAGCTAAGACTAACTAGCTAATTGGCTAACAACTGGTTAAAGACTTTGCTAAAAAAATAGCTCACTAATTAGCCCTCTCTGTTTGGATGCACTAGAGCTATTTTAAGCTAAAATTAACTAGCTAATAATTAGCTTATGGTATCAAATATGCCCTTACTCTGGGTGAAAACCGAAGCATGTAAACAGACTGATTTCGGCTGATTCAATAGAGTTACGTGACTGATATCATATTTGCCCACTATAAATAATAACAACCATTTATTATATGATAATATATTCGTCTAATCTAATGGTACTCAAAGGGACTATGATACATAATAAGTCTCTTTTGAGGTGTTAAACAATTTAAACTTGACTTCTTGAAAAATGAGAATTGCAATCTTTTCACTAGTACAGAGAACGCTTGTAGTCCCGGTTTTACTAAAGCCCAGATGCTACAAAAAGGATACATAGTTTTCTGTGATCAATAATGTACTGAATGACCTAGCCTTGCATTGCACAAAATAATGTACATGTATATCCGTGCATGTTCTGCTTGATCAATAATTAATATATATATATATATATATATATATATATATATATATATAGGGCTGGGCTCGTCATCACATGCCTGCAGTGTACGTCCAGGCTGAACAAAACAGAGCGGCCGGTTGCATGCATGGAAAAACCAGATCTACACCCTGTATACATAGAATAACTAGTTGGTTACAAGATAGTAACTTATTTTAGCCATTGCAGTATGCACGCAGATGTAGTTATATATATAAATGTGATTTATTACTATATTTCAAATGCATGAAATATACTAATTTTTTTAGACAATATAGGCAATAAATCATAGGCCTGAGATCCATTCCGTCGTTCCCGTCGCTACTGGAAACTCGAATTGTTCCGTGGGTGAATAATTTTTCTGTGGGTTTTGCAATATACCTATAGAACAATACGAAAACCCACAGAAAAATTATATGTTTTTTCTGTGCGGGGGAGCAAACACACGGAAAAAATTAATACTCACAGAAAAATTCTTATTTTGAATTGGTCCTATGCATTGTAGTTGTCTATTGCTCTGGGGAGCAAGGGATGGGAGCAGGATGTCGCGCTCGGGTTTGAGTTCAACGCCAAGCAAGGTCTGTTAAGAGGTAACTTCTCTTTCCATAATCCATCTTATATTCTTTTCCACAAGTATTTGTGCTATCTAGGATTAGATAGTGGGGAGAGCACACAAGTATTTTATTATAGAGATTTTGATCTGTTCACGTGTGACCTAAATGGGAGTTATTATTGTCACCGATTTGATTGGATGGCCGTAACACTTTAAACCTTGTCCATTTTATGGTACCACATTCAAATAACTTCACATCAAACTTAGATGCTTTGCTGAAAGTCTTATATTGTTGGGTGACAATTTAACTTACTGATGTAACTTTATTCACATTTAGGCTACTGGTTCTTCTCATGCTGGCTCACAATACTAATGATGTTTGTCACGACAATGGAGGATCTTCATGCTGCAAATGTTTGCAACAATCAAGGTTTCAACAACAGTGGAGATCGTGCACTGATGTGATTGTTGTGTTTAGATGAAAAATATGGAGATGTGGTGGTTTCTTCTTTTGTAGAGTTGTGCTTTTGCACATTAACTAATAGGTGGCTCTAATCTGTTAGCCTTAGTTTTATATGACTCAATGATGCATGCTGGTACTTTATTCATCTTGGATGAAACTTGAACCGCTGAGATGAGATGGCAATGCTTTTGAATGTATTCATGCTAGAACATTTGGACATCATCTATATATGTATGCAGCCTGGATGCTATGAATGGATGTGCTGAATATTTGGACCTCATCTGTATATGTATGCTATTTATTTTGTGGTGATGAAATTTCTATACGGACAATCCATAGTATAATATGATGTTGCTACTATTTTAAAATATCCAATTTGTGGCATGGGTGAATATATATATTTTGTCAGTGATTTTGTATTTTTCTGTGCGTAGTCTTACACCGACAGAAATAATGGTATTTTTTGTGTGAGTATGTTATTTTTTTTCTGACGGAGCAACCATGACAGAAAAACTATGGTTCTTTGTTTTTTCTGTGTGTATCGATGCACAGAAAAAAAAATTCTTGGTCTAACGGAAACCAATTTTACCGTGGGTGCCTACCCCACAGAAAAATTGTTTCTGACGGTGAACCCACAGAAAAATTGAATTTTCTGTCATTCTATTTCTGTGAGTAATTTTCTATCGGTTCATCGTCGGAAAAATATTTTTCCGTAGGTATACGCATTTTTCTGTGGGTTTTTGCACCCACCGGAAAAAGTGAGTTTCCAGTAGTGCGTGTTACTCGATCGATGTACGATTTCGAGATAACGCGTCGCAGTATCTCTCACGCGTATTATATTTAAGTCAATAGGAACCTCTTGCCCATGATTTCACGTGTATTCGGAGATGCCCTGACACAATGATCTGCAGCGAGACAGTAAAGAATCATAGGGACGGCCTATGATTTCACTAATATTTTTATATATCTTGCCTTTTGTATTGCATTATATACGCGGCAATAATATCTCGCCGGCAACCCCTGTATGTATTCGTGTCGTGCAATTTTTTCGTCCCCGGCCCCCCTTTTTTAAAAAAGAAACTCACAAATGTGTCCATGGAGGTATCCTTTCAAAATATAGACTTTGTGCTCGGCGTCGTATTAATTGGCGCTGAGGTTATAACCTAATAGAGATGTCAAAGGCAATATTACAAGTCCATAAGCCTCCACCTTCGTCATTCAAGACCTCATTTTATGTTTGCTCGAAGATGTCCTAAACTCCGAGCAAGTATAATGCTGATTCTTGCAACTATTTATGGAGCATATATTCTGTGACATATTCAACAGTTGTATTATGAATGAAATTATGAATGTATATGTAAGAATCATATTAGTACGCAAAACTAAGATGGAGAAAAATATTCCCTACTATAGATGGACCTGGAAAAAGCGGAATAGACCTATCTGGTGGGGGCGCGAATGGGAGCGCCAGGGTGGTAACCTGGTTCTCGTGGCAGGGGAAGTTTGTCGTCGTTCATCATACTAAAAAAAACTTACAAATCAGTAGAGAACAACATATAAATACCATGCAATATATTATACAAATATATATATATATACATATATATATATATATATATATATATATATATATATATAAAGTGTTGGTCACGTATAAATGACATTATGTATAAACAACGTATAAAAAGAATACACCATTATTATTATTCCAAATATAAGAAACCAAAAATTTCTCTATTTATTTTTGAACCATGAAATGAGCTACATTATTGACAACAAAAGATTACAAGATAAAGGTGCTAATAGTTAGAAAGTAGAATCAAATGGAGGATAGAAGATCGTCTCAAGAGAACAAGTGACCGAGAGCAAGAACACGCACGTACGCGAACAATAATTGAACTAGATATGGCTCGGGCCGGAAAACTATAGAAGCCGGATACATATGGAGATGTTTAATCCCGTTATGCGGTGCCTTCTGTGACTAAAATGTTATCCTCTAGTTTGGTTGTAGCCTTCAACACTACGGAAACGGCCGCTTTGTCGAGTGCCTGACCCACTCGGCAAAGGCCTAGATCCACTCGGCAAAGCCTTTACCGAGTGTGGCACTTGGTAAAGGGCACTCGGCAACGAATTCGTTGGCAAAGCACGCTTTGCCGAGTGTCAAATATCAGGCACTCGGTGCCGAGTGTCAAGTCAGCACTCGGCAATGGAAACGGCGACTGACGGCTGACGGATTTTTTTGCCGAGTGCTGACGTGGAAACCACTCGGTAAAGGGTTTTTAAATTTTTTTTGAAAATTCTTCACTCGGCAAAAAAATTTTTTTTTTTGGAAATTCTTTGCCGAGTGCCCCCTGGCCGACACTCGGCAAAGGGAGCTGATTTGCCGAGTGTCACCTGGCCGGCACTCGGCAAATCTAGCAATCTGGGCGAGGCTGGGGTATTTTCCCCAGGTTTGCCGAGTGTCAGGCCCCCTTTGCCGAGTGTCGTGACCCCTTTGCTGAGTGTGACATTCGGCAAAGCTGGGAAATTTCTATTTTTTTTGTTTTTTCTTTTCATCCCGATAAACACCATATACATCACATATATATTCATCCATCACACAAGCACAATATATATCACATGGATATCCACATCGAATCACAGAATACACAAAATATGTCCATAATCCATTCATCACAACGACATGTGTTCATAATCATCCAACCATCACAAGTTTAGCACAAAAATCCACATCACAGGCACACCGCTCACAAAGCTATCACTGCTAACCTGATTGGCCCCCAGTGCCTGAAGGGCTCCCACCTTGGCCACCTTGCGGCCACTCTTGCCACCCGCCGGTTGGTGGAGCACCATCTTGCCACTGGGGCGGCGCATTAGGGCCAGGAGACCACCCGGACCACCCGGACTGCGGAGGAGGTGCACCTTGCCACCCATAGTACGGACGAGGGGCACGAGGGGGCCACCCGTACGGTGGCGAAGGCTGACCCGGAGGCGAAGGCGCCGAACCCTGTGACTATGGCTGCACGAAGGAGAAGCAAATTCGTTAGTACATGGAGGACGACCAAAGAAGCTAAAACAATAAACAACCATATATATAAACTCACCGAAGTCCATAAAGGACCAATATGCGACACTTGTGGAGGAGCGAACGGAGCGAGGAGCGAACGGAAGCATGACCATACCAGGGACGTTCAGGCTCGCAAAGAAGGTAGCCATATCCGCCGACCTCTGGTCCCAGTCGCGGTTCTGAGCCTCCAACTGTAGGCGTTGGTCCTCCACCCGTGCCAACCCGCGCCTATGGGCCTCCTCTCGGGCCTGATCCCTCGCTTCCATGTCGGCGTTGATCCTCTGAATCTCCTCCTGCATCTGGGTCTTCAATATTCATCCAGCAAGGTTTAAACAATGCAAATGCAAGGTATGAATTGATCGATTACTTGAACGGTACATACGTGAAGCTGCGCCATGGTCGGCTGCCTTGGTCTGATGGGGATGGATCCGCTCGTGCTCCTCGACCGAACCTCGGCGAGGTTGGGAAGGGAGGCCGAGGAGACCGAGTTGCCGGCCATATACAACCGACCGTGCGGCCTCCCTCCTCCTAACCTCATCAGCAAGTCCGTGTCCAGGGGCTGGGTGGCCGGATCGTAGTCCTCCCCATGACGGGCACGAGTCGTCGTCCTGTACTCGGTGATCTTGGTGTAGGCGTTGGGGTTGCTGAAAGCTTCGGGGTCGTCGTCCGGGTTGTACTGATTCCCCGGCTCGGTTGCCCTGCCCTTGTTCGCACGGGTTACATGGCGCACCACCATGCGACTGGACTGCGAGAAAAAAATCAAAGATGATTGCAACTAATGAGTATTGAGCTTTAGAATAAAAACATAAATTAATAGAACATACCCATCTCTCAGCATATCGCTCAAGGCTTTGGTTGCCTTGTCGGTGCGGCATCCCAGGCATCTGCAGGCGCCACTCTCGGTGATCTCTGTGCCTCTCGGCCCACTCGTCAGAGAGCCACCTGTCCACAATGGCCGCCCAACAGTTTGAGTGGGCCTGGCACCAACCAGGACAGAACTGCATCGGATCAAGTCAAGTCAAGTATTTAATATGTCAGAAGATCAATTGAAGCCTACATATTCTTCAAAAAACAAATTGGTATTAATGTTTCCTACTTACTTGGAGGTACTGGTCCCTAGTGAGGTCGGTCTCCCTGGATTGCATCTTCTCCCTCGCTTGCTTCTTCTTGACCTTCTGACCGTACAGCTCGACGAAGGCGGTGACGATGCATTGGATCCTCGCCTCGTGGTACAGGTCCCAGAGTCGGGACCTAGCAACCTTGTCCTGCACCACCTCCGCCTCGGCCTCTCTCCCCTGCTCGCACGCGTACCACTCCTGCATACAGACATCATGTATCCTTTTATTAATTCAAGAACATAAAACGAATGCGTAGTATTGACAAATGTTGTGCGATCTAGACTTACCCAGAACTCATCTTTAATCTGCCTAGCAACCATGATGTCGGGCGTACTGGACTCCGCGGCGACGAAGTGGTCCCATGACCAGGGCGGGCCGACAACCCCGGCGTACTCAACGTTGGCAGGGAAGTGCTTCTTGATCAGGA
Organism: Microstegium vimineum; assembly: GCA_022036555.1. Classification (NCBI taxonomy): domain Eukaryota; kingdom Viridiplantae; phylum Streptophyta; class Magnoliopsida; order Poales; family Poaceae; genus Microstegium; species Microstegium vimineum. The sequence goes on from CM039119.1 coordinate 15,040,309, forward strand.
GAGTCATGGTGCCATTGATATGGCGGCTGCCACCCCCTCCACTCACAATTACCCAGTTCCTACAGAGAGTCAATAAGAACAAATGTTAGTCTGAAGTTCAATTTTTTTAATGTAATATGAACAAGTAGTGATAACAACAATGATTACTTACTTTACGCCGCTAGGTCGAATGACCGGACGGCGGTGAGGTAAGGGAACCTGCCGCGGGAGCTGCGTGGGCCTACGCTGGTACACCTTAGTCGTAGCAGAGGAAGTGGAACCTCCTACTACAACCTCGGCCTCGTCGTCCTCCTCCCTCTCCTTGTCCTCCTCCTCATCCTCGTTCTCCTCCTGAGGGGTCAACTCGGGCGTCGGGTCTCGTGGAGGAGTCGGCTCCGGCCTCTCCCTCCTAGGACGACCGCGGGGGCGGCCGGTCCTCGTCGACGTCTCGGCCGCCGGCTCGGCGGGGTCCTCAGTACTCCTCCGGTAAAAGGAGGACACCTGCCGCTGCGACCGCCTGCTTCCGCCCGGCATTTTATCGAGTGCCTACAATTACAAAGATAAAACAAATTAGCATAACTAAACAGTAAGTACTTATGACATGAATTAGAAATAAGCGGTACGAAATAATATAATATTACATGAATTAGAAATTGTCTCCACGATCGACAGTGGCTTGTGGCCCTCATGGCACTCGTGTGTTGTCATCACTATCAATATTATCGAACTCTAATGCCTCGTCCTCGTCTTCATCCTCCTCCTCCAATCCTAATTGCATTCACTCAAGAATTCTTAAGTCTTTGACATTCTACACCTCAACACCCTCGTCCTCATCATAGTCATTGTCCTCTTCAATGTCCATCAACGATGTAATGTCAATGTCACGTCTGAAGTGCTTGACGTCATGTCTGAATGGATGGTCAAGAGGCAGGAATTGATGATGTTGGTCAAACGAAGAATACTTGCCTCCCTTCTTCAACCAGGAGAACCTCACAGCTGACTTGCATATTGGGCATGGGAACTTTCCGTGAACACACCACGCGCTTAATATGCCATACGCTAGGAAGTCATGCATGGAGTACTGGTACCACACACACATTTTGAAGTTCCTCTTTGTAGCTCGATCATATGTCAACACCGGGTTTTCCCAAACTTCGTTCAACTCATCCCACAAAGGTTGCAAGAACACACCCATATTCTTTCCCGGGTGTCCAGGAATTATGAGCGACATGAATACGTTCTTCGGGTCAAACATGATGCCTGGGGGAGATTGAGGGGGATCATGAACACAGGCCAACAAGTGTACGGTACCGCCATCATTCCATACGGGTTGAACCCATCTATTGCAAATGCCACACGTACATTTTGAGCCTCCATAGCTTTGTCAGGATGCATGTCATCGAAGTACTTCCATGTGTCACCATCCGATGGGTGTACCATCTTGTCAGGGTTGTATCTTTTGCCATTCTTGTGCCATGTCATCTGTTTCGCGGTATCCTCTGTCATGTACAACCGTTGGATCCTCGGTATGAATGGAAGGTAGCGTAGAACCTTCTCGGGGATCGTAAGATATTCCTTCCTACCATCACCATGGTCGACCTCCACATACCGAGAGGCTTTACACTTTGGACAGTGTGTTGCTTTATCTAAATCTTTCCTGAATAGGACACACCCTTCTTGACAAGCATGGATCTGCTCATATGGCATCTTAAGGGCACGAAGGAGTTTCTGTGACTCGTATATATTCTTTGGCAGAACATGACCCTCCGGCAGCAGGGTGCCAATAATTGTCAACATGCCATCGAACATGTCTCGACTCATGCTATACTGCGACTTCAAACCCATTAGACGTCCAATGACATCTAGTTGTGAAACCATTGTCTTATCGTGAAGGGGCTTCTGTGCCAAAGACATCATGTCGTAGAACGTCTTTGCGGTTTCCTCTGGCTCCTCCTCCATTCCTTCACCGAACTGTGCCTCGTGAAAATCATCCATCATGTTTGCTACCCTGGCATCTCCATCATACTCCTCGGGACGTCGTCTCACCACCTCGTCTCTCACCCGATCGGCTTCACCATGGTAGACCCAGCAGGTATAGTTTTTAATGAAACCAAACTTGAAAAGATCTTGCCCCACGTCATTCTTATATTTTCTTTTCTTGTTCTCACACCTGCTACATGGTCACGGCATCCGACTCGACCCTTTAGCAGCAACGCCAAATGCATGCTCCAAGAAAGCATTGGTCTTGTTAACCCATTCTGTGCTCTTACTCGTGTAGCCCGTGTACATCCAATCACGATTTTCCATCCTCTGACATATACATACGTAAGTGTCAAATACAGCCAGCCCATTCATCTACACGGCGTTTCTATCATCTAGTAGGTGAAGGATAGGTCCTAATCCCACCCGAAGATGCGTAGATGAGGTCAGTTTGCATGCTCTACTCCTATCCAAGACGAAATTTTGGCAGCACCTCCCACTATTCTCCCGATACACGTCCCGCTAGGGAGAGTGTGTATCTGGAGAACAACAGGGAGGTGGTGCCAAAACTCCGACTAGGACAGGAGCAGAGCATGTAAACTAACCTCATCTACGCATCTGCGGGCTGTCCAAATAACGTGGACAATCCGAAAGAGATACGGTCGGAAACACACAGTGATCTGCGTGCCTCCAACCATATCTCTTTCGGACGGGGAGACGCCTAACTAGTTTACGCGGCCTACGACAAAGATACAAGGCCTGGATGTTGTTTATACCTAAGGTGGCGGTGGAGTCAGGATAGCGGGGCAGTGGCGACTCGAGGCAGTGGCGAGTCGGGGCGGTGCAGGCTGACCCGCAACGCCGACGAAGTGGATCGACTACTCCGGAGCTCCTCTGACGTCCTCTACTCTGTAAAACCATAAAGCAACACCCATTAGTTATAAATTTCGGCAGAACCTCCCTTGTACGGGGAGGTTCCCAAAACCTGCAAGAAAACAATCAGCTCGATGGCCGACACCCACATTTGCGGCACGAAGGCTGACACATCAACAATGGGAGGCACGAAGACCATCCACATCCAAAACGACACGATGGGCGAGAACCCTGAGTTTTACCTTCTACTCGACATGATAGGTAATTAATTTGATTTTTCAAAGGTAAACCCTAAACTACTAACTACTACTACTACCACTACTACCACTACTACCACTACTACCACTACTACTACTACTACTACTACTACTACTACTACTACTACTACTACTACTACTACTACTACTACTACTACATACTACTACCACTACTACTACTACTACCACTACTACTACTACTACCACTACTACTACTACTACCACTACTACTACCACTACTACTACTACTACTACTACTACCACTACTACTACTACTACCACTACTACTACTACTACCACTACTACTACCACTACTACTACTCACTACTACTACTACTACTACTACTACTACTACTACTACTACTACTACTACTACTACTACTACTACTAATTAAATAACTAGTACTTACGCTAATTGACAACGTGGGGCAGGGACGACCTCTTCTCCTGTCTCTTCTTCTTCCTCTTCTTCTTCCTTCTTCTTCTTTCTATTCTTCTTCTTCTTCTTCTTCTTCTTCCTTCTCTTCTTCCTCCTCTTCTTCTTCCTCCTTTCCTCCTCCTTCTCCTCTTCTCCTCTCTTCTTCCTCCTTTCTCCCGTCGGGTAGGGCCGGCCGGACAGGGACGGCGGTGACGGTCGGGAAGGGGGCGAGGGGGGGGGGGGGGGGGGGGGGGGGGGGCGCACGGCGCGGGGCCTAGCGGCGCTGGGGGCCGGTGGCGCCGCGGCGCGGGCGGGGCCTCGGCGGCGGCGGCGGGTGCGTGCGTGCGTGTGTGCGTGTGTGGTCTGGGGTGGGCTGGTTGGGTGGGATGGGGTTTTGTATTTTTTTTAAAAAAAATTTATGCTTTGCCGAGTGCCAGATAGGCGGCACTCGGCAAAGGAATTAGGATTTCCCTTTGCAGAGTGCCAGAGCATTTTAATTTTTTTTTTGATTTTTGCCACCAAATGTTTTTTGTTCCTTTGGCACATCAGCATGGTCAACATGTTCAAGTTTGACACTTTTTCAAAACTTTTTACTATATTTTTTGACTTTATTTCATTTCCTTGATTTTTCCCGAAATAGTCAAGTTTGAACTACGAGTGCATCGAATAATGGATTTCAATGAATGAAAAAATGTTATTCTTGTTATTGAGTGTATGTTTAGGAAAAATCCAGAAACTGACCCGAAGTTTGGATCAACGTGCTCGCTCAGAAACCAGTAGTTCAAACATGTGATCACGTTTCTGGATTTCGTTTGAATTTTTTAAATTAAAAAACCGCCCGCACGTAACTTGTAGGCATTGCCCCGAGAGCACGTTGATCGAAACTTCAGGTCAGTTTCTGGATTTGTCCTAAATATACACTCAAGAACAAGAATAATATTTTTTTCATTCATTGAAATCCATTATTCAATGCACTCGTAGTTCAAACTTGATTATTTCGGGAAAAATCAAGGAAATGAAATAACGTTAAAAAATATAGTAAAAAGTTTTGAAAAAGTGTCAAACTTGAACATGTTGACCATGCTGATGTGCCAAAGGTATAAAAAAATTTGGTGGCAAAAATAAAAAAAATTAAAATGCTTTGCCGAGTGCCCGACCTGGCACTCGGCAAAGGGAGTTTCGTTGCCGAGTGCCAAACGGCTGACACTCGACAAAGCTAACGGCCATGGATGACGTTTGGTCTGGGATTTTTTGCCGAGTGTTTTTTTTTCCGAGTGCTAGACACTCGGCAAAGCGCATGATTTACCGAGTGCTGCTCTGTGCCGAGTGCCCGGCACTCGGCAAAGCAAGATATGCCGAGCGGTTTTCTGTGCCGAGTGCCGCGTTGACCAGCACTCGGCAAAGCGTGCTTTGCCGAGTGTCCGATATTTGGCACTCGGCAAAGCATGTCGCACTCGGCAATGTTGTCGTTTCCGTAGTGCAAGCGAAATAAAAGGTCAGCGTAATCCTGTTTAGTGGCTTCAACCGACGCAAATAAATGTGAACCTTTAGTCCTGACTAGAGCCACCAACCGAGACTAAACACTACATGAAAACGACGAGTTGCCTAGTGCTAAATAAGTTGCCGAGTGCCAGATATCGGGCACTTGACAACTAACTTAGTTGCCGAGTGTCACACTCGGCAACTAATTAAATGCCGAGTGCCTAGTACTCGACAAAAAAACACTCGGCAACTTAATTCTTTTTGCCCAGTGCCGACTCTCGGCAAAAAAATACACTCGGCACTTTACCACGAGGGCTAACGTCATCCCGCTCCGTTTAAGTTACCGAGTGCCTGCCGTTTGACACTTGACAACTAAAATTAAGTTGCCTAGTGCCAGGATGTTGGCACTCGACAACTAAATTAATTTTTTTTGTTTTTTGGCTCCCAATTTTTTGTGTGTGTTTAGTGAACTATTGTAAACAACATGTTCAAATTTGGAAGCTTTTCGTTGCTTTTTGGTATTTTTCCGTAGTTTATTTTGTTTTCTTCAATTTTCCCTGCTAATGTTCATTTGAACTGTAGGTGCATGAAATAATAGATTTCTTTTGTTCTAAAAATGGTAGTCTTGTTTGCTAGTGTAAATGATGGCTAAATCCATGACCTGTCTCGAAAGTTCGATCAATGTGTTCACGGGACAACGTCGCCAACTGCGGTGCGAGTAATTTTTTAATTATATAAAATGCAAACAAATTCCGAAATCACGAAACTTGTGCACGTGTCATGATCTCATGTGTGTATATTGTGGTAAAAATTTGAAAAAAGTTTCGAGCACGTTGTCACGTACGTTGCTCACAAACCTGAAAGTCCACATATTATCTCACATGTGATATCTTATGTGGACTTTGAGATTTGTGAGCAATGTATGTGACGACTTGCTCGAAACTTTTTCAAATTTTTACCACAACATACGCACATGATATCATGACACGTGCACAAGTTTCGTGATTTTCGGAATTTATTTGTATTTTATATAATTAAAAAACTACTCGCACCGAAGTTAGCGACGTTGCCCCGTGAGCACGTTGATCAAATTTTCGAGACAGGTCATGGATTTAGCTATCATTTGCACTACCAAACTAGGATAACATTTTTTGAACCAAAGAAATCTATTATTTCATGCACCTGTAGTTCAAATGAATATTAAGCGGGAAAATTAAAGAAAACAAAATAAACTAAGGAAATATATCAAAAGCCAGTGAAATGTTTCCAAATTTGAACATATTGTTTTCCATAGTTCAATAAGCACACACAAAAAAAACAAAAAAAATTAATTAAGTTGCCGAGTGCCTAGGGTTGGCACTCGGCAACTAAATTAAGTTGCCGAGTACCAAAATCCTGGCACTCGGCAACTTAATTTCAGCCCAGAGGCCAAAGCGGCCCCGCCCAGCGTCCTACCCGTGCGCATGGGCTCAAAGTGGCCCAATAGCCTCGGCGTTTCATCAGCCGTCGGATGTAGGGCAGCTCGATCGGACAGTTGCACGCGCGATTCACGAGATCAAAAGCAGCCTCCGGAAACCCTAACTTCATTTCTCCCCTCCCCTTTCTCTGTCTTCCACCAGCGACAGTTAGGCAGGCGTGGGCGAGGCAGGGCGGGCCCGGTAAGGGCGCGGCATGACTCGCACGGCGCGCGGCGCGGGCGAGGCGTTGCGCGGGGCGCGCGGACCGGATCCGGCGGTGCACAGGCGGAGGGCAGCGCGACGCGGAGCGGGCGGCCCGACGCTGTCCGGATCCGGCGACGGCGGCGGCGCGGGAGCCTTGACGCGGGCGTCCTGACGCGGCGGCCGGCCCCAAACCCTCCCCCGACGCGGCGGCCCCTCTCCTCTCCCTCTGCTCCGGCGCCCCCCGTCGCCCTCCTCCCTCTCCACCGGCTAGGCGGTGGTGATGCACGGGGCACGGCCGCACGGTGCGCAGCGAAGGCGACACCGGCGAGGCGTCCTAGATCCGGCGAGGCGACGACTTGGATCTGGGTGGCGGCGCGGCCCGTTGCCCAGATCCAGGCCCATGCATTGTTTTTTATTTTTTTTTGTTTTTTTATTCGAAAAATGGTAGTAGTGTATATATATCTGATTTGAATGACGCAAATAATTATTTGGAAAAAATAAAAAAATTAGTTACCGTCAAAAAAATTTAGTACAAAAAATAAAAAAGGCTGCCGACCGGCCACCATAATTATTTTTTTTTAAAAAAAATAGTTGCCGAGTGCCAGCCACGTCAGCACTCGGCAAAAAATCCGTCAAAGTTGACTGCCTAATTTTTTTGCTGAGTGCTTGAGGTGACACTCGTAAAAAAAAATAACACTCGGCAAATTAGTTGCCAAGTGCCCGAAATCTAACACTCGGCAACTAAATTAGTTGCCGACTCGCTGTTTGCCGAGTGCTTAGTTGCTGAGTGCGGCACTCGGCAACTAATTTACCGAGTTGCCGAGTGCAAAATTAGCCGTCTGCAAAAGCTCGTGGAGCTAGCTGTTGGACCACGGATTTTAGTGCCAGTTGCCAGGACTAATTCAAATTTGTGCAGAACTAATTATTATTTACTGTCAGTATTATGGTGCCGACGTTATGATTTCACGTGCACTAAGAGATCGATTGTCGTTCCTCTGTTACTCGATGTATTTCGATGCAGATAACGCGTCGCAGTAGTCCCTCACGTGTATTATATTCGAGATAACGTGTACTCACGTGTATTTAAATCAATATAGAACCTCTTGCTTTTATGATTTCACGTGTACGTATTCGGAGATGCCCTGACTTAATGATCTGCAGCGAGACCTACTTTTTTTAGATAATGAAAACAGTGAGACCTACTAAAATATGTATGTGAGATCTACTAAAATATGTATTTCCTCCGTCTCATTAAAAGTCTGTGTTTCCCTTATAGACACGCTTTTCAAACGACACTACTGAAATATGTACTTCTTCTGTCTCATTGAAAATCCGTGTTTCCCTTACAGACACGTTTTTCAAACGATACTTTCGCGGAGGAAGTACCACATTTATTGCATACAGTAGGCATCGATCAGATCAGACAGATCAGATCAGATCAGATCAGAGGATAAGGGGCATCTGCCCGCACACCTCACCTCACACTTCAGCCTTGCACCAGCACGCCTTCACACGTGAGAGAAGAGGCACATGTTTCACGGCAAATGACTAGTTTAATCAGAATAGTCACGGAAGGAGGACAAAACATTTTAGCTGCCTGGCTTAATTGGTGGGTTAACAATGCGACAGCACCATATGACATGGATCGATTATACAGGTTATTGGGCTATATCCCTAACACAGAATATGCATTGAGATCTCGGGCCATAAAAAGAAACAGACACAAACACCAGGTTATTTTTACCCTCTTGTATCTCTAACCCATATATAAAAAGAAACAGACACAAACAGCCCTCTTGTATCTCTAACCCATATATATGTTTTCCCTGTTATTTTTACCCTGCCTATTTGGTTTATCTACTATACCTTGCAGTTCTAGCCTATGCAGGCGAGCGGGAACAGTCTTCGCTATTTTGCATGCAGTCCAACTGTACTCTTTGGACACCTGTTTTGCTAAAACATGCCCAGCTAGCCGCCCCGATAAACACTTGAGGATGTACCCAGAACAGAACTTCTCAGAACCACGAATACAGCACAGATTTTGTAACCATTTACAGATGTAGAAAGTACATTAATGCTACAAACTCCACCAATTGAAGGATTTCATCAATGAATTTACAGGATAACTTGGAATAGGCTAGACGACAACAGATAATGAGACAGTCCAAACTCAAGCTAGCTGTGGCCTGATCGAGAGGACTGTACCTTGAAAATCCATTATTGTCTGTTCATGATCTCGAGGTACACTAAATCTGTGGATTCGTTGTTCTGGCACAAACAATAAATTTCTTGTCTCAGATGAACGAATACAGCTAGGAACAAATTAGTGTGCTACAAATCAAGAGGAATATAAAAATATCTACAAGTCGGTTCTAGCTTGATGTTTAATTAAGCACAAGTCCAGCAGAACTACAATCCAAGTTCTAGCTTGTCACCCATATATGCCTATACTATAGCTAGATACCGCACACTAAAAAACTGTTCGCTTGACTTATTAGTCGGCTTATCACACACCGGAGCAGTATTTTTCTTTCACAATAAAACAGACAAAAATAACATCAGCTCTGGCTTATCAGCCACCGAAACGATCACCTGAATAATTGTGCATCCTCATAATCAGAAAAAGAAGAACACATTCAAATTATACAAGAAGTAAAATAACAGAACAGCTAGTGTACCCTCTCCTCAAAGACTCATTAATGCATCTCTGACTTTGTCTCTGGACAGTGCTGAGCTCAAGACTAGCGCATACGCAAGAGATGACAACAAATTAGGTGGACGAAACGGTTGAAGTAATGGAGTCTCATATGGTAGACCGTGGACATGGTGAGGCCGTATGTAACGGAAAAGGCTGAAGCAATGGAGCCCTTTGCGGCTGCTAAGCGGCACGAGGATGTTGAGGTGGAGCAGTCGGTACTGTCCGATTAAGCATCATTGTTGTCTGTGAAGACGTCAATGGTGAGAACTGTTAGCAAATAATAAGGTAGATAAAGATCCAACACTAGATACAGATTTTTACGTGAAAACTCCTTTTTGAAAAAAAAATAACGTGTTTGAATCAGCAATCTTAATTTAATACTACTATATGATAAGAGTTCACATGATACAGGGCATATAATATGTCGTTAGCTGTTTTCGTGTGTCTTACAACATGTATTTAGTTATTGGACAAGCTAATTATACACATTTAAATATGAAACAAAACCACTAATAATATAACCCGAACCGCAGGCCCTCTAGACAAATAAAATATCGATAATAAATAATTATCGACACCAAAAATCACTTGGAATTAAACTATAATACCAACTAACCCTGAGCATAGCTTAAACATAGCTCGATGGAGGCACGCTGTCTCACACACACGCTCTCGTGCTGTGCGTACGTGCCAGGATGGAGGCCAGCATGAGTCTCTTTATTTAGCTAGAACGCCATTTGAGCCGGCGGCTATCATCCTCCATGGTCCCTCCAATAATTGTGGAGGACGGAGAGACGATGCCCTGTACAGCAACGTGCATCACGGCCGGGTTCTAAGTTCTAACAAGTGAACCAAATTGAAAGCCACATCAATAATAAAATACAAAACTTTTGGATTGTCGTCAGCTTTTGCAGCTCTATCCGAATTACACTAGTGAACGTGCTCTTATTTCCGCATGCAGGCCCTGCTTCGCGTGTTGCTATCCTCTGCGGTCTCGTGAGTTCACATGTGCTGGCTTGTCAGTGCGATGGCCTAAAATTTTTGTTGGCGAGCTCTTGGCTTGCGGTGCCGCCCTAGCTAATTTTTGTCGGCGAGCTCTTTCGAGTAACACGACCACGCTATATGCATGGCAGCATGGGCGAGAGAGAAGACCATAAAGATAAGATATGGCGATGGGCCAGGTGAGTTATCCACTCCTTTTGCATATTCCTGTGCACCATGTCATCGCGACCAGACAATACACGCGTCCGATCGGATTCCATAACTAGAGTCCGGTCGACTCTAGAGACGCACTTTGCTAACCGGACCTGCTTAGCGTCTAGTCCACACTCCGTAGATTACTCAAAACCTAGAGTTAGGTACCAAATGTATCCTCACTACTAAAAAAATCAAGGCAGACACTTTTTAATTATCGAGGTGAGCATCACAAACGTCTTTGACAAAAGGTCACGGTAAATCAATGTTTGCTGAGCCGATTGAAATGTCTACCTCGGTAAATGAAAAAAAGCCCGAACCCAGCCCTAACCGGGCCTCGACTGGGCCTCGCTCTATCGCCCCTGCGCGCCCCGTCGGCGAAGCTACCCCTTTATGCCACCGACGCCGAATCGCTAGAGGAGCAGGCCCTGTGCACAAGGCAAATCTGCCAGGATGGGAAGGGGCGCCACGACCAAATCCACTGACGCCACCACCGGGAGGGGAGGATCTACCGCCGCCATGACCCTCGAGCTCGTCAACTCTGTGCCAGAAGGGTGCACTCTAGGGATGGGATGGGGTCAAGGGGGCACTATTGGGAGTGGAGTGGAGTGGAGGAGCGCCACTAGGAGGGGAGGGTAAGAGGTGTCATAGGGAGGGGCCTTCGCCAAGAGGGGAAGGGAGAGGCGTCCTGTGTTGGGGAGGGTGGGAGGGGGTGGCGCGAGGGTAAAGCGCCGCCGGAGGGGAAGGGGCGGCACGGGCATGAAGGGAGGAGCGCCGCCAGGATGGGGAGGGGAGGCGTCTGGAGGCGAGGGGCGCGCCGAGTGGAGGGGCAATGGGAGAGACAACTGAGCTGTGGAGTGAAACCCTAGCTATATATATATATATATATATATATATATATATATATATATATATATATATATATATATATATATAAACCTGATATGGATGAGATATGGGCTTTCTAATGGGCCTCCAAAATATTTACCAAGGCGGACCTTATAGTGGGTCCACCTCCAAAAATGAGGGTATTTTTGGAGGCCCAGTAAATAGATTTTAGGAGGCGGTATTTTTTTAAGCCCCTTGGTAAATCGATTTTGTCAGGGGGTTCACTTTGGCCACCTCAGTTAATCCCATGTATTAACCGAGGTGGTATAAAAGCCTGCCCGCCTCCGAGACCTTTTTCCAAATGCCTCGCACAAGTTTTCAAGTTTTTCTATAGTAGTGCCAGTCACAAGAAGACCAGTGTCTGGTCACTCAAAGGTAGCCCCGTGTTTTCTCCAATCACATCACCCTTGCTCTCATGTGCCAAACAGGCAAACACAATTTGTATCACCTTTGTGCACGTGTGTTAGCATATTTCCAAAGCCTTTCAAGGGCGTTAAGTTAGCACACTAGGTCCTAATGCATATACCTCTATGAATCCACAAAGTGGAACTTGATAACTATCTTAACCAAGATTGTCCCTTCTTAATAGTACATCTATCAATCCTAACCACACTCACACCCTCTAGGGTGTCTTGAGTGCCAGAACAAAAACTTATATATACCTTTGCCTTGATCAACATAGGTTTTTGTTTTTCGCTTTCTTCTTTTCTAAATGTGGAGCACTTGAGCTGTCTTTTGGCCACCACCTTCACCATGACCATCGTATACCTCCATCACTTGGTCTTAGACCATCCTATCGGTTGATGATAGATAAGTATTAAATTATATATTCAAAACACCATCAACAGTCTTGGTCTCTCAGAAACCAAAGGAAGAACAACATGACATGAACATAGTTTATCAATAATTAGTTCCACTTGTGCCTTGAGGTGTTTGAATGTAGGAGAGGACATTTGGACCAAAACAGGACATAAAAAACCACATAAGGGGGTCGGTAAACCCTCCTATGGACCCACCAGGCCCTACCAAGGTGGTATGATCTAGGAGAAGTACCTCAGAGTCAATTCCAAACTTGAGATCAACTTTGTGCTTTCTCTAAATGGCTCAAAATAAAGTCACGTGAATTTCAAAAGTGACAATCAAAAATCCAGTAAGAGACAAGCAGCTACACTTTCCATGACGCATGGGGACACCTTCTAGAAGAAAGTGGTTGGGCCCAGGACTCATAGGGGGGTCAACCGACACCCCCCCATGGACCCTCCAAGGTGCCACTCGCTCCCACTAACCTATGCATGCCTCTATGCAGCACAAGGGACATGTGTACTATCGCATCCAACCATCTTGTGATGGTTTGATTCAAAGGATGAGGATAAAAGGCACATGGATCGCTGACGTGGCGCTAGAGTAGCCCCTACTCCACCTCGACTATAAATAGAGGGTCAGACCACCCTCACCATGAAGGAAAACGAGGTTGCTACGCTAGCCGGAAAACAAAACTTTTCGACCTCATAAACCAGGATCTACTGCTAGTTACAGGTTACGGGATTACCACTAGACGCGCAGGTGCAACGGAAGACGACTTGATGTAGTCGTGCGCGTCGCAGCAGGCGGTGCAGTTGCGTGGTCGTCCGTCTCAACGTCCCCTTCGCGCGGTTCATCCTTGTGCTCCAGATGCAGCACCTCCGAGGAATCCCACACGTGCAGGGAGGAAGCGTTGCGCCTCCGGACTGCTAGGTCCGCGAGGAGCAAAAGGCGCGAGCGTGGGGAGGCGACGGCGGCTGCCTAAAGGCGTGGATTAATTCGCCCCGCGCCCACCCCTTGCTTATATAGGCGTCCTAACGAGCTCCCACGGTGGAGGTCCATTAGAAACCCTAAACCTAGTCTAATTCGGGTCCAACCCGAATTAGGCTTCCAGCCCCTTAAGCGTGCGACCCTATGAGCTCACGCATACATAGACATGGCCCAAGTACTCTTACTCGACCAATAGTTGATAGCGGCCTCTAGCAAGGCGTGTCAACTCCTATGCATACGCTATGATCATATCAGACGAACCACTATGACTATGTACAAGTTATTCCCTTGGCCACTCGATATATGGTTCAACTCGTGGGTTAACACTTAACCCAAGCACGGCCATGCATTTGTTGATCCAATCACATGAGTGATCCAGTGATATCTCTCTCACGAAGAGAGGGGCAAATTCCATCTTGATTGTCTATGTCTCACAGCATGTTTCCCGACCACCCAAGGGCCACCTTTATAACTACCCAATTACGGAGTAGCGTTTGATAGTCTCTAAGTAGATCGTTTCACATCTTGAGTACATACCACAATCTCAGGTCTAAGGAGATAACGTACATGACATGAATAGAGACTTTCTCTTGTTGGGTCAGTCTAGCCTACATGTCTCACATGTGCCCACATTATTAGTTTGACATCTCCATGTCTATGACTTGTGAAACATAGCCATCAACTAATACATGTGCTGGTCTAATATTCAAGTGTGCTCTTACAAGAATGCCGACCAAGGACAACTATTAGAATAACCATTCAAGTAATTGAGTTCCACAAACAATTCACATAATCGTCAATCAATACTCGTTGTCTATAATGGATATTCAAAGAACACTTTATTAATCATGGATACAATCGGAATATAATCATCCACATGATTAGCTCTAGGGCATATTCCTAACACACCATTCATGACCATTTAAGGTACAAGTGAAGATTTGTGTAGTTCCACTCTCTTAGCAGTTAGTTTAGTGTGAGAGTTAGAGTTGAGTCGAGCTTTCTAAAGATTTTTGGAGTCATCTTCTGAAGGGTCTAGTATTATCTCTTGTATCTTTCCTTATTTAGACTTTACATATCTAATATATTATTTATGCTTTACTTTACTATGTCTTTACTTAGATGCAATATTATACTTTTTATAGTGTTGTCGGTCTTAGTTAAGTTCATAGTTGTTACACACTAGATTGTGATCCTATTCCCATGCTTGTATATGATCATATTCTATCATATGATGCTCTAGTTGGCCTAAGATCTAGATTAGAGTAGTAAGATAAGGTGTAAACATGGTGCTTATACACTATCTTGCCTTTGGTTATTGCTTGTCGCACGTATTATTTGTCGTAGCTAACAGGTCGTGACAGCCTTGTCTAGCCTTTGTATTCCACCAAGTGTGGAAGGGAAGTTCTTAAAAGGTAAGGCCATCATAATATGATAGTTTGCTTCTAAAAGGGTTTTACTCTCGAATATTTCATTATCGCCTAGCATACACATCATGAGGTTATCATCTTTTATATATAATTGTGTGTCTGAGCTATGCTCACAGAGGTAAAGTGTGAATCATAGGAGTCCTTTTACGCACTCGTTAACATCCCACCTAGCTATACTTACTAGTTATCTTTTGTTATCTTTTTATATTGGCTTGTTTATCATCACCTTCCTACTACATATCTATTATCCTCCTAACATTAATTGATACTAAATTTAAGTGATTAAGGGGATCTCTCTTGTATTATCATTCCTAGCCACAGTTTTTTCCCTTGGGATAAAATAAATATGATAACTAAAAATACTCCTAGGTGAAGTGTTACAGCGGTAATTCTGTGTGCTTGCGGAATTATCCAATAGACATAAGAAATACCAACATTGTCTTGTCTACATACTTATATCAAGGTTTATTTCATAGGTTTCATCAATTAGCCAAAACTAAATTGGAGCTTTCAATGATGTAATTCTAGGATGTTTATTGCTAGTTTCCTGGTAAGCCTTGATGGACAGGGCTTGAATCATAGGCAATTCACCATTGTGAGGATAACTCCCTCATCTGTTATGTTTTGTACACTTTCATAGGTGGATAAACAACCTTTGCTAGTACTCTTGGAGTGGTTCTCTATCAGCCTGTTACAGCTAAGAGTTCTATTGGGTGGTTGGGTGAGAAGTTGACCCCTTTGAAGTTGGAGCATAGCTTGTCGCAAAGGTCTGTCCGATTCGATCAACCCTTGTCAAAGGTTGATGTGCTAGCTTTGTGCAATATCGCAGGCTATGATCACAAAAGATTTCACCATGGTGGCTTCGTCGTCCCTCGTGGCCACGACTATCTCTTTGTAGCTCATAATGAACTGGCAAGGGCCAATATTACCATTGTATCTTGATATGTTTTGGGGGATTCTACGCTTGAGGCCACCTCATGGTTTGGAGGATCTCTACATGTTAATTGTAATTTTGGGTCATAAGGAACTGGTTGTGGTTGGTTGCTCTGGATTGGTGGGGGGAAGGCATCTGGGTATATGTAGTTGATGCAAGGACACAACTAGGGTAGAGGTGGGGGTGGTGGTGGGTCATCTTGCGGTTGGTGATTGTGTGGGCTTGGTATTGGAGGTTGGAGGAGCTCCTGATCTCGTTGTTCATTGGTGTTACCATCGTCGGTAGTGAGGTATTCATCCATTCTTCTCAGTTGGTCCCTTGCTTTGTTCGCCTTCTATCTAATCACTGTCAAGCGAGCTTGCCTCTCTAGCACTTCGATGTAGTGTTTCTTCTATTGCTTCCTCTTTGTCTAGGCTATTAGGACAGCATGCACTAGTACAAAAGCCTACTATACAAGCGGTTCAGAACGTATTTGTACAGGCATTTTCTAGAACCGCCTGCGCTGGGGCCAGTAGAAATGGGTCATTTCTACAGGTGGTTTCTTGAGAACCGCCTGTAGAAACACATTTCCACAGGCGGTTCTCTTAGTGAACCGCCTGTGAAAACATCTCATTTACATAGGCAGTTCACTAAGAGAACCGCCTGTGGAAATGATTTTCCAATTTTATTTTTGTTGACATTTCTTAGCGTTGCACCAAAAATAGAGATAAATCCTTATCCCTGGAAATGGTACCAGAAATGCATGTTGACATTTCTTAGCGTCGCACCAAAAATAGAGATAAATCCCTATCCCCGGCAACGGCGCCAGAAATGTTTGTTGGTATTTCTTATGACTATTGGATAAATCGCAAGCGCACAGATTATACCGTTGTAGCACTTCACCTAGGAGTATTCCAAGATATCGTAATTTATATTTTCCAAAGGGAAAGCTGGGCTAGAAATGATAATTAGAGAGAGATCCTAAAGAGTACCTCAACTTAGTACCAACTAGTATAAGGGGGTAAATGATATATGTGATAGGAAGGGGTTGATGAATGAATAAGCCAAGGTAAATGATACTTAGAACGGACTAGATAGAATAGCTAGGTGGGAGAACAACGAAAGAGTATAGGGACTCCTATGTACTTTACTCTACTTCAATATACTTAGCTAATTAACTAGTCTAAACACTATAGTTTGCCTCCACAATACAAGTATGCTAGGCAAGGGGATAGATCAGTAGGAGGACAAAACTCCTACCCAACCACGCCCTCGTTTTACGGGGGCCTTACCTTTTAAGAACTTGCCTAGACAACACGTGGTGGAATACAACGACTAGACAAGGCTTTTACTTCTTGCTAGCTACCACAAACAATCCATGCAGCAAACGGTAACCAAGGGTAAGATAACGTATAAGCACCACGCTTACACACAACTTACTACTTTGACTATGATCTATAATCAAAGCACCCTATGACAGGCAATGATCGCATACAGGAAAGGTCACAAGGATCACAGACTATGAATGTAAAGGCTATTAAAGAGCAAAAGCATATAACAATACTATATCTAGTATAGTAATTCTCAAAGTAAATACTATGTAAAGTAGAGAGAAAAGATAATATATTGATAAAGATAAAGTCTTACAAAGAAGGAAAGATACAAGAGCTATACCAGACTTTGTAGAAGACAACTCCGGAAATCCCGAGCGCAGCTTGACTCAACTCTAACTCCCACTCTAGACTAAACTACTAGAACAATCTAAGGAATAGAGCTTGTAGGCTTCTTCACCATGTGTAGAGAGGGGGGTGTGACCCTCTATTTATAGTGGGGGTGGAGTAGGGGCTACTCCGGCGCCACGTTAGCAATCCAGGGCCTTCCATCCTCCACCCTTGGATCCAACCGACCCTTGAACCCACCAAGGGATGGATGGTGTTGATTTCCACATGTGCCAAGGGGTATGGTGGTTGGAGGGACCCAACCGACCTATTGAGGCGGTCGGCCGACCGCCCTTATGGCAGGTGGGCCCTCCTCTGGCCTCTGGAAGTGGCCCCACTGGTCAGGGGACCAGGTGGGAGCCAGGTGGGCCCAGGGGGTGGTCGGCCGACCCCCCCCCCCTTGTGGTGTCTGGCCCACTTTGTCCTCCCTGGTGCTGGTCCCACTTGTCATTGAGGTTGGTTGTTGGTTCTGAAGTGGTTGTCACGTTTATCTCCTTGGTGTGGGCCCATGGATCCATGTGCTCTCTTTGTGAACTGTTGAGAGAAAGCACAAAGTGATCCATGGGTTCGAAATCACTCTGGGATGCTTCTCTTGGATCATGGCCGAGAGGGGAGCCAAGTGGGCCCATAGGATGGTCGGCCGACCACCTATGTGGGTCCCACCGGCCCTCCTTTGCTTCATTTACTCATTCCTGCATTCAAACACTCATGGACATGTGGAACTAGTTATTTAATAAAATATGCTTATGATGTGTTTGTTTATCCTTGATCCTGAGGTTGGTGGCACCATTTTGGTTATGAAAAAGTGTACCGTAATTTGTGCCAACAAGATCCCCCAAGCTTAACCTTTGCTCGTCCCGAGCAAACAATCAAACTTAGCTCCATGGATCAAGAGTTGCTACTATGCTTCATATTTCAAGAGTACTAAATATACAACAATCATACTTCTCTTTTGAATGAAAAAATTAGTAATAAAGACTCACCCATCTTACCTTAGTCCTTCATGGGGCTTATAGCTTTATCCTTCGTCTTGGGAAGTTGAGAGATAGAACAACTTTACTTGAGCACTAATTTTCTCATTCTTTCACAAGTTTCATATTAGAGGTTTTTTCAAGATTTTGTAAAAGAAAACTTAGTGTTCCTCAAATGGTACTCTCGAGTTGCTGATAAGGTGTATGATTCCTTACCAAGGCATATATCAAAGTTTTCCTTCTTTCATCCTATCTCTAAAGCTTATGTGGAGCTATAGGTAGGGATCAAAGATGTAGCAAACTTACCTTGCATATATTGTAAAGTCAAATTCCGGATCCAAGGAGAGAAGTGTCATACTCTTAGATCAAGATGTGTAAGTGTGTGGAAACATGGCAAATGATCAATACTCCTGTATTTGGAAGATCTCTCTTTCCTAACTTATTATTTTGAGACATAGCTATCTCTCTTTTTTCAAGAGAGCTTTGGAATTCTCATAAATTTGGGACTTTAGAATGTCCCTGAAATTTTTTTTTCATAATTTTGCATAGTCTATGTCTTATTTACTAGCGACATACTAGAGAGAGATTTTTCTACTAGAGCATGGAGTATGAACTATGTGGAAATGTAAGGCATGTTTCTGCATACTTCCAGTATAGAAGCAGCATGTATATGTGGCGTGTACGTGATCTTGATCTTGGGAGCATGATAAATCTCTCAACAAGGGTCACAAAACTTGACCAAACTCAACACAAAGCAAGCAACTTATGTAGAAAGTTTATATCATGAAAGATCATGTATGGCTTTGGTAGGAACTTTCATCGTTGAGGAACAAAAAGTGTTTTTATCATTTTAATAAATAAAACTCCGATAGTCATTCTTTCTTAGAACAATATTATAGCAGCTCTTGTCTTGTTATATCATGTCTCACAACAACTTAGACTTAGTTACAACATTTGCAACCCACAAAAGTTTCAGGTTCATGATGGTTTCTTTTAAGCCAAGCAATCCATACTTAGAGAAATATAAAGTTGTAAACAAAGTACTAGAGAAACATTTAGCAGAGCAACTATTCATCATTTCCATAGGAGATATTAATTTTCATGGAACAAATGAGAGTGGAGTAGAGAAAGGTCTTTTTATTTTATTTTATCATATGCAGATTTTTTATATTCAAAGCAAAGATAAGCAAGGAAATACATAAATATAAATGCTGAAATTTGAAAACTTACCTTAGTGGGGGAGGGAACCTCCCCCAAGCTTGTCCTTTGCTCAATAATGTGGCGGATGTGGATGTAGTTGCCGCCATAGGTTCCAGTGCCGATATTGTTCTTCTTGCATTGCTTGGATATCTTCGGCAGTTTGCTGGAGAATGCATGTTGTGTCATCGTGCTCAACACGCAGCTCACCAAAGGTATTGGTGAGATGATCGAATTGTTGCTGTAATTCACGATGCTCCCTTTCTCGTGTGGATGAGAAGGATGCCTGTGCTCTTTGCGGACGTGATGGTCGAGGAGGCATACCACTAGAAGTGTACATTGGATCAGAAGATGCATCGTCTTCCTCCTCGCCAATATCTCCTCAGGAAGGACCACCTTGCTCAAGATGAACAAAGTAAAGCCCCTCCTGAGCTCTCCTGTTTGAACCTGCAAAACCTCTTTGCCCAATGCCTTGATCTAAATCAAGTGTTAGCTTATGGGTCCTATACAACTAAAGTTGCCTATTTAGAAGAGGCACCTCAATTGTATGGCCATTGTAAATCATTTTAAGATCACCATTGACATCTCTTTTTAATATTTGAATACATGTAAGATATTCTTCTGAGATTACAGCTATAGGAGCAAAGATGTAAACAAAGGGTTGAGTGTCGTTTAGCAGGTTCATGGATTCGGCAAGACGAGTAATTAAAGATGTGAATTGAAAAGATTCATTACCTCAATTGAACTTTGCCAAAATTCCACTAAGCATTTTACAGGAGAAATTTAAATTTTGTTTACCATGGCATAAAGCAATTTTAATTCCATGTCACTTATCAAGCTAGCATTGCTTCCAGGAAACAAAGTCATTTTCATCCAAAGATGCATGAAATGAAGGGTTGGATTGTGAATTTCCTCAGGTTTAGGATTTGAGCAATCATTAAGAGCAGAGATAGAGAACCAAAATTTTCTTTTATTAAACCTACGCATGGCAAGGTCTATATCTATCAAGCATGAGTTTTCAAAGCCAAGAGCAGCATTTAGATGACTCTAAGTTAGACTATGACTTTGATTAAACATGCGAAACGATATTCCAACATTAGAGACTTGGAGAGAGCATAAGAATTCTATGGTGAGCAATTCAATTCCAAACTCTTCTATTTACCAAAAGTCAGACCAACCAATAGTGGAAAAGATAGTGTCAAACTCGGTGGTCATACCTGTGTTGGAGAGAAGACTCGGATCCAATATCCTTGTGTGCTCGAAAGATCGATCCCGAAGAGAGAGATACCTTTGGTACCCTAGTTGGTCGAACCAAAGACCGCTCTGTTGATCATAGGTCCTCATTGGGGGCACCATGAATGCTCCGAGATGAGGTACCTCCTCTGGCACTTCTTCTTCCTCCTGAGGGTGTTCTTCAGTTTGGACGTTCTCCCAGGTGTATCGAGCAGAGCCTCCCCTTCTTCTTCCTTGGGAAGTGTCCTCGGATTGGTGGGAGCGTCGGGATGAGCTCCCACTCATAGCTTGCTTTATCTTCTTGAATGCGGATGTTATCAGGTTCTTCATCTTTAGAGAGGAAGAGGCAAAACTAGGACAAGGTTGTGTATGGAGAAAGTTTTCCTAGTTAGCCTTGAGGGTAGAAGCTTGAGCTAAGAGAAGAGATCTTTTTGTGGACTAGTGAGAGCAACACTACTTCTCTTGAATGAAGAGAGGAGAGAGCAAGGCAAGGAGAGGCTTGAGCTAGAACTGGATTCTGGTTGAGGTGTGAGGGATTGAACTCTCCTTGCATGGGGTTTTATAGGGGAAGGGAATGACACCAAGGGGGTGTCATGGAGTGGTCGGTTGACCACCCTTGAGCATGCGCCTTGGGTGCCATGATCACATGTTTTGAGAGATGCCTTACACAAAGCAAAAGAGAGGAAGAGGGTGACCATAGGGTGGTCGGTCGACCCCCTAAAGTGGGAATTCTACTCATGCTTTGTCTAGTGCTTTGTGAAAGGTGAGAGATGCTATGTGATGTGATCAAAAGCTAAGATAAAGTGCTCAAGATTCTCCTCTTTAAACAAAGAGTAGTGGGGGACAAAGGTGTGTCATGCTTTGATCAAAGGTGATTGATGTGTTTTCTTTTTCAAAGCATGACAATGTGAAAGTGAAAGGTGTCATGATTCTCCACTTTGAACAAGGAGTAGTGGGAGACAAGGATGTGTCATGCTTTAACCAAAAAGTGATTGATGTACTTTAAAGTATGACAAGACAAAAGAGATATCTCCCAAAGAAAGAATCTGATTTTTGAAAGTCCCACTACTCAAATCTGAGATGTTTGGACAAAGGATGGTGGGGAAGAAAGATGGATGAACAAGGGGATCCGACCACCCTAGTCTTCATTTTTTTCTTTTTCTTTTATAAGGATAAACTATATGTTCCTTAATTAAACAAGCCAAGGTAGGATGCATAGGGTGGTCGGCCGACCACTCTATGGTCCTCCCTTTTGTCAAATTTTAATGCTAATCTAATTATCAAGTTTTATTTAAACTAACTTTAGTTTCTTCTAAACTTTAAATATGAAAGAAACTAAAAGTTTGAACTAAATGTAAGAAGGAAAATAAAAGATAACTACCAACTTACCTTTCGGCGAAGGCTCCTTGATTTTAAGTCCTTGGAGTAGGACTTTCCTTCTTGTTCATTCCTTGGGTGCACTTGATGGCTCCGGAGATGGAGACCGTGGTGTGTGCACCTCCTTTGCTTTCCAAACCTGCCTTGGATTGGCGAGTTCATCCTCCTTGAGTTCATTGATCTTGGCCTCTGGGTACTGTTTCTTTTGGTGTGGGGCTCGAACTCTTCTTCTTGGTGGTTGTGCTTTAGCCTGTTTGTTAAGTTTATAACCATTGAAAGCACATTTTACCTTGTGACTCGGGAACTGGAAGTGGATCTGGCTCGATCCAACGTAGATGACCGCGTTGGTTGTGTTGAGGAAGGGCCTTCCCAAGATGACGGGGACTTCCGCGTTAGCTCCCATGTCTAGGATGATGAAGTCTATGGGAATATATTCATCTTGTATGTTCACCAAGATATCCCTTGCTAGTCCTTTGGGAAACTGTATGGTTTGATCTGCCATCTGCAAGCGAACACATGTAGGGACCAAAGGTCCTCCTAACAAATTATAATAAGTTACCTTAGACATGATGTTGACGCCCGATCCGAGATCGCAGAAGGCGGTGTGGAAGGTTTGTTGTCCGATTGAGCACTTGATCGTCGGGTGGCCTGGATCTTCCTTCTTCATGATGAAAGGAGGATCGAGAAGATAACTCCCATAGGAGTGAAGTGGAGGCTTACCGTACTTTGTTGTTACCATGTTAACATGCTCAATTGAATCCTCTGGTTTCCCAGGAATTTTACCTTGTTCTATAGATGGCATAGCTGCTGCTAAGTGAGCTAATTGGGTTTCTAGCATTTTATTAAAACTCAATTGATTTTTCATAGCAGTTGTAAAGCTATCCATCTTTTCACCAAGAGTTTCAAGAACTTTATCAGTGGCAATCATCTTTTTATTTATACCATCATTAATCTTAGATTGACCAAGAACAAGATCTTTCAATGAAGGCTGGTTATTATAAGAATTGTAATTATTGAAATTGTTCTTACCTCCATTACCTTGGTAGAAGGGGCGTGAATTCCATCCTCCTTGTTGTTGGGGTCGATACCCGTTGTTGTTGTTGATGATGAAGTTCACGTCCTCCTTTGATGTCTCGGGCAATTGTTGCCCGAGTGATCATTTCCTCCGCACACCTCGCACCATGGATCGGCTTCAATAGCTTGTGCGGCGGTGAAAGGATAGATGGCCTCTCGTTCCTTCTTCGAACTTTCTTCTATCTTCTTCATCAGGAGATCCATCTTGGCATCGAGTATGTCCACCTCGTTAACGGTGTGAATACCTCTCCTCTTCGGCTAGAGACATTCCTCACCCCATCCTTGGTTGATCACCATCTTCTCGATGAGGTCTTTGGCATTCCTCACTATGTGTTGGAGAAATGCCCCTCCTGCGGCAGCATCAAGGTGATTACGGGCCAGGCTAGTCAGCCCGTGGTAGAATCCTTGAATCAGGAGCTAGTCGTCTATCCCATGATGAGGACAGGCACGAATGTACTCCTAGAGATGCTCCCATGCTTCGGGAATCGTCTCGTCAGACTGTTGTTGGAAGCTTGAGATCTTTCCACGAAGAGCATTGGTTTTGCCCGTCGGGAAGAACTTCTTGAGGAATGCGTTAGCACACCTCTCCCATGTAGTGGCTTCTTCTTTGTGGGCGTAGAACCATTGCTTCGCCTTTCCCAATAACGATAATGGGAAAAGACGAAGGCGAATGGCATCAGACGCCACTCCCTTGATAGTGAAAGTGCCACATAACTCCATGAAGTGCTGGAGATGAGCATTGACATCCTCATGGGGCTTCCCGTAAAACGGATTGGCCTACACCATGTGGATCAAGGCGGGCTTCAGCTCGAAGGTGGCATCCCCAAAGTTGACCTCGGGACCCTGAGCTACATGGGTAGCCGACGGAGCCAAGAAGTCAGAGATTGCCTTCTGGGCCATAGCTTCCTTGAGTGGTGGTGTAGAGCCTCCTTCCTCAAACGGATTCAGGGTCGAGATGATCCTCTAAGGAGGAACTTGATGACATCTAGTTCTCCTCAACAGCTACTCAGGATCTTCTAGGTAGTTTTCCAGCAGTTGGAAACCGCTCATAAACTGTCTGGCTTCACAAGAAAGGAAGACACAGACAGGGGTAAGCCCCTATGACTAATTGATAGCTAAGTTAACGAGAATCTTTGGATTCAATCTAATTAAAATTTCTAGGCTATGCTTTCCCCGGCAACGGCACTAGAAATGCTTGTTGACATTTCTTAGCGTCGCACAAAAAATAGAGATAAATCCCTATCCCCGACAATGGCGCCAGAAATGCTTGTTGACATTTTTTAGCGTCGCACCAAAAATAGAGATAAATCCCTATCCCCGGCAACGGTGCCAGAAATGCTTGTTGGTATTTCTTATGACTATTGGATAAATCGCAAGCGCACAGATTATACCGTTGTAGCACTTCACCTAGGAGTATTCCAAGGTATCATAATTTATATTTTCCCAAGGGAAAGTTGTGCTAGAAATAATAATTAGAGAGAGATCCTAAAGAGTACCTCAACTTAGTACCAACTAGTATAAGGGGGTAAACGATATATGTGATAGGAAGGGGTTGATGAATGAACAAGCCAAGGTAAATGATACTTAGAACGGACTAGATAGAATAGCTAGGTGGGAGGACAACGAGAGAGTATAGCGACTCCTATGTACTTTACTCTACTTCAATATACTTAGCTAATTAACTAGTCTAAACATTATAGTTTGCCTCCTCAATACAAGTATGCTAAGCGAGGGGATAGATCAGTACGAGGACAAAACTCCTACCCAACCGCGCCCTCGTTTTATGGGGGCCTTACCTTTTAAGAACTTGCCTAAACAACACGTGGTGGAATACAACGACTAGACAAGGCTATCACCTCTTGCTAGCTACCACAAACAATCCATGCAGCAAGCAGTAACCAAGGGTAAGATAACGTATAAGAACCACGCTTACACACAACTTACTACTTTGACTACGATCTATAATCAAAGCACCCTATGACAGGCAATGATCGCATACAGGAAAGGTCACAAAGATCACAGACTATGAATGTAAAGGCTATTAAAGAGCAAAAGCATATAACAATACTATATCTAGTATAGTAATTCTCAAAGTAAATACTATGTAAAGTAGAGAGAAAAGATAATATATTGATAAAGATAAAGTCTTACAAAGAAGGAAAGACACAAGAGTTATACTAGACTTTCCAGAAGACAACTCCAGAAATCCCGAGCACAGCTCGACTCAACTCTAACTCCCACTCTAGACTAAACTACTAGAACAATCTAAGGAATAGATCTTGTAGGCTTCTTCACCATGTGTAGAGAGGGGGCTGTGACCCTCTATTTATAGTGGGGTAGAGTAGGGGCTACTCCAGCGCCTTCCATCCAGGGCCTTCCATCCTCCACCCTTAGATCCAACCGACCCTTGAACCGACTAAGGGATGGATGGCGTTGATTTCCACATGTGCCAAGGGGTATGGCGGTTGGAGGGACCCAACCGACCTATTGAGGCGGTCGGCCGACCACCCTTATGGCAGGTGGGCCCTCCTCTGGCCTCT
Organism: Microstegium vimineum; assembly: GCA_022036555.1. Classification (NCBI taxonomy): domain Eukaryota; kingdom Viridiplantae; phylum Streptophyta; class Magnoliopsida; order Poales; family Poaceae; genus Microstegium; species Microstegium vimineum. The sequence continues at coordinate 15,065,983 of CM039119.1, forward strand.
GGAAGTGGCCCCACTGGTCAGGGGACACGGTGGGAGCCAGGTGGGTCCAGGGGGTGGTCGGCCACCCCCCCCCCTTGGGGTGTCTAGCACACTTCGTCCTCCCTGGTGCTGGTCCCACTTGTCATTGAGGTTGGTTGTTGGTTCTGAAGTGGTTGTCACGTTTATCTCCTTGGTGTGGGCCTATGGATCCATATGCTCTCTTTGTGAGCCGTTGAGAGAAAGCATAGAGTGATCCAAGGGTTGAAAATCACTCTGGGATGCTTCTCTTGGATCATGGCCGAGAGGGGAGCCAAGTGGGCCCATAGGGTGGTCGGGCGACCCCCTATGTGGGTCTCACTGGCCCTCCTTTGCTTCATTTACTCATTCCTGCATTCAAACACTCATGGACATGTGGAACTAGTTATTTGATAAAATATGCTCATGATGTGTTTGTTTATCCTTGATCCTGAGGTTGGTGGCAGCAATTTGGTTATGAAAAAGTGTACCGTAATTTGTGCCAACAATTTTTTGGTAGTTATATATTCTTTTATTATTTAATATATATATATATAACAACATGTAATTTAAATAATTCATACATACATCTATCATTACTTCAAAGTTTCATGCTCGCAACAAAGTTACAAGTGTATGGCACCCTATATACATTAGTCTCATGCTCACACACATAAAGTTACAAGTGTATCACACACTATATACATCAATAGTTTGCACATGTCCTCTAAAAACCGCCCCGAGTAAGATTTAGGCTATAAACCTCTGTGAGCGCTTGGTGCTCTGGCTTGGCTAATTCACTGTCATGATCATGATATTTTTCAAAAGTTGAGATGATTTGTTTGATTAGGAAAAGACTCACGTCCTCAATTATGTCGTACAACGTCTTTTCATTGATGGTCGTCGCCTTGGCTTTCTTCGAAGGTTTCTTCATGTATCCGGCCGTGTCTCCTCTCATGTACTCGCACACGTAGTATCCACAGAAGACAGACCCTGGTGGTTGCTTGTGGCACTATATACAAAACAGAAAAGTGGTTATTTATAGATGCTCGCACATGTGGATTTTATAAGAGTAAGTTTTCATACAACTTACCGGCCAGTCATATATAACTTACAATGGCTCCTTTTCTTTTTTTTCTTTGAATCAAGCTTTCCACCGTGGATTTTATAAAACCACCATGCCCTGCAAACTCGAATACAATCATCATGTTAATTATTCTTAAAATCTTATAATGCAAACGTATATGTGCATATCTCGACTTACAGCTCTAAGTTCTCAATGAAACCTGCATAGTTTGCTAGCGGGTAATTTTCGGAGTCTAGTACCACCACCCTTCCTTTTCTAGGATAAATGATGACACAGATCTAGTGGTCCCTGCATGATACATTTGTGCATTGAAATTATGTAGTTTGATCACCCAAAGTTATACAGTGCCACTGCCCAAACTCATACTTACCCAAAGTTGTATGGTGCCACTATACATTTCCTATCTTGATACTTCTTCATACACTTTGCAATGTAGAAGGAGTACTTGGATTCAAATTGAAACTTTAAATTTTGCTTTTTCGCGGCCTGTGCTTCACCTTCTAAACCCAATAAGTCATCATCGTTGTTTTCCCCGATTCTGAAGGTGTGCCTTTCTTCATATATATCAATTGGGTTCAGATAGCCAACCCTTTGCACGACACAATAATCAAAATCCTGACCGTAAGTCTGCTCCTCCTGATCATATAGCATTCTACAAGGCACATGCATGTCAGATATTGAACATTTGCAACTACAATGCAAGTCATATATTGAATATTGATGCAACTGCAATGGATGTGTAACTATGTAACACTTACAATGCAAACGTCGTTATGATCTGTACGTCTAGCTTCTCAAAGTTCATCCTCAACCAAAGGTCTTCAAAGCTAATCACGCACAGATCATGAACACTTTGAAATGCCTTATGTGGTATACGCACATTGATGGCGTGAATGCCAGCAGAAGAGGCTCTCATGTACCAGTCATTCAACCTTTTTACATTGTTTGGCACCTTTTGGAGTTTATTCCAGTTCAGTAGAGGCTTTCCCAACACATAGTTTTTAGGCATAGACTTGTAGTCTTCAAAAATGGGCACCTTGAATGTGTAGAGAATTACCTTAGGCACCAGCTGCGCTGACTTCCTGTGCTCAGACAAGTCGCGGACTTCAATTTTGAGTTTTGTCTCAAGTCCTTTCAAAAATCTAGCCGTGCCAGCTGTTTTCTTCTTTGGCTCGAAGGGGGAAATCAACTTGGGCACCGAAAACTTCTTCTTTGGCGGTGTTGGTGTTTGTTTAGGATCTTTGGCTTCTTCTTTGGCGGTGTTGGTGTTTGTTTAGGATCTTTGGGTTGTGGGGAAGGTGTAGATTTTTGTTGTGGAGGCGACGGAGGTGATGTTTGTGGTGCAGATGGTACTAACTGTGGTAGAGGTGATGACTGTGGCGGAGGTGACGGAGGTGGTGGAGGTGATGACTGTGGCCGAGTGACGGAGGTGGGCTCCAAAGAGAATGGAATGGTGATGGTGGTGGGTTCGAAAGAGGATCAGTAGGTCTTGATGACTCCTCAACTGGTATCTCTTGTGAGGATGGTGGTGGCTCCCTCAGCTGGACGTCTCGCCGAGGCCAAAGAATGAAATTGTTTAGAGCCTGTCCGAGTTTCTCAATGTCCTCGGGACCGGGGATGTCTAAAATCTTATCCTCATATCCTTGGACCATAGTCGATACTTCTACTCTGTAGTAGTCTTCAGGAATGTTAGCACCGTGGTACTTGCGTCCTGGGATCCTTCCCTTGTATGGTGATTGTTAATGCAATATCTTATGACTAGGGAGCAAGCCACAGGAGGAACAATGTCATCAACCAGATATTGAACCTTATTCCCGGTAGACGCGACACTGCTTGGTACCTCGGCAACGGTCTACTGAGACACCACTGGGACTAGCTGCATCTGGGGTGCCTGAGTGCTCATTTGTTGATTTGACACTGCACTCACCAGTTTCTGCATCAACTCAGCAGGAGGATCATCTAGCAATTTCTGCATAAACTCTATGAACTCTTTCTTAGCCTCCTCCTTCTAATAGCTAGTCATTTCATCCTTGTATCGATCACGTTTCCTATACTCACCTTCCCACTGAGGGCCAAATCCCTCCTTCCATCCTTCTTTGGATGACACGCCTCGAACACGGCCAGGATGCTCAGGGTTACCTAGGCCCTCGCTAAGGATGTCCCTCTCTCTTCATGGCTTGAATTTAACTTCCTGTTGCTTGGTTGCCACTGCAAAGATGTTCTTTGCTACTTATTCAACCTGTGGGTCATCAAAGGACAAACTGATGTTGGTTTCCTTTGGTTTTCGAGCCCGAATCCCATTCGCGGACCATTCACCAACTTGTTCGGACAGCGCCGACAACCCTTTCGCCCTCTGCGCAGCCTCTTCTTGTTGCCATTTGGGAGCTTGACGCTGATAACCACCTGTGCCTAGACAATGGTGGTACTTATTCTTCTTTGCGAGTGTGGAGTTGGCTTCGCTAATAGCTATGAAGTCTTTCCCTTTCCTCTGCTCTAGAAAGACCGCCCACTGCCCTTTGGAAATCTTGTACTCTGTTGTAGGGTCCAACCCTTTCTTAGCAAACTTGGTATTCAAATCTGATCTCCAGTTTCGGAAACTGATCGCACACTGCTTCAATGTATAGTCCTTTATCAGTGCCTCTGGTATGGCTCGAGGAAACTGGAGCCTCGTCTTCATTTTAGCATAGTATGTGTTAGCACGCACTTTGTTTTACTTTGGAAGCATGTCTGTGATAATACTCAAGAATTCATCAAAGCCAGCATCAGAAATACCAAACCTAGCTTTGCATACCAACAACTTTAGTACCGAACGCAAGGTCGTGAACTCTTTGGTGCAACCCTTAGACTCATCGTACAATGACTCTTTTGCTGCCTTCATCAGGGCCTCCATACCTTTCTGGAAGAACATTGATGGATCTTCTGTATGACGACGCAACATTGCCTCCAGAAATTCTGCATCTTCTGCAGCCATATTATTTTGCATCACATCAGTTCTGACGCCTTCAATTCCTCCAGCGAAACCATGATCTGGACCATCGGTGACAGGTTGTTGTGTCTCGTGTACTAACTGAAACCCACCGTCAACAAGCATATCTGGACCATCGGCGTCGATATTTGCACGGCTAACAGTTGTATAAGGCACAGAGCTACCCTCTCAATGCTTTGTCCAAATCAAGTAATCCTTCATAAATCCTCGGCGGACAAGATGAGAATGGATTTGTTGATGGTCATCAAATACAACAACATTCCTGCAGTCCATGCATGGACAATGTATGTGGGTCTTCTTTGTTCTCCAAGCATGGTTCGTAGAGGCATCAATAAACTTATGAACCTCAGGTATGTATGATGCATCTAGCCTTGATAACTTATACATCCAGAATGACCTCTCCATCGATCAATACCTGACTTTCAAAAGGGAGAGACGACAAATATTATGTAACCATCTTAATCAACCTGGCCTGAAGAAAATGGATTAAAACTGAACTTTCTTAGCAATCTCCTTCCAAGAAATAAAGATCAAAACCTCCCCCTTGTATTTTGATAAATATGGCTCTCCAAAATCACCTCCTTCCAACAGTCCTCAAATCAAAATACCTCCTTATCTGTGTAAATGAAGTTTAGAGAGGATTTACCTCGGGTATAGAGTTTAATAGCTAGGGTTTAGGGTTTAGCTAGGGATTATTAGCTAGGGTAACTGGATTAATTTAGCTAACGATTTATGATTTACCTAGTGATTATTAGCTAGGGTCTAGGGATTATTTAGCTAGTTATTAAAGTAAAAAAATCTAAGTATCATAATTAAATTAAAAAACATAAGTATCATTATTAAAAACATAAATTAATGAAACATAAGTGCATTTAGTGGATGAAATAAATTGAGAAATAAAAAAGCATAATAAAAAATCTAAGTAGAATAATTAAAAAAAACTAACAAAAAAACTACACTTCCCTTCCCTCTATACATAAATTCTATTTAACACAACATTGATTAATGAAAACAAGTAAATATATATAGCATAAATAAACTAAATTAAAAAGCAAACATGAAAATGGAGAGAGGAGATATATTATATAATTAATTTAATCAACCTCACATGAATAAACAAAGAAAATAACCTAGGTATTCTTCTCTCTCACTCATGGTAAAACCCTAGATCCAAAATGTGACTCAAATTAAGCAAATAGGAGTCAAATGAGGCTAAAGAGACATAAACTAACCTTTTTTAACAACATCCTTCCAAGAAATGAAGATCAAAACCTCTCCCCCTGTAGTTTGAAAAATTTGGACCTCCAAAATCGCCTCCAATGGAAGTTGACGGCGAGAACTATAGCTGGTCGGGAGAAAGAAGAGAATAGGGGTGGGGAGGAAGTATATATAGGCAGGATGCACCACTGGCGGTTGACATAACCCAACCGCCAGTGTAAATCGCCCCATTTACACTGGCGGTTGAGTTATGCCAACCGCAAGTACCACTGGCGGCGGTTGGCATAACCCAACCGCCAGTGGTAATCAATCTCCACAGGCAGTTGGAAAGTCTGTCCGGGCCAAAATACACCATAAGCGGCGTGACAATCAAAACCGTCTGTGGTGTGTTTTGGGAGACGCCAGTAAAAAGATGTGTTTTCTACTGGTGATGAGGTGGTGTTGTGACGGTGATAATACCCATTGGGCCGGCCCCGTTTGACTCTGCCGGCGCACCCGACAGTGGTGCGGTTAGTTGTGCTATTTGGTGGACTCAGGCTTCGCTAACGGGGGTTCTTGTGGTTACGTCGGTAGGTGGCGAGGGTGTCTCCGGCTCCATGTCTTTTGGTGTGGTGCGAGGTGGTCCCCACGGTGGCTAAATGAATATTAATTCATCTGCTTGTTATAGTGGTACCCACCAACTATTTATAGGACATGCCCGTGGGCACAATGAAATTACAAACCAGCCTTTCTAAGCAGGGCGACATTTCACTAGGGGTACAAGGGGACATTCTACGCCCCTGCCTCAACCACCCCGTCAATAGCAGGGAAAACTCTGCTTCTGAGGACAAACGCTCTTCGTCTCCTTCTGAAAGCATCGGAGTAGAAGGTCGCCTTCCGCTCAAGAGTCGAGTCACTTAGCACCCCAAGGCCCATAGGTCTTGTTGAGATTTGTCAGGAATTTGATGGAGGTTATCACGGTGTTACTATAGTAGTCGCCGATGGTCCCGGACACTTGTGTGACCACCTCAGCCTCGCCGAGCTGGATCTGCATTGCGTGCACCAACCACCAGGACAAGAGAGCGAGAAAAATAAAGGATGAATAATTATTATACATAATGACCAATATATATATATATATATGATCTGCGAATCCGTCGAGCAATCTACAGACTACAATATAATTATGAACGTGCTAATAATCCACTTAGCTTGTTATTACCGTGTGAGGCTGTCCACCGGAACCGCCCCAGCGACCAGCAGAGCCCTTTTGGCCAGCATTGTCCACGTAGGAGAATGCAATGGAGTCCACCACATCGCCAGTGGCAACGGTGATGCTTTCCAGACGCCTGGGTGCTTCTGCGATGTCCATTGGAGACCCTCCGCTACCACCGAACAGCCCAGTTTTTGTGACGGTGTACTGCATATATATATATATATATATGTGTGTGTGTGTGGAAGAAGTTGGATTGTTTCCTCGATCAGAAGCAAACAAAGCTACCGATCGACTTCATTAAAAAAAACTACATGTTTACCCCCTCCAAAAATTAACTAAGGCCACGTAGACAGTACTAGTTATCTGCTAATAATTATCTATTTTTGGATCCAAACATATATAGATAATAGAGTAGCAAATGGTTAGATAACAACTATCCCAGTACAACTAGACCAAATAAGATAGTAGTTCAAATTTGACAATGAATCCAAACAGAACCTGTTGACACCGTTTTTTCAGCACGTATCAAATGAGCTAAAGCTTGGCTGGTCAGCGGTCGTTCTCCATCGGCATCGAGAAATCGTGAGGCAGTATTTGCCGATGAGAGTATGCTGCGGGAAGACTAAGTGTATTGCCGATGGAGGGCGAAGGTTTTGGATGTTGCCGATGCCGATTGCTGATAAGCTTAATTGGTGAAGTCAGGTACACTGGGCTGTAAAGTTGTTGTTGCCGATTGCCGATGAAGAGATGTGCCGATTGAGTGACTTAGCGCTCGATGTCAACAAAAGGCTGCCGGTGGTCAAAGAAGGAAGTCGCGGATTAAAGGGATCTGCCGATGGAAAGTTTCCATCGAAGGGAAGACATAGGGAAACTTGTGATTTTGTACCAGTATCATTATAGCAGTTTGAGTCCGACTCTTGCATGAGTCGTTTGTTTTCCTTTAAAATAGGTATGTTTGTTTAGGAAAATAATATTATTGTTTTAGATCCGACTCTCGTGCGAGTCAGTTTCCTTAAAGTTAGGAGTTTGTTTTAGGAAGGATACGAGTCGTGTCTCTGTACAACTCTCCATGCGGGAGTATAAATATGTGCCCGAGGGCTACGTGTATGACAATCAATCCAATATCAAACAAACCAATTTTACTCTTATTCTACTTTTTATCGCAATTTACCTTTATTGCATTAGTTATAGCTTTTTAACGAGTTCTTCAAGCTTCGACGGGCTGCGTCACCTTGATCTCCGTCAAATCCTTGCAAGTTCCGCGTGGGAGTACCTCTGAGCCTTGGCATCCGGGCGCATCGTTGTTGTCTCGTTTAGCTCTGCTCTAGTTATCCTGATCAAGCCTCAATCCCAGCATCCGGGCGCATCGCCGTTGTCTGGATTGGATCTTGCTCTAGTTATCGTCCTTGTCGATTAACTGGTCAAATCGACTGGCACGCCTCTGGATATCGAATTTCGGGTATAAGCCCGAGGTGTTCGCAGATCCTGACGTTTTTTGTGTCAACACCTCTTTTGGCACGCTCGGTGGGACCGATTATACAATTTTTATATCTATTATGACTAATCCAAGGAGTGTCATTGAAGTCTCCGCAGCAGATCTGACAGATCGTCAGAAGCAGTCTATGGAGCAGGCTATGGAGGAGTACAAGCGGTTGTATCTCAAATCCTTCAGCCTCAATAGAATCGGCGAGGCGGTCCAGAAGCAAGATCCACCGTCACCGCGGCAGATCACTTTCGACGCCGATCCTGGTAAAATGCAAGAGATGGCTAATTCTGCATTAAATAATGTATTAGTTAGCCAATCCAATGTGTTGTCCGATACCGTATGCAATGCTGTCAAGCAAGCTTTCAAGGGACAGGCACCATATTATGTTGGTCCAGAGTATCGTCAATTCGGATCGCCATCTGTTGCGACTCCATCGGCGGCTCCAAGGGTGTCCACACCAATTATGAGCCGATCTGCCGGTGAGATCGCGCCACCAAGATTGAGCCCAACAAGCACTACTCAGGTGAACACAAATCTGGTGGCTTCGATAATGTCTGGACCTGTGATCCAGAATCAGCCAACTTCTCCCAACTGGTGGGGATACGGTATGTCTCCAAGTTTATCTGTTGATTCTAGATTGGTCCAAGATAACCATGCAGGGTGGAAGGTTCCCATGGCATCGGCGACATCTGTACAGCCGATGATGCATTATGCTATATCTTCTCCAACAGTGCAGTTGCCAACAGGGAATCTGTAAACGGCAATACCCAGAGGGCCGTACGCCCAACCATCGGCAAGTCACTTGCCGATACAACAAGGCCCAGCAGTTGCAAGTCAACCCATGGCGGCAATAGTTCTTCAAACTGGAACACTTGCTATTCAAGGTAGCTATGCTGTTAATTATCCGGCGCCACAAGGACGACAGGCATCAGCTGGCTATCAGCCATCGGCAACTTCTTGGCCGATGCAACAAGGTACGCCGATTGTCAATCAATCTGTATCAGCAATGACTGCTCAAGCTGTGGTACCCATGAGTCCAAGCGATCATCCGAGGGTACAACAAGAACAAGCATCAGCCGGTTATCAGCTATCGGCAAATGCTTGGCCGATGCAACAAGACGTGCCAATAGTTACAGTCTATATCGGCAAATTCTTGGCCGATGCAACAAGGCATGTCGAGTGTCAGTCAGTCTGCATCGGCCGTGGCTGCTCAACCTACGGTGGCTACAAATCAAAGCTATCATCCCAGGATACAAGAGTTGCAAGAGTCAGCTAGCTGTCAGCCATCGGCAAATTCTTGGCCGATGCGACAAGGCATGTCGGGTGCCAATCAGCCTGTATCGGCAATGGCTGCTCAGCCTGTGGTACCCAAAAGTCAAGGCTATCATCCGAGTGTACAAGGACTGCAAGAATCAGCTAATTATCACGTGTCGATGACATCTAATGCAGGCTGGATCGGCCAATTACCGATTCAGCAACAAGTTGTACAGCCTGGGCGCCAAGTGACGGGAGTTCCGCAGTGTTGTCCGGTGAATCTTCAGAATGAAGTATCGGTACATCAACCGATAAGTACTACACCGCAACACTCGCAAGTGTACAATGAAACATCAGTACAGCAACCGATGAATATAATGTCACTACGCAAGCCAGCAACCGTACAAAATGGCACATCGGCAACGCAGCCGATGCATAATGTTCTGATGACTGGTACTGGGCACGCACCAATCATTTCAAGTACTTTGACGTCAAGACTTGAGGAAATACATCAACCTGCTCATCCAGTAGGCGTCCAGAATTGCTCATCGGTTAATAAGCCGATGCATAATATTCAACAGATTGGTGCTGCTGATGTGTCGGTTGTTCCGGCCTGTTTAATACAAAGATGTGAAGAAGTGCATCTATCTGCTCGGCCAGTGAGCGAGTCTGCGCATCGGCAAGATCCAGACACAAAGGTGTTTTCGACCGAGAGAGTGGAAGCTTCGGATTCGGACGAAGAGCCGAGTATCAGCGTCCCTGAGGTGTTGAAATTCACCTTCGATATCATAGAGGCCGATCAGGGCGTTGAATCATTCGAGCCCAGGAAGACTCGGAACGCAACGGTGCTCTTCGTTGGACAAGGGGATTCCGAGTCAGGTGAGGAGGTGAATATCGGCACTGTTGAATGGGTGCAAAATGAGGAGCCGGTACCTTGTGCGCTTGGCCAGAAAAGGATTGGAAGGTTCACCTTCGATGTCACGAAAGCCGATGGGATATTTGACTTATTGCTTCAGGAAGGGCGAATTAAGCTAGCCCTTAATCAAGTAATTCCATCGGCCGAGGAACTCAAGAAGACCAGGTACTGCAAGTGGCACAATGCAACTTCTCATAGTACCAATGACTGCAAAGTGTTCAGGCAGCGGTTGCAGTCAGAGATTGACTCTGGACGAATCAGATTTGAAAATTCTAAAGTTCAGAAACCGATGGAAATTGATCAGCGTCCGTTTCCAAATAATATGGTTGAAACCAGTGGAAAGACTAAGGTGATGACATCGGATGCTGCCAGAAAGAGTGCATCGGTAGATCCTAATCATCAAGTGGCTAAACGTGATGTAGAAAAGTTTGTCGATGACAGGAAATGTAAGAGAATTGCCGATGAAGGTAGCAGTGCCCATAGGGCTCCTGGCGTTGTAATCACTCACAAACCGCCAAGGAAAGAGTATCGGCAATCGCAAAAGGAGCGGCATCGGCAGGAAGAGAAGGAACAGGAACGGCTTCGGTAGAAGGACCACTGGAGGTGTCCTTTCTTCGTTCACTGTTGGGAAGAGGGCATTAAACTACCCACTGCTGATAACTGTCCTGAATGCAACGGGTACTACACTGTCGATCGGTTAGGTAAGAAACCTTGTTTTGATGGTCGAGCATCCAGGTACGCTAAGCCACTCAGAGAAAAAAGGTCAGTGCATGACCGACTGGGGGGCAAGCTTAGTGCCCATGACAGGCTTGGCAGGCGCGTTGATCAAGAGGAGCTTGAGGAGATGGCCAATACAAGAGTGCCCGATGAGGAAGTGCTCTCCAGAGATTCAAACATCGGAAGAAGTGCCGATGTGAGTAATGAAAGGCAGCGTCAGCCTGTCTGGAAAACCAAACTTCCTCAGTGGTGCCCCAAAGGTCTGACCAAGACCCAGAAGAGAAGAATTCAGCGCGAACGCCGTAATGACTTATATGATACTGAAATTCTTTCAAGGGAAAAGCAGTGGAGGCCAAAGCGCAAAGATGGAGATCCATCGGCAAATGTTAATGTATTACCGATGGAATAACTGGAGTCGGTAATCTTGGATATTTTGGCTCAGGAGCAACATTCGGCAAACTCTGGCGATTCCAGTTATTGCACTTGGGGGCACCGGCTGACGGTTTGTGTATTGAAAGTAGCACTGCCGGTGAATTTGTTGGTTGCCAGAGGAAGATGGTTGTAAGAATGATTTTGCCGTGCTTGCGTGCGATGATTAAGTATGTGGTGCAAGTGTTTTGGGAAGTTGCTCCTTGTACTCTTTGGTGGGTCTATCGGCATTGTCCTAATTTTGGTCTGATGGAAGTATGAAGCCTCGTTGCCGATTATTGTTACAATCGGGCTAAATACCAGGGTCTGCTAAAAAGTTGGGATTACTCAGAGGATGTTAGCCGATTCGATAAGTCATGGTGTCGGTAATGGTTGCCGATAACTAGGTGAAAGAGTTTGTCGATGGTACTCTGGTATGAAAGTTGATTTTCACCAATTGGGACTAAGTTCTAGGCTTGGAGAATGGTTTCCTAATTAGGGAGGTCCTTATCGGATAAGACAGTCTGCTTCCAGCAATGCTTACAGTCTAGAAACTCTCGAAGGAGTCGACGTATAGCGTGCTCGTTTGAATGCCGATGAAAGGGAGGTTATAATGTATCGGTAAAAGTGTATTGAAATTATGTTACAGAGTAAAATCAAGTATCAATATTACATTTTGCCGGTGTGACAGAATTTAACAAGTTACAACAGGGAGTGGATAACTGATATCGCACGCAGGCGAATTTGTTCGATTTCTGCTATCTCCCTAGCATCCTCATCGGCAGAGCCTTCAACCGACTTGATATTCTTCTTTAAAGCGATGGCTTGTCGGGCATTGTTATCCCTCTCTTGTCGCAAAGCTTTGATGGCGTTGGGAAGTTGGGCTCTTTTCTGGCTGACTGCATTCAAAGATTCTTCAACCTTTCTTAGCTCGGCTTGCAGCTCGTCCTTTCTTACCGATAGTTGGATGAATGCCTGTTCAAGCTCAGTGCCTGAAGCTTCCACTTGGCCGATGTTCTTGTGCTTCTCATCGGCAATTTGCTTAAACTGGAGCATTTCTTCCGTGAGTTTGGATTGGGCGGTCCTGTTGGCGATACGGCTTGAGACCCGTTGGTATTGGAGTCGGCGACTCTCAAGGAAGGCTGCTTGAAGGAGGATCTCTTCTGCATCGGCAGGTAGTTGGCCTTGGAGATCCTTGAAGACTGTCCTTGCTGCATTTGAATCTTGGACGAGCTGTGACATATCTTGTTGCAGCAAGGAGAGCAGTACTTCGAGTTTGGATTTGACCGCTGCCGATAGAGCTGGGACAGAGCTTTCTTCCTCCTCATCGTCATCAGGGATGTCGATGGCAAACGAGAATAAGCTGTCGGCTCGAATGGGGCCTTCTTGGTGCTCCTCCTCGTCCTGGGGGTTGATGCCGAAGGAGAAGAGGCTGTCTGGGAGTCCTGGGCTTGAAAATGAAGAAGTTAAAATATGCCGATCATGAAGCTATACTGTGAATTTTTAGGTGACCAACTTACTATCTTGAAGCGGATTTCTTGCCTGGGACTTAGCATGTTGGAGGGTCTAGCCTCATCCTGGAGATCGGCAACAGTTGCTGATGAGTGAACTTCTGCTTGGGAAGCAGCTGATGTCGTCGGTGCTGGTGGCGTTGTTGTCGGCATTGCTTCCGACGTAGTAGCTGGCTCCCTTGGTGGCGATACCGCTCTTTCATCGGGGATCTCGGCTAGTGAAGGCGCCGATGCCGATGTCGCCGCTGCTGTTGCGGCAAGTGGAGTCATCCCCTGGTTAGGTCTTTCATCTGGTGTAGGCACTGGTGTCGATACCGAAGCTGTTGGTTCCTGTGGTGGCGATGCCATGCTCTCATCGGGGATTTCGGCCGGTGCCGATGCCGATGCCGCCTCCGCCGCTGCAGCAGGTGGAGTTGTCTCCTGGTCAGGGACGTCGTCCAAAGGATTATCAGGAATTGGAGCCGTCGACGGTCCTGCTAATGGTGCAGTGGTAGCTGGTGGCGCAGCTGAAGCCGATGGCAAAGATGGGCTAGTCAGCCTCAAGCGCCTTTTCTTCCTTGGCGCGGCAGCAGGAGATCCAGCCCGTTTCAATGAGGACTGGGGGGCATCGACAGCCGAACTTGGAGGTGCTTGTCTGCTTGGAGCAGCTGCCGATGACCTCATAGCCTGAAAATGTTCGGTGCAGGTTATACAAAGTAAATATTGCCGATGAAACAGTATGTAATCGGTATAGGTGAAGATGAGTTTACTGCAAACACCCGCGTCAGGGCAGCAGCAGCGGCCGATGTAGCCTTGGCTTTTGCAGGTGTCGATGTAGGTACCTGTTGAGGAGTGAAGGCAGCTAACGTGGGGGCTTTGTTGCCGATGAGCGAGATGGGACTCATCATCCGAAGGTTGAAGGGCTTGCCACTCCTGCTCATCGGGGGAATTGGATCGTCAACCTGTTGAGTATAAAAGGGTCAGATGTCGATGATAAGAGTAAAGTAATAAGGAATGCATCGGAATAAAATTTACCGTGTTGTCGGGAATGATGTGATCGGCGTCAATTATTTTCCGATAATAGTGCGATGACTTGGCAAACAATTGACACCTCCATTCTTGCCACCAAGATTTGTACTCATTTGTGATAAAGGAAGTTGGTGACCAGGAGGATAGATCAATGTCTGACACATCGGCACTGGGAGGAAGATTGACAACCTTGTTCCAGTCTAGAGCACTGGAGAATGTCTGCCTAGGCTTCACCACTTTGGAGAAGCAGAGTTTGATCGGCAGTTGGCCAAATGCCAGTTGTCTTGCCGCTGCCGATGGATGGTAAAACTCGTAGGATGGAGGGGCATTCTTCCCGGATCCAAAGATGTTCACTGGAATAGCTCGGGGAACGATGCTGGCCTTCAGGATTGTTTGGTTCGGAGGCACATTCCCATCGGTAATATTGAACAGCAGCGGGAATCGGTTGTCCTCGTCAACGTATGGCCACCAAAGCCGTTCCAATGCAGGGATTCCATTGTAGAATTTCTGAAAGAAAAAGCCAAACTGCTCTGCATCGGCGTCGGTCCCTGGCAGCACTATGATGGCCTCCCCAAAGTTGAGCGGAGAACGAGTTGCCGATTCGTCGTCCCTGTATTTGTGATTTTCCGATATGTCTCTGGGGAATTGTTGAGCAAACAAATCAAACTGGAGAGTTTTGTACATATGTGCATTTAACCACATGTTTACAAACCACCAGGGGCCTCCGAGGTTGCCGATGGGTTCACCTAACAACAGCTTCTTGGACACTTGATGAAGAAGACGGTACACTGCTCCAAGAAGGTATCGGCCGAGAGGGAGTCTTGTCCCATCGGCTAAGAGCTCTGCTGCTGGGAGGTACATTGTGGTCGGCCCGACGTTTTGCCACAGAAAATGAATTTCTCTAGCCACATGTTCAGGAAGGTGGCATGCTCCCTCTGGTTTACCGATCCGGTTTTCTGATAATCCTGGATATAGCCGGACCAGCCGCCGATATTACGAGTGTTCACCTTGTATTCGCCCTTCCTGTTGAACAGGGTAAAGGTATCGGCAGAAGAGACATCCAAGCCGGTCAACATATGGATATCGGCAAGGGTGGGGGTGGCTGGTCCATGCCTAAATAGGAAGGCATTCATGCTATCAGAACAGAAGTATGAAGCTGTCATCAACATGTTCTCGTTCTTTTCCATATCGGCAATGGAAAGCCTGATGCACTGATCCAAACTGCGCTCTTGCCAATAGACTTGCTGCGTCCTGGCAACCCTAAGGTACCAGTTCTTCCATCCTTTGGTGGGCTTGGGCCATGACCGGAAAACATCCTTCCATAATCCTAAACCAAAGCATTCAGATCTAAAAGGGATCCGGTTGGTTTCCACATTGATCAAATAGCTGGGGTCAGGATTCCCCATTGGGCCTAAGCAAGTAAAGCTGGATTGTTCGAGAGGATCACTACCTTGTTGTACAGTTCCTAGGGTTTGAAGAAAAGGAAGGAATGAATCAGAAAAGAAACGGAGAAGGTTCTAGATTCGTGCAGAAAAGAACCGGCAAGAGGATTGAATGGGAAGGAAAGAAGACTTTACTTTGGGGATGTCGACTTGGATTGCCATTGGAGCTGAAAGAGTGCTTATGGTTCATCCTTGATTGAAGGAAGAACTGTTGCTTGAGCTTGTGTTCTTCGGGGGCGCCGCTGGAGGTTGAAGACGAAGGCAGATGGTGTGAAAGTGAAAACGGACTCGGGGTAAAAAGCAGATTGGGTCCCGGTAACTTTTATAAGTTTACTCAGGGGTATTTTGGGGTTTCGGTTCACACTGTGCAGGGATGTAGAGAGGCCCGCGGTGGATACGCACGATGATCGAGGGAATTTGCAACTGTTTGTGCTACAATCGAGGGATTTTATTATTAAATTGCAGTTCCGCGCGCGGGGATCAAGGAAACTGTGCATTTATCTCGAAGGTAACAGTTACAGCAACGGCTACAATAGAGAGAATTTCGGCACGTAAAGTATTATACGCTCCGAAACTGGGGGGCATGTGTTGACACCGTTTTTCAGCACGTGTCAAATGAGCTAAAGCTTGGCTGGTCAGCGGCCGTTCTCCATCGGCATCGGGAATTCGTGAGCCAGTATTTGCCGATGAGAGTATGCTGCGGGAAGACTAAGTGTATTGCCGATAGAGGGCGGAGGTTTTGGATGTTGCCGATGCCGATTGCTGATAAGCTTAATTGGTGAAGTCAGGTAGACTGGGCTGTAAAGTTGTTGTTGCCGATTGCCGATGAAGAGATGTGCCGATTGAGTGACTTAGCGCTCGATGTCAACAAAAGGCTGCCGGTGGTCAAAGAAGGAAGTAGCGGATTAAAGGGATCTGCCGATGGAAAGTTTCCATCGAAGGGAAGACATAGGGAAACTGGTGATTTTGTACCAGTATCATTATAGCAGTTTGAGTCCGACTCTTTCATGAGTTGTTTGTTTTCCTTTAAAATAGGTATGTTCGTTTAGGAAAATAATATTATTGTTTTAGATCCGACTCCTGCGCGATACGAGTCGTGTCTCTGTACAACTCTCCATGCGGGAGTATAAATATGTGCCCGAGGGCTACGTGTATGACAATCAATCCAATATCAAACAAACTAATTTTACTCTTATTCTACTTTTTATCATAATTTACCTTTATTGCATTAGTTATAGCTTTTTAACGAGTTCTTCAAGCTTCGACGGGCTGCGTCACCTTGATCTCCGTCAAATCCTTGCAAGTTCCGCGTGGGAGTACCTCTGAGCCTTGGCATCCAGGCGCATCGTTGTTGCCTCGTTCAGCTCTGCTCTAGTTATCCTGATCAAGCATCAATCCCAGCATCCGGGCGCATCGCCGTTGTCTGGATTGGATCTGGCTCTAGTTATCGTCCTTGTCGATTAACTGGTCAAATCGATTGGCACGCCTCTGGATATCGAATTTCGGGTATAAACCCGAGGTGTTCGCAGATCCTGACGCTTTTTGTGTCAACAGAACCCTACAGAAAATGTGTACAATTATTGTTGTCATGTATCTCACTCACCCGTTTGAGCACCGGGCAGAAGGCATGGATAGTAAGTTCAACTATATTTCCATCGCTTCTCTGTTCATGGAACTTCTTGGAGATGACACCATTTGCCATAGCAAACTGACCGGTGCCACCAACAACGGCCCACTCCCCAGTTTCAACCCACTGAACCTGCACAATGTATGATAAAGATTACTACAACGGACGGATATATTATATATCTATTAGTGGTCATTGGATATGCATAGTCCTACGTCCTAACAACCTTTCATCCACGAACACTAGGCTTGGAGTTCTTCAACCTTTCATCCACGAACATTACGTCCTAACAACTGGATATGGAGGCCCTGTGCACGGGCAACAAGCTTTGCGTCGGGCCCTGGCCCGTCATATACTTCCCAGTTGTTGACTACGGTGGCACCAATACCAATTGGCGCCTTGCTCTCTATGATCCCAGCTTGGTTAGCCTTTGACCCCAAGGGCGTGTGGTACAGGTACAGGCCTTGGAAGTTTAGCTCCTTCCACTCAGTGAACGCCGCAGCAGGAGTGACTTGGAGCACGGATGGGGTGGCCATGGCGCTAGCTGTCTCTCTCTCGTCTAGGAGCTACGACTGGCTTGGGATGAGGATCGAGTTCTTGTGCTGTCGTGTGTGCGCTTCCCTGCCGTGTGCTTGGCTTGTGCGGCGGCCTAGTTTAGTAGTTTTTGTCGGCGAGCTGTTTCGTGTAACACGACCACACCCAATTCATGGGCACAAAGATGATTCAGATATGGCGATTCAAGGCAAGCTCTTGGCTTGTAACACGGCTATCTTGGTCCTAGGCAACCGATATGGACCAGAACTGGATCGGCCCACACCTCACGGATCTGTGTTGGGTCCAGCATGTGAAAGCCAACACAGCCCTTTTGCATGCACCGACGGTGCAAACAGTCAATCATTAGCTTCACCGCATTTTCTGATTCGGAAATCGGAGCCGCCGCCTCCTCGGAGACCTGTTCCGCTTAGGATGAGGATGTACTAGGTAGGTCCCGACAAGTTTTGGTTCAGCAAAAGGTTCAATATATACAAAAGAACAAAACTTCTCTGCACCACCAACACAGCACAGATTTTGTAAACCATTAATTACAGATGTAGAAAGTAGTACATTAATAGTACAAACTCCACCAATCAATCAATCAATGAATTTACAGGATAACTTGGAATGGGCTAGACAACAGATAATGAGACAGTCCAAACACAAACTAGCCTGATGGAGAGGACTGTACCCTTGAAAATCGATCACTGTCTGTTCATGATCTCCCGGTAGACTAAATCCACGAATTCATCGTTCTGCCACAAAAAAAAAATGAACTTCGTGTCTCAGATGAAGGAATATATCTAGGAACAGATTAGTGTACTACTACAAAATATCTAGAAGTTTGTTCTATTAAGCACAAGTCCAGCAGGACTGCGTTCCAATTGCTAGCTTCTCACGCATATATGCCTATACTACAGCTAGATGCCAAAGACTAAAAAGTTGACTTGAACAAGCAATATATTGAAAAAACCAACAAGAATAAGAAGAATACCTCCACAAGTCTCAGTAATGCATCTCTGACTTTGTCTCTAGACAGTGCTGGGCTCAAGACGGGTGCAGATGCAAGAAGCGATGATTAGTGCGGAACGTTGAAGTAATGGATTCATAGTGGAGATGTAGCCGTAGGTAACGAAACTGAAGCAAGGCCACCGTAGCGTAACGTGATGTGAGGTGAGCAGTGTCTCAGATTACTGTGCATAATCGTTGTCTGTGAAGCGTCAATGTGAAAAAGTGATGTTTACAAGGCTTGTGATTCAAGAACCAGTGCAAGACATCAGCAGACCAGAAACCGTGAGCTTGGAAGGAAGCAAATCAACTGGCGATTGTGCTGTAGTAACATGCTGCAGTGTACTGCGGGTAGCAGCAAAGGTTGAATTGGTTGCCTTGCAAACTTAAGCAGAGTTGCCACAAATTGCAGCTGCCTGTTCCAAGAGTGCACATTTAACAGAAAAAAGCTAAAGCGATATATACTGGGAAACTAGTTATGTAAACATCTTAAGGTTGAAAGAAGCCAAAAGTTAATGGGCCAGAATACATGTAAAATTGAACGAGGAGAGCAATTTCCATACACTGAAAAATGCAGTGAAGAAGCAATTGCAACCTCATTGTGAGAACCTGCTGCATGTGTAGGGGATGAGAAAAGATGATTTGGACGTAGTTATTGCAGGCTGTTCCAGAAAAAAGAAATAAGTAACGAAACTAACAATAAAAATTTGGTTGCTAGGGGGCTCTTCGAGAGCTCCTATTCAAATTCACTAGAAATATGGCTCAGGAATTAAATTTTAACCAAATCACTGAACGATAATACACTTAACCACGAAATTACAACCCCAAACACAAAAAAGAAGCTTTACATTATAGGATGCCATGGCTCAACATTAAGAGTAAGGTGAAGTGTCAAATAAGTTCACAAGAACAAATAGTCATAGGCCATGTTAATGCAACGTCATTATATTGTTTGTTTTCACATAATATGCTAATTGGAGTACAAAATTGTTTCTCATGCGATGCTGTAGATACAAAAAAATAAAATGTTGTTCAGTAACATAAAGTATGCATACATCTGAAGTAATTTCTAGTTTTTCACTAGCTATTTGATGAATTAGTGAATTAAACATTGAAGGGTCAAAAAATAAAGAGTAATATGTTGCACCATGTCCAACTGATTAGCAAGTCTCCCACCATACCATAACACACAACATTTCAAGTACCTTTGAACAGAGGAAATCTTCGGCTTTGGTGGCACCTTCGAGAAAGCATTCAGAATCCTGCGCAAAGTGATGTGTTGGTCACCAAAGGAATAGAAAAGCTCCAAGAATTTTGAAAGACCACAGTTTTGAAACCGGTACTGGTAAGATAGTTTCAGACATACATTAAGACAAAAGCACTGATGTGGCAATGAAATAACGTTAAGAAGCTGCTGTAGATTATATATTCACATCTGATTCTCATTTTGCTAAAAGCTATCACATCAACATAGACAATATCAAAACAATATTAAGTGTTCGCTTGCATATTTATTGTTTTATTGCTAAAGATTGTACATTTGGGAACATTAGCACAACACAGGTTCATGGGCATACCAACTTAAACTAAGGGGTGTCTTTATTCAAGGTTGGAGACTTCAATGCAACGTCCTGAAGACTTGAATCGTCGATTTCAACATTTAAAATGATTCTTTTTAGCAGGAGTCAGCAGATATTTTTAACCCAAATGTAGAAAAGGATGCAAAATCACTATATCCTTATCATGTTATTAACTCAACACCACTGCCACATGTCTTATACTCTTATACCAATGCGCAATAAATATTAGGCAGTTAGAAAGCTCAGTAATTGACACTTTTTCATATCATCGATGACTAAGATCGGTGCAGAAGGCATGTCTGGACTAATATATATCTTAGTGTTAACTCCGTACACACAACACTCAATAAACAATGATCATATCAGAAAAATGAAAACCTTAATAACTTGATGAAGTTGCCTTTGCCTATTGAAATTCATGACAAGGAGAAGAGACCTAAAGACAAAAGCAAGAATTACAAGTTTGCAACTGATACCTGCTGAAAAGATTTGCAACTTCTTGACACTCCTGAGAGTCATAAAACCATATTCCTATAACTTCTTGTGCAGAATTGCGGTACATTATATAAGGAGCTTGGAGTTGGTATTCAAAATCTCCCAAGAGATCTTCAACTAAATTATCTGTTAACAAGTGGAAGCCAATGGAATATGAAGAAAACATTTATTGGCAACATGAAGATACAAGCAGGCTACTTTTCATAATAAGCTTCTGCCAATCTTGTTTGAGAAGAATAATAAAAAAACTAAACATACAATCACCAACCAGTTTAAAAGTAACCCATCTTACTCTGCAGCTAAGTTTACTTCAACAATATAAATGTGGATATTATGGAATACAAAAATATTAACATCATATTTTGAAGGTGAATATCTTTTGCCTTTGCATCAATGGACAAAGTATAGAAAATGAGTAAAATATAAGAGTATCAATTTATTTTTTTTAGAAAGGACGGCCAAAGCTTTGCCGCTATTTCTATTAGACGAAGAAAGAGAAAAAAAGGCAAGTACCCGGCCAGTTTTTTAATGGAAACTGTGCCAAAAAACCATACAACTGAGGAGAGTGCACCATTCATCCTATCAACTTTGGTCCACAACCGAACCACTATCACAAGTCACACCACTACTTCCTCCAACTTGGTCAAAAAGACCCAACTAACAACTCAACTAGCAAATAAACACAACGACCTGCCGGGCGATTTGAGGCGCTACCATGAGCAACCACGGAACTGGAAAGTCTCATGTAACATCCAGCACGACAGGAGGAGAGGTAGTAAGGATGCCTCCAAGAAGGGAACAACGTCCGCAGACGTCGTCGTCCAAAGCTTTCGCCCCAACCTCAATCAGCCTCCACACCATCACCGCTGGAGACCCAACCCTACCAGGAAGGCAGGGAGCAGCAATTGTTTAGAAGCACAGCCCGAGGAAGGGGAAGGTAGTTGACGGGGAGAAGAGGGTCGGGATCAAAAGAAGCCCCAGTCGCCCAGCCGACAAACGTCCAAGCCCCTGTCAAGCTAGCCCCGCAATAACCATGCCGCGCAAGGCCTCCAGCAACCGCTGACCCTATGACACTACCACCACTGGCGAGCTCCACCAGAGCACCTCCGGCCCAGGGACTGCCAGACCCTGCATCAGAGGCGGCAGATCTGCGGCCTCACCTTGGCCTGGCACTGCCAGCTGTGCCACCATGGCACCACGGGCGTGCCAACGCCAGGCCGCCACCAGCCAGTGCCACCATGGCATTGCTGGAGCACATCTAGCCAAGCCTCGGCCGGCCATGCCACCACGACGTTGCCGATGAAGCCGCACCACCACCACCTCCGTGTGCGCTGCACCGACGACCATGGCCAAGGCACAGTGCTGTAGATCTGGACGGACGAAGCACACCAGCAGCTTTGCCCGCCGCACCACCGTGCCGCTGCAGTCGCCGTCCACCACCGCGTCGCTGCAGTCGCCACCCACCACCACGCCGTGGATCTGCGCACCGACTGACCAGATCCGGCAGAGGGGGCACGGCTCCGCGCGCCGCAGGCCGGAAAAACGCCACCGGCGCCACCCCCATGACTAGACCCACCTCAGGAGCACTGGGGAAGAGGGAAGATGGAGGAAGGGAGGGGAGTAGACCCAGCCGCCACCGTCCTTGCCTTCGGCCGGACTGCCGACGTCGGGCTCCAGCGGCGGCCAGGGATGGAGCACTAGGGGAGGGGCTCGGGGTGGGAGGAAGCAGCGCCGCCCGAGTCGCCCCTCCGTCACAGCAACGCGGGGGCTATCTGTTACCTTTAAGAGTATCTATTTATCATCTATTAAGTTGACAAAATAAAACCAGTACATGCTCCTTTCTCAGCTGGAGAACTATTTCAGTGAGAACATTAACATATAGTTTTATTAGGTTTGAAGTATTAACAAAAGGGGAAGAAGTTAGCAACATCAATAACAAATTATGCAAAGAAATATGTTTGGTTTTCCCCTGAAAACTGAAAGTTTATGAACTTCATGAGATAAATTGTGTAAAATCTAAACTATTTTCTGATGGGCAGGAACAAAGAGATGTTAGTAAAGATAATTATTATTAACAGAAAAATAGAGTTCACAAAGATGTGCCAGGTTCCCAGGTTGACACCAATCATCATGCATGCAACATGACTGAGTTATTTTCATGTGAAATTTTTCCAAAGGTTACACATAATCAACAATGAGAATTTAGGCACCAGATTATACAATCCCAAAAAAGATACATGATAAAATACCTGTATTCCTGCGATTCATGACAATGAACTGGAATCTAGGCTGAGCATTCCTGCAATAAATATACACTGTTTGTTGGAAAGATGTGAATGGTATAAACACAACCAAAAACATGAACTGCTAAAATTTCATCACTCTTAAGGCCCACTACATTTTAGGTAGCTTCAGAATAAGAGAGATATCTAGAACTGGAAAACTAGCACAAATAGAAATATGGGCACATGCCAATATATCAATGCTTACAATTGTTCCATTGGCGGAAAGTGAATTCTCCCTGTCTGAGCTTCCATTCATTTTTGGCTATTTTAGAAATCTTAAAGTAGCCCTACATGGTAATCTATTGAATTCTGAAATAAACAAATATAGAAACCCAGGTATGTCTCTCTCAAAAGGATGCAGAGCAGAACTAAACAAATCACTAGTACAATACTTTAAACTGGTACTACCTGTCTACCTCCGTCCCAAATTTTAAGATGTTTTGGAATTTCTAGATTCATAGCTTTTATTATGAATCTAGACATAATATATATCTAGGTGCGTAGTAAAAGTTATGAATCTAAAAAAGCCAAAGTGTCTTATAATTTGGAACGGAGGGAGTAATAAAGAACAAAAGCCCTTCTCTGCATCCAAGATAACAGAGAGAAGAAATGCACGGCACAACTGAACATATTTTTGCCAGTACAGTAAACAGATTCTGCATTTAGGTTCCTATATGATCACCAAACAACCAATATGTTTATGATTTAATATGTTTATATGATTTATTAGTAGATAGAAATTGCTAAAAGGAATGACATTGACAAACTGTAAAAGTTTCAATTTTTATGCAAGCGCATCTAGTTAGGCCTCTGAGAAAGAGACGACACGGACCTCTTGACGACGAATAGCGACCCCTCCACCTCCTTCCGGCTCTGCATAAACCAGGCAACACGAACACACAAATAAGGCCCAACCAGCCAAATAATCTTCACCCACGAATCACAGGCTCAGGGAGAAAGAGGCGCGGGGGCACGCACCCACTGGTTGACGTCGGTGTCGAAGTCGTAGAGCGTGACGTGAGCCGCGGTGATGAGGATGTCCTCGACGGCGGGGTCGAGGCGCTGCAGCACCGTGAGGTTGAGCGTCCGCGTGCCCTCGCCGTCCACCGCCAGGTTCGGCGTCACCTTCGCCCTCCCGCCGCCACCGCCGCCGTGGGCCATGGCCACGCCGCCGCGGGTTAACGAAGGGGAAGCACCCAACACTCTGATGGCGGACTGCCTAGGGTTTGGGATTGGATCGAAGGGATTCGAGGGGACGCAGTGGGGAGTCTTTCTTTTTTTAGTACGTTTGGAATTTATGTGAACCTGTCCGTTTTCTTAGATCTAAAAATAAGTGGAATTGGATGAGAGGAACCTAAGCTATGGGTCGGAACCAGAGAATTTATGAGTCCGAAACTAGTTATAAAAGGTATAATTGTATTTGAACCGTTTCTCGGAATCAAGAGAAACCAAGATTCTCGTATGAATTAGAGAAAAGCTGCTTCACGACATTTTTATCGAGTGTTCTCCTTCGTTCTAGATCCTGTCTCCCTGGGCAGCCGCGCTCTCAAGGCCGCCACCGTCCGCGCTGCTGCCATCTCTTCTCCGGTGGTCGTGCCCCCTTTTTGCTCTAAGCCGCCCTCTGCCTGGTGCGAGCGCGCCCCTCTCGACTCCGTCGCGGCCCCGTCGCAAGGCCGCGCCGCGCTCGCCACCGCCGCCACCGTGTTCCCTGCCGCGTCGCCTTCTCCCAGCCCCACCCTCCCCTACTCCGCCGCAGAAGAAGTTGCCGCCGATATGGCCGCACGGGGCGCCTCCACACGCACGACACATAGCTGTAGCACTTCAAAGTTTTTTTCCGAATGCTGGTCGTCTTCACTCAGCGAACTCGGAGTCGGCGGACTCCCGCGGCGAAGTCGGCGACCGACGCGTGACCAGGTCTGTCCCTAATCCAGCCCCACCCCATCTCTTTCCCTCTTTCCCCCAAGCTCTAATCGAGTTCTAACCAGGGGCGGATTCAGGAAAGCTGAGCGCAGTGGCTATGGACTCTTCTACGGAGTAGTGGAGTAGAACAGCAAGCACTGCAGCGACAGCCAATTGCAAGGTATTTCACTAATTTCAGTAATTTGTACTTGTTCTGGTCGGCTTGCGCATTGGTAGCTTGCACTTGATTTCTTGATTGTTGAGAGTCAAATTCAATTTCACAAAAACTTGCAAGGCACCGAGGCCGCGCGGGCTAGCTGCAAGGCTACATGGGCTGCCGCCATGGTCGCGCGAGGCGCCACCAAATCCCAGTATGCTTAAATTGTTAAACCAGACTCAAACCCTGTCAATCTGTGTTAATGTAGGTCCTAGGATATGATCTATCCCTCAGTTGATACAATGGAGTTTCTATAGTGAGAATAATCTGGCATGTGGAAGTGATTGTGACTATGGTGGCTCAGCTATGGTACAATTATGGGATATTGATTCTCATGAGTCTTATTTATCTTTCTCTGCATGTGACTCTGTATGTACCTTCTCCTTTTGTTTCTATGTATGTATGACTTTTAGAGGTTAATGGAGGACTAACATATCTCTGTCACAGTACATTACTTCCCTCAAAGTCAACCCTGCTGGCAACACTCTCATTACAGGTTATTTATCCTTTCTGTCACATGGGATCTCCCCTATTGCAGCCATGATGAACTGTATTTTTGTCTTTACTTTCAATATGCAGGTTCTGGTGATGGGACTATTGGCTTATTTGATATCCGTACTTGTTCTGCAATTAGCCTCTTGTCAGTGGGATCTGGTTGTGAGGTATTGTTGCATAGAAGTTGGAATTAAGGGTTGTAGTTTGAATTGATAATGTGGAAATTATTTCAGTGTTTTAGTGACATTGAAATCTTTCTTATCGATCTCTCTATTACTAACATATTTCTTCTCTGAGAACCAATAATAAATATGTTGCTTCTCAACAGGTTACATCCGTTTAATTTAGCGACTGCGGCACCTATTTTTCTGCTTCTAGCACATCAAATAATACTTTGGTTTGGGATACAAGGCTTGTCCCAATAAATCAAAGCAAGGATTTTCGCAAAGCAGATACATGCGATTTTTTCGGCCTTTATATTGTTTTAGCCATGGTAGTCAGATGCCTACTACATAATACACAAGTCAACTGTCAGGGTATGTAAATGCGGCACTAATCATTATTGCATCTTGTGATTAGTTATGCCTGAAAAGTTGGTGGCAATTTATATGACTTCAATTGTGAACCTAGTGGAAATCATCTATAGTATGAGTTGCAATTTAGTTTTTCACTGGATTCATGATGTGATGTTTTTAGTAATCTGGAACAGACTGTTGTTGTCTGTTTTATTTAGTCGGAGGTAACTTCACAAGAAAAGTAGAAAACCTGTACATACTCTAAAGCTGCTTCTACACAGATTTAAGTTCTCTCTTAGCAATAGCTCTTTTTTGTTGAATAGCCTGTTGTGAAGTTGTCTGCTTGTGTAGACGTTTCTGTTGTATTTTCCTTTCTTTTGTTTTTTTTACCCACAGCCTTTCCCTACTTTATTCCCCTTAAAAAAGTAGAAAACAGAACTACAGTAAAAACTTTACCCGTTTATTTAAACTTTATTTATAAAGATCTTCATTCATGCTATGTTACTCACTCCTGAAGTTGCAAAATTATATTAAAAAATAGAGGAAACATTTAATACATCATATTCTGGCTGATCATTGGTATGCTCTTGATGGTTCCATTCTTTTAGATGTTCTGTATGTGCTTAGAGTTTGTACTTTATGTAATACATTTATAAAATTGATTTCTTCTGATCTGAAATATAAGTCCATCTTGGTTTGTCCTAAGTTTTTTTTTTTACCATTTGCCTATGAATATATAAAATTTTATATAGATTGATAACATAAGGTTAGCGTATATATATTTTGCTCCAATCCATGAACCAACCACATATGCCTTCTGATGCTTGCACTTGAACTGAATGGTCTACCAACTAGCTGCCAGCTACATCACACTGAAACATTTACAAGTTCGGTGCATGTCTTACATCAAGGATTGTATTGTTCGCTAAATTTGAAGGAATCACACAAAACAAATCTAGGCAAAAAAAAGTGCTTCATGACTTGCAAATATAGAAAAGTAGCAATCTTCAGTGTGTCCAAGTCCTCCATAGCTCTAGGAATCACATAGCCTGGACTTGAAGGCCTAGTACAACTGAAACTAAAATAGCAAGGCATGTTAACTAGCAGTATGTCCGAGAAATTCAAGTCATTACTATTTGTCAGTGCAGCTGTACTTCCTGATGAAGAGTTGATCTTAAGGAAACAAATCGGAGTAAGAAAAATTTAAGATAAACTTGCATACCCTAACCATTACGGCTGCGTAAACGAGCTCATGCAAAATTGGCTGGGAATGGAAACTCTGCGATTTTCACGATGCATAGTTGGAGCAACGGTGTTGATATTTTCTGTGCTATTCTTGTTTGTTGAAGCCGTCGTTTTTTGTGCATCTTTTCTTGGTCGTCCACGCTTGTTTGGCACTTGAGATGATTGACCTGATTCTCTTTTTTTGGTACCACTGGTGTTCTTTGATCTAATCTTGTGTTTCTTTCCACCACTTTGTGATTTAAATATGTAGACATCTCCATTATCAGACTCTGCTTCTGGATTTTTGGCCAAATATTGTTCCTTCTGAAAAAATAAATAGGAAACCATAGGAAGTTTTTGCTAAAAATATGATCGAAATAAAAGAGAACTGTAGCCAGGAAACTAAACAAACCGTGATGGGTTGCTTATACGAAGGTCTTCGACTTTTGTTACTCTCTGAATGCAACAACCTTGCACATATCTTTCTTTTGAAAGTGTTAATTTGATCCTAAATACAAAGATATATTATTTAGCGAAGCTATAAACGTATCGAAATAGAAAATTGAACTGTCAATTGAAGTTGTGCATGCACCTGTGAGAAATCATGCCTCATTTGATGGCCATTCCACTCCAGCATGTACTTTATCACAAAAGCGCCACAAGAATTCCTACATTGTAAAGGTGATTTGTGAATCACCATGTGAGTAGGTGGAAATCATGTGTAGTGCATTATACTTACATGTCCTTTTGTTGGGGGATGTTTGGATAGGGTCGTTTCTGCCATAGAGAAAGGTTGACTGGATCTGTAATTATTTCCAAGCCAATCTCAATAGCGTCATCAATATACTCGTCAATACACTGTTGTAGGTTCTTCACCTATTGCATATTTCATAATTAGTAAAACCATGGCGATTGAGATCATTTGTGTAAAGAGGTATTAGCAGTACTGGCAAGTTACCATAGTATTTTCCATTTTCTCATTGCGGAAATGAGGTACAACTACTAAGGAGTTGAGAATCTGGACCTCATTGCAATCCTTATTCAGCACTAATAAGCTCCAGTGGCATCCCCAGACATTCATGGGGACAAATATCTATCATTGGAAGCATGCATATTAGCTCTCATAAGTGGAGTGATTGTTACTAGAAAATATGTATACAAAACACTAAATGCATTGGTGCTTACCATTTTTCGTGTTAGACATCTTTTTCCAACACTTTTGATCCACGACCTTTCTTTTTTAGGATCGAATTCACCATGTTGCTCTGATAACTCTTGGCTCTGGAAAGTGGAAATGAATGCTGTTTTGTCGTTTTCTACACTAGCAATGTATGCATAAACATTGATCACCTGCAAATATTGATAAGAACACATGTAAGCAACAAGGTGGCAAACAAAGTACACGCGAGATATCAAACACACTTACATCATCACATAACCATCCATCCATGATATTTGGCCTTAAGAAACTAACTGTAAGATGAATTTGCGCAATATCAACCACAACAACATATTCATAACTCTTCTGGATAAAATGTATGGTATCTTTGTCATCCTCTGTTAAGGTATAGTCATTGACAAAACCTGCTAGTCAAACAAATTGAACGATGTAGTTAGTCTTGTACCAAAAAAGTTGCGTTGTGATTACAATTAATAAATGATGTTGAAACAGGTCATACCAAGATATTCGGTTGAATCAGTTTTGTCCTTGTCAGTAGTAAATAAATATTGTCCAGCGCTTCGGTCATAGATGTCCCGGCCTCTGGTCTTACGTAGTAGTTGTTTGGTTGCTAGCATTGACTTCCCTCCCGTAGAAGCTATGCCCTCAATGTTTGCCTCTAACTTGTTGAATATTTCTGACATATTACTAGATTCTGGAATATCCTGCTGGGCGTTTTTGGATGTATGGGACAACATTCGATTGTTGGCTACTGTCTGTTGAGCAGGTACATGTTTCTTTGACTTGTTGGATTTCAAAGAATCCTTCACTGGTGTACTGTACTCATCGAAGCTGTGATGTGTTTCATCAGGGGAAGCTGGAAACATCCTAGTGGAATTTGTAAAGGTTTTTTTGTTGTTGAAGAGGTTTGTATGTGTTACTTGGATGCGCATATTTCTGAAAATGAAAAAGGTCGCCTGAGATGGCAAGACGTCTCAATATAGTATGCTGCTGCACTCACTAAATTTTAAAGTAAGTATCACCTGTTCATATTCATGACCCTTCATTGCTGAATATTTGTTGTTGTTTGAATAATGAAATTCCTACAAAAATTTATATGTGTTGGTAAGTTTGGACAAGCATGTTTGTTAATTTAGTATGTGTATGATGTATACCTTCATAAACATACTCATCTGTCCAATCTCATCTTCCATTTTAGAGAGCCTACTATGCAAACCAGCATCCAATCTCCTTTCAACCAACTCTTCTCGCAGACTGAAAATTTTGGAACATATTCTTTCTTCCATCTAAATAACACAACGCTCCGTTGATAGCCGATTTTTTGTGATGGCTGCTAGTATTGTTTCCATCTGGAACATAAATATAGACATGTATCAAAAGAATTATGATTGACATTAATAGAACCAGGGTGTTACAAAGTAGTTTGATGCCTAGTTCTTACTTGTTGGTTACTCATATATAACTAGGCACCCGTTTCAGTAGGCCGTATTCCTTCTTGATCAACATGGGCACCCCTTTCAGTAGGCTCTACTCCTTGATCAAGATGGGTGCCCCTTTCAGTACATTGTATTCCTTCTTGTTCTTGTCCTGTTATCGGTGCATCGTAACTTGAAGTGGGTTCAGTAGGGATCGGTGAAGAAAGACACTCCGTAACCTTGCATTAGTTATCATATATAAGTGATAGTAATATATGGATGGAAGCATAAGACATAGGTGCATGGATTTACCACTCCCCCATCGATGCCCTCAACGTCATAAGCATTCATTCTAAGATCTGTGTTTTGCTGATCCCATCGATCCATCAGCGGATGCGGCACAGGAAAGTAGGAAACATTGTGCTTGCTATAAGCATGAACATGTGCTGCATATATTGTACTCTGTAAGCATTTATCTATATGGTTTGACATAGAGAAGTAGCACTTGAAGGAAAGCCAAATTGCCCTGTAGATTTCTGATCTCGCCCTTTTTGAAACTTTGTAAGCATCTCAATAGATGACACAATGTGAACTGGCCCCAATTAAAGTTTCCAATGTTTTTCACTGTTTCAACTAGTGCCAAATATTTAGAATGGACTTGAGGTTTTGCGGTAGGTGCCAAAATACGTCCGATTGTGTATAATACAAATTGACGTATGAAATGATCATCTGGGTTTTTGGACCTAGTAATACTCTCCTCAAGAGCCTTTAGAGTAATCTGATTCTCCCCCAGGGATTGGCTTTTGTATGCATAGAACAATTCTTTATTGATCTTTGTATTGTCAGGGACTACTATTTCAACACCATCTATCCAAAGACCCATGATGTGGTATACATCTGCTAGAGTCATAGGAAGGTGAGTACCACAGAGCATATTTTTTTGAAGGTCCATGTTATACCTTTCCACAATAAGTTTTTTCAGCATGGTACGATGAAGAGTTATTTCCTTCATGTGGAGCATTCCTCCAAAACCAATGTTCTTAATGGCTTCCTTGTGTGCAGTAGATAGGCCTTGGATGATCTTGGCGTATTTACTAGGTGAACAAATTATCTTATCTCCACATTGAGAATTCAGGATCTGAGATTACATATATAGTCAGTGCATTTTACTTATGTGATCACATTCTGTAAGTGTTCAGAACCCAACATATACCTGTGCTTCTGTTTCATCCTGAATTGTAGACTTCTCAGATGGAGACTAAGCTGCGTTTTGAGACTGTACTCGCTTAGATGCACCGGTGTCACCATCCCCGCTCGTCTTACGCTTTGATGCCATTTTTTCTTGCATGCTAGATTTCATTCAAAAGTGACCACACTGCTGTTGGAAATGTGCAGGTCATTAGTACATATTTAATGAAAACTACAACTAGTTCTATAGGATACATAGAGGTTCCATGTAGATGCATCTGAACAGACTGATAGAATGAAGTAATACTCTGAAAATTTTCAATTAGATTCATGAAGGGAGAACGCACAATCTTAGAAATATTTGTGGAAGTAATTACTAGTAAAATCATTTTAAGTCTTTTGAACTATGCAGCATGAGTTTTCTATGCAACAATCTATAGCTCTCTTTTATGCCAGCTTTCCAGCACTTTGGATGCATTAAGTTCTGGTAAGATTTTCCTTCCTGAGTTCTTTCCATATAGATGAGTTACGTTAACCACTGACGCATTACATTCCTCATGCAGATGTAAGTGGGCTGGACTTGGATGGTGGGGAAGCTACTGTTAACACAGAGCCATCTATTTCAATGTAATATTATTTTCATAATTAAGGTTTTGTTCATGTAGATGTTGTTCTTTGCATCCAAATTTATAATGGCTATTGTTTCTATTTTTTATTGAACACTACAGGTTTAAGACTGATGGAGATAAGTTTACATTGTCAAAGCTTGACGTTGTATTACGAGGAGGTGAAAGTAAAAGAGTATGTAACAATTTCTTGCCTTATTAACTCTACACAATCTTTTGTGTGCTTTGAAAATTGTTTAAGCATGTCTTTGCTACCTGATTCATTACAGCAGATGTAGCCTTTACTTAGTAAAAAGCTAGGTGAACAGAATTTGTTGTTAATATTTTCCCAATGCATGCTTTTTGTAAGGATTGTGAGGCGGATTCTTGTAAAGAGGCAGATAGTGGTTCCTGCACAAGCGATATGGCTTTGTGTCCAGGGAGCAGCACTGATCTGTTTGACATTGCTCTACCTCCTTTAGCTGATTTTCACTATCAAGAAAGATACAGGCAAGGGAAGGTAGCAAAGGTTAGTTCTTATATTATAGTTGATTACACTGCTGTTGCATTGTTTCACATTATTATTTTCTTGTTGGTTCCAAGAGTAATACATCTGGGTAGAAGAGGAGGCATGAATTTCAGCTGAAATTTGCAACCTGTGAAAATAGACTGCAAGATTGAAAGTGCTCACCAAATGGTTCATTTATTTTGCATGCACGCACGTCTGGGAATCGACCTGCTCGCCCGATGAGGTCCTGCACCTGGGCAAGTGAATCCTACAGCACCACCGAAGGAGATCCTGCACAACCGCCCAAGGATGTCCTACAGCACGAGATGTCCTAAACTGAACTTGCAGCTGCAGGTGTGATCATGTGTGCATCTTAACAAAGAACGAAGAACTGGACAAGTTACGTACGCACAACACGACTGCTTTGTCTGTCAGTTAAACAGATTTAGCAGCACCGGGGTCCTGGCCTCCGCATGGTCACCGATGGCAAGCTGCTGGTCCTCGCACGCCGTCATGGCGGAGTACTCGTCGGACGCTCCACCGCCGGCGCAGCCCCGCACAAACCACAGCTTGCTGGTGGTGATAGTTGAAGGTGATCGGGCAGCAACACGAAGAGAATGGTGGCGTCGCCGACTAGCAGTGCGTGGACGAGCCGGCGTCGTGGAGAACGTGGGCGAGCTGGACGCAGATGAATATCAAACTGACGAAGGAGCTGATATCTAACTGTTCTATTCGTGCTTAGTGGGCCTCTAATTCTGGAAATGAATCGTGCATATCTAGCCCACGGAGGTTGATCAGCCCTTTTCACTTTTTTTTTATTATTTTTTTCACATGTCAATACACCTATGTGTGAGTTGCATTTGTGAACAATGTGCACCACTACATTGCCGACAATATTTCAAGTTTTTATGGAACGATTCTCTATCAAAATCATGCCGTCCCATAAGTTTGTACATTTTTTGAACGAATTATGGATATTATTACATTTATTATGTGTAAAATCAACAAATAATTCTAATAATAACTAAATTGCTCAGATAATTCCGAAAATTGACAGAACAACATATTTTTGCTCCATAAGCTTACCATAAAAGTTTCAAGCAAATTCAGTAAAGTGGGACTATACACCTATTCACAAGTAGAAACATCTCTCACACAGTCATGCACTACGTGAGAGATGTGTCCATATGTCAACATTGTGCATTAGTGCTTTATCGAAACCATTTCAATTTTTTATGCAACGATTCTCTATCAAAATTATGCCGTCCCATAAGTTTGTACATTTTCCGAACGAATTATGGATATTATTACATTTTTTATATGAAAAACAACAGATAATTCTAATAATAACTAAATTTTATAGTGTGAAACGTGCTTCTTTCAAGATTTGTAGAATTTTTCAAAAAAAAAAAGATTTGTAGAACAGTACAAATTTTTTTAAATCCTGAGGTAGCCTCACGAATAGCATAATGCCGAACTGTTGCCATTTTCCTCTGTTGTGTCACACAAACAACGATGTATAGTACAAGCAAGCTGAGAAAAGTAGAACAACATGCATGACGACCCGGAAACAAGGCTCTCACATATTAGATTTGCAAAATTACTTTTTTCGCCCTGCCACAGCAATGAACACATCAAATGCAGGAGCATTTCAATTCAAATGAATAAAAAGTAGTCTTCTGTCAATATAAAATGCAGTCTGAATTTCACTAAGTTCACTAACTTCTTTATCCTCCAATTCAGTACCATATCTTCTTAAACCTTGTCTAAGTTCACCAAAAGTAATTACACCTCTATTTTGAACATCCACTGCCTTGAACATTTGCCTTAACCCAGCAATCTCTTCCTCATAAAGCCGTTCAGCTATCACCTGGAGTTACATAAAGAGTCAGAAAAACATAACACCTAGTGTTGACATAAAATAACTGATAATTGCAGCTCAGCTATCCCCATGTACAGTGAAGAAAATCAGGGTGATCAGCCTGAAAATGCTGCAGCTCATATGGAAGTAACTGCATCCATGACCACTTTTGATCATGTATGAGTTATTGTGTTAATTGGAATATGTATGAATATTTGTAAGGTTGAGTCCACATGAGATTAAGGCAATTGTCTACCAGATGATTCCAAATACATATGCAGCCAAAAGTTTAAAATATTTTCAGATCTAAAAGGGACAAATGATAAGGCACCAAAAAAACTCGTACAAAGTTCAATCAAACACGCATGATCATGATTGCAATATAAAGATGAAAATAGTGAATCTTCAGGGCCAACTTCTTTACACTACTACAGATTTGCAAATCAGTGCCGGTCCATCACTGCCGGGTGTAGCAAAACCGACAGTGATGAATCTTCACTGCCGGTTCCAGCCACGAACCGGCAGTGAAGGTCCTCATCACTGCCGGTTCGTAATTTGAAAAATCAGTGAAGTAAATTGATTGTTTGAGCCACTAAATGAATTCAAATGAAAAAGTTATGAACTACAAAGTTTCATAACTTTTTGAGATCTACAACTTTCATGTAACAAGTTTTTTCATCCGAGGTCGTTTACAAAAATTTGAATTTCAAATTTGACACATTCGAACGTATTTTTCGGCCACTAAACGATTTCAAATGAAAAAGTGAAAAAGTTGTGAACTACAAAGTTTCATAACTTTTCGAGATCTACAACTTTCATGTAGAAAGTTTTTTCCATCCGAGGTCATTTACAAAAATAAAAAAAGTCAACTCTACAGGTACTGTCGGTTCCAGCCACGAACCGGCACTGAAGCTCATCATCACTGCCGGTTCGTGGCTGAAACTGGCAGTGATATCATGGCCACTTTCACTGTCGGTTCCAGCCACGAACCGGCAGTGATGAGGAGCTTCACTGCCGGTTTGTGGCTGGAACCGATAGTGATATACATGTACCGTTAATTTTTTTGATTTTTGTAAACTACCTCTGATGGAAAAACTTTGTACATGAAAGTTGTAGATTTCGAAAATTTATGAAACTTTGTAGTTCACAACTTTTCATTTGAAATCGTCTTGTCATCAAAAAATAGGTTCGAATGTGTCAAATTTGAAATTCAAATTTTTGTAAACGACTTCGGATGAAAAAACTTGTTACATGAAAGTTGTAGATCTCGAAAAGTTATGAAACTTTGTAGTTCACAACTTTTTCATTTGAATTCGTTTAGTGGCTCAAACAATCTCGAAAAGTTATGAAACTTTGTAGTTCACAACTTTTTCATTTGAATTCGTTTAGTGGCTCAAACAATCAATTTACACTCGGTTTAGTATAGAATATGAGGAAGTACTACTGAATCAAGACACAAATGAGTCATGAGTGGAGTGGTAGAGGAGGTACCGCGCGAGGATGAGGTCTCAGGTCTCAGGTTCGAATCCCCGGCGGAGCGCGTTCGCGAATTTTACGCGAAAAAATGCGCAACTTGTGCGACGGAGACGGGCGGGTTCCCGGTGGCCTCTCCCAGAATTTGAATATTTTTTTTCGATTTTAAAAACACGATTTCTTCTGTACATCCATCACTGCCGGTTTGGCATAATCGGCAGTGATGCGATCACCTCATCACTGCCGAAAGCGTTGTGCCGGTTCAAAATCCGGCAGTGATAAGGGATTTTGAACCGGCACTGTTTTGCTATTCTGTAGTAGTGTTAACTTATTCATTGCAGAGAATTGTTTGAGCCGAGAGAGAACACTGGGATCAAGAGCCTGATTAGTGGCCACTCCATTTTCACAGATCCAAGGATGGCCTGGCAAGCATATATTTCAGTTTCGTCAATAAAGAACTATGAATTTGGTAATTCCTAAAACATTTCAAGGAGCATAGATAACATCCATCTTGAATTGCCCAGATAACATAGTTACCTGTAGAATCCATTTTTTCCTTCACCAATTCAAAAACTTTAGGTGTAAAAACACTATCAACATGTTTCTCCATAGGATTAGCTAGCTTTTCCGTGAATGAAACAGATTGAGTCGCCGGAGAATCTAGATATGCCTCATTTCGACGCAGATTGGCCAAGCAATGCTCATAGTGCTCATACACATCAAATAGTGTCATCTTCCTATCCAGATTCTTATGCAGTTTGGAGTTAAGACTCTCACTGCGTTGGTTGCTCCTCGGGCCTAAAAAAACATCGGGCCACCTGATACGCAACACACCATAGTCTCCTCATCTGGTACATTTGATACAGCCACTCGTGCTTACTTGATATTTTGTTCTTGTACAAAAAATCGGCCCATTTCCTCTCAACCTCTTCTATGGAACACCGATCATATAGAAATTTTCTAAACTCTGTACTGATCTTAGAATTTTTCAAATTGCGCAGTATATTCTGCTCAATATGCCATGTGCACAACCGATGGTTGGAATAAGGCAAGATTGTTCTGATAGCTTTCTGCATTGCAAGGTCACCATCTATGATCACGGATATTGGATGCTTCTGAGCCATGCCAGCCAGGAATGTTTGTAATAGCCACTCGTACGACTCACTTGTTTCATGGGATATGAGGCCACAACCAAATACAACTGTGCTCCGATGGTGGTTCAACCCAACAAAAGGCACAAAGGGCAAATTGTATCGATTTGTCCGATATGTGCTATCAAAAACAAGGACATTGCCAAATGCTTCATAGTCAAGACGAGACTGAGTATCAGACCAGAACAAGTGCTTTAGATGCCCCTCCTCATCAAGGACATATCTAAAGAAAAAGTCAGGATTGCTCTCACGCCTATGCTTGAAGTGACGAATAACTGTTTCAGCATCGCCTCTTTCTATTGCTTTTATCTTGTATCGATAGCAAAAGTTATATAGATCCCTTGATGTACATCCAACCTTATCATATCCACCATATTGCATTTCCACTATATTCATGATTTCGTGTTTACGGACTCCTACGATTTCCATCTCAATGATGTCAGCTTTCTGCTCATTACTAATTCCTCTATGAGACCGCAAGAGACAAACTAAATCTGGTGAGGCCAAAGGATGGTTGTGTTCATCAACTAAATCCTTGACATACCACTGTCTTGTCTCCTTGTTGAGTTTAATCACCATTTTGGCTGCACACCCACAACGACTCAAATTCCGTGACTTTCTCTTCTTAATCGCTTTATTCATGTGCTTAGCATCACGGAACCCCTGGCGACTGCACACAAATTTCCTTAGACATATTTCCTTAGTTGTAGTGTCTCTTTCCGCATAGCATCTCCTCACGGAAAACTCTCTATCAAATGCGTAGCTATTGTAGAACTCATAGCCTTCTTCCTCACTGCAGAATGTCTTCTGACCATTTCATGATAATATAGTAGAGCCTCTTCACTCAGATCAACCATTTTTTCCTACATAATGTAAAATTAACATGACAACATTCACTATGTATTGCAATCAAATAGTAAAAACAAGACAAATAAAAATGCTAAACTCACAAGTCATGGACATAATACAAAGGATTTAGTTTTCTATACCACTACTTCATCAGAGAAACAAAACATATGGAGTGCCATAAAGGAAAAGAGATATACA
Source organism: Microstegium vimineum (assembly GCA_022036555.1). Lineage (NCBI taxonomy): Eukaryota > Viridiplantae > Streptophyta > Magnoliopsida > Poales > Poaceae > Microstegium > Microstegium vimineum. The sequence continues at coordinate 15,103,512 of CM039119.1, forward strand.
TGACACCCGCCTACAATGTATTGGTTCATATAATAAATCAATTTGGTTCATTTGGAGATCTACTTTTGTAAATAACAAGGCGAGCGTACGCAAGAAAATTTAAATTATCAGAAATTGAATAGGTTGCGCCTATCAAAACATATAGTCTATTGTGTATCTAAACATCAATACTCAGGACTATAAATGGAACTCACAAATCCTATAATTAATCACCACTATTAAATACCATGTAATATTATTTAACAGGACAAAAAGTGGATCTCCTAGTCGTCTATTAATTACCGGCGCATCGCCATATTGGTTTCAGTTAACCATGGCCAGTGGAAAAACTAACAATTCTGCTGGATATGGTCTATTTTCAGTCGACTTAATTATCACCAAATCGACTTGACAAATCAACAGAAAATATTACTTACGTTCATGCCCAATGCCCTCAAAAACCAAATGCTTCACTTCAGCAGATCAACCCTGAACTAAAACACCCAACCCCACCAAGAAGTCAAAGTACACTCATTTGATCTTCTTGCATACAAGATTCAGCATTTCCCTATCAATCGATGCAGTGTAGGCGTGCAACAGCAGGATATCTATTCCAATAAGTTCAAATTGCTGAATTATTAGGAAGGTAAAAGCATGGAGTGTAGAATTCATTTGTAGGATCAGACACCGGTTTATTCCCATGTGACAAAACCTAACTGAACAGGCACACATCAGATCAATGGACTAAAAATCTACAGACAAGTCAAATGAAAATCTACCAGCGCTGGTATCTGAATCCAACATGACTATGAATAGACAACTAGGAGATGCACTTTTGTCAATTTGAAATGAAATGGTAGCAGCAAGAGGATAAATAAATCGTTATGCACGAGGGAGCACTTATATCTCTGCCAATGTCCTCCTCTATTGAATCTGCATCAACTCACTACATCTAGTAAAGATTCACTTACAACCTAATCAGATAATTAAATCAATCTAGGGATTTAAGATCCATGAAATTGATAGTGTTTCACACTTGTACTTGTTGTCAAAATGATGGAAGATGAACCTAGTGATTGGCACTAGATGTAAAATGAGGAGCCGACAAAGGTAGAGATATCATACCTGTAGGAAGTTGTAGAACTCATTGAAGACAACGAGCCCGCACTGCTCGAACGCCGGGAGGTGCCGCTGAGCAGGTTGTCCTGAAGCTCGAGCCACGCGGGGTCGTGCAGCGATGTGGCGTGCCCGCGCGGAATGGAACCCTAAAACCGGTTGGACAGGTCCACACCATGGAGCTGCGGCAGGCCGTCGAGCCTTGGTGGCTACAGCGCGTTCCCGCGCAGAGACGCGCCTCAAGCCGTGACACGGCCCGGAGCACGCTGTGCGTCGTCAAGCGCCACGGCGACCACGTGTGCTCGCGGCAGCGGAGAGACAACGACGCAGACGATGGGGAAGGGCAACGATGGATCGGCGGCGTGGCGGAGAAGGGCACGGTGATGGGGGAGGAGGAGAGGAACTGCGGCGCTCACGTCGGGCTCGCGGCGGCAGAGAGACGACGACGCAGTGATGGGGCAGGGCAGCGATGGGAAGGGCGGCGATGGATCAGAGGCGCGAAGCAAGCTCGCGGCGGCGGAACCGTACTCTCCGGAGGCGAGCAGTTTTCGATTGGAGCAGTGTGTGGAGCGGGATTAGAAGCTGAGCGGGACTAAACTACCCTTAAGTATGATTAAGGGGGAGGAACCGACTCTAAATGAGATTAACGGGAGGAACCCGTGGTTCCACACAAGCACCTTAAAAATTCTCAAGAAAAAAGGCGGTGTTTTTTTCGGTTTCTCCTGTGATTTTTTTTTCTGTTGCCTTTTCTTTTCGATTGCCAGAAAATAGGATGCCGACACCGGGGCCGAATGTTGGTGGCTGTATGAGGTCAGTCTCAATTGAAGTGTCATTTGAGTTTTATTCGCATTAAATATGTTGTCACATAAGCAATTTAGATGACATCACAGGGTATTTAAGAAGAGGGAAGAAATGAGTGTCATGCGGATGACACTCTCTTGGCACGAATACCAACTCTCTATAAGTCATGGAATTAAATGCCTATAAAACTATAGAATGAAACTCTGCATTGAGAGTGAGTTTTATCCGAGTTTCATTTCATTTTGTATGAAATAGCACTCTTGGAAACAACGTCATGAACCTCTCAATTTTGACTGGCCTCAGGCTTTAGGTTTGGGTGGATTCGGCTGCACGTGACACGCTCGCGTCCGTGACGAAGACCTTCTTGTGTATAGATAAAATTTCTCGTCAATTTTTTTCTTACGCAACACAAAGAAAATTGAAGATATATATAACTAACTTCGTGTTTTGCTAATCTGATCATTTTAAGTCGGTTAAAAATGTTTTTAGTTATTTTATTGTGAGATACATGATTAATAAGTCTGACTGATAGCCAAGCAAATAAAATAAGCTTTTTTTGGTTGGGAGACCAATATCCGTGAGAAAACCCGGTGATTCTTCTCCATCTATGATTTTTATAAAGAATAAAATAAATTCATCTTTAGCTTCTCCTAGAACTTTGTAGTCTTTTGGCACTTGAAAAAAACGTCTCTTGAGTGCAAAGATCTGCTGACTCAAGTTGCGTGTATCTTCTTTTCACACGTATGGGTCGGCCAATTTAAAAATGATAAAGTGTGAAAAGAATAAGGGAGATACTAGCGTCCGGACGTCCGGACAAAAGCACCTTCTCTGTCGCGCACCCGTGGAGGCCACTGTTGACGGTCGTTAAGTATCAATTTCTATATGTCAACAAGAACTAAAAAGGACTTAATTGAATCACCACCATAGACTTAGGGGGTCCAACTGGACAGATTTTCACAAGTTTTGGTGAGTTTATGTTTTATAGGGAGTTATCAGGAAAAGAGTCAAAGAAGGTCTACATGTCATGTTTACATAGAGAGAAAGGACCTCCGCCCAAACAAGAATACTCAGGAATAATACTTAGGAAGGGACTGGACCAAGCCGGAGGCCAAGTGGGCCCACACCCAGGGCGGCCGCCCTAGGGTTTGGGGCGCCCGCCCTACCCTGGTGGCCAATCACCTTCCACTTCGCGGATCGCGCTCCACTGTCTTTGAGGATGAATCTAAACCACTCACTTAAGGTCGGTTTGATCCGACGGTCCACGTTCATTTGAGGGGGCTATATAAGGAAGGCCCTGCCACCCCTGAGGAAGAGGAGAAATCATTATTAGAGGAAGCCATCAAATCTAGGGTTTCATATCCCTCTCTCCACCAGAGAATTAGAATAGCTACTCCTAATTCCTTCAAGTTCTATAGGATTGATTAGATAGATTTAGAGAAGTAGAGCATCGTGCTCTGGATTTTGGATCTTCGTCATAAAGATTGGTATTATCTTGTATCTTTCTCTACGACTTTATTCTTAATATCATTATGTTTCTATTTATTATGTTCTTAGTTTGTTCTAGTTCTATATTTGATATAGTTATGATTGATAATGAGTTATTGTATGAGTTTGCAAAGCGCTTAGCTCTTCCCTCGAGAGAGTTAGGTGGTAGATCATATGTAAGCGTGGTGCTTAGATGGTGGTGCTTAGATGCTATTTACCTGCAAATGTATCATATTGGTCGGGTCGCGTGGTAGTTCGTGGAAGTGATAGTTCCATTGATTTTTATATAGTCCACCCCCGTTGGTAGGACAGGCAGAATTGGTATTGCGGAGTAAGTCATGCTATGTTCTGGCTTTCTTTAGCGATGTTCCTTATACATAGATGAAGAGTCTTTATGCTATATATGATCTTATATGTGCTAGAGTAGATTATGACTTAATAGATTAGAACATACTTAGAAGTTATTCTCTTACTAGTCCAACATCACCTTACATTTATATGGAATAGTCTATCTATAATCTCTGTGTTATTTATCTTTGAGCTTACACTTCAATATCTTTATTTTTATTATGGCTTACCCCCTGCCGAAGCAAATGACTATGTGATTGAGTTTCTCATAAGTAATCATGCTCTGCAAGTCCATCTCTAGTCTAAACCCTTGTTAGTTTATGCCACCAATGTTTTGCTTTTCCTTTAGCAAAATTACAAATAAACGATACTTGGAATTACTTCCTAGTGAAGTGCTACAATTGGTATTTTATCTGTGCGCTTGCGGATAGAATAAATATATTTTCTAGAGAGCCTTTACATTCATAAATACCACCGCACATTTCTAGCGCCATGCTGGGGATGACAACCCAGTATTCAAAGTGGTGTTAAGAAATGTCAACAAGCATTTCTGGCGCCGTTGTCGGGGAAATAAAACATCGGTACACATAGAATATAGATATATATTAAAATTAGACTATGGAGAAAAATTGCATGAACAGCTACTCAAATGAGAAATCATAACAAGGCACCTCTGCTTTGGCAGGATCACCCCTGTTGTTTTCTATGTTTATATTTTTATACAGGGTATTGCAGGATTGACTTTGATACATTCAACTCTTCATCATTAGAATCAAAGCAATCAATAAAGAAGAAGCTAGTCACCAATTTCTGAAGCTATGGCACAAAAGACCCTATGACAATTCTCTGCTCAAAGCATTGAGAATATTTGTAATGGTCCGGTATTTGAGGCAAGAGAAGGAGAAGAAGATCTTGAATTTGAACTCAAGCCAAGCCTCATCAATATGGTGCAAGCTACATAATTCAGTAGAAAGGCACATGAAGATGCTAGTGCACATTTGCAGAATTTCTTAGAAATCAGAAGTACAATCAACATCAACGAAATCACCCAAAACATCATACTGCTTCGCCTCTTTCCATTCTCACTTATGGGAAGAGCGAGGAAGTGGTTCTACACCAACAAAGAAGATATTAACACTTGGGAAAACTGTTCAAATGTCTTACTAGCAAAGTTCTTCCCTATAGGCAAAACCAATGCCTTAAGAGGAAAGATTGCCAATTTTCAACAACAGAAATCAAAAAGCATTCCAGAAGCATGGGAGCGTTTTCAAGTATACCTATTAGATTGTCCTCATCATGGAATGGCAGGATGGTTACTCATGCAGACCCTTTACCATGGATTAACTTAGAAGGCTCATGAGTGCCTGGATGCATCTACTAGAGGATCATTTTTGGAACTTACACTTGGAAAAGCAGAGATACTTATGGACAAGATAGCAGAAAACCAAAGCTGGTCCCAAGATAAAGTTCAACATTGTCATCAAACAGAAGAAATACCAGAGGAAGTAAATGCACTATCAACTAATATGGATGATTTACTTTATTGGCTTTACCCGAGGGCCAGATATAAAGAAGATCGAAGGGCCATTGAAACGGCATACAAATGCCCACATAAACCTACTCCGAGTCAACCCAATAGTAAAGGTATGAATTCAGGTAATACTTCAAACCAAACTACCTTGAGGAATTTAATTGCGTAGCAAACTAAAATTAATTCGAATTTTGAAAAAAAGTTAGAAGCAAATGAATTCTCTTTAAAAGATATACATGATAAAATGGATTCTCTAGTATCTGCTTTTAATGAACAAAATATTCTTAATAAAAAGGTAGATCTTAAGTTAGCAGAGCTAGCCACTGTTTTGTCTGTTGCCACTAACATTGAGCAGGTAAAGAATATAGCTACAAGAGGAAGGAAATCCACCAGAGATCCCCCTCATCCAAGAGGAACAAGAAGAGTACCGGCAATACCAGTAGTAGTAGAAGAAGAGAATCCCAATGAAACAGAAGAATTGCTACAAGCTCCAAATAACCAAGAAATGAGAAAAAATTACCATGACACCTGTAACACCTCAAGTGTTAAGCATAATTAAACTATTCTTAATTAACACTAAAAGCATCCATCTCATCAAGCATCCATGCATAACATCATCATTTCATGTGTTAATTCATTTTTCCTTTAATCTTGATTGCTTAATATGTCTAACCTTGAACCATCATGTTAATTGCAACCTTGAATCTCATGCTTTAGTAGAAATATGAAAATAAGTTTAGTTCCTGAAATTTGAATTGGTTTAGCCATAACTAAATAATAATTCCTTATGTTTGAAATTGAGTTTGATTTTCTAGTTTAAAAAGTAAACCGAATTTGGCCTTAATGTTTAAAGCAATTTTGTACAGTTTAAAATTCTGCGCAACTTCGGTTTTTGCACCAAATCCTGAAAATCAGTTTAAATTAGTCAAAATCTGTTTTGAATTAAATTTGGAAAATTAAAACAAAAAAATAAAAATGAAAAGCCTTACCTGGCTTAAGTGGGTCGGCGCCCCACTTTCGGCCCACTGGCCGAAGCCAGCCCGCAGCCGCAGCCCCGCCCGTGCGCCGAGCGCGAACGCGCCGCGCCTGCGCCGCACCGTGCCGCTGCCCGGTCCGCGCGCACCACACGGTCGCCGGTGTACGGCCGGCCGGGGCGGTGGCCGTCCCGACCACGCCCAAAACCGCCGCTGCCTCCCGCTCTGCCTCGCTCTCCCTCACTCTCGCTCTCTCGCCCAAACCCTAGCAGTAGCAGCAACAGCGCAGCGCAGCAGAGCTCGCGGACGCCGCCATTCGCCGAGCCGTTCCCGCTGCTCCGATCACCGCCGTCGACCGCCACGCGTGCGCCAGCTCCGCCTTGCCATCCCGCCTCCGCGACACCGCGCAACCGCCACGGTAAGGCCACGACCGGCGCTAATCGAGCATCGCCGCGCCGCGGCCGGCTAGCTCGGCTCCGAGCGCCGTCGCGCCGTTCCGCGCCACCTCTCCCTCCCCTGACCTCGCTCGCTGCTTGGCGTGCTCCGCCGTCGCGCCGCGGACGCCGACTGCTGCTCCGCGTGCTGTGCCACAGCCGCAGCCGCAGCCGCGCTGCCGCCGCGAACCGCCACCGTCGTGCCGCCATGGCCGACAAAGAGCTCACCGCGAGCATGCGCTCGCCAAGCCGAGGCCACCGTCTCATCATGTGCTCATTGCATCACAACCACTTATATATGCTCGCATCGCATCATACAGGATTGTAGGACGAGAACCCGAAGAACGTGACACAGGAGCAGGAGCCAGCAACTCAGGAGGTGCAGCCCGAGGAGCTCGGTGAGGAGGACCAGCTGCAGGAGTGCCCGATCCACGTCGCCATCATCTTTGAGCAAGGCAAGCTCCGGAGCATTCTCCCGGTTTGCAAAAGTCTAACATTTAATATTCCTGCTTTATTGATGCATTAAGTATAGGAGTTGAGTGCAACCGTTGATGCATACTACCTTGTTATCCTATCTATACCTTTACCTTGTTACCTAAAGTGCGATCGTGGCAGTCATGCTTAGTTGGCTTAGTTCGGTAGAAGTCGAGTGATTTCATTACCCGCGAGACATAGGATATATCCTCATCACATGATATGGGTTATCTTGAAATGATAGCCGGAATGGTTAATGGAACTAAGATCAACAGGAAACTCCCTATACTCTGGACGGGGGTGACTCGACCATGTCAACTAAGGACTGTTTTTGTTGTCATTCGTCTGGTCATGTTGAACGCATGCCCTACACTTAATTGGAAGGATAACTCGTTCTGACCGTGAAGCCGATACTTTATTCGGGCCAGGTTTGGATGGCGACGCATCGTGCTGGTGCGAGGCGGGGTTCGGGCATAGGGGCGTGATCTAAGACCTTCATACGTACTGGCTTTCGGGCGGCCCCTAGGTGTTGGTGGTCCCTGTCCATCCTGCGACTTTACCCAAGTAGTGTCTTCGGTGACCTGTAACTCACGTGGCTTGTGAGTGGGGTTTGTGTAGGGAATACCCCCTCAGCTGAGTAGGAATCCGATTCGAATCACCATCGCTCCTGGTTAGAGAGCACTTGACTAGGGTGATGACAACATTTACATGACTATGAAACTAATGATGGTGATCCGGTTTATGGAAAGCTTGGAATGATGATGGATCTCTTGTATGCTTAAATCCAACATGTTTGGCATAGACTAGTGGCTAATGTAGATGACAGGTAATATTACTAAAAGCTTGCTGCTATATCTTTACTAAAACTTGAAAGGTTAGTCGCATGTTTTTCCACAAAAGAGTCAGCTAAACCACCATAAGCCTTCATACTCCTTGGAGTCTTTATTTTCGTTTATGACGGTTAAGTCTCGCTGAGTACCCTCTTGTACTCAGGGTTTTATCCCATGTTGTTTTGCAGATGGTCAGCTCCTGCATGGTTATTGTGTTAACTGTCTCTACCCCGTTGGGGATGACTTCTAGACCATGGTCTTGGTCACTTCCAGAATCTTCTTTTGCTGTTGCGGGATATGTCCCTAGTCTGGCACTTTATTAAGAACTACTTTGGAGATTATCGTGTTTAAAGACTTTCGCTTCTATTTCACTTTGAACCATGGGTTGTAATAACTGTTGTCTTTGCACTCCAATACTATTTTATTATGTTGAACTTTATATCGTGCTAATGGTGCTACTGAACTATCTCGATCTTGGTTGTATTGTGGAAATGTTTGAAATCTTTCGACATTTCACGGACTACCGGGACTATATGCGCTCAAGTGCTCTTAAGTGGCAGTTAATTCGGCTACTTTAGTACTTGATCTCTTATAATTCGGATGGTTCTGTTACAACACCAACTATTTACCATTTCCTAGAAGGAACAGAGGACTACAGTCGGATGAGCAGTTTGGCAAGTTTGTAGAGGTTATCCAGAAGTTATACGTCAACATACCTCTACTTGATGCCATACAGGTCCCTACATATGCAAAGTACATCAGAGATATTCTTAACAAGAAGAGACCACTGCCAACCACTGAGGTGATCAAACTGACAGAAGAATGTAGTGCGGCCATCCTTAATAAATTACCAAAGAAGAAAGAAGATCCAGGATACCCCACTATTGATTGCTCGATCGGGAACCAACACTTCAACAATGCACTTTGTGATCTTGGATCAAGTGTTAGTGTGATGCTTTCATCAGTCTACAAGAAGCTTGATTATGCAACACTAGAACCAACATCAATGTGTTTACAACTAGCAGATCAAACAATTTGATACCCATTGGGCGTGGCTGAGAACATTCTAGTCAAGATAAGAGATTTCTTTGTGCCAGTAGACTTCGTGGTATTGGACATGAGCCCCGACTCTAAAGTGTCCATCATCCTGGGAAGACCATTCCTGAGCACCGCCAATGCCCACATTGATGTCGGAAAGGGAGAAATCAAGTTCAACATAAATGGTCAAGAAGAACACTTCACATTCAAGCCTAGACCAGAAAACAAATCCACAGTGAAGGAAGTTCATCAAGAAGAATCACCAGAGGCATCACCTCTGGAAGTGAATACATCAGAAGAGTAAAGATAATTTGGAGGTCTAGTTTGGGGGACCCTAAAATCTCAAACCCTCACCGGAAGGTAAATCGGTATTTATCCACACTCATCAATCTCTTGCATACTTAATCATTGCATTAATCATGTTTACTTTTATAATATCCAAAAGCCCCACATAAATGATTTTATGGAGTATAACAACCCATATTTATTAATTATAGTGGTGGCATAAAAATATTTTTCTTAATCATTCTTAGTTTTCATTTTCATTCTATTTTTCCTGCATTATATTTACCAAGTTTCTAGAAACATGACCCACATCCTTTGGTCCCACATGTCATAGACTCCACCTCACATACATCACATCACATAATTTCATCCACTTACACCCATCACAACCACCAAACATCTTCCACCGTCCAAATTCCACCCACGACCAATAATTCTGCATGAAGACACAACATGTGAGGTAGAGAGCAAAGTTCAGCCATTTTGGTGCCCAGAGTGGGGCGGCCGCCCTTGCCACTAGGGCGCCCGCCCTGTCCCCTTCACCTCCTATAAATTCCTTCCTCCAGCCCCTTCTTCACACCACACACACTCTAGAAAACTTCTCCAACTTCGAGTTTTCGAGTTAATTGGTTCTGCTCTTTTGAGGGAAGAAAGAAGAGACTGGGAAGGAAGAGAAGAGTAGAAAGAATTTGCTTGAAAGAGAAGTGAGAAGTAAGAATCACTTAGAAGATAGTGATCACGCTGTCCAAGCGTAACTAAAATATGTTTAGGGGGAAATGCTGCTGAAATAAAATATTGTCTTGAACGACTAACCCCCGAATGACTGACATGTGGACGACTAACCACTAATTGTCTCACATTCTCCACGAGATTTTATTTTTGTCATCAAGTTTTGCAGGATGTTTAAGAAAGCTGCTAAAGCCGCCAAGGAAGCGTTGAAGAGTGTTGGGACGATACACTCGTCCCGGCTCTCCTCTCGTCACTCCGACATGAGCGTCGATCTGTCGGCCGAACAAGCACCATCATCATCATCAGGTAATACAAGGAAGGTCCTTCTGAAAACAAGTGACCTTGGATTAATTTCTCAGCGGGAGAAAGAAGTCTTCCAGAAGCTGAAAAACAAAGATTTCATCCACACACCTACCATCTATGCTACCCTGCTAGAAGACACAAGTATGGATTATGAGTTTGATCTTATTTTTCAAATGATTGGGTGGATAAACTTTTGGAACGTAACCGAAGTAGGATCCCATCTTTTAACCATTGAATTTCTGTGCACCTTACAATTAAGTGAGGGCGGGATCGCTTTTTGGTTGTTTAAACAAAATTTTACTTTGTCATGGAGGGAGTTGAGTGACCACCTCGGTTTCTCTCCAAGAGCTATCGTAGACATAGATGCTGATCTTACAAATTTTAAAAACACCAGTTCTGATGGGAAATTTCTAGAGACCAATGCTTTTTACAACCCCAAACTAGTGACATAGAGCATCCCACACTTCATATGTTTCATAAATGGATAGGACATGTTCTGTTCCCTAGAGATGACATCAGGAAGGTAAGAGTAGGAGATCTGCATCTTCTTTTCGCTGCTATTAATAAAGTGCAAGTTTTACATGTAACTTTATTAGTTGCATATTGGCTGAGCATACCAAACCTACTAGGTCGTATCGGTTGCACATCTTTGATCACCCGTCTAGCCACAAATATGAAATTATTAGAAGGCTCGTCACTTGACTTTATTGATGAGTTCCGACCTTATTATGGCTATGACTCATTAATACAAGGAAGAATGTTAAAGAAAGAACACAATACTATGTATATGCTTTATGATAAGGGCAAGGTCCGGTTACCTAACCCGAGCCTTGGGCTCTACACTGTCCAAATTTATTTGATTGAAATTAATGCAGAGCCAGTAAATCAGAGAGCGCCACAGCGTGTGGCCTCCGAAAGGATGGCCAGTCATCAAGAACACACATGGCACGGAGTTGATCCAGGTCCAGAGGAGCCGGCGCACATCAGTTATAATGATTACAACCCTCGCATCCTTAGGTATCCGTGGGGTCAACATACTCGACAAGAGGAACCAGCTCAAGAAACATGGCTGGAAGGACAAGACCAACAATGGGCAAACAGACCATACCAATCCGAAAGATATTCCACTGACCCATATGGGGCATCAGGGTCCAGAACCTAGCCTCATTTTGATGCAGGTCGAGCCTCTGACGCCACATACACATTCACCGGAGATTATTACCATGAGACCGACGCCTTCTACGCCCGCACCGATAGCAACCTCCTCACCATCCAAGAGACACAAGTCCGACACACCCAACTATTAGAGCAGCAGCAGAAGTGGAACTAGGACCACGCCATCGCCATGCAAGAAATGCAAGAAGAGAATGCCACGATAAGTGAGAATGTGTCTACTCTACTTCAATTCGTTAACCTCCAATGAAAGCAGCCGTAGCATCAGCCATCTTGGGGGAGTGCCTCCCCCAATTATCAAGGTAAGTTTTCTATTTCCCGCTATTTTATTCTATAGTAATTTTCTATTTTTGTTACCTTTACATATCTAAAAAAATCTAAAAACTTAGAAAACCCAATAAATATGTTTTGTTTATTTCACTACATTTCTTAACCATGAAAACCAAATAATAAGAGTGTGCTTTATTTCTTGCTAAGTTTAATTTGTCTTGAATAAAAAGTTAGCATAATACAAATAATAAACAGTTGCTCTATTTACTTTCTTACAAGAACCTAGCTTTTAATATAAAGTTCTCCCAAAAAAATGCTATAACAATGATCTAAATACCTGTGGGAGCATAAGCCTAAACTAAGTCTAGGTAATTGGTTGATATAATATGAAAGTCCGAGCTACTGTTTATCTTGTTCTCACAACACTAAATTCTAGAGATTTATTTTGAAAACTAAATGTCGGGTACGAAGGTAAGGGGTACCCTAAACCCTTCGATAAATTAACGCCAAAACATAGCAACCATTTTTAAGATAGGAACCAGCCCACTTCTCAAGTCAGTAAGGAAAGACCCATCACGTGAAGGCCTCCTGCACCTCGACGGAAAGGGACGGACAGAGGGTCAAACGAATGACCCCTCCGTCTCCATCTCGACGTCGAATGACGGACGAGGGGCCAAACGAACGACCCCTCGGCTCCCACCTCGACATCAAATGACGGACCGAGGGGTCGAACGAACGACCCCTCGGCTCCTACCTCGACACCGGGTGACGGACGAGGGGTCGAACGAACGACCCCTCGGCCTCTGCTTCGATCCCTCTGAATCCACCTCTGCTCCGACCCTACCTCGACGCCGAGTGACGGACCAGGGGACGGACGAACGACCCTCGGACGGGAAGCTCGATCAGCCCAACTGCTCCCGGCATGGGTTAAAGTAAATCCGCCTAACGACATGGGCGCCCGCGTCCGCTGTCAAATCCGTCAACTCCCTACCGTGTCCCAGTCTCCCGTCAACTGTGCGGCTACTGTCACCACGACGCGAGTACGGACTCCAGCAGCCCTCGACGACGACCGAGGGGCTCGACCCCTCCCTCCAACAACTCCAGTATGGGGCCCATCCCATCCGCCCCGTCTCACTTCAACTGTGGGATTCGCGCCCGTCTGCGGAAGCTGTGCCGCGACATGCTGCGACGACTTCCACTACCACCACCGTCCGGAGCGCCAAAAGGACGGGAAGGCCATGCCAGCACAGTGTGCGACGTCCCTCCGCCAACACTGTGCCACGGACACGCTACCCATACTACGACAGTTAGGATCCTATACTCTCGGACCTCCCCTTGGTCTATAAAAGGGGACGCCGAGGTAGAAGGAGGGGGATCTCTCTGGACCTTTTTGAGACTCCACACTCAGACATCAGCTCTGACACTCATACCCACACACACCGCTACTTGATCGACCCCTTGAGCAGCCAACCCATCTCCTACTACTTATGAGCATTGAGTGTGGTCAAGCTGTGTGACCCTCGGGAACTAGTCATGCGGTCTGAATCAAGAATCACGTACACTCCACCCATACACGCTGCTTCTATCCTAGAAGTACACATCCACATACATCCACTCATTTCCATCTCCAGATCTACCAAAAATATTCTGCTCCTAATCCGGGAGAGAATAGAAATAAATAAATATTTTCCTATTCCTGTTTTTCCCTGTGAAATAAATGATCCAGACAATTTTGCTCTACAAGGATGAGTGCTCTTGAAAAAAAAGAGAGAGACGAGGAAATAAAAAGGGGCAAGTGCCCGTCAACCTCGAAAAAAATAAAAAAAAAAGAAAAAAAAATAAAAAGCGAGAAAGAGAGGTAAAAATGGACAAGTGTCCGATAGTAGAATTAGGGGTACAAGATACCCACCTGAAATATATATATATATATATATATATATATATATATATATCGAGCATCTCATCCCCTTCGAAAGGTTTCAAATACGAGAAAGTACATGTTCCATCAAAAGGAGCAAAAGTAGAATTAGACTTTCACCTTTGCTATCATCATCACTACCACCATCATCATCATACACCATTCATTCGCCACACATGCACATCTTGATTTGACTTATTGATCTGTTTCTTTGTATCCACGATTTGACTATGCAACATATGTCTTGTAAGTATGTATTCACTATCTCCCACCTATGAGCTCTAGATATTAGCCTTATTAGAAGTAGGGTGAGAGAGAAGGCAATACCACAATGCCTTATACTACAAATACCACATATCTGAGAGAAGGGCATACACCATCAATGCCTTGGTAAGGATCCAGAAATACCACAAAGGAGAGAGTTGAGAGAGTCATGCTAAGGAACTCTGAGTTTTATTTGAAAATTTATGAAAACTACAGAATAGAGGTGAAGTACAGAGCATGAGACATCGTGCTTGACTTGATTATTCTATCTTTCAATTACTCAAGACTCAAGTGCAGGTACTAAGCCCCATGGTAAAAGAAGGATAATTCACTCTAATCTGGAGGAGAATTTTATTTTGAATGTATGTGTGCTTGTTAGAAAGTAAATACTAAAAGAACTTCTAATCCATCAGAGTTAGTTGTTTGCTCAGGGACGAGCAAAGGGTAAGCTTGGGGGAGCTTGTTGGCGATCGTTAAGTATCAATTTCTATATGTCAACAAGAACTAAAAAGGACTTAATTGAATCACCACCATAGACTTAGGGGGTCCAACTGATAGATTTCCACAAGTTTTGGTGAGTTTATGTTTTTATAGGGAGTTATCAGGAAAAGAGCCAAAGAAGGTCCACATGTCATGTTTACATAAAGAGAAAGGACCTCCGCACAAACAAGAATACTCAGGAAGACTCTAGAAGGGACTGGACCAAGCCGGAGGCCAAGTGGGCCCACACCCAGGGCGGCCGCCCTAGGGTTTGGGGCGCCCGCCCTACCCTGGTGGCCAATCACCTTCCACTTCGCGGATCGCGCTCCACTGCCTTTGAGGATGAATCTAAACCACTCACTTAAGGTCGGTTTGATCCGACGGTCCACGTTCATTTGAGGGGGCTATATAAGGAAGTCCCTGCCACCCCTGAGGAAGAGGAGAAATCATTATTAGAGGAAGCCATCAAATCTAGGGTTTCATATCCCTCTCTCCACCAGAGAATTAGAATAGCTACTCCCAATTCCTTCAAGTTCTATAGGATTGATTAGATAGATTTAGAGAAGTGGAGCATTGCGCTCTGGATTTCGGATCTTCGTCATAAAGATTGGTATTATCTTGTATCTTTCTCTATGACTTTATTCTTAATATCATTATATTTCTATTTATTATGTTCTTAGTTTGTTCTAGTTCTATATTTGGTATAGTTATGATTGATAATGAGTTTATGTATGAGTTTGCAAAGCACTTAGCTCTTCCCTCGAGGGAGTTAGGTCATAGATCACATGTAAGTGTGGTGCTTAGATGTTATTTACCTGCAAATGTATCCTATTGGTTGGGTCACGTGGTAGTTCGTGGAAGTGACAGTTCCATTGATTCTTATATAGTCCACCCCACGTTGGTAGGACAAGCAGAATTGGTATTGCGGAGTAAGTCATGCTATGTTCTGGCTTTCTTTAGCGATGTTCCTTATACATAGATGAAGAGTCTTTTATGCTATATATGATCTTATATGTGCTAGAGTAGATTATGACTTAATAGATTAGAACATACTTAGAAGTTATTCTCTTACTAGTCCGACATCACCTTACATTTATATGGAGTAGTCTATCTCTAATCTCTATGTTATTTATCCTTGAGCTTACACTTCAATATCGTTATTATCATTATGGCTTACCCCCTACCGAAGCAAGTGATTGTGTGATTGAGTTTCTCATAAGTAATCATGCTCTGCAAGTCCATCTCTAGTCTAAACTCTTGTTAGTTCATGCCACCAATGTTTTGCTTTTCCTTTAGCAAAATTATAAATAAACGATACCTGGAATTACTTCCTGGTGAAGTGCTACAATTGGTATTTTATCTGTATGCTTGTGGATAGAATAAATATATTTTCTAGAGAGCCTTTACATTCATAAATACCACCGCGCATTTCTAGCGCCATGCTGGGGATGACAACCCAGTATTCAAAGTGGTGTTAAGAAATGTCAACAACCACACCCCTGGAGGCCACGTCTGTTGCTCCCTCTCCCTGACTCTAGGTGTCTGTCCCTATGTCACGTACGCCCACCCGCGGAGGCCCATCCCCCTGACTCTAGGTGCCTGTATCCCTCCGTCACGTCACGTACGCCCGTGGAAAAAAGCCCCCCTCGTTTCTCCTTCCCTTGACTTCGTCCACTCTCTCTCTCCATGCGATGCAAGTGAGACCCGGGAGTTAGGACGAGGACAAGCACGCCCCATCCCCACGACCTCAGCGCCCCATCCGCCGACCTTCCAGTTCACCGCATCCCATTTCCCGATGTCCGGGCCATACCCTCAGGACTCTCTGGACATGTATTTGAAAACATGAAACACTTAAAACGCAACATACGTCTAAAGAAGATGAAACATTTGAAACATGCACCAGCAACATATGTGTGTAACAAATACAACATTGAGATAAGAAAACTTACAACTTAAAAAACAATTACTCCAACATAAGATTGAAACAACTGAAATATTTGGAACAAAATTATATAATATATATCTGAAACATATGTAACATCAAAATAAAAAACACTTGCAACAAAACGTCTCGAACAGATGAAACGTTTTAAAACAGACGCTTGCAACAAAACGCCTCGAACAAATGAAACATTTTAAACAGACGCTTGAAACATACATCTAAAACACTTGCAACATGTGTAACATCCTCAGATTTAGTTTTGCAACATCCGTATAACTCAACTGAAACATACCTTTTAAACGTCTGAAACAATTGAAACATACAATTGCAACATAGGGTGGACAGAGCCTAGGCCGAGTTGATTTCGGTCGACATGGTGGAAGCCGATGGTGAGCGGCTGCACACTCACTCCACCTAGCACCAGCACCAGCGGCGTGCATGAGCCCCACCATCACGAGTGCTAATGTCACTGGGATTGGCTCGGCGGCGACTGTGGGGATGGGGGCGTGGAGCGCCATGGCCACCGGGAGCGATGGTGAGCGGCTGCGCGCACACCCCACCTAGCACCAGCACCAGCACCAGCGGTGCACATGAGCACCACCACCACAAGCGGCATTGGAATTGGATAGGCGGCGACTGTGGGGATGGGGGCGTCACGCTGATGTAGGAGAAAGCTGTTGATTCCCCTGCAACATCACCACGCCACCTCCATGGATCTCGCTCGTGCTCCATGGATCTCGTCAGGATGGGGAAGAAGGCCACTAGATCTACAGGTGTTGGCCTCCATGGATCTCGCTCGTGCTCCATGGATCTCATCAGGGTGAGGAAGAAGGCCACCAGATCTACAGGTGTTGGATGCTCTCGGTGGATGAGGACGTCGGGTTGGGGGCAGCGGCGCAGCGCACGCGAGGGTGGGGAGGGGCTCCACTGCCGGCCAAGGAGATAGCCATGGCCAGAGAAGGGATAGGAATTGGGAGGAGAAAGGGAGAATGAGCGGCGCGTGCAGGAGTCTGCGCCTCTGCGGTGATAGCCATCCGTCTGAATGGGGATTTGTTTTGCTTTTGATTGGGCCCGCTCCTGGGGAGCCGCGTCCGGAAGCAAAGTCACGGACGGACGTCCTGGTAGGAGTATTACCGAAAGAATAAACATAGAAAATGATTCCTGATAAAAATGGTCCAATTTAGAAATAGGTAAAGGCTTTGTTACAATCGTCTGTGTTTTAGTCCGAGCGCACGGCTCCATCCCGTCACGCCCACACCCGCAAACGAGTCTTCCACGCGCATGCCTTCCATCCGTGGCTCCTCTCTCCTCTCCCTCTATCCCTTTCTCCGGTGACCTGCTCCCCAACTCCGGCGAGGGCACGGATCCGGCGGCGGCAAGGACTCTCCTCTCCCTCCCTCCCTCCCCCTCTCTCTCCCAACGACCTTCTCCCCAAATCCGACAAGCAGATCCGACGCCCATGCCTGGCGACGGTCGTGGTGGATCCGGCCAGGTAGGTTCTCCTCCGATCTAGGGTTCCCGCAAGCTTCCCTCTTGTCTTCTCCAACTCCGATGGGATATAGTGGGCGGTGGGGAAGGGAGGTAGGCCAAGCGGTGGGGAAGGTCGAAGGACGGTTTAGGGGAGCTGGCGGCGATAGGGGCGGTCGAGCCAGGTCGGGGCGGGGGAGCTCCGGCCATGGCGGTGGCGGCGGTGGCGAGGAGGGGAAGAAGGTGGCGCCGTGGGCGAGCTAGGGTTTCATCGGAGCTTCGTGGCCGGCCACGGAGCTCCGGCGAAACCCTAGCTCACCGCGGCGGGGCAGTGGACGGTGGCGGGGGCTAGGGCAACGAGGAGGAAGGCGTGAGGTAGGAAATATATAGTCTCCTTTATGTAAAATTGTTTTATATATTTTAGGAGTGGATAACTAGAAATACTTATATATGACCTTCTTTATTCCTCCCAATACTTTCACGAGTCACAAAACTTCATGTTTTTTAAGAAAATATTAAGTACTTTTGTAGATGCTCTAAGTACGGTCATGTTTTTATGTTTGCTTGAGTTCCCTATGGAAGCATCTAGGACCTCCTTTCTTCTTCCCTACCGGGGCATCGCCCACAACTTTACTCTTTTATTTCGGCGGCGAGGTGGAGCTCGCCCGCATGCTCGCCACGGTAAGGCATGGAGAAGCTCGTCGCTCACTCACAAGAGGAGGCAGGCGCAACGAAGCTGTCGATGGGGTGGTGCTCGCTCACTTGCTCGCCTGCTTCTTCCTTGAGTCCAACAACTCCAGTGAGTCCCTGCTTCTTCGATCTTACTCAGCTGTGATGAGCCTTTGATGCTCCTCTTGTTCGCACGCGTGCTGCACTCGTCTTACTGAGGTTGATCTACTCATTCTTTTTGGTGGCAAAGCGAGACCAGATCTTGTGGGAATATTCACACAAGGGAGGTTCACGCCCTCAGAGACCTCCAACTAAACAACCCTGGAGTCAGACCTGTCTCATCCTACCACTGTCCATCCTCAGAACCAAACATATTCTAACATATTTTTGTTCTAAAGAACAACTCTAGCAGGAGTATTTAAATTAAGGCCCTTTTTATTTGGGCACTCCTATTTCTGCTGGCCTAATTTTCTTTCTTCCACTCGACCGGCTGCACCAAAATTTGGGCCCTCAAATCGGTTACGGTAGACACTGACCCACTTGTCATTCTCTATTTCTTCTTTCTCTCTCGTCTTTGTCCCACCACACTTGCTCCCCACCGCGATCGCTCTCTCCATCGATCCTTCCTTGATGCTTGTGTCTCAGTGCTCCTCCCAACCAGCACCCCTAGCTTCTTCCACACCGATGTCATTCTCCTCACTTCTCTAGCACCCCCTCTCTTCTCCCTATGTCGGCGCCACCAAACGCTGCAGCGCAGCTGGCCACGCCCTGAGTTCCTTGTCAGGGGAGCTGTGTCGTCAGAGGCGGGCTGACAGCATGCACATGCCATGGAGGAGCGGGTGACACGGGGTTCCATGTGAGCACGCGATGAGGGCCTGAAGCTAAGCCCCTAGGAATGAGCCTCTGGGAAGTATTTGGGTGCCCACCCAAATTTTGAGCCCATGTAAAGGCCCTGCTGTAGTTACTTTTTTAGCCTGGGTTCCTATATTTAGCTCTAAGACCTCAAGTAGCAGCCCTACTGATGCTCATGGTTGGTCTCAATAGCTAATTTCATAAGACATTTGCCAAGATTGGTATGTCACTTCTTTTGTGGGTGATTGTGACAATAAGTTATCTGGATGAAACTTTTTAGAACCCTCTCTTTTCATAATTAACATGTTAACTCAAACAAATTTGCTAATATGTCACACAGTAGATGAGAATGAAGCTCCTTTGTTCTATTAAGACTCAATGGAGGTTTCACATCCTGTTTCGAAGACTTAATCATAACAAATGTATAAATACAAATACAGAGCTTCTGCCTTGTGGAAAAGGATCGACAGCTCTTTTTCCACCCACATAGGTTTTTCAACCTCTTGCCCGTGCTTATTGTGCTTATCCTAAAACTTGAGTTCCCTCTTTGGGACTCTCACGGTTTCACCTTGCTTGTTGGCTCCACGCCCAACATTGCGCTAACATAAGTATCTTTCTCTTTCTTGTTTTTGCTCGCCAGTATTTGTGTATCTCAAATCAAAGAGGGTAACGACATATACAAGTGGAATACAACTCCCACATTTACATGCATATGTCGTATGTCACAGTCCGAGTCTCCTGAAACAAGCAGCAAGAGCAAGCGGCTCAGCAAGCCCAATTCGCGAGTCCTCGGGCCGGACTGGAAGATGTAGGCAAACCAAGCCCAGCTGCGTGTGGAGTATCACGTCCAAGAGCTGTAACGGGAGAGAGGGGTAGAAGCAAACCGAGCACGGTTCCACCATTGCTGTATTCAAATCCACATAGAGGAGCCTATTTGTTACAGCTTATAAGCTGATTGTGATTAAACTAAGCTGAAATCAATAGTTAAACTCTACAGTATGTTTTTAGCAACTTATTCTGGCCACCTTTATTATTCGCAGAGCTCTAATTACTAATCATGTGAATCTTGCCAATTCCCTAAGGAATGCCTCAACGTGCTCCTCCCTAACACAGCGGGTGACGATGTTGGCCCCATCCTTCCCTTTCCATGGCAAGCACACCACGCAGGAAGGCACGGTCATGTGTGGGACACGGCCACGGCACATCACCCTCACCGGTTTCCTGCCGCCAACCTCAACATCCTCGAGGCCGATGTTCCTCATGCTCGACACGCTCAGGAGGTTGTAGTTGTACCGAAGCATGTCCTCAGGCTGCCGCTTCGAAGCCTGCGGCATGTCGTCGCCGCCGTCGCCACCGCCATCGCTCCCCTTCAGCTGCTTGCTTATCTGCTCCTTGGCACGCCTTATCATCTTCACTACATCCACGATGGGTCCGTTCGCCACCGAACCGCTCGTCGCGACGACGAGCTGCCCAGTGACACAGTTCCCATAGTAGCCATCCTTGGCCCCGACGTGCTTGCGGACATTGGCGACGATGAACAGCAGGGATGGGGCATCCGGGTCAGATTCAGACATGACCACACGAGTGCGGCACTGCCATAGAACAGCGGTGACAGCTTCGAACACAGTGCACGGCGGCTGGCCATGATCGCCGCCATGGACGAACTCAGCTTTGATGCTGTCGATCAAGCACGAAGGGATGGTGTAATCAAAGCAGGCGAAGTCCCTCGGCGCGAGGCCCAACATGGACCGCTGCGCGTAAGCGATCACCGGAGGGAGGAGGCCCGGCAGCGAGGTGTGGTGGCACCGGGTTGGCACGACGGACGGTGCCGGTAGCCCGCTCGAGAGCTCGCCGACGGCCTGCAAGAACTGCGCCATCCCGGCGCCGTCGGCAATGGCGTGGTTCCATGTGACTCCGGCGACGAATCCACCGCAGGAGAACACGGTCACCTGCATCATGAGCAGTGGATCGGCGTGGCCGCACCTGTCGTGCGGGTAGTGGACGGCAAGGTCGTCTGGTAGCATCGCAATCGCTGCGCCAGATGAAGGGTGGTTGTTGTTGTTGTTGTTGTTGTTGTTGTTGAAGAAGAATTCTGCTTCGTTCAGGGCACAGTCCGCGGATGCTTCCACGAAGACCACGCCCTCGCCGTTGCAGTCCACACGAGCCTCGCCGTCGCTGCCGACGCCGCCAGGGGCAAGGCGCCCGGCGATAGGGTAGTAGTAGGCGAGGGCACGGGAGAGCGCCCTTCTTATGGTCTCGGCAGGCTCGTCGATTGGGTGCTCAAACACGAGGAAGCATGTCGCTGGCATCGCACTGAAACCCTTGTCGAAGGATGAGAGGTCTATGCTGCTGGTAGCCATCTTCATCTTCATCTCCAGCTCCGACGACGATGGTCTGATGACCTGCGGCAAGGATTTCCTGATAACCACGGAGCTCATTGTTCTGATGTCTAGTCTTTTTTTTTCTTCTTCTTCTTTATGGCTGATCGCACTGTGAAGACTGTATATATAGCTGATGATGCTGTTCGTTGGACATATAAATGTGTGTCCTGCCTGTGAAGTTATTATAATGCACAGGCAGCTTCCAAGCTATGGCCTGTGGGGTGGCGTGTTAGGAGCATGATGAATTGGTGGTTGGTTCACATGGTTTGTGTGTGCTGGTCTGGACTATTGCCGTGTGGACTACAGTAGTGTCTAACCTCCATTGCTGCTAATAGCACACATAATGCACGTCACTGAATTTATATTTTCTTGTAAGTTATTTGATTTGGAGGGAAACCAACTTGTTTTCTTCAGGATCCCTTCTTCTGGAAATGATAGTAAAGAAGACTGAACTGACAAAACAGTTTTTTCCCTAAAATATCAAATAAGGCATCCTTTCGAACGCATGATTGTTTCTTGTTTTAGGAAATTCCTATCAAATTCCTGTATTCTAAAGTAGGTCTAATAAATGGTTTTGCACAAAAACCTCACACCCGAGTGTCTTAGTAAAGAACTGAAATCATTACCTTTGCTAGGAGCAGCAGGTACATATTAGTCGCCATATGGTTATACAGGAATGACATGATTTTTTTTTTAAAAAAAATGTTTTTTTCGTGTAGCAGATTAATTATTTGGTTATATATTGGCTTCGTACATATAGAGCGACATCTCAACTATTGGCGTGGGTGGTCAAAATGTGTTTTACCTAGGCATGTGGATGGCAATATAGTTTATGAACTGAGTGTATATGAGCTTTTTAAATCTTTTCCTAAGGGCGTGTGTATTCTGGTTATAGAGAGCTTTGGAGTATTTCAAGGTCTTTGTATTGAATCGGTGTAATGATTCTTGAAATTAATAAAGCTTCTCTTATTAAAAAAATAAGAGAGAAAGGGGCACCCAGCTGATCTTTCTCAATATAGTGTCTCGTTGACAGTTTGACACAGCCAGCTAGGTTCTAGTCTTCTAGAGTTCATATTAACCTCATTTACTTACTACTAAGTACTGTAACACATGGCTTCATCATCCTTGATTTATCCATCACGTGAAAGGGACACACACCTCGTAGCTTCCACTTAGATGTAACCTCTTTGGAAAACCGAGAATAGAACCGAGCGAAAATGGTCCAGCAAAAAAACAAGCCTAGATTACAAAAACTCAAGTGATTTATCAAAAATGTGGAACGGATGATCCAAACGACCAAATCAGACCAGTGATCAAAACCTGCAGAGATGTGTGAAGCTTGTGAAAAGAATAACAGAATCATGATCATTGTACCACTCTGCAGTGGTGAATCTAGCCGAAAACTTCATTGGGGTCATCAGGGTCAACTTAATTATATGATATAAATTTTCTTAAGTTTGAACATTAATTTACTAAGAATTTTACAAATTTTGTCAGGGTCGGCAGAACCCGATAAACACGCCTAGATTTGCCCCTACCACTCTGTTTCTCTGTCACAAATCCCTCCCTCCCTCGGTCCCTCCCTCTCTCTTTATAGTGGACTGATAGAGTGAGTTGTAAAGGTAGAAAAAAAGATCCATCTGCGAGTGGTTCGGCTTTTTCCTGAGCAAGAACGGAGTCATCGAGTGAGGATTGTCTGAGCGTGCTTTTGCTGCTTGTGGTAGAGTACTCTTTGAATTATTCGCTCTATTATTGCCTCAGGATGTGATCGGGATTAAGCCGTGTGTCGATACGGGGGGGGGGGCGGACTTGAGGGATTCATTCTTTTTCGCACTAATGAAGGACATGAATTCTCATAAGCCCTGAGTGGCAAACCCTCTCATGAGTTCCTTACAAAACCATGGGACTCGCTCCTGTTTACGTTGCATATGCCATCCATCCATATCACAAATGATTCTTCTCTACTCTGTTCCCTGCAGGTACAAAGTAAATCGAAGCACCTACTAGCAAAGTTCAAGGTGCAGTGCTTTAGTAAAGCCAGTGGTGACCTGCTCTAGTTGTGGCTCTGAACCTGATGATGAGCGATTAATCATTGGTCTGTTCGCTTGATCGTTTTGGTAGCTGATAAGTCGGTTGGTGCTGTTTTTTATTGTTTTATTGTGAGATAAAAATATTGCTTCAGTGGCTGATAAGCCAAGTGAACAAGGTGCATGTCAGGGCCGGGGCCGAGGTGATTCTGTAGTTCTGAAGCTCCGAGTTATGGGCCGGTACAATGTAATATTTGGAGAAACAGGATTCTCCTACTGATATGATAAGGTGAATTAAACTAGCCAACAAGGGATTGTGTTCCTAACAGTGGCCGTCTCCAAATTGAGCTGATGATCCTCAAAATATACTCTAACATCTGGCAAAAACACTGCTTCAAATGCGTTCACAATATGCGGCCGGTAACAAAAGGAAAACGGTTCTTTTCTGAAACTCCGAGTAGAAACAACAACAAGGTATATGATATGAGAAAGGTGGGCTATTCTGGGCCGGGATGCAGCGACAAAGAGGGACTTAGGTTGGCACTTCAATGGGCTTTGGGGTACAGTGTTGATTGGATCGACAGGCCTCTTTCAGGGCGTGGCGGCATGCATATTAGGCCTTGTACGCTGCGCTCGTGAATACTGAATAGAACGAAGTTTGTTACAAATTTTACAGCCGTGAGAAACGTCCCATCCAAATACTACACGCTGTTTTTTTCATTAAAAAAACAAACAAGTAGGAACACAAATTTAAGCTTAAGTTGGATAGAATATTGTAACTTATAATAGAACTAGAACTCGAACCTAGATGGCTGAGATCAACAATCTCACCTCGACCAACACTACCTCCCCACTTAATAATAATAGTATGTGACATGAATTTGAACTGTTGGTCGATTTCCTCCATGGCAAAATTTGCACTGAACATGACGTTGGCAAGTAGCCCATGCTAAACATAGCAGCATATTCTCCATCTTCCTCCTTGCTTGCCTTCATTCCCTCGGCAATTTGGCACCACACTAGTTACTAGGACGCCATGTGGTTCAGCCGAATTTCAATTCTCCTCTGCTTCCAATAGCTTCCTACCACCATTCTATCTACCATTGCCGCCTTAAGACCTTGTTTAGATATTATTATATTCATCTAAATTCACATGTGTTGGGTAGATTATAGCATAATTTAGTTTAAGTTCCACTCGATCTAATCCGACACACATGGATTGATATGAATCTGATTACATCCAAGCATGGCATAACTGGGTACACCGGTTTCATCATCAAGGTGCCTTCATCACCTCTTGAACAGTTCAACCAAATCGGTAATCCTCCATGCACATTTGCCAACACCCTACCACCATTGCTGATTATCCATAGCCCAACGACTTCCTGGCTTCCCATGAAGAATAAATGATAACAAAAAAAAATAAGAATATAACAATAATAAAGATATATGCCCTATTCGTCTACGCTACTTCAACATTATTTTTCAGCGAACGAACAATATTTTTCTCTCACAATAGTCAGTATAAACATTTAGCATAAGGCAAATTTCAGAGCAACAAACAGGATCATAGTGTTACGGCCAAGAGTCCATGCATAAAAGGTTTTTTTTATCTTTTTGCTTCGCTACTCGCTAAGGAGAATTTCAGGTTTATTCATGGTGAAGGTTCATAATGAGTTGTTCAATCCAAAAATAACATTTTCAATTTACTTACCAGATTTCATACCGTATTTTAAATTGCTTTGCTTAACTAAAAACCATTTAATTATTTTCCTGTAATAAAATATAATTCATGAGTGTTTGTTTCTAAACCTATTTAAGTGTCAATTTGTTTTAATGGAATTACTGTAAGCTAAATTGTAACTATTTTTTAGATAAAGAAATTTTATTCCGGTGCACTCAACCATTTATTATTACATTGTTTCAGCCATCAGCCGATGAAAAAAGCTCTCAAGAAGCGTCAAAAGCATGAGAGAATATATAAATAAACTAATCTCTAAGCCTATTAGAAAGCAACCATCCATTCTTGACGAAAATCTCAATTGCTATGGTCTCCATTACTCAACATGCCGTTTTTAGACCAAAGGCATTCACCCTGCTTTATTAGAAAGCATACGATCACCCAAGGTCCGGATTACTAGGGTTGCCAGTTTACAATGCCAGCACAGAGCAAGATAAGAAACAAGTTCAATCTACTAACTCACCGCCTAATCAACATCCAGGCTAAACAGACGACACACCAACTCAAAATAAGACGAAGTACTCTAAAGGACCCGAGCGAGCATCCTAGATCAGGAACCAAATGATTACAACGACCTATCTGAAACTACATCTGCGCATTGGCCGATAGGAGGCTGATCATCTCTTCCGCCACTGGCTTGAGCTTCACCTTTAGGAGGGTCTTCCATGATCTGATCAGATGATCACTTTAGGAGAAGTGAGAACCTTCTTGTTGATCGTCATATCGTTCCTTGTCTTCTAGATGGTCCACAACGCACCTGCACAAATGAACAGTGTCACTTTGCGTTTGGCGCTTCGACAATCATCAACAATCTCTAACACAAAATCAGCACAACAGGTTGGAGAACTCTGCCAACCCAAGAAAACTCTCAGAAAAGTCCATAGAAAAACCGCAATTGGGCATTCAAAAACGATATGACGATTGAGTTGTCCAACAAAATCATTGAGTTGTCTCCTGAAAAGGATGGACCACTGTCCATCTACAAAAGCCTGTGAAACATCTATATCAGGATGAACAGTAATCCGGAAAAGATTGTGTGTAGATAGGTTTTGAATTTACTCAAGATGCCGTTTTCAACTCGTGTTTCTCTTCCTGATTTCCTATAAGTTGATTTGTGTAGTAGATGCATCATCCATGTATGTGCGTGCCTTGGTTTTTTGCTTAGTTTTATTGGGAGCTAACCCTTTCAATGAAAACCCCTAGCTGTTAGGTTGAGTTCGGACTTTGAAGCCACCTGGCCCGACCCTTACTCGGCCCAGTTTGTTTGTCCTTCCTTTGACTCCAGCGGCCCACGCACATGGACAGGCCAGCGGTAGCTCACTGTGCTTTATTTTAGGGCCCGTTCGGCTGCTCAGATTTTCAGCTGATTTGGGCTGAAGCTTTCAGCCCGGCCGTTCGGCTGCTCACCTTCAGCCATTTGGCTGGCCTATAGGAGTATTGTTGGGCTGTTACTCGGCTGATGACCAGCTGCGCCAAATAGGAATCGGCTGTTTGGTCCTCGCTTCTAACAAAACATGCACCCTGCATCATGTCAGTGGACAGTGTGATGGCCAGCCGAGACCAAGACCTGGATCTACTACTACGGTCAACTCGAAAGGCTTGCTTGGCAGAGACGGCACGGCGCATGCTGATTACAGTAGTAATTTATTACCGGGCTCTATTAACAAAAGAAAAAGAGGGTCAGTCCCGTTGACAGTAAGTTAACTAGCAGTAACAGTGGCAGCTAAACCACATACTAGTAGGCACATACTACTGCTACAGTACGAGTACGAGTCAGTCAAGAAAAAGGACGACTGTGGAGGAGGCTCCTCCTCCATGTGGGACGTGGCAGGGGGATGGAGAGGGAATTAGAGAAACTTCTCAGCGCGATCGGTCATGTGGCCCAGTTGTTTTTGCTCGTGGTCCAGCTACCCAAATCGCAAAACAAAGATGGAGCCAGCCAGCCCCAGCCCCAGCCCCAGGACACGGAGAAGAAGGGACGGAAACTGTCGGCCGGCTGTGCTCGGTTGGCGCCAATTGAAAATGCCGCCGCATGCCCTGCTCGGGTGGATGTGGAGCGGAGACTTGCATTGGGACATGGAGAATTGCCGAATTGGAGGGAAACGAATGAATGAATTTGGAAAGCGCGTGGGGCCATTGTAAGGGCTCATTGCCTGTCTGTCTCTGTGTGTGAGTGTGAGTGTGACCGAGATGCAGAGAGAGCTCGGGGCCGCGCGATCCACCGGAAAACGGACGGACGGACGGGGAGGCACGGGATCCTCGTGGCACCTACTAGCCAGTAGTACGTCCACAGCACCACACGCCTACCCTGGGCTTTTCCTGCTCTTTTCACTCACTCGTCAGTTCCGCTCCGGGGGCCCTTGTGTTTCTTCAACCAAACCTTTCGTGTTTAGTCAGTGGAGTGGAGGTTTAATTATTCTTGCTGTTAGGCTCACAAAGGAGAAAAAAATCAATCATAAAATATACTCACTTCGTTCCAAATTATAAGTTATTCTAAAACTTTTTTTAAAGTCAAAGCATCTTAACTTTGACCTAAATTATTGAGAGAAACACAAAAAAATTTATCAAATCAAATAGGTGTACTATGCATATATAACTAATGAAAATTCTAGTGACACTTAGAGTATCTCCAAGAGAGTAGCTAAATAGACTAGTCAAATTTAGTGATTTAGTTACTCTCTAAAATAGATAATACTAGAGTACTCCAACAGACTATCTAAAATAAAGAGGCTAGATGGCTAGTGAGGATGACTATCTAAATGTAGAGAACGAATCAGGTGGGATGGAGAATCACTGAATATATGGATTGTTTGGGACTGCTCCGCTCCACATTTTTTAAATCTACTCCATGTTTTTTTAACTAAATGGCACACAACTCCAGAAAAAAAAAGTGGAGTTATGAGAGCATCTAAAGAGTTACTCCACAAAGTCTAGTTTTTTTTAGAGCTGTTCCACAGTAGAGTTTCCAGAGCAGAGTTTGTGGAGCAGTCCTAAAGAAGCCCATAGAGTCATTTAGAGAGTCTGTTGAAGACGTTTTTTCGTTAGACAATAGCCAAATTTAACTTTAGAAAACGATTTGGTTAGTCTTTTGGAGATGCTCTTAGTTGTTGTCATAAATGTTATTATATTATTATATAAATTTGGTTAAACACAAAAAAACTTTGAATCTCCGAGAATTTTAAAATGACTTATAATTTAGGATGGAGAGAATATTTCTCCACATTTGAAAAAAAAAGTGCTTTTAGAGGGGAAAAGATTAGAGACACCTTGTCGGTTTCCTAAACTGTTTTATATAAGTATCTGTGATCGTTGGGAAGATTAGAATAATGTAATCATTTACACGAAATCGATCTTACCGATTTCCTCTAAAAAAAAGTACGTAACCTACATGCTATTTAATGGTTGATCATCTTTTGACGATGACAAAAACAATGCACAAGCTGCAGTCTGCAGGTACAAGTATGGAATTTTCTTATCAACGTGTCCCCTTTATGGCTTTATCCCTAAATATCTGTTGTTTATGTTTAAAAAAAACAACTCTAACTAAAATAGATATTAAAAATATTAATATTTATGGTATATAATTATTAAAGATATATTTGAATCTAGTTTTTTAATAATTTTTTTGGACATATAAATGTTACACGTATTTAGGGCATAAGTATGAAAAGATTATTTGTGTTTCTCGGAAAACAATTTTAACTAAATACATACCGATGACAAACCCAAGCTCGAGCACCGAGCTCGCAAGCCCTGACTGCCACCGCCTAGATCCCGAGCTCGGCCCCATGGCCGCTGCTCGCCCCGAAGGAGCGGCCGCATCTGGGTCGAGCTCGTCCGCCTAAATCGGAGGAATCCTGGGAACCCGCATATATGAGGAATATGCCGACCCGGGTTGGACCCGTTCCATAGAACCCACCGTCCAAACACGGGTTCATCTGGGTCGAACCCATGCTAACCCAGGTCGACCCGGGAACCAAACACATGCTTAGGCATTGAAGGGGTATCTTCGGCGGTCTCGGTCATGGTCCCTGCCTTCCTAATTAATAATATAATAATGTACAATGTTTCTACGGAAACGCATCACCACAGTACTCATACATGGCCATGTCTCAGTTTTTGTTTTTATTTATACAATTACCTCCGAGTTGAATTTTACAAGTACTACTCATAATCCACCGGTAACTAATTGCTAATATTGTCCGGTCTTGCATTTTTTTTTGCGATTTAGGAGCATTTGTTTTGTCATTCACTACGCTGCATGCCACCACGCCATTAAGCCCCACATGACACAGTGGTGGTTCCATTGAATAAAAATAGAGCATTACCCACATGCACCACACCTAATGACACTTGACCTACCACATCCCCATGCCTTGATTCTCGTTACCTTTTTTTAAAAAAATATCTTTATATATTAGGCTCATGATGGTGCCACGATATATATAGAATAGAAGCAAATATGTTTCCATTCCGCTACTGTTGCCCAGCTCACCGTTACTGTGCTCCGATGACTGAGCCCCTATCAGTTAACTTCTAGGAGGATTGGGTTATTCACAAGTCAAAGCGGAGGTGATCCCACCCGCAAAGTATGGGCGATCCAAAACATTTTCACAATATTATTAATTACATGCCTCGAGAAACTCTTTTAGTTTTGCCTTGCCAAATGGAGCTCTATTGTTTATCACCACCCTTTCCCCATCATTCACAGTATATATCATATCTTATCATAAGTGACATTGTTACCTCTGTGAAGTCAAGGTTGACACTCTACTCTAATGTGGAAGACCACTCCATGAAGGTTACCTTCCATTTTAACACCATGATAAACACAGTGGCCCTAACTAAAAGTTTAAGGTGACCGCGATAATACAAGACTAAATCTACTTTAATGGAATACTAACAAATATAAGAGTGAGTATACTTTTAGAAAAATACAGGTAATAATAGAAAAAACCCTTCATTAAGACCACATCACCACAACAAACTGTATATGCAACAGAAGTACATTAAGATAGCATGAACAATGAGACGTGTGCTTTAAAACAATTTGACCCAATGCAGTACTATTCATAGTCACTCTCATGGCTACAGAAAACATGCCATAGATTCGTCATCATTTCAACATCTTACCAATGTGATCTCAGGCGTTTAAATTGTTGGAGGTTGATGACGAGATGCGGCTTTGCAAGGTTTTCTTAACCCATAACGTGTTAATGGTTATAAACGAGTCTGACTTTCTTGCACCAGATCCCTTGGCGGAGGTGCTGTGCGAGGGCACAGGGCCTCCTGCTTGGATTGTCTTGGTCGATTTGATACTGGACGAGCTTGCTGCCTCGCATATGTCGCGTGCCGACCAACGGTCACACCTGCGTGTAGGTGCCTGCATGTTGCAGGAACCATCTCTCATGTGCTTCAAGCTTCATTGGTTGACACCATCTCTTTGGCGTTACCCCCCTAGTGCACGATGGACCTGCCTCTGTCATTGCCAATGCAGGGCTTTCCTCCACAGACGGGGCAACACGTCGTTGCGAGTGCTATGGAGCCAGGGGTGGATGGTGAGGTCTGGCCACCTGGGTTCAATCCAGCCAAACACTTGATCGGTACTTCTACGTCAATGCAGGACGACCTTAGAATGACCAAGACACACCCGACCCTTCTACACCGATGAAGGAGGGCGAGCCAAATAGCCATGCCAAAACCGACTCCAGTGACACGATGTCCACGCCGCGCGAGGCTACTCGACGTCTCGCACGGTTCACCGAGGGTGCATCTCAAACAAAGGTCGCTCTCAATCGTTGCTCCACCAAGGCAGATGGCGGCAACCAAAGGTTCATGGCAATCATGAGCAGACAAATTGCCACTCAGCCGCTGTCACACATACCGACCTCCACACGGGACGAGGCACTCCTCATGCATAGGATGGGCATTGTGCCACCGACAACTCCAGTTTCATATGCTTCCATGGAAACATACGACATCATATTCGCTGGTAAATTAACGTTGAGTCAGGTGGAGACAGAAGATGAGTTCTTCTAAGTGACCAACAACAGGGTTGATGGAAAAGCGCTCTTTTCAGATGGCAGAGTAGGGCCGCGCAACCAGTAGTGGAGACGCCCAGCTCTGTATGTCACTTGGCACTTATATCTCGTAGTTTGATTGTTTTCTATCGATGTAATATTGAAGTTTGTAGCGGGCTAAGAAGGTCCAATTAAAGCTGTAATACCACCATGCACGCTTATTAGAAAACATATTGTCAGTATGGTTAAACTCTTCTTCTTAATACAACGATACGTAAATCTTTTGTGTATTGAGACTAAAAAACTCCTAACTTCTCTATGGACAATTGTATCAGAAACCGAAAAAAAAATCTTCGGAGTAATTTGATGAAAACCTTAATCGAACCTCTTTTCTTTTTTCAGCTGAAATTCTATACCCAACTTAGCATTAGGTGTCGCTATTATCTTTCCCTTAATACATGTCCAGGCTAGCAAGGCACAGTTAAGCTGATCAGACATTCTACCAAACCTTTTCCCTCTCTCTCGTACCACTGTCAGGGCCTGTTTAGAACGCAAGAATTTCACAGTAATTACGGAGAAATTTTACAGGAATCAATTTTTTACAGAAAAACTACACGAACAGCAAAATTTTCCGCAATCCAAACAGGCCCTCAGTCAGTCCAACAGTTGCCGTTTTGGTGCTGCACCGACACCGACACTTTCTCTCTCCTCTCACTAGCCCCCTCCTTTTCTTTAGAGAGATAGAGAAAGAAAAAAACAAAAGAAAAGCCCAGCCCGGCCACCGCCACCACGACCACGCTAATCAGCAGCAGCTGGTAACAACGCGGTGGTTGCGCTGCTCTGCTCAACAAGCAACGCACCAACGCCAGCCAACGCGGCGCGGCATTATTATACCACCACACCACCCACCCATCCCCTGCCACAGCTCATACCAAGAGCAGCCGCAGCCCAGAGCGGCGCCGCGCGCACCACCACCAACAGCTGCCCTGCCTGCGCGCGCATGTGAGCGGCCGCCGCGGGAAGACCAGACCAGAGCGAGGCGGGGAGGGAGGGAGGGAGGACTACCTACATTCCCCTGTGCCGCCGCCGCGGCGGGGTCCGTGCGCCGCGAGCGGAGATCCGGCGGCCAGAGGAGGAGCGATGGAGGCGAGCGCGGGGCTAGTGGCCGGCTCGCACAACCGGAACGAGCTGGTGGTGATCCGCCGCGAGTCCGGAGCAGCGGGCGGGGTCGGCGGCGCGGCGCGGCGTGCGGAGGCGCCGTGCAAGATATGCGGCGACGAGGTCGGGGTGGGCTTCGACGGGGAGCCCTTCGTGGCGTGCAACGAGTGCGCCTTCCCCGTCTGCCGCGCGTGCTACGAGTACGAGCGCCGCGAGGGCTCGCAGGCGTGCCCGCAGTGCCGGACTCGCTACAAGCGCCTCAAGGGTTGCCCGCGTGTGGCCGGCGACGAGGAGGAGGAAGGCGTCGATGACCTGGAGGGCGAGTTCGGCTTGCAGCATGGCGGCGCTGGGCATGACGACGACCCGCAGTACGTCGCTGAGTCCATGCTCAGGGCGCAGATGAGCTACGGCCGTGGCGGTGGCGACGCGCACCCCGCTGGCGGCTTCGGCCCCGTCCCCAACGTGCCGCTCCTCACCAATGGCCAGATGGTACACACCTCCTCTCCTCTGGTGGCTGTGCTTGCATTGCTTGCTTTGGGGTTGAGATTGAACTCGATCGTGACACGTTCGCTGCGTCCCTGCTGTACTGTAGGTTGATGACATCCCGCCGGAGCAGCACGCCCTCGTGCCGTCCTACATGAGCGGCGGCGGGGGGAAGAGGATCCACCCGCTCCCCGTCGCAGATCCCAACCTTCCAGGTGCGTGATTCACGCTGTTTCATGTCGGAATCTGGCAATGCGAATGCCACAATGTCTAAACCTGCCGCCGTGTGCTCATGACCGTCCGCAGTGCAACCGAGATCCATGGACCCGTCCAAGGATCTGGCCGCCTATGGCTACGGCAGCGTGGCCTGGAAGGAGAGGATGGACGGCTGGAAGCAGAAGCAGGAGCGCCTGCAGCATGTCAGGAGCGAGGGCGGCGGTGATTGGGATGGCGACGATGCAGATCTGCCACTGTATGTGCTGTGCTCATCAACACTTGTGTTGACTATTAGTAGTTCCTACCTGCTTTGAGTGCTGAGCGCTGACGGTGCGCTACAGTCTGGATGCTTATTACTGAAGTTAGCTGATGCGTGATGCCAGCTGCTTGCACTAGATGTCTAATGAACTAAAATAGTGCGATGTACACTTTTATTAAACTGCTAATCTCCAGCTACGCACACATAAAAGTGACATCCAATTTCATTACGCAGTAAAGGGTTATGGTATTTAATCACAGTATATCTAAAAATCTGCAGGTATGCTTGTAGCTTTGTTATTACTTGCTACATTGCTGATGCCACACAACTATATGAGTTGGAGAGAATCCAGAATACAAGCTCAACTGTTTATGCAATGCTGAATTTGTAGACTAAGATGATACATCACCTATATTGATTTTGTGTGTGGTGTATCTGTTGCTTCATTTCATCTCAATGTTTTTCATCATGGTCGTTGCTTGTATAATCATAGAAACCTTCATAGTGCTGTGGATAATTGTGCATTTCATTTTAAGATATTATCTTCATCTTCTAAGTCATCTGCGATGTAGTATTTGATAACAACAACTTTTCCCTTTCTTTTCATAGAGTATTACTAGTCCGGTTCTAAAGTGTTCTGTAAATTTCTTGTCCAGAATGGATGAAGCTCGACAGCCATTGTCCAGAAAAGTCCCAATATCATCAAGCCGAATCAATCCCTACAGGATGATTATTGTTATCCGGTTGGTGGTTTTGGGTTTCTTCTTCCATTACCGTGTGATGCATCCGGCGAAAGATGCGTTTGCATTATGGCTCATATCTGTTATCTGTGAAATCTGGTTTGCCGTGTCCTGGATTCTTGATCAGTTCCCAAAGTGGCTTCCAGTTGAGAGAGAGACTTACCTGGACCGTTTGTCACTAAGGTTAGTTGCATCATTGCATGACAAATGGAGTAAATGCTTGCCCTAATTTCTTTCTAAAATCCCCAAGCTAAGAAGTTCATTGTTTCTCTGACCAGGTTTGACAAGGAAGGTCGACCCTCTCAGCTTGCTCCGATTGACTTCTTTGTCAGTACGGTTGATCCCACAAAGGAACCTCCCTTAGTCACAGCGAACACTGTCCTTTCCATCCTTTCTGTGGATTATCCGGTTGAGAAGGTCTCCTGCTATGTTTCTGATGATGGTGCTGCAATGCTTACGTTTGAAGCATTGTCTGAAACATCTGAATTTGCAAAGAAATGGGTTCCTTTCAGCAAAAAGTTTAATATTGAGCCTCGTGCTCCTGAGTTCTACTTCCAACAGAAGATAGACTACCTGAAAGACAAGGTTGCCGCTTCATTTGTTAGGGAGAGGAGGGCGATGAAGGTACAATGTTTATCCTGTGTTATGCTTTTCTGTGCAATTTCCTAATTGTATGAACAGGCTAGTTACATGACTTTGTTTTTCATTCAGAGAGAATACGAGGAATTCAAGGTAAGGATCAACGCCTTGGTTGCAAAAGCCCAAAAGGTTCCTGAGGAAGGATGGACAATGCAAGATGGAAGCCCCTGGCCTGGAAACAACGTGCGCGATCATCCTGGAATGATTCAGGTAGGCGTTTATAGTCCTTGGTGTTATATACTTATAATACATGCTAGTACAGTTTATCACCGTCATTCTCCTATTTCTCTCTTTGTTTCCTTTGAACTGAAAGTTTGTTCTACTTAACGTTAAAATGCTCAAATTTCTGTGTCAACAGGTATTCCTTGGCCAAAGTGGTGGGCGTGATATGGAAGGAAATGAGTTGCCTCGCCTCGTTTATGTCTCAAGAGAAAAACGGCCAGGTTACAACCATCACAAGAAGGCTGGTGCCATGAATTCACTGGTAAAATCTCTG
Organism: Microstegium vimineum; assembly: GCA_022036555.1. NCBI lineage: Eukaryota > Viridiplantae > Streptophyta > Magnoliopsida > Poales > Poaceae > Microstegium > Microstegium vimineum. The sequence continues at coordinate 15,139,034 of CM039119.1, forward strand.
CGCCTGATGTCTTTTATCATTCTTCTTGTAACCTAATAGCAGTGCATGATTGATGCTTTTGTGTTCATAATTGATAGGTCCGTGTCTCTGCTGTCTTATCAAATGCTCCATACCTATTGAACTTGGACTGTGATCACTATATCAACAATAGCAAGGCCATAAAAGAGGCTATGTGTTTCATGATGGATCCTTTGGTGGGGAAGAAAGTGTGCTATGTCCAGTTCCCTCAGAGGTTTGATGGTATTGACCGTCATGATCGATACGCTAACAGGAATGTCGTCTTTTTTGATGTAAGATCCAGCTTCCCTGTCCCAACACCTTAAGCTCTTCATTTTATTGTCCAGCCACATAGGTTTTCTAACACTTGCATTATACAGATCAACATGAAAGGTTTGGACGGTATTCAAGGACCCATCTATGTGGGTACTGGATGTGTTTTCAGACGGCAGGCACTGTATGGTTATGATGCTCCTAAAACGAAGAAGCCACCATCAAGAACCTGCAACTGCTGGCCCAAGTGGTGCCTCTCTTGCTGCTGCAGCAGGAACAAGAATAAAAAGAAGACTACAAAACCAAAGACGGAGAAGAAGAAAAGATTATTTTTCAAGAAAGCAGAAAACCCATCTCCTGCATATGCTTTGGGTGAAATTGAGGAAGGTGTTCCAGGTATTGTCAACCTTTCAAACATAGCTTACAACAGCACGTTAAAGTTCAAAGGCATATGCTTAGATTTAAAAAATCAGGACAGTTCAACCATTTCATTGACTTAATTACCTGTTGTGTAAAGAGATGAAAGCATTTCTGTTTCTATTTGACACTTGTGAATAACATTTCATTGTTCTCCAGGTGCTGATATTGAGAAGGCTGGAATTGTAAATCAACAGAAACTAGAAAAGAAGTTTGGGCAGTCTTCTGTTTTTGTTGCATCAACACTTCTTGAGAATGGTGGGACCCTGAGGAGTGCAAGTCCTGCTTCTCTTCTAAAGGAAGCTATACATGTTATCAGCTGCGGCTATGAAGACAAAACTGACTGGGGAAAAGAGGTCTATATACCATTTAACCTGATTCAAAGACTTTTGACTACTCTACTAAAGATATAATGTACTAATTAGATCATGGTTTCTTGCAGATTGGCTGGATTTATGGATCAATTACAGAGGATATCTTGACTGGATTTAAGATGCATTGCCATGGTTGGCGGTCTATTTACTGCATCCCGAAGCGGCCTGCATTCAAAGGTTCTGCACCTCTGAATCTTTCTGATCGTCTCCACCAGGTCCTTCGTTGGGCTCTTGGATCTGTTGAGATTTTCTTCAGCAAGCACTGCCCACTTTGGTACGGATATGGTGGCGGGCTCAAATTTTTGGAAAGGTTTTCTTATATCAACTCTATTGTATATCCCTGGACATCCGTTCCTCTCGTGGCTTACTGTACCTTGCCTGCCATCTGCCTGCTCACGGGGAAATTTATCACACCAGAGGTAAATATATATTGTCCTTAATATAAAGAGAAGAAAAAAAAAACCTGGTTATATTCTTGAATCTTACCGTCAATTTTTCTTCAAATTGCAGCTTACCAATGCTGCCAGTATCTGGTTCATGGCACTTTTCATCTGCATCGCTGTGACTGGCATCCTTGAAATGAGATGGAGTGGTGTGGCCATAGATGACTGGTGGAGAAACGAGCAGTTCTGGGTCATTGGAGGTGTTTCTGCACATCTGTTCGCGGTGTTCCAAGGTCTTCTCAAGGTCCTTGCTGGTATCGACACGAGCTTCACGGTGACATCAAAGGGAGGGGATGACGAGGAGTTCTCAGAGCTGTACACGTTCAAATGGACCACCCTGTTGATACCTCCAACCACTCTTCTCCTGCTGAACTTCATCGGGGTCGTAGCTGGAGTCTCCAACGCGATCAACAACGGGTACGAGTCATGGGGTCCTCTCTTCGGGAAGCTCTTCTTCGCGTTCTGGGTGATCATCCATCTGTACCCGTTCCTCAAGGGTCTGGTGGGAAGGCAGAACCGGACACCGACCATCGTGATCGTCTGGTCCATCCTTCTGGCCTCAATCTTCTCGCTCCTGTGGGTCCGCATCGACCCGTTCCTTGCCAAGAGCGATGGCCCTCTTCTGGAGGAGTGTGGTCTGGACTGCAACTAAAAGAGGCCGTCACTCAAAAGTTCTGTCGCAGGCGAATTATGCCTGATTTTTTTTTTGGAATTCTTTCCTGTAGATAGAAACACAGATCCTAGGCATTTTTCTTCTATGTCCATGGTGAGGCTGTGACATCTCTTGAGTTTTTTCTACCGAAGACTGTCCATGCCTGCTGCTGGTGGTCCTTGAGCATCCTTTCCTTTGGTTATCCATCCGAGGAAAACTGCATCGGCGAGTTGGAATTGAATCTGTCAAGAGCTCAAGGCAGTAGCAGCTGGCAAGGCTGGAAGGGATTGATCTGCCGGCCACCCGGGGGCAGGAGAAAGACGCTTACTGTTTGTTGAGTAAATTATAAAGTTTAAAGTTATACTACAGTCATGCACATTCCAGAGTATGTCCTGGCCATTGTATTGTATTCCCTTCTTTACAAGTTGTATATTAGCAACAACAACAAGAACAGATTGGTTAGGAGTTGATTCTTTTTATTGTAGCAAATGTGTGTCCCGTGACCCGCCCTTGTGTTGTTGTAAAATCCGCCGCCCATTCGCCCAAAACCGCGGTGGGCGGCGGTGTTTGCTGCTTGCTTCTGTGATCGTATAGAGACGAAAAAACCTTGTTATTTGACATGTTGAAGGAAGGAAAGTTGAAGAGCAACACCTGCTCCCAGAGTCACGTGTGTCTCTCTGTCCTTCCCTTTCCCAGTTTCCCCCTCTTTCTTTGGGAATGGAGTAGATGTGGAGTAGATGTGGACCGGAGCCGGAGGCACCGGCAGGTAGCTGGCTAGGCTTTCCAGCAAAATTTGTTCAAATCCTAGAGCTGCGACCGACCAAACCGCGCCAAGCGAGACCGCCCGAGGGCATGGGCACCGAAAGCCGCAGCGGCCGTGGCTCCCTCCTGGCCTGCAATTCTGCACGGTGCCTGTGCACGTGAAAAGCCGCCTGGTTCGCGGGGGGTCCAGGGGTTCACGCGGCGGAAGAAGGCTGGACGGCAGCGGCTGCGTACGGGTATCGGGGCATGGCCATGGCACCGTGGGATTGGAGCTGTCCTGTCGGCTGCGGATGCGCTCGAGTCACGGGGACGGCGGGAAAGCGGGGGCTGGCCGGCTGGGGGCGGCAGCAGCCACCAGGGTATGCAGCGGCCGACCGCGAATTTGGGAAAGGGGACCAGGCGGCACCGCCATCCATCTGCTGCGAATTTTTTGGCCATGCCGCGTCGCAACACCGGCAAAACCGCAAAAAAAGGAATCTAAACTTCTCAAAAAAAACATCAAACTTTGACACTATGCAAAAAGAAGATTCTCCGTCACATCAAACTTACGGTATATGTATAATCTACTAAATGTAGACGAAATCAAAAACTAATTGCATAGTTACTTTAACTTTATAAGACGAATTTTTTAAGCCTAATTAGTTCATAATTGGACACTAATTGATAAATACAAACGAAAAATGCTACAAGATTAGATTTTTTAGTAACTTTTCAGCATCTAAACCCAACCGGAGAAACCCGCAACCCGCGACCCGTTCGGCGAAGCAAGCCCACTGGACTGACACGGACGCCGGAGTAGCATGCCTCGGGCTTAATTTCGGCTTTCCCGTAAAATTGCCCAAGGTTTTTCGTCTCTGGTACTTTTGCAGGAGATCCGCCTTCATCAGGACCGTTAATTTGGTATAAGATCCTCTAATCACCGTCAATACTAAGATCCAATTCATATATTATTTTTTTCTATAAAAATACTCTACCTTTGCTAAAATATTCTAAAATTATCATAAATTTGTATATAAATTACACCTTCCATTAATCTAGAGTTCACAGAAGTTAATAAATATTAAAAAAGATATAAGAGAACACAAAAACATTGAAAATGAAAACCCACTAAATGAAGAAAAATAACAGGTAAAATGCATATGAGTGAAATAGAAAATAAAATATAAAATAGAATGACACATAGGAAATAATATAATAAAATATATATTGCATTTTAAAGATTCCACCTCCACAATGGTTGTTTGTTTGGCACGACATGTTAGATCTATTTGCTAAACGAAGAGATATGGAACTAAGGTGAACCAACTAAAAAGTTCAGGGACCTAAAAATGTAATTTGAAAGTTGATGGATCTAAATATAACACACTAGTAAAAATTAATGGAACCAAAACTATTGTTCGAAAGTTGACGTACCTGCATAACCCACCACCAAAAATTAATGGACACACAATTATATTTTAAAAGTTGATGAAGCTAGATGATCCTCTAGCTAAAAAACTGCCTTCACCTTGCTTCAATGACCCCGTGAGAGGAGGGACAAAAGAGGATCCTACGAATAGCGCTCCGCAATGTTTGTGTCGGTTCGAGCTGGAGTAGTTAAAACGGGTCTAAGGGCATGTTTAGATCATAGGGTGCGAAAGTTTTGAGTGTCACATCAAATGTTACATGAGGTGTCATATGAGATATTTGGATACTAATAAAAAATCAAAATACAGAATTCGTCTATAAACCATGAGATAAATTTATTAAGTCTAATTAATCCATCATTAGTACATATGTTACTGTATCAATTAGTGTCTAATCATGAACTGATTAGTCTTCATCTGCAAACTACATACAAACTGTGTAATTATTATTTTTATCTACATTTAGTGCTCTATAGCGCGCGAAGGAAAGGGAAGCCTCCTCCACGCGAGGCCGCCGCCGCCGCGCCCGCCCGCCGCCCTCCGCCGTTGCCGCTGGTCCCCCTCCCTTCCCCTCTGGCATCTCGCCGGGGGCTGAAGGGAGTGAGGATCCATTGTTTTTAATAAGTTTCCTCCAGTAGATCGAGTCCTTAGGGTTAGGGTTTCTCCATGCCAAAGTTCTTGGTATTGGAGTTTTATCTCCTCCTTCTCCTCTTCTACGTCAATGGTGAAGGAGAAGGGTGGAATCGTCTTCTCCATGACGGCTTCGTTGAAGACGAGGGCGACAACTTCGGCGTGACCATCTTCATCGACATGACGACATGGAGATCTTTATTTCTGGACGACGGCATCAAGACGGAGATGATGTCGCCGTCATGGAATAATTTTCTCCGGTCTTTTCTTCGTTTTGTTGTGGTTAGATCTGACCACAATGAAAGACTAGAGAGAATATCCTTTAGATCAGTCTTCCTCATTCTTCGATGGTAGAAAGAAGAAGAAGGAAGACACCAGCAAGAAGAAAAAGATCCTCAATTTCACCTACAGGAATGTTGGTCGTCGTTCGTTGGACATCTGTTCTTAGGCTTGCCGCTATCGCTGGTGCCGAGTATTTACCTGTACGGTCATCTATACGAAACGTCAAAAAAGTTTGGTTTTGAGATTTGGAGCTTTTCATGGCGTGGGTATATTTTAGATGAAAATCTGTTTCTGGATATATCTAGCGTAATCCAGAGTGTTTGTAATATGTTGATGTACCCAGCTATTATATAACATAATTCTTCTTTCGCCGCAAAAAAAATACATTTAGTGCTCTATATGTATGTGTCAATATTCGATGTGCGCTAAAGTTTCTTGAGCGTCGTGGGTTTTTTTTGGGGGTGGGTGTGGTTGCTTACGTCGTCCTCTACTGTAGAGCAGGAGCAGGAATGCCGAACTGTCAATGATGATGGCAGTGGGGAGCGCATTTGAGGCTAGAGCTACAGCCACGCACGGCATCTCCATCTGCTCACGTATTCCATCTCTTCCCAACCGGTCGCTTTCTTGCATGGGCCGGATTCCATCAAAGCCGGGGCCGGGGAAAAAGGGTGTGCGATCGAAAAAGGAGGCAGAAGGAAGGCAAAGTAGCTACGTTGACAGCGAATGCATGCATGGCCGGGATTACTATTTGGATTCTTCTCAGGGGAGGGCCGGGTTGAGTGAGTGGTTAACTGCTGCTAATAATCCATTTATTAGCGAATTCCGAGCTATGGCGCCACCGCCACGCCTTCTCCATGTCCTTGCTGTGCTCCTCTTCCTGTCGGTGGTTCTGCTCCTGGCCGTCTCAGGCCGTGCTCATGGAACTCGCCATCAGCTTCAGCTTGGAGATGACGACGGCGAACACCGCGTACTAGGTACGTCAGATCATATATACAAGCTCCTTTCTCTCTCTCTCTCTCACCTTCAACTTATTTACACGACTTGTTTGTTTGGATGATGTTGCCGCGCGCGCACAGGGATCGGTGAGATGCACCACGCGGTGGCCCGATGGTGGTGGTCGTCTAGGACCGTCGTCGACAGAAGAGGCGGTGGCGGCCATGGTCACGGCCACGGCCACGGCCGCGGCCGATGACACCCGCCGGGGACGCCGGCCGTGTTCTACCCCCGCGCGGTCACCGGCGGCCACCACCGGCGCAGCGCCGCCACTGCGACGGGTCGGCGGCCGTCCGCTCGCGCCCTGCTCGTCGTCGCGGCGGCCGCCGTCGTTCTGCTGCTCCGCCTTTGATAATTGATGGATGATGTGGCCACCTGCATTATTTTTACTCAACTCGTCTGCAATCTGCATCCGTGTACATACTTATCTCTCTCTTCACAACACCTAGCATAGCCACATAGATAGCGACTTTAATTTGGTGAGGTTGATGGTCGCGATATATATATATATATATATATATATATATATATATATATATATATATATATATATATATATATATATATAACACACACACATACATGTTGCAAGTGACCCAGAGTACACGGTGTCAACACGTAAAGCAGTGAAGTGTATGGTGCAGTGAGGAGGCGGGAACATGCATGAGTTTCAAACTTCGGAACGGTGACTGCGCCCCCGTAGAACACGATCTCTGCAGTTATCATTTATGTGTGTGTTTGTTTGCCTCTGCGTGGGTATTTGTTTTACTTCAGGGTTGTATCTGAAAATACTACTGGTATGATTAGCTAGTGTGTGCGTCATTTGGAACGGCTTAATTAGACCAATTGTAATTGCTATGTGCTGATCACATTGATCTGAGGAAAGTAGCTCTGTCAGCGCGTGACGACAGTTGCCATATCTGTGTTCTTCAGTTTCGTCAGTGTTGTTTCTTTACAATTGAGTTGATCCGGTTAGGATTAGCCAGTGCATAAGCGTGTGATCTTGATCTTGAATCCAACAATACAAACATGCATGGATTCTTGTATTATATATTGGGGCTGTCCGGGAGAGCTCCAGGTTCGGCTTTTTTTTTCCAAAGATAATCATTCCCAACTAGCTAGCCAAACACCGATGCCTACTAATTTAGGTTGTAATAATGTGGAGAGAATGACTTCTCCATTTGCATTGAAGGTGTGAGCCAAAAAAACCTGCTACCGTTATATTCTAACGGGATTAGTAGATAAATCAATTCTCATCAGTTCCCCACCCTTGTTTGCTCGAAGTATCCAATGAAAATTGGAAATTAAAGCAAGACATCCCATCTTATATATTCTCATATATTTCAGGGATGGAAAGATATAATGCCAGCTGGATCGGTGTTCAATCGAACTACTCAAACCCACAAAAATATAATAGTCGCAGCGAGCGTTTATGGAAGAATTAGGACGCTATCCTAGATTGACGACAAGAAGTTGCCATAAAACATGCATATGCCGGACCCGGACTTACTCTGAATCGAATCCATATGCATGCTAGCATACTTATATATATATATGGAGTATATACTCCTATGATTATTACACCACCGTACCTAGCTAGCGAGACGATTTGTCCATCCATCCGTCACCATGGATCGCCGACACCGACCCAGCAGGAACAATCCATGGCTTTCTCTGCTTCTCGTCGCTATTGTTGTCCTCCTCCTCTCTTGTGCCGTCCTTCAGGGCGCCACGGCCGATGGCAGCACGGGAACAGGCAAGTGATCCATCCATCGACCGCTGCTCTACATACACCTCTCCCAGTTTTTTTCCCCTTCTTTCTTTCTGACTAAAGTTTGCATCGACATGCATGTATGTACATTGTTGCTCCTGGATGGATGCATGTGCAGGCACTGACGTGGCACAGCAGCTCGACAGCGGGAACGGCGGCGACTGCCACGGTCATGGCCACCGCCACAATCACAGCCACGGCCACCACGGCTGCGGTGGCGGCGGCGGCAGCGGGAAAGACAAGCCGGGGACGCCGACCACCACCTCCTCCTACAACCCTTGGGCCCTCTCGGCAGGGGCAGCACCGCGGCCTCAAGTAGTGTCCGGGTTCACGGCAACCACCGGCGTCATCGTCCTCATCACTGGAGCAGCCGTTTGCTGGTCGCTTATTACAACTTATTAGCTTATTATATATTCCTATATACTATATATACAATTAATGTATCTCTATTGCGATTTTAGTCATTGGCAAACAATTTTGCAAGGAATATAATATAATGCTAGTATTTAATTTCAGTTGACGAATTAACACACTGTTGTTCCTTCAATCTTGGTCGGACGGCTGCGGTAGTTTTTTGTTCTTCTGTCAGCAAGCAGTTGCAATCCTTTCGTCTCTCCTATATACGCTGACCATGTATCGAGAGCAAAAAGTGATTGACAAGTTCGAATTCCAATTTGGAAATTAAATGAACATGAGCGGAAAGCATTAAAATTGGGGACAAAAAAGAAGAAGGAAAAAACGAACAGGCCCAGTTTGGAAACTAGCCCAGACGTACATGGAAATCTAGCCCAGGCCAATTATTCAGTAGCCAGCACAGCTAAAATTGGCCAGGCTGAAGGCTACGGCCCAGTATAAAAACTAAAAACCGGCCTAGGACACCTGCATCCGTGCTAATTTTCACTAGCCAATGCTCATCATCTTAAAAACTACAAGAGCGCACATCCGGGCGTTATGGAGGGTGACTCCCTGCAGCATGGGTTCAAACTTGTGGAGCTCGACTTCGGCTTGCCGAGAGAACTACGGTTGGAATCAATTGTTATCTTAAACACAAAAGGGTAAATAGTCTATCACCTTTTATTTAGACTTTAGACCGTCTAAACAGTTTTATTTAGTATAACACTAAAATATAGGAGTACATATTTATGTACACAAAATTCAAATAAACTAGAAAATCTATATATTTACACGTGTAAAAAGTAAATATTCTACCGAATAATCTTTTTTTGGAAGGAATCTAAATCCTATAACACTTCATATATTTACAATGCTAGTTAGTTTAGTGTTGATTATGGTAGTTGTAATCCTTCTATTGACTAAATTATGAGTTAAATAGCCATTTAGCTTATTTAAACATGTTTAACTCGATTATATTTAGAAGGTTTAGATGTTTTTGAGCCGTTTAAACACCGTCAAATTCACCCTTTAGGACGTAAACGACACGGGTGGCCTCCTTTATCGTTTAAATGTTGTTTAAACAAACAAAATGACCGTTTAGACGAACACTGATTGATACTGTGTGTGACAAACTCTGTTGATAGGACTTCCTCCACTGTCACCTTCACACCAAGGAAATGGTTATGCAGAGCTTTAGTAGGAGTCATGCAATCTGTGTGTCTAGACAGTAATGCCAAGTTCACCATCCTCCTTCACCCTAGACACCTTCTCCCATGCCACAAGGCATTGGGTGCTAGTTGCAATGTCAGTCCTGTCCATAGAAACACCCTCCGCTTTGCATCAAGGGCCTCCATAGTATATAGGTTGGGAGCCCGTCTAGGCCTACATTGATGAGCACAATCCGGCTGAGAGCGTCTTGTTCGCTTGGCTTATGAGCCCGGCTTATCAGTCATGGTACAAAACACATTAAGCAGCTTATCAGGTGCATAAACGATCAGCCGAACATGCCGATTGAGGAGAGTCACTTTCCATCCTTCCAAATGGGGGTTGACCTCTGTATAAGTGGGGAGAACGCCTAGAGGCCCAGTTTAGTGTTGGAGAGTGGCAGCCCCAAGTGTATATGAGGGAAGGATTCTTGTTTGAATTGGAGGATCCTATGCAATGCTCAACAGAAGAAATGCTGGCCCATGTTCCTTCACTGCCCCTTCGCTACCAGATGCTAGGACTAGATCCATGCATGTGCTACTTACCCCCAGACGGATGCTTATCAGAACTTGGAACAGATCAGACATCAGTTGTAGTTTTCATTCTTCATGGAAATTGTCATCCTAATGTGCTGGACAGTCTGGAAGTCAAGTATTGGTCTCATTTTCAACCACATTTAGCCTTCTCTAGATCAGGCAAAGAGATTCTTCAGATCAGAATTTGCATCTCTTTTTATCGTGCCAAAAAGAGTTATTTTCCGTTCATTTCTTGCTGGTTCAACAATCTTATTTAATCTCGCTAGTGTGGCTGATTTTTTTCATATCTTTTTTTCCTAAGCAGCTCCCCTGCTCTGCTGCTTCCTTCCTTTATGTATTTTTGTACCTCTTTAATCTGTATCAACAAATTTGCACATTAGGGGTTCGCCCCTCCTGTTTTCTTTTTTTTTAAAAATAAGTTCTGCCACCATCCTCATTCATTCCTCTTACTGAAGTTGATCTAGAGGCCGATAGTCCCCGAGAAACTATCCAGGGTAAGCTTTAGGCGCCACACGTTGCTGGCTTCCACGTTAATCAACAACAGTGTGTCATCCACATACTGTAGCACCACGCACGCAACATTAGATATTAATCGGATGCCTAATCTCCAGTTGCACCAGACTGTTGGAAACCATGCGCCTATAGAGTTGCCATGAGACTGTCCCCCCAATTCATAGAGTCGAATGCTTTTGCGAAGTCTAACTTCATTACCAGGGCTAGAGCTCTCCCAACTCAGGACGAAGTTTCCAGAGATCGACCTTCCTTTGAGGCACCCAATTTGATCCACATCAATGAGACATTAGAGTTTGGAGTTGTAGACATGTGGTCAAGATTTTCGTCAGGATCTTTACAGGGCAACTTTGCAAAGAAACCCGTCTAAAGCCCATGGTTGGTCATCGGCGACTTCAACCTGACCTGTTCCCCCTTCGAGAAGAACACACTTAGATTCAACAGGGCGCTTCAATTCTACCATCAACTTCCTCGCTGAACCCCCCTGGACTTGTTCACCTGGAGGCTGGTGTTACCTTACTAACTTAGATACTGGAATTGATAAATGGATTTGATCAAGGTCTCGAGCTTGGCAACTAGCCGCGCTCGCCAATGTCGTCGCCACTGGTGAGGGTTCGGTTCAGATGACCAAGTTCACCCCTCCCCTTCCTCAGCGTGTGATACAAGAAGGGGCACAACGGGCCTCCTTCGAAACAGCCACGCAGGGCCCTCTTTCCACCCTAGCTATTACATGGCCCATACGGCCTTAAGCTTTCCATTGTGGCCCAGTTACTCTTGGGTTTGGCTTCCTGATTCTTCCTCCTCTGCCCACCTTGCTCACCGCATCATCGTTCTCCTCCAGAACGACCGGCACAGGTCCTTCAGCTTCACGGCTGGTGACATTCCCTTCCCCTCGAAAACCAGCTTGTCCCCAAGCTGGTGCTCGCGGAAACTGCTGGCGAAGGGCGGTCTCATCTTCCCAGGTAGACAGGTCCGCTGGTAGATAAGACCATTGAACTAGTACCTGAGGGACCATAGTTTCATGGTGTTGACGAAGGCGACGGTCCAGAATCAACTGAGGCACCTGCATTTGGTTAGAGAAATCTGGCAGTTCAGAGCTTACTGTTGTGGAAGGGGACACCGCTTGCTTGAGCTGGGAAACATGAAAAACCGCGTGGATGAGGCAGTGTTCTGGTAGTTTTAGACGATAAGCTGTGAGGCCAATTTTTTCCAGAATTGTGAACGGTCCAAAATATTTGAAGGACAGTTTGTTTGATGAGCGAGGCGCCAAAGAGGTTTGGACATACGGCTAAGCCTTGAGATAGACTGAATCACCCACACTGAAACTCCGAAAGGAGCGGTGTTTATCGGCCTGAGACTTCATCTTGTTTTGAGCTCGTAGAAGATGTTGTCGAACTAACTGTTGCATGAGTTCTCGCTCAACAAGCTAGTCACTGAGATTAGTGTTTTGGCAGGCTTGAGAAATGGTGATACCGAAGTGGCGGGGTTCATGTCCATATAGCACGAAGAAGGGAGTCTGCCCTAAGGAGGTGTGAAATGATGTATTATACCAGTATTCAGCTAAGGGAAGCCATTTGGACCATTTAGATGGGCATGCTTGAGCAAAGCAGTGAAGATACGTTTCCAGACACTGATTAACACGCTCTGTTTGGCCGTCAGTTTGTGGGTGGTAGGCACTGCTCATTTGAAGCTTGACATCCAACAATTTGAATAGCTCTTGTCAGATATTACTTGTGAAAACCTTGTCTCTGTCAGACACCATAGCTGTAGGTAGCCCATGTAATTTGAATACTTGATTCATGTATAACAGAGCAACTTGAAAGGCTGTGAATGGATGGGATAGAGCCAAAAAATGTGCATACTTAGAGAATTTGTCCACCACAACTAAGATGCAATTGAAACCTACAGACTTGGGTAAGCCTTCAATGAAATCCAAGGTATCAGTTTGCCAGGCACCTTCAGGTATAGGTAAAGGAGCTAATAATCCAGGGTATGCCACCCTTTCTGATTTGGCCTGTTGACAGATAGCACACTGTGCAACAAAATCCTTGACAAATTGTTTGAGTTTTGGCCAAGCAAAGAGACCTTTGACTCTTTTATAAGTTACTTCATAGCCTGAATGACCTCCCACAGCACTAGAGTGTAAGGATATGAGGAGTTTGTTGTAAAGAGTGGTGTCCTGTCCCACCCAAATTCTGTTTTTGTATTTGATAAGGCCATCTTGAAGGGTATAGACACCCTGAGAAGGAGAGACAGATAGAGCTGCTAGCAGCTTGATTGAGTGAGGATCAGTGTATGATGTCTGTATATCCTGTAACCAAATAGGCTTAATGACAGTGAGAGCAGAGATATCATATGTGTCAGTAGAATTTACTCTGAAAAGGGCATCAGCCACTCTGTTATCAGTACCCTTTTTATAAACAATTTTGTAATTGAGTCCCATAAGCTTTGTCAAAGCCTTATGCTACCAGGGGGTTGATAATCTCTGATCATCAAGATTAACAAGGCTCTTTTGATCTGTCAAAACAGTAAACTAGGATAGCTAAGCATTCCTTCTCATAAGTTGAAAGCCCTTGAGCCTTAACTCCTAAAGCCTTACTGACAAAGGCAATAGGGTGACCTTGCTGTTGCAAAACTGCACCAATACCCTTAGTAGAGGCATCAATTTCAATCACAAAAGGCATAGAGAAATCTGGTAATGCTAGGAAGGAGCAGAGATTAGGGCTTGTTTGAGGGCTTGAAATGAAGCTGCTGATTCAGAAGTCCATACAAACTGCTGCCCTTTTTTAAGCAGGCTGGTCAGAGGTTTAGCAATGAAATCAAATTGAGATACAAACCTTTTATAGTATCCAGCTAGGCCGAGGAAGCTCCTCAACTCCTTGATGTTGGTTGGTGTAGGACAATCCTGAATAGTACTGATTTTGGTAGGGTCTGTAGATACACCCTGAGAACCGACAACATGCCCCAAATAACACAACTGTTTCTTGGCAAAAGAACACTTTGAGAGCTTTACATGCAGTTGGTGTTGTTGAAGAAGAGTAAGAACTTGGTTGATATGAACAAGATGATCCTCCCAAGATTTGCTATAGATTAGAATATCATCGATAAAGACAACTGCACACTTCCTGAGTAGGGGTGCTAGCACTGTGTTCATAATAGTCTAAAATGTGCTTGGACCTCCAGTTACTCCATAGTGAAGCCTTGCAGCAGGTTTTGTAAGTCTTCAGGAATAGGATGGCTGTCACTGACTGTGTTGGAAGCTTCTTGGATTTGGACCAAGTATAGAACAGACTGTGTCTTGTTCAGTGCTTGAAGTTGAATAGGAGAAATTGGGGCACCCATGGTAGCTTTAGGTAACAGGCCTTGCAGCTTGATTGTCTTATGGTTACTGTCAAATTTGAGCCATTTCTCTGACCAATGAATGTGCATAGGACTATGCAGACTCAACCAGTCCATACCAAGAATCATATCATACCCTTGCAATGGTAGAATTTTAAAAGTGGTGTGGAAAGTATGCCCCTGACAACCCCATATCTGGTTGGGTAGTTCATGTGTACATGCTAAGACTTCTCCATTTGCTACCCTTACTTGGACAGGCTGTGATAACTTCTGCTGAGATGTGATAGAAGAGGCCATAGTGGTACTGATGAAGCTATTGGAACTGCCCGAATCCACTGACATGAATACCTCCTTACCCTCTAAGTGACCACGAAGTCGAATGGTTTTGAAACCTTCAGTCCCCGACATGGCTTGCATAGATAAAGCCATAAGATCCACTTCAGAATCAGAATCTTCCACTGTAGAATTGGGTTCTTCACCATAATTGACACATTGCCATAATTCTTCCATTACATTCAGAGGATACCGTTGCAGGACAGGTATGTTGGGGATTCCATTTCTCACCGCACTTGAAGCAAAGACCCTTGGATCTTCTAAACTTTTTTAGGGCTGAAACTTTGTCATCGGCTGTCTTGTGTTGAGGAGACTCAACATTCTTCTTCTCTTCCCCATTCTTGAAAGAGCTTGAAGAGAAGAGAGGCGTCTTGGTGGCTTCAGAAGAGTGCTTCTAGGAATAAGACCCCATATTAGTTCTCTTAGGAACTAAATCCAGCACGGCTTCTTCCTGCAAAATCGCCAGAGCACTAGCAGTATCCAAATCTTGAGGCCTATGAACCATAATGACAGCTCTAATATCTTTCTTTAGACCATCAACAAAATGATTAGTAATTGCAATGGGAGAAAAGGATGGGTCATGAGCTAGGAGCTGATGGATAATGTCACTGAACTGTTCTATATATTTAGTGACAGTAGAGGTTTGTTTGATATGGAAAAAATGCCTAATTAGGTGGTTATGCTCATCCTTGTCAAATCTGTTACAGATAGTAGTGACAAAGGTATTCCAGTCCATGGATTTCACAGAATATTCTACGGTTTGGAACCACAAAGCCGCAGAACCCACTAAGCGTAAGGTAGCATAGCGAACCCATTTGGTAGGATGAGTGGCATAAACATTGAAGAAAGCTTCACAGCGCTTAATCCACAACCTAGGGTTGGACCCATCAAAGCTAGGAAACTCAACATTTGGTATAGGAGAATGAACAGGGTGGTATAGGAACCGATCACGATACACAACTTCATCCAACTGAGCAGTAGCTGGGACTTGGAGGAAATTAGTACCTGTGACCGGGGCCGAACCCGGGGCCACGGTATACACCACCCCGAATTCCGCACCCCGGTGGGGAGATCGTACGCCGTGGTCTAACGACCCAGATGTCGCCCTTGGCGGGTGAAGCTCTAGATGGGCGGGGCTCGACATCTTGCCGTCCGGTAAGGCGAAGTGGTTCTCCCGGACAGCCTTCGTGAGCGAAGACTGGTTGCAGGTAGCTTGACCGTCCTCCACGACCTCGGAAGTACCAGCTTGGGGTAGCTGGGAGAGAGAAGCCTTGTCGATGCGCTCCCCCAGATCCAACACCATGTGCTCCAGCTCGTTGATGCGGTTGTTCACGTCGGGCTTCCAGGTAAGCAACTCCATCTTCAGAGACCCCATCTGCTCCTCCGGCGAAGTTGTCGCCATCTGCCGCCTCGTGAAATACTGGTGGGTAGCCAAAATTCTCGGATCGGTGGATGTAGCCGACCACGCCAACCTCGGCACGGACCTACGTTTCCTCGCAATCGACGCTGCTAGAGCAGATCGCAAGGAGAGCCCGCCGTCGGGGATCACAGCGCCAGGTCGAGGCAACACCACAAATCAGAAAATTCCCAAAGGATCGACTCGGATCTGATACCAATTGTTACCTTACTAACTTAGATACTGGAATCGATAAATGGATTGGATCAAGGTCTCGAGCTTGGCAACTAGCCGCGCTTGCCAACGCCGTCGCCACCGACGAGGGTTCGGTTCAGATGACCAAGTTCACCCCTCCCCTTCCTCAGCGTGTGATACAAGAAGGGGCACAATGGGCCTCCTTCGAAACAGCCACGCAGGGCCCTCTTTCCACCCTAGCTATTACACAACCCATACGGCCTTAAGCTTTCCATTGTGGCCCAGTTACTCTTGGGTTTGGCTTCCTGATTCTTCCTCCTCTGCCCACCTTGCTCACCGCATCATCGTTCTCCTCCAGAACGACCGACACAGGTCCTTCATCTTCACGGCTGGTGACAGCTGGATCCCCCAGTAAAGAAGAAAAAATCGTAGCAAGGAAGTGCATGCCCTTCTTGCTCTGTGTTTCTCACTCACTATAGCCAAATACTAGTATATATGTGAGGTAAATCTAAAAAAATACAGTATTAGTCTACAAGAACAGAATAGCAGAAACAAAGGCATGCATGGCCACAAACTACTGAACTGTTCTAAACATCACACTGCACGGGCTTATATATGGAAATTGGCTTGCATGCATTGGATAGGTCCGGTCTCTTCATAGAAGATTCAAACCAGTCTGCCTTGAACATCTTAAATTAAAAAAACACTAAGAGACCGTTTGGATCCTTTCATTTAAAGGAATTGAAATCTACTTTAATAAATTAACACAACCACTCATGAGGCAACTGATCCATCAAAATCAATATGGCTTTATTAGAAGTAGATGTATTCAGGATTGTTTGGCCTGAAATTTTGAGTATCTTCACTTGTGTCATCAATCGAAGAAACAAGCTGTCATCCTGAAGTTAGAGTTTGAAAAAGCATTTGACAAGATAGAACATAAAGCAATGCTCACTTTGATGGAAGCCAAGGGTTTTGGTCAGAAATGGTTGGACTGGATGAATTGCTCTTTAACTCTTTAACTCAGGAACCTGTTCAGTGCTTTTGAGTGGTGTCCCTGGCAAAACCATTCACTGCAAAAGGGGAGTCAGACAGGGGGATCCTCTGTCCCCACTCCTTTTTGCATGCAGATGATACTTTGATCATCCTTGAGGGGACACTAGACAGATTGTTTTCTTGAAATCAGTGATCGATACCTTGTCTGAAATCACAGGTCTAAAGGTTAACTTCCAATAGTCAATGATGCTCCCAATTAATATGAGTGATGAGAGATTAGAATTTCTTGCAAGGACTTTTGGTTGTTCAAAAGGTTCTTTGCCTTTTACTTATTTGGGACTGCCACTTGGCCTCACGAAGCCAAAGATCCAGGACTTTCTGCCACTTGTTTCTAAATGTGAAAGGAGATTATCAAGTGTTTCATATTTCTTGAACTAGGCAGGGAGATTAGAACTAACAAATGTTGTCTTCACTTCTCTACCTACCTTTTATATGTGTACTTTGGAATTGCCTAAAGCTATCGTCAACAGGTTGACAAGTTTAGAAAACATTGTCTTTGGAGGGGATCGGACATCAATGCCAAGAGCCCCCTTAAAGCGGCCTGGGAGATGGTTTGTGTGCTAAAAGAGCAAGGGGCTTGGGGGTTACTGATATAAGAAAACAGAATGAGACACTTCTCTTAAAAAATCTGTAACACCCACAAATTTGTTTGCTTCTAAAAATAATAGAAAATGTTTATCAAAGAATTTTTGTGAGCATTTCATTTAGAAGAATAATAAAATTCTTAGAAATAAAATCAATCCTATTTTATTAACATGTTGTTGCATACATGCTGCTGCACACTTCTTTGTATGATTGAGTTGCAAAAGAAAATTCAAATGAATTCAAATGGATTTAGAAAAGGTTTCGGAAAAAATTTTGAAAAAGAAAAGGAAAAAGGAATTCAGCTCTCACCTGGCCCAGCCCACTCCCTCACTCCCTCTCTTTCTCTCTACCAACCCAGCAAGAAGGCCGAAGCCCAACCAGCCCACCCGAGCGCCAGCTCTCTTCTCCCTCTCTCTCTCTCTCTGACCATCGGGTCCCATCTGTCGGCGCCAACCCAACTGCTCCCGCACCCTCTCTCTCTCGCTGCTGCTTGGCCCCACCGGACAGCACCTTCCTCAACCTCCCTCCGCTCTGCTCGCACGCGCGCAGATGCGCCGCGAGCGGCAACCGCCGCATGAACCTCGCCCCTCTCGCCCCGCTCCCACCCCCACGCCTCGCCCACGATGCCGTAACGGCTCCGCACACACGGCACTCCCTCTTCTGCGCTATAAAGCGGAGCACCGCCCCCCCTGCCCTCCCTTTTCCCTCTGTTCTCCCGAACACCGCCGCCGCAGCCGCAGCCGCAGCCGCAGAGAAGATCACCGGAGCCCTTGCCAACGCCTCGGTAAGCTTCGTTCCGAGTCCACGATCTCCCCGCGACCCTCCGCGGCCTAATTCCACCCTCTAACTCCTAGTCAGTGGCCGCAGAACGCACGCCGGCGCGAGCTCCGCCGACGCCGACCGCCGTTCCACGCCGACAAGCCGCACCGAGCCGTCTCCGCCCTTTTCGTCGTTTCGGTAAGCACCACAGTGCTTCTCTCCTCCCTCTCATGTCCTTAATTCGGCGAATTACGGTCCCTGTGTCACTGCTCGCGAGTACCCCGCGCCGCCGCCTATGGCGCCGCCGTGAGCATCACGCTCCGGCCGCCCGTTGCCCGCCTGAGCACTCTACCGGCACCGCAAGAGTTCACCGCAACTTCCCGAGCCCTCAATTTGATCTCTAACGCGCAGTATCGACTCGCCCGTACACACCGATCGATACCGACCATGGCGCCGCCGCGGACCACCCTGTTCCGGCAAGCCGCCGCCTCAACCAAGCCCTCTGTCACACTCGCACGAGCACGCCGGACCTCTCTGTGCTTTTGGTTGAAGCCGAGGCAGTCGGGAGTGTTTTCCCCGCGTTCGCCGACGAACTTGCGCCACCGGGATCCATGGCGCCGCCTCTGCTCGCCTCTCTGGGTTCATCCGAGCACACCAACACATTCGCCTCGCCGTGCTCTCCCTTCCCCTGCCCTTGGTTTGCGAAACCGTGGCCGGGACCCCCTTTCCAGAGCACTCCGGCGAGCTCGGGCCGCCGGAAATGGAGGCGCCGCCGCGCTCCCTTTCCCCTCCGGCCGACTCTCCCTCTCTTCTCCCCTCCTTTTCTTTTCGGCCGTCCAATTTCCGATCTATGGTTGAGATTAGATCGCCGAAGGGGTATGTTCCCCGGTCCACCGTGGACCCGTGGACCCTCGGGCCCGCGCTGAGCCGACGGGTGCACGCACTGTGCAGTGCACCGCGCCAACCCCGAGCCGCCACGTGGCAGCTCTGCCGGCCCCGCGCCACAGCCCTGGCTCATTTCTGAGTTTACGCTTTCTCAGTTCAGGAAACGTAAACCTGTTCGGTTTAATCCAAAAATGGAAATTCAATATTTACAGTTATGCCACTGCATTGTTTTGCTTATAAAAACTTTGTTTTAACTCCGATTTGGACGATTCGAATTGCGTTAGATTCGTAATGAAATTCTCTACATGTTAAACCATCTGTTAGTCATGTTTGAAATATTTAAATTCAAGATTAATTTAAATACTAAAGATGCTCGTAGAGAACTAGTTTAAATCATATCTTTTGCGTTTTAAATCCGATTTTCGTGAAATTCGCGTTGAAATGATCGTAGCAGTGCGTAGTATATTTTAATAAACCTTTTAACTCAGTTTACTGTTGCTGGTGTACTGTTCTAATAGTAGTTTTGTTTGCTTTGTATGCATTTAAATTGGAATGCGTGTTGTTGAAATGCCATGATCGAGTTTAGACGGTGAGGAGTTTGGTTGTGACCAAGAGTTCTTTGATCAGGAGTGTTTTGACCAGCAAGACTTTGAGAACCAAGGCAAGTATAGCATGGGACCTACCTTGTTATCCTATTCATCGTAATCATAATTTCATGTGCATGTGTTTAAATTGATACCCGTAGTATATTTCCATAGAATTGAAATCCTTTACCTTGACTCCTATGGGTTATGCATTTGGGTAGATGGCTAGTGCTTTATGAAATGATACATGATCCATGCCAAATGTTATAATGCTTTAAATGAAATGGTGATCCTGTTTATGGCAATTGGAACATAACCCTTTTATAGTAACTCACTGTTGGCAAAAGCTGGGACTGACAGTGCTACTGTGAGAGCTACATGGCTCTGGCTTTAACTCAGTAGTAGGCTCTTTTCTAGCTTGTTAGCGGTTACCCGAAAGGGCGCATTAGGCTCTTGCTGAGCTGGTTATAGTGCGGTCTCTGTCCGAGTTTGAGCGTAGGCTGCAGGTCTTTATGCTACTCGGAAGGGGGGCTCTATCACCCCTTGCCAATCCTAGCGGCCCTAATCTTGTTAGACGAGATACTATGAAAGGTTTCATAGTGAACCCCGCCCACTCACCTTGGCAGTGTTATGGGAGTAATTAACCCGGGCATTCGAGACATCACGACTCACGGGTAAAGATGCACAACCTCTGCAGAGTGTTAAAACTGATATATCAGCCGTGCTCACGGTTACGAGCGGCCCGAAAAACTGACGGTTTAATTAATTAACTTGACCAACCTTTATGTTCCTGTTGCCACCATTATGATGTTGTTTATGTTCTCTTAACTTTGGCAAGGATATAAGTGGGATCATTTGGGGCTTAAGCATAACCTGATGATACTTAATAATAAAACTTTGACCAACTAAAAGTGCTGAATGCAGTAAGCCAGTGTCAACCTTTTGAGCTTCATAACCCCATGTTATACTGCTGAGTACGATTGTACTCACGCTTGTTTTCTTTTCAATTTTTGGATAAAAATCCCGAATGGGTAACAGAAGCAGGAGGCTATGAGGAGTATCCTGAAGATTTCTAGGCTTGGTCAACCAGTTGACCTTCCCTGTGAAATGGAGCCTCGAGAGCTAGTTGTATCTTCCGTTGTTTTAATTATTTATGTAATGGTTATATGTACGCTATGTATTAAACTCTGTGATGGTACTTTGTAATTTGTGAACTTATGTGTGGATTATTTCCTGGGCACACATAATGTTATGCATCCTATTTCGTCCTTGAAATTGGGTGTGACAAAATCTTCACAAGTTCTTCAACAGGTTGGACATACCATGGGTTCATTTAATCTGGGATGAGCATTATAGAAATGGTAAACTACCAAATAATACAAAAAATGATCTTTTTGGTGGAGAGAGAACCTAAAAAGCTTGCCCAAATACAAGGATTTTGCTAGGGTACAATTAAAAGATGGAAAAACTATCATGTTATGGTAGGACAACTAGTGTAATCAGGTTTTAATGGAGTGGTTTCCTGAGCTGTTCTCTTTTGCTAGTAACAAGCTCATTTCGATGCTCAGTCTGATCTTACTGATTTGTTCCATCTTCCTCTTTCTGACCTGGCTTTTCAGCAGCTCCAAAGAGTGCAACAGGAACTTGATAGAATCAATATAATGCAAGAAAAGGATATTTGGTCTTATACCTGGGGAATGAATTTTCAATCTCAAAAAGCCTACAGGTCCCTTTTCAATTAGACATACAGGTTCATGATGTTTACAAATGGCTCTGGGATCTTGTCAACCCAAACATAAGTGTTTTTGGTTGTTGATCAAGGATAGATTAAGCACAAGAAATATCTTAAGAAGAAAAAAATATGCATCTAGACTCATATAATTGTGTTCTCTATAGTGAAGCAATGGAGGAAACTACAGAACACCTCTTTCTTCAGTGTAGTTTTGCTAAAAATTGTTGGAACATCATCAGACTTGATACCCCTCATAGGAATTTCCCTGGAATTGTTGATCATTTCAGAACCAAACTTCAATCCTGGTTCTTCATGTTAGCAGTGATCCTGATGTGTTGACGATTTGGACAGCAAGAAATGATTTGATTTTCAAAGGTATCCCTCCAGAAATTGGGATTTCAAGAGGCTTCTTCCTCCAAGAGATTTTGCTTTTGGTGCATAGAGTCAAGTCAAGGAACTCCACTTCTTTTGATCATAGGACTCAAAATCTGGTGTAATTAGATGTCTTCTCTTAATTTTCTTTGTCACATTCTTTGTTTCTTGAATTTCTCTTCTATATTGCCTTGACTGTTTGTTTTAATAAAGTTTTTCTATAGGGGCTCTGGCCCCTCTAGTTTCATAAAAAAATTAAGATATTTAGCTTGTAATTTGATATTCCACCACTTTCTAAAGTTCACATATAAGCCTATCTCAAATTCATAGAGTAGAAATGCAATAAATAAGTATGTATTTACTTTAAACTTATAATACGTTCTTCAATCTCCCTTTCCTAGAGTATAAATGCATTAAATAAATACGTCTCTTGTATAGTGAATAATAATATGCAAATATAATCCATATACAATTATATTAGCTTAATTAATACGTGTCTAAATTATAATTATTAAAATAAATTCAATTCCAAGGATCCACTCGGGTCTAAGTAAAGTTGTTCTGTGCTGTTGTATCCATAAACAACCAGGCCTACACATCACATTTGAAATGTGCATTATGCTTTTACAAAATCTAAGCTATATGGTACACGCAGCAAACCCATTGAATACCCACAATTGCTGTTTTTTTTTGCTTAATAAGAAGTGCAACTGATAACATTGGCGACTAAAAATCAAGGAAGACATTCGTTAGTGCTTGCTTTTACAAAGTTATAAACAAGCAAACAAAGGGATAGACAGTGAGGTTGGTGTGACCAGCACCAGAAATCGAGGGACCACGTGGAAAGGAATGAGAAACCTATTCCATATCCCTTTCAGGGGGGGGGGGGGGGGGGGGGGGGGCTTTTAAGCCAACGGAGGAGAGCGTGAGTAGCAGTTCGTGGTGTGAGTTTGCTGCTCTCTGTTTTCTTCTTCAGAGCAGCAGCCATGGAGAGGACGAAGAAACCATGCCTTGGCCTTGGCGTCACCCTGCTTCTGTTCTTGCTCCTGGTGTCTGCTGCCCATGGAGTTCAGCTTTCAGATGCCAAAGACATAGCAGGTATGCTTTTGCTCGTCGTCAGCCTCGCTCACAATATGAGCAGTATTTAGTTTATCTTCCATGCATTGTTACTTTTATTTCTGCAGCACAGCCACTAACTTTCTGTGATTCAGTTCAATTAGGCAAATAAATAAATAAATCTTGAATTGGAACCCCAAAAAGCTGGTTTGAATTGAACTCAAGAAATCTGGTTTGAATTGAACCCCAGAATGCTGATATTGTGGAAACACTGGAATGATAGTTCTAAAGAGACAATGTCCTGCTCACTTTTAAAGCTTTAAGAATAGTGTTTTCAGTTCTTGAGGAGTGCGTACAAAACATGGTTGGCCTAGGAAAGTACCAACATAGCCTTGTAAATTAAGGCACATATGTTTAACTGATAAATAAAATAAATATATTTGTATGCTAGGACACCATCATGCCCCCACATCTCTTGGCCAGTTGCTTGCAACTAGCTAAGGATATATATAGACGCACATATGTTTTTTGTTTATCACAGTGAAATGATTGGTTTTATGAAAGAACAAGTAATATGAAACGCGGATGCAGTCTTGTGGAGAACTGTAAATTGCTCTGTAATATGATAGGAGTGCTGTAAAGCCTGTCTAATGAAATCTGGATATACCAAGTTACAAGAAAGTGAGTCCACACCTGACATTGATCACTTAAAATAACTGTATACTTTCTTTAGTAGAAACTAGAAGTACAAAAGGAATTTAACAGACAACGTATAGTCGTTTCTCACAACCAAACAGAATTGTTGCAATTGAGGCCTTAGTGTGCCATGGCAACCAACCTATGGCTCTGAAGTCTGAAGACAAATTGTGCAGCTCTGAAGAGAAAATATGAAACAAAAACAAACATATCTTGGACTCCCTGCTAAGGTGTCCAAAGTCCTAACGCAGATCGGAGGCCCCTTCTCTCTATCACAGATGCTCTGTCGGTCTGCCCTGTCCATGCATGTGTGGTGAAAGATATGATTCCCTGCATTCCAGGATGCACAACACACGTTAATTATGGATACTTATTCGTTCCTGGTGCCCGCCAATAACATAAGAAAGCGATCCCGCACCAATTCTTTATTCACAAAACACACGGCATCATTGTACTATAGTACTCTAAATTCCAAACAACAAAAGCTATAATATAGCTTGCTACCTGATGACCTGTGAACAGAATCATCTCAATTAACAAACATTCACCGCTGAAATGATATGTGCAGCTGCAGCAGGTGACGACAAGAGGGTCACTGTGAGGACAGGACATGGGCACGGCTACAGCAGCCACAGCGGAGGGCATCCGAACGGCGGCACGCCGGAGCAGGGCGGAGCGGGGGTTGTCGATCCCCGTAACAACCCAAATGCCAGGAGCCACCATCGCCGTGGCGCGGCGAGCAGGGCTCTTGGCTACTCCTCTTGGCTCATCTGCACGCTCGTTGGAGGAGTTGTTATGATGCTTCTTGTGTGAGATACGGGCTAGCTACTAGCTACTAGCTAGGAGATGATGTGTGACGCGTGTCTGTAAAAAAATGAAGTGTCGTCTCTTTTTTCCTGTAAAAATTTTATGTTGATATGTTGAAATGTCGTCTGGAGGGACCAAGTGGGGTGTGAAGTTGGTGAGTGTTTTCACCCCAAAATCAGCCATGGCACAGCTATTAGAGCCGTAGCAAAAATATTGTACTAGGTGCTCAGGTGTCGCAGGTTCTTAACCACAACATGCATCGTTGCTATTTGTCGGATGTCACAAGTGTGGTCTCCGGTGACTCGGATGATGATCACACTGATGACACTTATGATATTAATGGTGCAGATGCTCACTTAAGATTATTGCTTTTGCTTTTCTTTATTCTTGTTTACATGATTATTATATGGTTATTTGGAGATATTGCTAAACTTGTTGCTACTCAATGGTTAAAAGATGACTCAAAAGCTAATCGCAGTAAACACGTGTCAAAACTTTGAGCTTCATAATCCCATAGTATATTGCTAAGTACGATATGTACTTACGTTGCTTTATACTTTTCAATACTTTGGAAAAATTTCAGATGGCTACCAGATTGCAAGAGTCGGGAAGGAGTTAGGCTCGTGATCAACCAGTCAGTTCTATCTGTGTGGACTGGAGTCTTCACCTGAAGATTGGTGTTGTCTTTCCGTTGTTTCTTCTTTGAGGTCATGTTCTTCATTCTAATACGTTATGTAATTAGCATTGTCTTTGGATATTATGCTTATTTGTAGTTTTATATGAGATTTGACTTTCTGGGCTCACATATGATGTCTGTCTAGTTTTATCCATACAACCGAGTATTACACAACCTTTGCTAGGACTTTTGACAAACCAAAATGCCCAAAGAGACAAAGACAAAATCTATAGTTGGCAAATACCGGACACGTCTGATATTGCTAGCTAGTGCAGACTGAGTTAGTAAACTTGGTCTATTTCTCACTAAAACTTCTATGGGTTGGCTTAAGCACTTATAAACATTTATCTATCAACATGATGCATCCCTCTTTATAGTATGACTTTCCTACTTAAAATTAAATGACACATGAATTCAAACTTTTTGAGTTGATCTTTTTAAACCAAAGTCGTGTCTTCCAATCTTCATAAGTGAGGGTGCCAACATATCAACTTTGATATTTTTACTTGAGCATAGCCATATTGAGCACGCGGCTTGATTCCATTCATCAAATAGAGATAGATCCAAATGTATCAAGTTACTTTCATCAAACACTACAATAGTAATTTGATCCTCCACATTAACATTACCTTCATTACTTGATTATTACCTCAACTAAATGCAAGTACTTTCTTCTTCACCCTAGCTAGGTTCTTCGGTTGCCAAGCCATCGCTTGCCCTCCACCCTTGCTTAGTACCTCAAAGTCTTTCATTGCTATCTTCACCATATCAAGCCTTCAAGTCACATCTTGTGTTGAATCATCCATTAAGCTTGTAATGATGCATCTATTTCTTAGTATGCTTGACCAAACTTCAACTTTGAGACCATACCATATGCAATCACATATGTCTCATTTAGATTTGATGTAGAGAAGCTTGGCAATTCATTTTACCTTAACAAGCTTCAAATATGAGACCATTCCATTGCAATCCCTCATGTCACATTAACTATTTTTTTATCGTGCTTGCTTTCACATAGAACATGGAAATCCCACAATAAGTAAGCCTTTGCTAGAAACCCATAGACTTCTTATACAACAATACATCATTTTGGCTTTACACATTTTAATCTAATACCTGTGAGATAACCAATTACTTGTCTAACACTTAGAAGCAATGTTAGATCTTTAATAGTGTTGTCATGCCACTGAGAACCAAAGTCCATAGCAATGGCACTTGGTATTAATGTGACTTAGAAGTAATAATATAAATATATGAAGTCCTACAAGTGCAATATTATACCATCGTAGCATTTTATTGGGAGTATTCTAGGTATCATTATTTATGTTTTACTACAAGGAGGAAAGGTGGCTAGAGATATTGATAAATATATTTATGATGCAATCATTAACCAAACACTTACTCTAAATATGGGCAAGTAAAATGATATATATGATAAGAATTTACGCAATGATAACAACCCAAAGATAAAATTAGATACACATAAATGTAGCATAGCTGGACTAAGTAACAAAATAAGAGAGAAAGATTCCTAAGTCATTTCTAGATATCAAGTCTTATATTTACCAAGGTATATATACTTTCATTTATAGCACATAGTGAATTCTTCATCTAAGCATAAGGGACATTACTAAGGAAGATAAAGAGAAGAGCATGATAATCCTTGTAACCAGGTCCTACTTGACCTAAGATGGGAGGTGGACTACAAAGGACTCAATGAAACTGTCACTCTTGTGATCTACTACATGATCCAAAATGTAGGGTGCATCTGCATGTAAATAACGTATAGTAAGCACCATGCTTACACAATGTCAACCACTTAACCCACTCGAGTACTGAGCCAAGCACTTTGTGATCATATGCATAAACTTAGTATTTACTATGACTATATCAAGAAAACTAAGAACATGATAGATAGAAACATAATATAGAGAATAAAGTCATAAAATATAAAGGATACAATGGGTATACCAAGTCTCTAGATGATGAATGAGGAATTCGAGCAGTAGCTTCTCTCTACTTGGATCTTACTAGCTAGACTATACTAAGCTTTGAGGTATTGGAGATCTATTCTAATCTTCTTTGGTTGAATGTCGATCACGCTGATCTCTCCATCAGGGATGATCACGATGGCCTCTAGAAGCGGGTAGGGGGATCCTTTGATAGGGGTTTGCTAGCAGTCCCGTAGATTTATGAATCATGATCAGAAATCTTCTTGGCCCTCGGATCAAAACTTTGGGCAACGATGTAGATGCAACCTAGGAGGCGGTGGCAGACCGACCTCCAAAGAGGGGCCACAAGGTGGGTCTCATAGGTTGGCTAGCCTAGGGGTGGGGCCGATCGACCTCCCCCTAAACTAATTAGGTCAAGTCTCTCAGATTATGCTTTTGACGGTGGCTTATGACACTTTTAAGTCAATTTCATCTGGATGTCCAAGATTTGCTCTAATGGATTAGCGAATATGTCCTCTTTGCCTAGTTTTCGATTAAATCCATGAAAAGATACAGAATCGCAAAAACACTTGGAATTCGTTAGTTTAAACCTTTATACCTATGTTGGTGATCATATATATGCATTTATATAAGCAATATTGATGGTTTATGATGAGCATTAACTACCATCAACACTATGCATGGCCACCATCAATAATAACCAATCCGGAGAAAGGGTTAAGGTAGGTGATTGATTCAAGCTTAATAACACAAATAACAAAGTTCAAAGAAGGAGTGTTGGTTGTGACATGATAGGGGTGAATTGATGTATCTCTACAAATTTAAGCCTAGGGATCTACTTTAATTGGACTGAAAAGTGATAAACTAGTCTAGCAAGATGTGCACGTTTTGGGTTTCTATAGTGTGATTTACCTAAAACTATAAAGAGTTCTGTAACTTTTAGCTAATCATAACAACTAGATTTTGAGTGAGCACAAAACACCATGTTCACCACATACATATGTGGAATAAATGTAGCATGTGCATAAGTTATTGACATATTTGTATTATATTAATAATGTTCCACAAATTTTATGAGATTGTTTAATGCATGCGCAACTTGGAAGAAAATTGCCAAAATGGACAAAGGTCCATGGCTAGCTAGCCACCCCATATTTGGAATATTAAAACCTATTTCTAGTATAAAAATGCCAACACTATGCTATGCTAATCTAGGAAAGATAAAGACAGCACAAATCAAACACAAAGTGAAATCTTAAATGTGGTATGTAAAGAGCAAGTCAAGAGAGGGAGAACTCGTAGAGACAAGGAGATATCCTGTGGTATCATTTACAAAATTGCAACCCTAGTCCACGTTGGAGTTTTACCAAGGTGTGCTTCCAAACAACAAGCTTTCTCCTAGTCATGGTGTTGAGCTTGCCACAAATGCTTACAAAGTTCAATGAAAAAATAACAGTCATGTCGCTGTCCCACATAAGTAAAGTATCAATGACGAAGCGGTATGGACCTATGGTGAACCGAAAATCAAAATATTGGACCTAGAAATGCATTTTAGCAGTTCATGAACATAAGTGGCACATAAGGGAGTTCATGGACCTAAGTGACACTTAAGGGCCACTAGTGCATTTAACTCTATATTTTTTATTTCCTGTAATTTTTTCCTTGGATGAAAGCTCAAACATTCCTACATTAAGAAATCACCAATCATTTATTCCAACCACTTGTTACTATTAGTATGCATAACTCCTTGAGCAGAAGTTTGTAACACATTGGCAGCGCTACCCATGAAACAGAGTCCTATTGTAGCAGTGGTGGCGAGCGCCTAGGTCCACAGAAGACGCAATTGCATGCCGGCCCTTCAATGCAGTTTCCACTACGAGCTCCGAGGGCAATGCATTTGTTCTTGCAGTTCTTCGAGAAACAATTGTCACCCAACATAATAACTTTTGGAACACATTTTGCATTGCTTCTACTTTCTGTTGATGCCATTCTTACCTCATCTGGAAATTTCAACATGAAAAATATTTTCAAAACAACGGTAATAATACTTGTGAATAGGATCAAAGCAATAGTTATATCATAGATGCTAATAATGCATGTAACATTGTAACACATTATTTATTGATATATAGCAACAATAAGCCAATATATACTTGATAGCAGCACCATGAAGGCAAGGAACAGGAAAATTTGGGTAGTCCTCCTCATCTTGATTAGCCTATTGAAAGTGACTTGAAGAACTAATGGTGTTGAAATGTGCAGCAAGTTGCTGAATGTCTGACCTGTGTGGATAGTAAATGTGTCTTATATATAGTAACTCGGAACTTTTAATTTTTGGAAGAACATTAATCCTATGTGGCACTACATTACCTCCTGAAAAAACATTAGAATTTAATTATGGTTATCAGTATGAGCATATCAACTTACTCATTTTTAGAGTGAGAAATTAATGTATGTAACAAGGCATTGCTATTGCTCTTTAGCAATATTGCATATTTGCTCGAAATACAAAAGTAGACGAGTTGTAGCAAATTAATAGAAATGAATGCAATTAATATGGGCTCACATAATCATAAGTACCTTAGTCCTTTAATGTGCTAATGATTTTTTTGTGGAAAGAAGTAATGGAATTTTAATTATTAGTGTTGTCGACGAAATATGCGTCGCAGTCTACCTAGAGGGTACCCTACGGTACTAGATTGTAGGCAGAGGTGTGGCGACGGCGATTAAGCGTAACACAGAGAGCATAGACACGACGATTTATACAGGTTCAGGCCGGCAAATCGCCGTAATACCCTACGTCCTGTGTTCTGGTGGCTGGATTGATCTGAGTATTAGGATACACAAGGTGCAGATGAGATCTCGAGGAGAGCTTTTGGAGGGGGTCCCTGCTCGCCTTATATAGCCGGGGAGCAGGGTTACAGTTTTCATATCCTAACAGATTACGATCAGCCCCTTAAGGCAAGGGATCCGAGTCTATCTAATAGGATCTTCCTTGGCGAGCAAGGCTTCTTCGGAGTCCTTGGCGAGCACGACGGGCTGGTCGCGTGCCGCAAGGCCTCGCGGGCTGTGCCGTCTTCTGGTCGGTAGACCCATAAGGTCCCTGAGGATATGCCGAGGTAATATCTCCAACAAGTCCCCGAGCACGTTGTATTCTTCTGGCGAGCCCGCAGCGTCATCCATGGAGGGGTTTCAGCTGGTCGCCATCATGCGGAGTGGTCGTCGTGGAGTCCCGACCAGGCTACCTGGTTGAGGCGCTGCTCGGAGAAACCTCCCGATCAGGTCGGGCTGGTTGAGAGCGTCGTAGCTTGATGTGCGAGCATGTCGCCTTATCGGATGATGCGGCAGCTCGTTGAAAGGATGTGACATGTTGAAGAAGAAAAACTTTTGAAAAGGTCCTTTCCTGGTGAAGTGTACCCACTTAGGCTCTGCAAAAAATAACACAAAAACAACAAAGCTTTGTCTAGAAGAAAATCAGTACATTCACCGCTAGGTGAAGTGTACCCACTTAGTCCCCGAGCATGGTAGCAGGTGAAGTATGCACGTGGTGCTAGGCTTTATAGAAAAAGATGCATAAGGTATGTAACTAATGACTGAAGCATGAGTTTTGTATAAAACGACTGCGAATACCCGTAGTCCCCGAGCCTGATGTAAGAAACTAGAAGCTTCTTGTATCAGGATCATATATTGAAACTTTAAAAACTTAAATACGAGTTTAGTAAGAAACGACTGCGAATACCCGTAGTCCCCGAGCCTGATGTAAGAAACTGGAAGCTTCTTGTATCAGGATCATGTTGCTTGATTCACAGTCCCCGGGTGTTGTCTTGCTTCGCGCCGCCCTTCTGTGTCGTGGCCGCAGTCCCCGAGCCTTGCTCGGTGTGATGTTGGACGAAGTCCCCGAGCTTGGTCGGGGATGCGACCAGGCAGCCGAATCGTGGTTATCGTCGACGGAGTCCCCGAGTATCCTTGTTGACGACCAATTTTGTGTTGCTAGCCGACCAGACTATTGTAGCCGTGTTACTGTAACTATAGAAAAGAAATCAAAACAAGATTGTACGTCTAGTCGTCGGGACTGTGGTGTTATTGGTGTTAATCGAGGAAATTATTTGGAAGTAAATACAAAGTAAGGAAAAAGGGAGTAAGTGGGCCGAATTAACCGCGCGGTTAGCGGCCCAAGTTATGGCGTAGAAGTGAGGGTTGCCGTGGCGGTTCCGTATTCGGCCGTTGTGGCTCCCCAAAAACCCTGGAAGGTGAAGTGCCGCGCCGCTTGGTATAAGAGGCAGATTTAGCGGTGGGACGGGATAAGTTGCACCTTTATCTCTTCCCGAGCGCGTGTGGGATATGAAGAGTTGTGTCTTTACTGCTTTTGGTGTTCAATATATGGAATACGAGGGGGCGGAGATTTTGATATATATTCGGGTGGTAATCAGGGTGAGTTCCAATCGCCTCATTTGATTTCCTTCACGCTGTTTGGTCGCAAGGGAGTAGGTGAGTTGTAGTAGGGTTTTGCTTTTGCCGGGATTGATGGATGCTGACGGCGTGTTTCTCGCGATGGGTTTCGCCGCCTTGCTGGCTCTGCCGGAGGACTTGATCTTCCGGATCCTTCTTCATGTGATCGATGATGGCGACAATGTACGCAAGTATGTGAAGGCTCGCCAGGTCTATCGCGTCTTCCGGGGGGTTTGTGACGACGCTTCAATGATTCGGCTCTTGTCTCTTCGGCAGATTCAGGACTACTGTCGACCCTACTACCTTTTGCTGGAGACTGCCTTCTTGCAACGCTTCCTTGACGTCGATCACCGAGAAGCTTTGTTCTTTCATGGTTTGGAGAGGTTGATGCTACAGGGGCGGGATTCTGGTGGTCAAGCGCTCATTGGTAGGGCGGTGACCGTTGGTGATGACGTCGCAATGTATTTTAGGGCTATGATGCTATATTATGCTAATCCGATGAGCTTGGAGGCGCTTTCTATCATCGATCGACTCAGCGGAGGTGCCCTTCCAGATGGTCGATTTGGCAACCAAGGCTTGCGTCGTCTTCGGTAGCACTCTCGTGTTGATGTTCACGTCATATGGCGGCGATGGTGGATTCGTGCCCCGGAAGATGTGCCGGATTTAGTCATAGGTACTTCTGTGTGTACCTGGGTGGAGTGTCGTCGCTTTGGTCCGCCGAGTAACAATATGCCTGGGATCATCATGTACTGTAGCCGGCAATGCCGAATTCGACATGAATTCGAGCTCTAGACTAGGAACATTAGTGAGGTTGTCGCTTATCGCATTCGTAGGATGAAATTGTAATCGTTGGAATAACTGATCTGAAGTATGGTTTCTTCTATTTGGGAGCTTCAACTTTATTGTCGTGCTCTATTTTGCTGCGGGACAGCGGTAATTTGTATCTCGGATATAAGTGTTCGGACGTGTAAGTGAAAACTACAAAGCTGTAATATATACGGGGCGGTGAGCTTTTGTTTCACTTGTATGTCCTGTCGTGCCTGCTAAGTCATGAGCCGTAGCGATGAATCATTCGGCCTTGGGTCTCAAATGGTCCATATCGTAGGGCTAGCGCCACTTCACGCGTAGGATAGATAAGGACTCCCAAGGAGGCACGCTGCTGACAACCCGCAGCGCAGAGGGCGAGCAACTCATGCACGCTTAGGGAGATGCCAGTGACCGGGCCTTTTTCCGAGAGGCTCGATCGTGGCGTGACTAGGGCCTGTGGAGACCGTCCCTGCAGACGCTGGGCGAAAAGTTATGCTGCTTGTAGAGTCGTCGACCGTATCGAGGTCGTATACAAATTCTGGGCACATAGCCTTGTGGCTCCCGACCCAAGTGACATCGCCCAGCTTCTAGGGAAATGCCACTTGGGAGGCCTGTCAATGAAGTCATAGCGCTTAGGGTAGCTACTTCTATTCGCTATGGTTCACTGGCGGGCCAGCTTCGGGTGCTTTCTGGTTATGGCCAGACTGTTTGGAGAAAACACCGTATTTGCGTTGTGGAGAGGTCGTCGAACACTATGGGAGTGTTTTGGAGAATTCGTCGAACATTAGTAGCTGCATTGCCGTGGTCGCCATATGTTATAGGTGTTGTTGGAGTGGTCGTTGTACGTGGTGAGAGTTTTGTAGAGGTCATCGTACGCCATGAGCGTTTTGCTTGCTTAACATGTTCGGTTAAATAAAATATAAGAGAAACCAGACACCTTTATTCGTTATTGGAAGAGTACACAGTACAAACTTTTTTTTTGGACTATGTTTGTATTAGGACATCTTCTCGCGCCGCTCGGGGCTGGTGATCTCTACACTTGTTCGCAGGAGAGGTCAGCGGTGGTCGCTGCTTGTTCTGCTTCCTTCTGCTTCTTTGCGGTTGGGTTGTAACTGGCTTCGAAGTTGTACGTATCCTGGATACGGGGTCTCTCGGTGGCGTTTATTGTCTGCTGCTCGCATTCGTATGCGATCTTCAGGTTGGTACGGAGGCTGAGGATTCCTTGTTGCGTCGGGATCTTGAGCACCATGTAGGTATAGTGCGGGATTGCCATGAGCTTGGCGAGTGCTGGTCGACCGAGTATCGCGTGATAGGCTGTCTCGAAGTCGACGACGATGAAGTTAATGTTTTCCACCCTGAAGTGGTCTTGGTTGCCAAACTATATGGGGAGGGTGATCTGGCCTACCGGTGTCGATGCCTTATTTGGGATGATCCCCCAGAAAGAGAAGTTCACGGGCAGGAGGTCCTTCTTGGAGTAATCAAGTTGGCGGAACGCGTCACCGAATATAATATTGAGGAACTGCCGCCGTCGACCAGCACCTTCCTGAAGCGACACGTGGCGATGGTTGGATCAACGATGAGTGGGAAGCGGCCGGGGTACGATGAGTGGGAAGCGGCCGGGTATCTATAATCCGTCCACTCATCTTCTCCGGAGAAGCTAATGGGTTGTTCTGACCAATCGAGGTAGTGAGCGTTGGCCAAATCATCTCCTGTTGCTGCGACTGAGTAGATATCCTTGTGAACTTGATGACGTCTCCTCTCTCCTTCAACAACCACGCTGCCCCCAAAAATGGAGTACGTCGTTGAAGGTGGTCGGAACTCCGGCGCTGGTGGTTCTTGGTCCTTGCCCTTGTCGGAGTCATCTTTCTTTGCTCTTTTGTCGCTTCTTCCCCGTACTGCTGACTCAAGTAGCTCACAAT
Source organism: Microstegium vimineum (assembly GCA_022036555.1). Lineage (NCBI taxonomy): Eukaryota > Viridiplantae > Streptophyta > Magnoliopsida > Poales > Poaceae > Microstegium > Microstegium vimineum. The sequence goes on from CM039119.1 coordinate 15,173,277, forward strand.
CGCGCATGGAATCTTTGGAGTTTTTGTGAATGGGGCACGGGTCGTCCAGGATCTTCTCATAGCCAGCGTCATAGTTCCTCCTTGAGTGGGCGTTCATGCTGGCGACGTAGCGGTTATCACGCCTGTAATCATACCTCTGCGGGTAGCGCTCGGAGTTGCCCGATCGGTAGTCCCGGTGGTCGCCGGCCCTTCCTTCGCTGCGGTAATCTGGTCGGCGGTCCCTGTCCCTTGCGCGTTCTGGGGAACGAGAGTGGCGTCACCTATTCTCCCTGCTGTGAGTGGCGTCGTCTTGGTTGGCGTAAGGATTTGCGATTGTCATGAGCTCTTCTATGGTTGTTATGCTCTTTTGTGCCAACTTGTTTTGGAGGTCATCCGTCCGTAGGCCGTTGGAGAAAATGGCGATGGACTCTGGGTCGGAGATCTCTGCGATGCTCAACCGCTTGTCAGAGAAGCGCCTGATGTACTCGCGGGGGCTCTCGTTGTTCCTCTGACGGACGCTCTCCATGTCGTACCTCGTCCCATGCTGGACACACGTAGCCTTGTATGTCTTAATGAAGATTTCCTTGAGTTGCTCCCAGGTGTCGATGGTGCCTTCTGGGATCTTCTGAAGCCAGCTGTTGGTGGAGGTTGACAACATCACCGGAATGTAGTTAGCCATCACGTCCTGATTTCCTCCGGTGGCGTAGACAACGATCTCGTAGGTGGACGCCCATTGCTCTGAGTTTGCCTTGCCGTCATACTTCTCCACCGACGTAACTCTGAAATTCTAGGGCCACCAGATGGCGCGCAGACAGGCGGAGAAGGGGCGTAGGCCTCCAATGGCCTGGGGTGCTGGCGGCGGTGTGCGGCCGCGTCGGGGATTGTCATCATCATACAGTGGGGATATACGTCGATGCTCCCTTGGAGGGCTTCGGCGCGCCGGTGCCGGTGTTGGATCGCGCCGGGGTATTTCGTGCTCGCCGTCGTTGTGAGGTGGGGATCCTCGCCTCTGCTCCCTCGGAGGGCTTCGGCGCGGTGGTGCAGGTGCTCGATCGCGCTGGGGCCCATCGAGCTCTTCATCGTTGTGGGGTGGGGATCCTCGCCTAGGCTCCCTCGGTAGGCTTCGGGGGTGGTTTCTGCTGTGGGACTGGGCGGAGAATTCGGGCAGAGGACCCGCTTTGTTGGCCTGGACCACAGCCGCCATGATGTGGGCTTCTATCTTCTCGATCTCGGGCATGGAGGGGAGCTTGGAAAGTTCACAGGCGGCTATTGCCAGATTGGCACTGGGGGTTGGGAACACCGAAATGTCGCGCATCTGGTCGAACTCGTGCTGGAGGTTACGTCGTGGCGGGCGGTCACGATTCCCCTACTCGCGCTGTTCCCGTGCGATGTGTTCCTGCTTACGGCGCTCTTTGTTGCGCCTCTCCTGATCGCGGCGTTCCTGGTCGCGCCTCTGCGCGTGTTCGGCATTGTGCTGTTCTCTCGCGACGTGCTCGGCGTCCGTCTCGTTGTCGCGGGCGACGCTATCGGCGGAGACTTGGAAGACCATTCCTCCGAAGCCCGGAGGGAATTCTGGGAAGCTGTTAGTCGATCCAGAAGAGTCGGCGACCTCTGTCCCTGCGGCGGTAGCTGAACCCGATGAGATCATGCCATCGAGGGACACTGCCTGGTCGGAGTCACTGGGAATCGTGGAGATGACGACGGTGTTTACGATGGGGTCCGCTGGGATCTGGTCGAAGGACGATCGGAGCACCTGACGTTGGAAGGTCGCGGCCTGATTACTGAGCCCGTAAGGCATTGTCGGGGGAGGGCGGATGTCCCTGGTCGTCACAGCCGTCTTCTTCGATGGGGGTCGGCGGCGACGTGGGCGATGGTTGTGGTGGCCAGAGAGTCGGCGTCACGCCGTCTGTACGAGGTCGATGCAGTCCATGATACTAGTGCTGGAGCGATCGATGGCGTCGATCAGATTGTTGATGTCGATGTTCTTTCGCGGGTGGTGCTTTGGCGTGGCGAGGCGACATGGAGGTGACGGCACATCTGCCTCGCATGGCGTAGATCCGACGGTCCAGGACATAGATCCGATCTGGAGCACGATGTCGGTCGCTGGGAGGACCATCGAATACGGGAAAGTGATCGCTTGACGAGCCATGAAGTCGAGCACACACCCCCTACCTGGCGCGCAACTATCGACGAATTATGCGTCGCAGTCTACCTAGGGGGTACCCTACGGTAGTAGATTGTAGGCGGAGGTGTGGCGATGGTGATCAAGCGTAACACAGAGAGCGTAGACATGATGATTTATACAGGTTCAGGCCGGCAAATCGCCGTAATACCCTACGTCTTGTGTTCTGGTGGCTGGATTGATGTGAATATTAGGTTACACGAGGTGTAGATGAGATCTCGGGGAGAGCTTTTGGAGGGGGTCCCTGCTCGCCTTATATAGCCGGGGAGCAGGGTTACAGTTTCCATATCCTAACAGATTACGATCGGCACCTTAAGGAAAGGGATCTGAATCTATCTACTAGGATCTTCCTTGGCTAGCAAGGCTTCTTCGGAGTCCTTGGCGAGCACGACGGGCTGGTCGTGTGCCACAAGGCCTCGCGGGCTAGGCTGTCTTCTGGTCGGTATGCTCATAAGGTCCCTGGAGATATGTCGAGGTAATATCCCCAACAAGTGTAGGCTGACCACTTTGACGAGGTTAACCATGAAAGCATAACTTACTACTTTGGATACAACTATGGCAGAGGATGAATGACTATGTGAGCTCTAATGGACTTGCTAGTGGTTGAAAAACTGATTCCAACTATCCTTCTGAACTATGAAAAGCAAACGGTTATTGTCAAGGTGAACAATCACTATTACAGAATTGGTCATCCTAGACGCCACTATCACAGTCAGGGTGATAACTATGATTGCTAGTTCGTATTACAAACTGGCAAAGATAGGATTATCACAGCCGGTTCGTATGAATATCGGCGATGAGAATTATCACATCCAGTTCGCATTACAAACCAGCGGTGACAGTCCATCATCACAACCGGTTCACGCCACCAACCGATGGTGACAATGTGTCCTTATCAGTGCTGGCTTGTCGTATGAACCAGTGGTGAAGACGGTTTTCGACATTTGCTTATTGTATGATCGGGCGGTGATAACTATTCTGCAGCACAATAAAAATCATAACTTTTGAAAATAAACTATTTATCGAAGATGTATACCTTGAAGAGATGTACATCTTTGTAGTGGATGACTTTTCATTTGAAATCATTTATTGTACCATGATTCTATTTGAAGCTCTCAAATTTTGAAATTCATTTTTTTAATTGTCCAAATGACCTCAGATAGAAAAATGACCAAAAGTAAAGTTGTAGATCCCAATGAGATCTATAACTTTGTAGTAGACAACTTTTTTTATTAAAAATCATTTATAATTAACTTCTAAAAGTTTGAAATTCAAAATTTTCAAATGACCTCGGATGGAAATTGACTAAAGCCGAAGTTATAATCTCAATGAGAACTACAACTTTGCAGTTGATCATTTTTTTATTTGAAATCATTTGAGGTCCCAAAAGCATGGCTAAAGTTTTAACAATTTGAAATTCAAATTTGTTGAATGACCTTGGATGGAAAAATGACAAAATCAAAGTTGTACATCTCGATTAGAACCAAAAATTTGTAGTTAATGATTGTTTCATCTAAAGTTATTTAGGCTCCTAAATATTTATTTTAAAATCCTAAAAAAGTGAAACTAGTGCAATATATATGCTACATAGACAAAGGTGACCTAGGATTGGAGCGCGCACATTTTCATGCAAAAAATTGTGTGACTTGTGACTTCTCGAGCTTACTAGTGGGGGCTTCTCAGGATTAGAACTATTTTTTTTGCTATTTTTCCGTTTTGAGATTTCTAAAAAACATCATAATCGATTTGTGTTACCAAACAAAGATGATTACCTTTTATCACTACGAGTTGTGAACTAGCTATGATGACTAGTGTCATCATTATTGACAAGTCACCACTGAGGCCCAAAACTGGTGGCGATGAGCTTTATGAACTGGCTTGTGAGAGCGTGTCTATAGTAGTGAATGTTAAGGATAATGCAAAGTCAACAAGACATGTTCAAACATGCTTGAACTATGTTAAAAATTGAGAAACTCTATAGCAATAGCTTGAAAATTCAAATATAAACAAAACTAGCAATTCCCATTACAAAAAAATGCTATTAAGAAATGTGATAAAAATGCACCAAGGGAGATGGATATGAGACCCATGAGAGTTTAGAGTTGTGGTCACCCAACCTTTTGAAAGCCCTAGTTTGGTTTTGAGTAATTGATGAAACCTTAGTACTGACCTATTATCTCTAAGTATGGATTTAGATAGGTTTGTTCATTGGAATTAATATTTTATATATCGGAATAATCCGTTTAGTTATTAATGGAAAAAAGAGGGTTAAAAGAAGAGAAACACATCAAGTGATGGAGCCAAGTGATCATGGTGATGGATGGTGAAGGTCACATATGAAGGATCGAGGCAATTTGAAAAGAAGAAAGAGAAAAAAAGAGATCAAGGCAAAAGTATAACTTGATAGCACATTTTGATTTGGCACTCAAGACACCATAGAGGGTGTGAGTGTGTTTAGGATTGATAGTTGTACTATTAAGAGGGGAGACATCTTAGTGATTCAGTTATCAAGTGCCACTAGGTGATCTAACTCATTGCATATGCTTTAGAACTAGTGTGCTAACTAAACACCCTTGAAAAAGACTTGTGAAAATGCTAACACACATGCACAAAGGTAATACACATTGTATTTAGCACTTGTGAGAAAGGGTGAAGATATTGGAGAAGAGAAAGTGTTTAGTGTGGGGCACCGGACACATTTGGTGGCTAACCCTAGCCTCGGGCTATTCACTAAGTGTGGACTGGACACTGAGTGTGTCCGCTCGGTACTAATTGGGCGCATTCTGTCATGATATTTCATCTCTAGAACCTTACTGGAAATGATTGGACTCCAGGCACAGGACTCGGCACTCACATTGTTCACACGCCTGGTTTGTGTTGAATGTGTGGATCGAACATTATTTGAGTCTGGTCACTAGGGTCATGTCCAGTCGATGAAATCTCTCTCTACAACCTCTTTGGAAATGATCGGATGCTGGGGTCAGTTGGACGAGTGCGTTCGGTGCAACATAAAGAGGGTTCACACACTTTCTAGTTGTTGGGATCTAACGGGCATAGTTCAAAGGTGAATCCACGTGGCAGCCATCCATATGGACAGCTGCATCCTATCACCCTGATTTTGTAGGGTGTTGGGGCCAATGACTCTTTAGTCTTTGGGTCCCTATTTAAGCTTGGTGGCCAGTTTGGGGGAGCACTGATGGCCATTTGCTTCACTTGACATCCCCTAGAGCTAAGACACATCACTCCCACCACTCTTGCGTGATTGTTCATCATTCTAGTGAGTTGGGAGAGCAAGCTAGTGCATTTGCATCACATTGGCACATCTAGCAACTTGGGCTTGCATCGCTGCAGCTTCTCTCGTTACTCTTGGAGTTTGTCGACTCTTAGACGGCTAGGAGCAGCGAGGATCGTTGAGTGGAGGCTAGTGATTATCTTCGGCTCTGATCGGTGGTTTGCGAGGGGTTCTTTAGCCTTCCCTGTGGTTCATGAAAGACATCTCTAGTGGATTGCTCGTAGCTTGTGGATCTGTATCTTCTGCTGATTGTGCGGAACCCAGTTGTAGGTTAAGTGTGTCAAGCCTATTAGCACATAAATCACCTAGGAGGAGTAGCTTGCCGACAAGCAAGTGAACCTCGGTAAAAAATCTTGTGTCATCCATATTGCCAAGGGTTTATTCATTTGTATTTGATTGATTGGATATTCTTTCATCACGTTGGTATAACCCCCTCAACTCTACCCTTGCACTTACATTGTTACATTCTTGCAAAGTAGAGTAATTGCTTAGCTAGTGAGCCTTGTACCTTTCTAGGATTGATAGCTTCTTATTCACTAGCTATACTACATCCTTGTGTGATTTAGTTTTGCTAGAAACTAGAATTGGTGGATAGGTGGCTTGCATCTTTTGGTAGTGCGTAGTGCTAGTGCTAAACTCACTTATATCCTTTTGTTTTACTAATCACTTGTGTAAGTGTATTTGTATAAGTTTTATTAGCCTATTCACCCCTTCTAGCCATATTAGGACATTTCACCTTTGTTATCGGTTATCCTGTGACTATGCATATAGAAAAAAAATAGCTATGGGTAAACTTGGGAGAGTAATATATAACCTTCTCCAAGTGAATAGGCAATAATATCAAAGAGCTAAGGTAGGCTAGCGACATGCCTTGTGTTTCTATTGACTCTAACAAGTGAAGATGTTGCCCTACATAACATTTTTGAAAGAACACACCTATATGAGACTGACCGTTAAACATCACAATTCATGAGACGGGTGATCTCTAGTAAGCTCATGTAGAGACCAGGGAGTACGATGTATATGCTTCACCACTATGGAAGGTATTGGTAGCCAGGTACTAGTTTAACTTTGAGAGAAACTTGTTCACACAAAACTTGCAGTTGAAGGCTTAGTCCATTGTCAAGTTGTGGATGTGTATAGCTTGAAGCTCTAGAGAAAATTTGAACTTTATAGTCTTTGTTGAAACACCAGTATATCAAATAGTAGCAAGAATAGGTAAATCTCTAAATAGGATTTTGGGATCTGGTGGGGGATTGCTAGAGAAAATAAATCTCAAAGGCCCATTCATATATGCATATTGGGGAGTGAGAGAACCTTTAGTCTTAGCTTCCTAGTTGAAGTGGAGTTTGATATACTAAAATATGGAAGTATTCTCCACTTCTCCTAGTCTAGTGTGAGAGGATGAAAGGAAACCCACACATGCAGCTCACCTCACCTGCCATGGGCGCGTGTCACCTATGTGAATGGTACACCAAAATTAGGTATGTGACCTCAGGGCATCCTTGGGCCGTGCGAGTTGTACGACTACTCAAGGCCCCAAAATCCAAGGGACCTCCATGCTAATAAAGCTTTATAATATTTAGAAAGCCTAAAGGCCCAAACTAGTCTCATGAGTATTATTTCTATGGCCTGAGAAGTCTAATCGTTCCTACATCCCTTGGTCTACCTTCATGTGTCCATCTTTCTTCCTCTGTGTTCACAATTCCATCATCCCATGAATGTTGGCTCTCACAAAACTATGAACAATGTTGAAAATTAGCAAAGCAAACTTTATAGGCACTCAAACTCTTGAATTCTAGATCAATAATCGATTATCCATGGTTAGAAATTTGCTCAAGGCCCTTAAATTACCTAGGATGCCACTGGTGACCTTGCCGGGGCACAACCTACCTTTGTAGTTTTAGTTTTTGGTTACTTGGTCTTTAAGTTTGCAGTTTAGATCGAGATCATGACACGAGAGCATGTAGGATATCCCTATATAATTAAACAATGAAACCTTTTCGGCCTACTCTAGAAACACATTTATTTGATCGAGTTAGGGATTTGCCTCTTTCCTCTATAGCACCATGTCATAGTCTATGCAACATGAGGCAACTGCATGCATTGGCAATCAGGAGAGTAGATCTTTGAAAGCCTCATTCTTGTGATCTTGCATCAAGAGAAGATAAATAAGATTTTTGAGAAGCGCCTTCGTGCAACTGCTCCCAATCTCCATGCCCAATCTCCATGATGGCTTGTCTTTTCATCCAATTCAGGCAGTGCTATGTACTATGCCATTGTCTTCCCCACCGACTACTTTTATCCATCCTCAACATGACATTGTTCCTCCACCGCTTATCGATGATCTTGCACCATCACCCACAACGTCTCCATCAACAAACAAAAGGTACACACACTATGGTCCAATCTGTTTTTTCAGCATGCCTACTAGTTTGATCATGTTGATGTTCTGCGTTGATGCTATTTTGGTTCAAATAGTATGTTATGGTATATATATGCTAATATTCAAGATTGACATGGTTCATGTTCTGGAATTGATCGTGGAATTGCCTACTATCTCAACACATAGGCATGAAGAACTCTTCCATCCTATGAGATATGTATATGTTCCTCCTTATTTATGAAGTTCCATGAGTCTAGATCTATATTTTGGTTTCATCTGTTAGCAGCCTACAAGATATGTTCCTCTTTATATATCATCTTCCAACTGAACCTCAATGTTGGGAAAAAAACATGATAGGATGAAATGCACTCATAAGGTGCCATCCAATACACGTTCCAATGTAATCAACACCTTGGCAATGAGATAAATCACTCACTATTTGCATACATTTCATATTATATAAGCAGCATAGCGCTAGCAAATTATCTTTTTATTTCATATAATTTTTTTCTTTGGATAAAAGCACAGGCATATTCCTCATTAAGAAATCACTATTCATTTATTCCAGCCATGCTTGTAACTTGCTCCAGTACTGTTACTGTTCGTATACATCTATCCTTGAGCAGAAGTTTCTAAACATCAGCAGCAGCAGGAGCAGCACCCATGTAAAAGAATCCTATTGTAGCGGAGGTGGCACATGCCTGGGTCCACAGAAAACACAATTGCATGCCGGCCCACTGATGCAGTTTCCACTGCGAGCTCCGAGGGCAATGCATTTGTGGTTGCAGTCCTTCGGGATACAGTTATCACCCAACATAATTACTGCTGGGGCACAATCTTCATTGCTGCTACTCTCTGTTGATGCAATTATTCCTACCTCATCTGCAAATCTCAACAATAATATTTTTAATCAAAACAACTGTGACAACACTTGTGAAATAGGATCAAAACAACAGTGATATGATAGATGCTAATGAATATAACACATTATTAACTGATATATAGCTGCAATATATAGGCATACTTGATAGCAGCACCATGAAGGCAAGCAACAGAGAAACTTGGGTAGCCCGCATCTTGATTAGCCTGTCGAAAAGGTGGCTATAGCTTGAAGAGGTAATGGTGTTGAAAACAGTGTAACTAGTTACTGAATGTCCGATCTGTGTACATAGTAAATCTGTCTTATAGTGGATGGAAACTTATTATTTTTGGAAGCACATTAATCTTATGTGGCACTACATAATCTCCTGAAAAATATTTATAGTAGCATTTAATTGTGATTGTTAGTATGAACATATCTACTGACTCATTGTAGAGTGAGAAATTAATGTATAACAAGGTATTGCTATTGCTCTTTACCTATATTGCATATTTGCTTGAAAAGTTGAAATACAATAGTAAATGAGTTGTAGCAAATTAATAGAAATGAAATGAATGAAATTAATATGGCCTAAAAAACTCATAAGTACCTTAGTCCTTTACAGCCTTTGGTATGGCTCTAGCTTCGCCTCCGGCAACAACATCTGCAAAGGAGTTGAAGGAGCTGTATCAAACCCTTTTGGAGGAGTTGTTTGCTCGTAATTGTAGGAGCTGGAGCCGTTTTTTGGGTTAGGAACTAGAGTTACAAAAGTGACTCTTCTTGAAGTACTCAGGTTCTTCTAAGGAGTTGTGCCAAACATGACATTAATGTGCTAATGGACTTGTTTTTTTATGGAAAAAGAACAAATGGAATTACAATAATTAATGCAAAACATTTCATCCACATTCGTCCATCAATACTAAGGCCAGTCTTAGTGAAGAGATTTGTAGTGTTGTTTCCACGTGAGCCATGTCAGATAGATTGAAATGAAACAATGGATGCAACACTAACTCTTAATGAAAAAATTATTCTATGGTTCCATATACATTTAATTTCATGACTCATATTGAGATGGTAATCGTGTCAATTGAGTTTCATCTCTAAGAAAGTAATCTCTTCTCTCTTTTTTTAAATATTGCCATGCTATTAAAATATCTATGTGATAACTTATTAAATATAAATAGAACTCTGGATACAATTCCCATGGCCTAACAAGGATGCAACAGTTGTGGTCGAGTTCCTACCAGCTCATGGGCCCTGCAAGGTAGCGTGGGTCCTAGTGACAGAGTCAACAGGAATAAAAACCATTCATGCATCCATGCATCGATACAAACGTATTCATGTTTGTCTTGGTGCCCTTTTGGCATGTTTGGAACACATGAATTTAACAACAACCATGAAGGAATTTCACATGAATCAATTCAATACCATATGAAAAACACAAACATGTAAATTTTCCAATGTTCCAAACATGTAAATTCATGCATGCATGGATCCCTTATGTGGGTGCCCTTTTGACTCACATATGTTTTCGGTAGATGCTTGAAATACTATAGTAGATTTTGGAATTCAACTTTTTGTACCAAAAATATGAGAGATTAAAACAAATATTTGGACCTCTAAACAACATCAGATAAAAATATGTTCAAGTACAAACTTGCACAACATATTGCAATTTTCATGTAGGCCGTGTGAATATCCGAGGTCGTTTGAAAATTTCACAAAAAATGAATTTTAAAATTAGAAACCTTAAAATTAAAAATTGAATATTTTGTCCACTAAATGATCTTAGGAAAAAAGTTATCACTTCAAATATTTAAATGTTAAAAAAATCTAAATAAATAATACAGTTAAAAATCCTAAATCTAGTTTAATATTAGAAAATAGATAGAAGTTTTTTTTACCTCAAAATCTAAAACTAGTTTTAGAATTTTACAAAAAAATTATGCTCTATCTTATGGGGTCTATTTTGAAATTGATTAAATCTTGATGATGTTTTGTTCTTATTTGCTAGCTGAAGCTCTCATTATCTATTACTAGTCTACTACATATGTTCCAAATAATAAGATATTTTGGCTTTCTTGATATATTACTTTTGCTATATATCTAGACACAGTGTATATCTATCCTATGGTATGTTTAACGTAAATCGTGCACCTATCTTGCGCCGAGACTAACACAAGTCTCTAAACCGATCGAAATGAGCTTTCACTTGATTCATTTCACCTAGAAGTACCATCGGATGTGCCTAAAACTGGTTCCCAATCTATGTTACGTTCGATGCAAACCATGACCTGTCTTGCGCCGAGACTAACACAAGTCTCTAAATGGAGCAAACAAGCTTCCACTTGATTCATATCACCTTGGAATACCATCGGGTGTGCCCAAAACCATTCCCAATCCTATGGTACCTTTGGCGCAAACAATGCACCTATCTTGCACCTGAGAAAAACACAAGTCTCTAACCGGAGCGAAACAAGCTTTCACTTGATTCATCTCACCTAGGAGTACCATCGGGTGTGCCCAAAACTATTCCCAATCCTATAGTATGTTCAGCGCAAACCGTGCACCTATCTTGCGCCGAGAATAACAAAAGTCTCTAAATGGAGTGAAACGAGCTTTCACTTGATTCATCTCACTTAGGAGTACCATCGGGTGTGCCCAAAACCGTTCAAAAACCCATGGTTCTTCAGCGGAAACCATACACCTATCTTACACAGAGACTAATACAAGTCCCTAAACGAAGCGAAACGACTTCCACGTGATTCATCTCACCTAGGAGTATCATCGAGTGTGCCCAAAATTGGTTCCCAATCCTATGGTATGTTCAGCGCAAACCAAGCTCTATCTTACGCTGAGACTAACACAAGTCTCTAAACGAGCGAAACAAGCTTCCACTTCATTCATCTCACCGGAGTACCATCAGGTGTGCCCAAAACTGGTTCCCAACCCTATGGTGGGTTCAGTGCAAACCGTGAACCTGTCTTGCACCGAGACTAACATAAGCCTCTAAATGGAGCGAAACGAGCTTCCACTTTTCATCTCACCTAGAAGTACCATCAGGTGTGCGTAAAACCATTCCCAATCCTATGATACGTTCGACGCAAATCATGTACCTATCTTGCGTCGAGAATAACATAAGTATAAATGGAGCGAAATGAGCTTTCACTTGATTCATCTCACCTAGAAGTACCATCGGTGTGCCTAAAACAATTCTCAATCCTATGGTACGTTCAACCAAATCGTGTACCTATCTTGCGCCGAACAAGTCTCTAAACGTAGAAAATGAGCTTCCACTTGATTCATCTACCTAGGAGTACCATCGGGTATGCCCAAAACTGGTTCCCAATCCTATGCTACGTTTGGCGCAAACTCGTGCACCTGTCTTGCGCCGAGACTAACACAAGTCTCTAAATAGAGTGAAACGAGCTTCCACTTGACTCATCTCACCTAAAAGTACCATCAGGTGTGCTCAAGACCATTCCTAATCCTATGGTACATTCTGCGCAAACCGTATATATATCTTACCCGGAATGATACAAGTCAAGTGCATAGCAAAAGCTACGTATCTCAAAAGCAAAGACATCTTATAATTTAAATCGAAGGACATATAATTAATCGATTTGACCACTCAACAATGTAAAAGCACCCGTGGTGGACTATATATGTCTGTGGTAGGGTGCATGTAGCCATGCAAGCTAACACAACTAAATCGAAAAATTTTATCCAGGAAAGGGGAAATAGGCCCATCCCTATCATAAATTCGTAGTCCCAACGACGGTCCACTGGTACTATAGTCGGACAATCAACATCAACTTAAGTATACTAGATATGAGAGCTTCTACTAGCAAATAAGCACTAAAATAATTACATGATTCAAATAAAATTCAAACTAGACACCATAAGATAAAAGCATGTTTCTATTAGAAAAAACCTGAAACAAGATTCACAATTTTTTGAGAGGTAAAATAATTTTTCTATGGGTTTTCTGAGTTAAACTAGATTTTAGGATTTTTTAATTGTATTATTTTACATATAAACATTTGGATACATTATGATTGTTTTTTTTTTGTTTTTTAAACATATTTCTCCGGTACATCAAAAGACCACTCAAGGTGCAAAAGAAAATGGTTTTAAAAATTTAGGATATAAAAAATAGTTTTGTAGTTTACAGAACCACGATAAATTGTTTTTTTTTCGCTTCAAAACATTGTTAGCTTTTGACGCCCTGGACCTGAGAAAATGGTGATTCTGCCATTATGAAACTTGGGCTTCGCAATTTAACCATTCTCAAATGATACACATTTTTAAATATGCCCTGAACAAAATTTATTGCCAAATTAGTTCTTATCTACCCATTTTACCCTCACTTAATCCCTGCCTTTTTCATTTTTTATTTTTCACGGACAGACCCGTCTGAGGGTGGACGCCGCCACTTCTCGACGAGAGGCGTCCAGACCCGGGACGAGAGCGAGCGGGTGTCGGTGGTCGCGCGTCCAGCGGCCGCCCCGGCCCGGCCCGACAACCGCGACGGCGGCGGTGGCAATCTGGCCACGGGAGCGCGCCCCAGCACGACACCGATGCATCCGAATGCGGCGAGCGTGGCGGTGGCCACGGCGGCCACCACCGAGATCCGCAGCCTGTAGTCGGCGATGAACCCGGCGGCGAGCAACGGCAGCAGCGCGCCGACGGAGAAAGCTAGCGCGGATGCTGCGACCGCCTGCACAGGGTTGGGCAGCGCCTTCTCCTCGTTGCCGCCGCGCTAGTCCAGCCGCGCCAGCTCCACGTTGCGCTCGGACACGAACTCGCCGATGAGCATGCTGCACGTGCCTGCCAGCAGCCCCGCGAAGCCGGAGATCACCATGGCGCGTGCGTCCGCCTTCACGGCGCCCACGCCCAACATCAGTGACGTCGTCGACACCAGCCAGTCGTTCACGCCCAGCACCGCAGTGTGTAGCCAGTTAGCGCGCTGCGATAGGTCGTCGTCGTCAAAGTCGCAGTCCGAGTCCACCACGACTATGGTGGTCGTCGCCGTCGCCGCCGGGTTCTCGGCGTCCACCTTGCCGCTGCCGATGTTGCTGCCGCCGTTCATCATGGCCATGGCGATGTGATCCTTCCGATGCCCGACAACCGCGACGGCGACAACCGAGGTGGAGGACCGCGCGCGTGGGGAGTTCCGGCGAAGCGTGCCGGTGCGGGCGCATGCACTCGTCAGCCAGCCCTCGTGATCGTGAAGGATGGAAAAATAGGGATTAGGGATGGGAAAAATGGGTAGAAGACAATTAATTTGACAACAAATCTTACCCAGGACATATTTGAGAGTACGTATCATTTAATAATGACAAAATTGCGAATCCCACTTTTCATAATGGCATAATCGCCGTTCTCTCCCTGGACCTGGATCAGAACCCAAGCAGCACAAGGCCTGCTTCAGGCCCACGTACGGGACCACCCTGGGCCTGGATCAGAACCCAAGTAGCACAAGGCCTGCTCCAGGCCTGTGCACGACTGCAGACGATCTCGCCGGGTGACGGCGCTCTCTCCGTCGTTCCAGGCTGCCTGGGCTTCTTCTCCGTCGCCGGCTACGCGCGTGAGGAGGGAGGAGGAGCCGCAGCGCGTGGATTCAGGGTAGCGGCGTCCATCCCGCGTGAGAAGGGAGAAGGAGCCGGTGAGATTCGTCTCTCGCAGCTCTCCATCTCTCAGCGCGATTTGTGGAGATTCGTCGGTGGAGCTAGTTGCTGTCAACCCAGCGAGGCCGATCTTCCTCGCAGCGCCGGCGCTCCATCTTCCGTCCCCTCCTCCCCCCACCCACCAGCGCTCGGCACGCTGGCGACGGCGGTGGGGCAGTCGCAGGCTCGGCGTCGTCGTCAGCGGCTCCCCCTCCCGCCTAGGCGGGAGCCAGCAGCCGCTGCTCCACGAAGGCGGTCGCGCCGCTTTGGGAGCGTTTATGCCCCAAAGCGAAGCGTTGCCTGTCCGCTTAGGGATTCAGCGCGCTGAAGCCTGCACTTTTTTTTAGTGCCGCTTTTTGGAACCCTGTGTGCATCTGTGGGAAATTGAATTCCTTGAATGTTCTTCTATGTTAGGAGTAGGAGGAGTACAAATTTGTAGTTGCCAATTCTATGAAATTCTGCTGTCTTAGCTTTTAAGTTAGAGTATTGCAGGTTCACTCAGTTGGCATCTTGCACAATACAGTATTATCTCAGAATGTTTATGAGAACAGCAAAGTAATTCACATCCTAGTATCAAATTATCTACAGATAGATAGAAACTGGAAAAAGATGCTGTCCTAAATTTGTTGTCACTTGACAGTTATATTGATACACTTTTGTTAATAGCTTACTTGTTCAGTGGAGGACAGGCTTGGTCCTATTGCCAGCATGATTGTTTTAAATAAACCAGGTTGGTATCATTGGAAATTCATGTATACTGTGTTTTGTTTGGTTCATTATTCTTTTGTTTTGGAGATGATTTCTTGTTGATGCTTAGTGCCTTATATGTTCAAGCTGTTAAAATTTTTATGTTAGGTGATATAGTGTGTCAGTCTAACTTGTGTGTTTGATAAATTAAAAGGGATCTTGTCTTCTGCATATAGACCTGAATAATATTATTAATATCTGTATTATTAACTCTATACCATTTCACTTCGAAACTGCAGGAGTATATTCTGTCCAATGAAATGTCTGCCTCTGAAAACCAGGCTGCTGAAGCCAGAATGGACACAGGTGTCAGGAAAATTGGTCCAACTGGAAACAAAATCCGTATTCGTTTGCCATTACCACTGAGAAAGAGGTTGGCCGAAGGCCTTCAGACCATGAGCACAGGATTGCCTGAGGATACGGAAAAACATGCTGCTAAGGAAGTATCTGAATATACTGATGACACCACTGAAAACACCACATTTATTGACACTGAACTGAAGATTGAAAAGGTAAGCACTGAGCCCCCTAGTATCAGATTATCAACAGATGGAAACTTGAAAACCATTTCAAAGGACAGACTATGTGAACTGGCAAACAGCAACCTGTGCAAAACCATGTCAAAGCACAGTGTGTGTGACGAGGCTAATTTCATTCTCCCAGACCTGAATCTGACAACCACTGCTGGCATGCAGGATACAACAGAAAGAATTTTCCCTGTAAGAAAAGGGTCATGTGAAGAGGGACACACAGACATTATGAGCAATGGGCTGCCTCCTGAGAGCAGCAAAACATCAGAGAAGGAAGCATGTGTAGGAGCCATGGACCATACCCCAAGCATGGAACTTTCAGTCACAAGAGTGCAAGGTGAAGTGGAACCAAGCATGGAACTTTCAATCAGAAGAGTGCAAGGTGAAGTGGAAAAGAATAACTCCATTTCTCAACCATGTGAAGCTGCTAGTGAAAATATCCTAAGCAAGAAGCTACTCTATGAGACAACCAGCAACACCTCAAGGAATAGAGTAACTGAAGAAGCTAAGATCAACAACCCAAGCAACCTGAAAACCTCCGCAGTGAAGTGCGGACAGGCAAATGACTGTTTCCCAATCAGACGATCCGTTGATCAATCTAATGACAAGAAATTTTGCAAACAGATGTGTACCTCTGCAGTACAAGCTACTGAGACCAGACAGAACACTTCTGGAATGAAACTTCCTACCTCTGTTGGCCTGGCTGTGGAACAAAGTACCAGCACTGCATTCTTGGAGGCCACAAAAGTGTATAAAGAGTTTGAGGAGAAGGTTAAGAGAACTGTATACCTTGACAACTTGTCTCGCCAAGCTACAGATGTTGTTATTACAGCGGCTTTGAACCAGTTTGGTAATGTCAAAAATGTCAGTTTTCTGACCAACTATACAGTTCCATTTGACATTCCCCAATCTGCATTAGTAGAAATGGAAACTGAGAAGGACGCTGAGTCCGTGGTCAATATACTAGATGAGTTCCCATTCATGGTGTCTGGGATGCCAAGGCCTGTGAGGGTGAAGCATGCCACAGCTGAAATGTTCAATGACCGTCCACGGAACCCTGGAAGAAAGTTAGAATTCCGTTGGATGGGCCCTACAGACCCTGATTATCACAATGTCAGAAAGTTTAAGTTGATGTCCAAGAGGCATGAGTTGGAGAACTTAGCACTAATCAAGGTAAAATTCTTGTTCTTGGTTGGCGGCTTGGCTTCTAAACACTCAGATCCAAATGTGATGAACTTGAATAGTAGCTATCATTCTATCTCAAAGAACTTTTTAGAATACTCTTATCACTAAAACTCACACTTCAGAAGCTTTTACAGCAGTAAAATTTTAGTGCAAAACAATGTTATCTTGGTCATGTGACCTGTCACAGTCCTTGCATGTGATGTGCCTTTTACTTTGCTTCATTTGGCAATGTGCTTATATTGCTGAATCCTTGTAGAATCAACTGCAAGAGGAGGCACTGCTTGCAAAGCATCAGCAGGACAATCTGAATTGTCATTACAGGAAGCTTGAGACTATAGACAGCATGCTAACGAATGGCTGGATCAGTCAACTGATTCACATTTACAACCTCCGTTTCGATGAAATGTATTAAGAGTGTCAGGTGTACATGGCCCTTTTTTGACCTCAGACAATATCTGTTAGGTGGAATTGAGCTCAGAATATCATGTTAGGATCTGATTAAAGTCTGTTTTAATGCTTTTAGGCTGTTGGTATCGAAGTATCGGTGTTAAGAGTTTGCTACATGTCCATGTTTGGACCCACATGTAGTAGGTCTAGCTCCCTGATTTTTGGCATTGAACCATCAGCTGATGACACTGTATGGATGGAATTCGGACTACTGTACCAAGCATTTAGCAAAGAGCTTTCGGTGCTCAAATTACTGAATATTGCTATATGTTTAGGTCCCTCTTGGAATGGACGATTTCTTTTCCCCTGTTGCGTTTTCCTATGAAATTGAACTGTTTCCTATAAAATTCTTATACTATTCATGTTCCAAACATGCCCTTAGAATGGGTTGATCAGACATCAATACCAATTTTGTTTTTCTTATAATGATCTCATTGAATATTAATAATTTCCTGATCATTAATAATAATTTCTAGAGCTATAATATTTTTGAATCTCTGCTACAACTGTAGTTCTGTACATATCCAGCCAGCTCGATACCAAATTCAGGATTGTGAACAAACTGATCTGGAAAAGGCTAATACAATGAGCTACTAAAGTATAATAAAAAATTGTATACTTCTAAAGTCCGCCAGATAAAAAAAAAAGAAATGCCAAGAAAGAATGAAGAACTTCCGTTTATCTATTATATGAATTATCATCAGCAGGGTCACTCATCAAGGTCAAAATCATCATCAGAGCCACACTCAAGAAACGAGCCAATAGACTTGCGAAAGATGATAAATGACTTGTCATCCTGCATAAATGAAACAATGAAATTGAAATGTGAAATCAGTACTAGAATCTCGAACTCTGGAAATTTGGATTATCAGAGGAAGATACGGTGCCAACGGAGCAAGGAGATGTAGATATATGATCAAGATGTACCTGCTTCAACCTTCTGACAGATTGTTCCGCATGTGTTACCTTCTCTGAGAATGTTTTGTCAAGTTCCGATAACGAGTTGGTCTCCACCTTCCCTGGTTGAAAGAATAATGATAGTCAAGTAAACAACAGCCCATCGCACAAAAATTGGCAAAGTCATCCTAGTACTTACTATGATGTTCGTACTTCTCAACCAATTTCTTCTTCTCAACTTCAACTTTTGAGAACAGGTCTGCAGATAGCATATATATACAAAGATTTCAGTTGATAGGCTAATATTTTTGTCAAGACATGCTTTTTAAAGGCACAGGCACATAATTCAAATTCATTCGTATAACTTGCAACAAAAGGCAAACTTTACTAAACAAAGCACACAGGTTTACTCGAAGGTGTACTCTAAATTTAATCATGAATTAACAAATCACGTACCCTGGCTAGTAGCTCGTTCTAGGAAGAAAAAAAAAAGAGCCACACTTCATGTGTACGTGAAGAAATCTGTGAGAAGCAACCATTACAGGCGGTTTGCTCTTGTTTGACCTACCTCTGAAATTCTGCATGTGAGCATCCTTTTCTTTACAGAACGTATCATATGTTTCCTGAAACTTGCTGTACTCTTCGTTCAGTGAACTCTCACACTGCTAAAGTACAAATCTCATGTCATTTTAGAACAAAAAATAAAACCCTGGAATACGAATTGTTATGACTACCTCTTTGGAAGTGTTAGACAGTACTTTTAGCAAATTCTGTCTGCATGCACAAACAGGAACACAGATTAGTGTGTTCTCACCGAAGGAGAATATTTTTGTTTAACTATTTGTAAATTATAACTGGCTTCAGATGCTCTCAGTAAGTTATTGGCGATTTTGGAAGTCGAATATTGAATACCTTTCCTCCTCAAATTTCAGCTGGGTTTCTTCTAGCATAGTCTGAATATCTGCTGCCACACTACAGGTTAAGAAAACAATTAACAACAAACTCTAGTGATACAAATGAAGGAACAAGACTTTCAGATTTCATCAGACCATGCATTTAGCCTGCTCAGGAGAGAAACATTCGACCAATCACATAGATAAACTCACTCTTACAATTATGAGACTACAACCATCACGTGAAACACTCGTGTTGTCTACAGTTTTGAAGTGCTGCCTTTTTAATAAATAGAAAGTGGAAAGATACTACTATGTGCTTTGATTGCATAAAAGGAAAAGTATCTTGATTTCCCAAAGTAACAGAAAAAAATCATAACAGAGAAACCCAATTGGCTATTGCTGCATTGCAAGACTAATATTACTTCATGAAGAAAATCACAGCACAAGCTATGTGTACAGCAACATCAACAAAACAGCCAAAGATTAATCCAAGAAACAGAAAGCTCCATACACAGGACTACACAACTGTCAAAAATACTGCATGTCTTTTCAAGTTTCCTAGCTAAAACTGCATTGAAGCCAAAAAGGTAGCACAATTGCATGGACTGCAGATAGGGTTTCACCAGCAATATGTGAAATCATATTAAAAAAACTGCCGAATGTAAATATGTATGTAATCGGGCGATAGTCAGTGCAATCGCAAGGCATTAGCATCATGTAACAAAAATTTAGCATTAACAAATATTTGTGCGATGAGCCCAATTATTTGCACAATAGCGAGGAGATTGGGAGTGCTCCGGGTTTTGCAACTCACCTGGCAATGACCTGCTCACATATCTTCTGCCCGTCCTTGTTGGCCCCGCCCTTGATAAGCCGCAGCAGGCACACGATCTCCCTGAGGTCACTGCCGCCACAACCACGGAATTGGATATCTCAAATCATGCCAGGAAACGAAGGAGAAAAGGAACGTCCGCAATCCAACGAGATATAAATCGAAAGAGGAATATTCTAGAGCGAGCCCGTGAGCGAGGTGAGGCCGGCCATACCTGACGAGGTCCCCGTCAGAGTCAGAATCGGAGCCACCGCCGGACGCGGAGTCGTCAGAGTGGCGGGGCCGCTTAGCCGGGCTCGGAGTGCCGCCCGTAGCGGCCATCCGTCCGTTCTCCCCTGCTGCGATGAGTCGTCGCCGGTGGCGTCGCCGTCGCTGGACGCTAGGTGGAAGGAAGAGGTGGGAATGAAAGCCACAAAAGCGAGGAGCAGGGGCGGGCCTAGTATGGCCCTAGTCGTGGCCCAAGTTTTTGAGAAATAGGATCCATTTTTGGCCCAACAGTGACCAGCCCATCAAAGAGATTAGCTAGGACAGACGTTGTTTGTTTCTTGCTCGAGCCCGCCGCCTCTTCCCATGCTTACTCACGCGCGGAGCCTTTTCGTCCTCTTCCCCCGTTCTGGCTCGCAGCAGAGTTGATGGAGTCGTCCATCGGTTGCAAGCTTGCTGGCCCCGTGGCTGCCGTTGCCCTCGCGACGCCCCCCTGGTTGCATGCTGCTACATGTCCCATCGAGCGTCGAGTGTCGCCCGCCGCCCTCGGCTTCGCTTGCGCCCGTCAACCGACGTCCCGAGCGCCGGAGCCCTGCGCGGCTGAGCGCCTAAGCTGGCCAAGCAGCCGAGTGGGAACTCTGGAACATGGAGTGATGGGATTTCTTCTCTTGTCTTCAATAATTTGTTATTTTTTATTCTACTTCTAAGGTTACAATTTTAATTCTATCATTTCTATGGAGAGTTTTGAACTTTGATTCCAATAAAAATATATTTTTACAGATTTATTATTTGGTTTACTAGATGAATAGGACCATGACCTTCATCATGTTTCTCTCGAGCCTATTTTCTTTCTATGACACACATAAATGTACTTTTTATATAAACCATGTTGTAGTGATTGGTATTTCACCTTTGCGATTTGGTCCTAGTCTTGAGTGAATCCTGGGTCCGCCACTGACGAGGAGGCGACAATTTCAAATTTCGGAATTCCGCCATTCCGAAGGCTGGTGCCCCGTGAAAGTTGTGAAGGATTTGTTGGGCCGAATCTTGCTCCGGCTTCAAGCCCACCGAGATTTCCATGGCTTTCCTATCCAGGCTAACGGTTTAGGTTGAGAACCTCGTAGAGCTAATATTTTAATTTTAGGAAATAAATAAATATAGAAACACTAGATGAAATAAATAATTTGATATTTTTATAAAATTTACCAAGCTTTATTTAAGTAGTTAGAAATTAATAGAGTGAAAAATGCGATTTTATGCCTTTTTTCTTGCAATTTAACTTGATTATTGGAAACTAATGTGCAAAATGAATTTATTTTTCTCCAATAGGTTTTTCCTTATTTACTAAAAATAAGTTATCAAAGTTTGTTTTAGAATCTATTTTTAAAATGAGTTCAAATTTGACTTTTCAAAATTTTTGAAAAAATATTTTAATAGGATTTCATACAATTTTGAAAAGGCTTCAAAAATATTTCACTTGTTATTCAAATAGCTTCAAAATAATGTTGAAGCAATTTATCAAAAAATAGTTTTCAAAATCTTTTGAAAAGAGAGTTTTAAAAATAATTTAAATAAATTTCAAAATGTTTGGAATAATTTGGTACAAATATATCTATAAAATAGATTTAAGTATGCATATTCTTTTTAATATTTAAAACTTACAATATTTGAAAATCACTTTGAAACACGTTTCAAAATATGGGAGCATCATTTTTTTGTGTCCAGGGAGGGGGCATTGTCCTCCTAGTATATTATCTATTATATTAGTTGTATGATTTGGTGATAAAGTACTACCTCCATCCGAAAATTTTTGACACTTTGAACATGATAATTAAGGAGGACTGAAAGTGTGGTGCATAGAAAATGAGAATGAGAGATAGAGATGGATTGGGAAAGAAGGGCGTATTGGGTTAAGTGAAATGTAACATTGACAAGTAAGAAGTTCAAGTATTTTAGGAAAAAAATTGAATCATATAACGTCTACTATTTTAGAACAGAGGTAGAACTTTATTTTAAGACAAATACTCCTTTTTAATATTGCCTAGGGCCTCCAAACTAGAAGGACATGTTCTCTGTTGGTTCACTCGAGGAGAGCGGTGGTATACTGACTTGCACGGTGACTATGGGACTCTACCGCTTTCAAGGATGCATGTCCATCTAAGGATAGTGAGCGCAGCGGCCTAGAGCCAACAAGCCTAATAATACAACTAGTTGTTGGTTGTATGATTTTTTAGCTTTTTTCTTGGCTATATACTCCCTGGACAATGACACGGTCTCCAAAGTATGATTTTAACTTTATATTTCTATAAAAATATTTATTTAAAAATGATATATGTATACTTTTATAAAATTATATTTCAAGATAAATTTATTCGGTTTTCACATTTTCAAACTCAACAACTTAAAAGTTATTCATGATTTATATTCTCAATGTTTGACCAAAACATTGTCCAAAATGACTACTTTTACGATATGGAGGGAGTAGTAATTAGCTCTTCACTATTGATACATGGTTCACTTACCTCTCTCATAAAGTTTCTTGGTTATTGCGCCTAAGCCTGCATCAAGCCTCTCGCTATCGACCGCATCCGTTCCGCTGCCCATGCCAGCCCAGGAGGGTGCACCACCGGTGTCAGCGTCCATTCGCCTTTGGTGCCCGTAGGTCCGACGTCCGTTCCACCATTACCTTTCCTAGACCACGAGGATGCACCCCCGACGCCTCTCTCTCTCATCTTCTCTCACTCCGCCTTACCATTTAGCCAACTTACAACCTGTTATTATAGTTGCTCTAAGAGTTTCTTCATTACAACACATAATAATTCCTAATGATATACTAATTAAATAGGGAAGCATCGTTTCGTGTGTGTTTAGTACTTCGTATATTGTCTTAGTTGTTTGATTTTGGTGATAGAATGGACAACAAGTTACTCTATTTTGAGTAAAGTACCCTATAACCTCTAAA
Organism: Microstegium vimineum; assembly: GCA_022036555.1. NCBI lineage: Eukaryota > Viridiplantae > Streptophyta > Magnoliopsida > Poales > Poaceae > Microstegium > Microstegium vimineum. The sequence goes on from CM039119.1 coordinate 15,196,344, forward strand.
TTATTAAAATGGGTTTTGTTTATCCAAAGAGGATGCCATTGTTTTCGTGGAGTATTACCTCTTGTATTATTTGGTTACTAGACTAGACCCTTGATGGTAACACTCAGGTTATTAGCTTATCACTGACTCGACCGACTCCCCCTCCCTTTTATTCCCCGGACTCTAGGGGTTTCTTTCCCCAACCCCAACATCCTCCTTCCCCACCCCAGTGGCTCCCCCCCACATCGGCGCCCTCCCCCATCACGAGCCCCCAATGGCCGCAGATCCGACGCCATGACACTTCCCATGCCAGGATCTCTCTTCCCTTTATCTTGCAATTGTATGTTTCAGTTGTTTCAGGCGTTTCAGATGTAAGTTCTATTTGTTTCAGATGTATGTTATAAAAGTAGATCGGGGGACGGTGCACAGATTGCATATGTTGCAATTGTTTTACAGGCATGTTGCAGGAGTATATTTTCGAGTGTTTCAGAGGTACGTGTATATGTGTTTTCCAGATGCATGTTGTAATTGTGTTTATCTGGATGTTGCATATGTTTGACGCATACGTTGCATGTGTTTTTATTTGGATGTTGTGTATGGTTGCAATGATTTTCAAGTGTGTTCCATGTGTTTTTTTCTAAGTGTTTTAGATGTATTCAGACATGTTGTAACCGTTGTATTTGGATGTTTCAAAAGTAGATTGGGTGTTGCATCTCTCCACCCCACCTTATGCTACATCGTCTTATGGAGCCAACTAGGCGTTCATACGACATTATGGCCTGGTCCTTCCGAATCAGATATGGCGCACACCCTTTTCCCTCTTGTCACTCTGGCGGCATGGGCCCAACTTGTAGGCGCAGCGCTGCATAATGCAGCAGGAGCATGCGGAAGGGGCGCACGATGGGGGCTCGTAGAGGGAGCACGCCTGAGATGCAGCACAACAACGGTGGGATGTGGGTGTGGAGGAGATAGACCATGGATGGAGACACATGTTGTTTTCTGTACGGTACTCGGGTGCTATTTTTAAGGTGTCCGAACGTGTCCCAACACTGGACGTTCGAGCGATAGTGTATCCTACCGATTCCAACATTTTAGCCTGCGCGAGAGTAGCAGCTTGGGGCTGGTTTCACCGGTTTCTAATTCTCCTCTCACATTGAATAATCATGACCCTATTAGTTTCGGTGATTAACGATAAATAAAGATTATTATGGTTAATGTGTGTTTTGCAGAGGCTATGCGTAGCTTAGCCATAGTGATCAATGAGAATGAGCATCAATGGTTATCACTTAGCCCCCAAGATGAATATCGTTTCGGATTTCAAAAAGACATGATGAAGACCCTAGAGTGATAGGTTTAAGTGCCATAAGGAGATGAATGTCACTTAGTATAGATAGAGCTTTATTTGATCTTTGACCGTACTATCAAAAGGGGTTTGAGACTAGTAGCTTGACTTAGGAAAGTTTCATAACTTAGGTGTGGTGCACACTTGATAACCTTAGCTCTAAGCAAGCCTATGGTGACCGTAAGATAGCTTAGAACAACTCCCATATTCATCGCGACGAAAACCGGAGTTGAGAGAGCTATTTTCTAGGCGACAGACGCTGAAGTCCTAGGCAACGGACGTTGTCCGTCGTGTCAGACGATGGCGCCGGACGCTGGGGTGTTTGCCCCCGAGCGTCTATCGACTTTTCAGTGAGTACCGGAAAAGCTCAATCGCGACGGACGCTGTCCGTCAGCTTTGTGTCGGACGCTGAGGAGCGTCCATCGACCTTACAAAGAGACTCGTTTGCAGCTAGTTGCGTCGGACGCTGAGGTGCAGCGTCCGTTGCCAAACGACGGAGCGTCCGTCGGCTGCTTGTGTGAACAGAAACTAGTCGTTGGGGGCAGGCGACGGAGCGTCCGTTGCCAACTTAAGTTGTCTGCTTTTCAGCCCGATGGCTAGTTTGTGTGTGGGGGTATTTATACCCCATCCCTTGCCTTCCTCACCTGCCTTTGCTCATTTCATTTGCTGAGAAACCTTGTGAGGTGTGGGAAGAGAGCAAGAGCCCTAGTGAGAGAATGATTTGCGAATCCATCCATCAATCTTCTCTCCCTAGTTCATCCAAGAGATCAAGTGTGCATCCACTCTAGTTGTAAGGCTTGATTGAGTCAAGTGAAGATCAAGGCTTGTTACTCTTGGTGATCGACATCACCTAGACGGTCCAGTGGTTTTTGGAGGAATGTGATCGCCACAAGGATTGTCGGCGGCCTTTCTCCATCGACTTGTTCATCAGTTGTGGGCGGTTCACTGAGCCGGAGGTGGCGAAGAACCAGCCTGTGGAGAGCACTCATCCCTTGCGCGGGATTGAGGGGGAGCAATACCTTGCGAGGTGCTCCAACGAGGACTAGGGAGAGTGTCGACTCCTTGATACCTCGGTAAAACGTCGTCGTGTCAAGCTTTCTATCCCTAGCTCTTTCATACCGCATTACTTTCCACACTTGTTCTTAAATTCCTATTAGAATTGTGTAGAGTGTTCTTCCTTTAATTTTTATGCCTTACTACCGCTTTCTAGCTAGAACACACAACCGGTAGACAATAGAGGGTGATTGGTATTTGTTTAGAATTTCATATTTGCTTTAGAAATTTGAAATAAGCCCAATTCACCTCACTCTTGAACATCTTGATCCTTTCACACATGCACTAGCAGTCGGTTACTTTTGTCTTATCATTTTTTAGTCCAACAAATCTAAATGATTTGCATTTAAGTTGCTTTTAGCCAAAAAACATGATCAAGATTTTTTTTGAAACATATTTTTTTTATATTTATTTTTTTTTTACAAAAAATCTTCCATTTGAGAAACATAATCCAATCTTATGGTCAAACGGTTTACTAAAGTGATTCTAATTCACTACTTGATACATTTTTAGAAGAATCTGCTGCCTAACAACCACTAAGATCAGTTGATGTTGCAACAAAGAAGGGCTTATATTAGAACCACATATGTCACATAAAAAGGTTACAAAGGCGCGGAAGAATTAAACTTGAAGATATTTTCTAAGACACAGTGTGCTACTAAACATAACTCTGCATATAGTATTCTAATCACCCACTATTCATCAAGTATTTCTAGTGTTAATCCAAACTTTTAAACCTTTAACTATTTTTTTTAAAAAAAGACATTAAGATTTATGGTATTAAATTAGTATCATTAAATTTACTATGAAATGTGTTTTTATACGATGTTTATTTTATATTTTATATCATAGATGTTTGTTATTTTATCTATAAAATTATTTAAAATGAAAAAAGTATATATTATAAAAATTAATTTATTTGAGAACGGACCATTGTAGTAGTAGGAAGTAGCCAGTTAGTCAGTCACAAAACCAGAGCATGTGGCTCTCCAACTTGTGCAGGCTTGCACCAGCACACACCAGAGCAGAGCCTGCTCTGCTGGAGCAATACATACAGGCGGGCAACACGCAGCTCTGCTCTGTCTCCTCGACCTCCGCACCCTTTTTGCTTCCCCTTCCCGCTAAAACCCACATCCCACAAAACCCCCCAAATGCCCCGTCTCCCGCCGCCGGCGATGCGCCGCCGCCGCATCTCCTTCCTCCGCGACTCCTTCCTTGCCACCTTCTGCGCGCGTAGCACCTCCGACCTTGCCGCGATGCCACCCGTCCTCCGCCCGGGCCCGGCTCCCCCTTCCCGCGCCCCGTCTCCGCCGCTCCTGTCCGCCCGCGCCGCCGCGGGGTCGGGCGTCGGCGGTTCTCTTCCTCGTTAGCGACGGCGGCCGGCGGCGGGGGGGGGGGGGGGGGGGGGGGAAGAGGCCGGGTTTCCGGCGAGGGACGGCGTCGAGCTTCTGGGGATCCCCGGGGTCGGGCCGCGGAAGCTCGTGGATGGTGGACTCCGGGATCTCGCGCGCCTGAAGCAGCTCTACACTGATAAGGTACATATGCACACCTCTGTTTCTTTTTCTTGGTTGTTTGCGTAGCGAAGGAACCTGGAATGGATCCTTTGGAATCGCAAAGAACACGCCATGTGGGACTGGATCTTGAGCTCAAGGTGTTATTTCGGCAATGGACTGATAATGAGAAGGTAAGAGAGCCTGACATTTATCTCCTGTTCTGTTCGTCATGCTCCATAGTCAATGCCGTGATAATAGTTGAGTCAGGGTGGTATCTGTATCTGTATTCATGGGATTCTCTTATCTGGACACATGTGGTACTTGGGAAAGTTCAGTTCGCCTTAATTTCTTATGATTCCTAAAGTTGCATTGAGGAACTCACAACGACTGGGAGCATGCCACATTGCCACTTAAAAGGTTTGTTTGTTATTAGAGCTTCCTGATCCTTAACTCCTTAACGCTAATGTGGATAGTTCCTCCTTTTATTAAATCTTGGTACCTGTTCTCTGTTGTGGATGCAAATTTAAATCTCAAACATGTGGGGGCATAAGGATTACTTTACTTTTGCCACTTCATCTCCTGAGATTGTGGAGGTTGATTACAGAGTTAGTTTAAGTTCCTATTGGTTCGCTTTAATGGAAGCTTGGAATATTCAGGATTGGTTCCAGTCCGTTACATGATCAAACTCTAAGTATGTCCTGTCTTTTGATATCATTGTTTTTGGCTTTTGGGAATGTTTCTGAATACGCAAGTGTTTTGGCTGAATAGATTCCTTACAAAGTTTGTTGTTATGCTTGTCTCCTGAGAGCTCTAACAGTTTTGTCTCAAAATGCTGCAGCCTGTGGGTGGGTCTGCTGAGAGGATGGTTCAGTTTTTGGAAAGTTCTGTTGGAATCATTCATAAGAGCCATGCAGAGAGCATAACATCCTTCATCAAAGACAGTGTTGTTGGGGAACTGAAAGACAAGAGTGAGGTACCTGTCATGCAATCAACCAGGGACAAGAGAATCACCTTTTGTGTCGAGGGAAACATCAGCGTGGGGAAGTCTACCTTCCTACAGAAAATTGCCAATGAGACAGTTGAACTCCGTGATCTTGTTGAAATTGTACCTGAGCCAGTGTCAAAATGGCAGGATGTTGGTCCTGATCATTTCAACATTTTAGGTGCCTTTTACGCGGAGCCACAGAGATATGCCTACACCTTCCAAAATTATGTGTTTGTAACAAGGCTCATGCAAGAAAAGGAGTCCTCTGGAGGAATAAAGCCGCTTAGATTGGTGGAACGGAGCATCTTCAGTGATCGAATGGTATGCATTATTCTTCTACTTGACCCTTTGCTAAACTTTTAACCAACAGTCCTACTGATTATGCTCCGAGCTCAATAGTGATGTGTATTTTTGTTACCATATAACCAATAATTTCAAGCAAAATGGAGACGCAAAATCCAGTCGTCCTTGAGAGTTAGTACTTAGTGGAGTCATAAATCTTGCCTCTTTGATTGTTTTTTTTACCTCTCTCATGTCCAAATGGAGTAACTTTTTTGTGTGCCCCCCCCTTCTGCAGGTGTTTGTTCGTGCTGTTCATGAAGCTAATTGGTTGAATGGAATGGAACTCAGCATTTATGATTCTTGGTTTGACCCTGTGTTGTCATCTCTTCCTGGCCTCATACCTGATGGATTTATCTATCTTAGAGCTACCCCTGATACTTGTCACAAGAGAATGATGCTTCGAAGTAGAGCTGAAGAAGGAAGTGTCACATTGCAGTATCTACGTGATTTACATGAGAAACATGAATGCTGGTTACTGCCTTCTGAGCATGGGAATCACAGGCTATTGTCAGCAAGCCAGTTGCCATGTAGCATAGACAGCCCATTGCACCCTGACATTAAAGACAGAGTATTTTATCTAGAAGGGAGTCACATGCATTCTAGTATCCAGAAAGTAAGCATCATGCATTTCCTTTGTTTTGAAAAAGTTGTTATTCAAACCTGGAAACTGACTTATTTAAGCAACTTAGGTTCCTGCTCTTGTACTGGATTGTGAACCAAATATCGATTTTAGCAGGGATGTTGAAGCTAAAAGAAAGTAAGTTTGACAGTTATCCAATTCCACTCACAAACTCTATTTTCTGTTTGCTTTAAAGTTGTATTGTTATCTTGTTATCTGAGATTGTGTCTGGTCTTAAAAACTATTTTTTTTTGAATGTATGGTCTTAAGACTATGAATGTTTTTTTTGTTTCGAAATTTTGAATATTGTTACTGTTTTGCATACAAAAGATTACCATGTTGGGTTGTTGGCCCATTGGAAAACTTGTAACTTTGATGTCTAATAATAAGCTACTGGTAAATTGTATTTTAACTTTGAATGCTTATATTGCTGACAGGGTTATTTTCCCAGTTTGTTTCCTTTGTATTCCCATATATCAAATATTTTGGAGTAAGTGTGCTAATATAGTCTTTCCTGCTAATATAGGTATGCTCTGCAGGTTGCAAATTTTTTTGAGTTTGTCAAGAAACTGAAAGAAGCTTCACCAGACCAAAACATTGCCACAAAAGACAAGAAACAGCAAATCTTGCTTCCTGCCAGTGGGGGTCTCTTCCTTCGAGATGGCAGCCCCTTATCTGAATCTAGTCTCAAACCACTGACTTTCTAGAGGACAATACTGCGTTAGCCATGCTAGGGGGCAATAGTTGTAGGGAATCAAGACTTATGTGATGTTTCATCATCTTATTTCTTTCAAGGGTAGGGTATTCTATTGTAGAGGCATTTAATCGGTGCTTATATGCACAAGCTGAAAAAGAAACTGAACACATTTTGGAGCATCCACAGTATTGAACTAGTAAAGCTAGATCAGATACTCATTTGCTTCAAAATTTGTGCAGCTTTCCTTACTGAAGAACATAATTGGGCATTTAAAAACTATTAGCTATTTAAGCTTCTAGATTAGAAGGGCGGCCCTGGTGCAAGCGGTAGAGCTTTACCGCCTGTGACCAAGAGGTCCAGGGTTCAAGCCCCAGCCTCTGCACATTTGTGCGGGAAAGGCTGCTGGCTATTTTCCCTTCCCCAGACCCCGAGGCTGCTGGCTATTTTCCCTTCCCCAGACCCCGAGGCTGCTGGCTATTTTCCCTTACCCAGACCCCGCAGTGCGGGAGCCTACGGCACTGGGTACGCCTTTTTTTTTTATTTAAGCTTCTAGATTGCCATCGGGAGGATGGTGTATATCAGGAGGTAGGAATTAGATGATCCGTAGGTGTTATGTGGTTGTAACATTGACCAACATGCAAGATCTGTATGATGCTAGCTAGTCCTGTATTATTCTCAGTTTTTGTTATTTCTCCTGTGCAGGATTTTTACTATTTGAACTATTATGGTGTCAAAGTTAACATCTACTTAATTTCATGAGTTAGTTCCTAAACCCCTTGCTTTTTGTTGATTAATATCAAGGGAGTGGAATGTTCTGAAATTTATGGGTTTGAAGATTCCATATTTTGCAGTACATCAACAGCCCATGAAAGTTCAGCCCAACATGGGAGCTTCATTTGGACCCAAGTCTCAGAAAGTTGATGGGTGAAAACAGGAACACATCATGTTCTTGAGGTCGTCCTTTCATGTGTGGCTTATGGAATAAGCCAAAAACTGTGCAGTGTAACTGATAACGAATATTATCTTACACTTGCACTTTTTCCTCCCCATTTCAGAATCATCTGCTGGGAACATTCGGTTTAATGCCTTTTGCTGTCATTTGTAGTGATGAATGGGTGACACTATTCAGGTGCCCTGTTGTTACACATTACACTTTACACATGCAGAGAAAAGTTGCTGCTGCTGCATTATTTCGTAGTGATTTCTGGGACGACGACAATGACCTGAGCACTAGATGAAAGCTGAGTGTGTTGTTCTGTACCATGCTGGAAAAAAACAAAGGTAGTTTAGTGGAAACCTTTGCTCTTTTTCTCAGTGGAATGACCAGATTAACAATGCCTTTTGCTATCAATTACTATCAGTATGTAACATAGAGAAGTGATTGGTAGCCCTGAGGTCATCGTTGCGCATTTGCATTGGTAAATGCAGACAAGCAGTGTTCCAAGGAGGAAAATGCAGGGTATGTTCACCTAATTCAGCATCTGGGAACAGTAGGATCGTGACAATAAACCAAAAGAACAATTTGGTTCCTGAATCAGCAGAAAGATTCGGGATCAGGATGGTAAGCCCATTGAGAGTAGACTACTGATGGAATAATTGGCAGAACTTGACTTAATCAGCTGAAGAAACTGGTATGCCGGTACTGGGAATGACAATCGCAAGTGGAGGCCTTGCATGCCGATGACAGGCACTCTAACCTTTTGAGTTTCGCAATGTTCGAGTATAGGACGATGGAGACACCAAGCCCAGGTAAAGGTAACACATTAGGGATAAGGTTAGGGCCAAGGGGTGAATCATCATGTTACCATAATGGTTAACTCGCAGAAGCTATATATGCAAAATCCCATTTCTTGGCCAAGATGGGATCCTGACACGTACCTCGCCTAGCATGACAATTTTGGAGATCCTACTTTTGATGTTTTATTTATGCATGATTGGGAAGGCTGAGTCTAACATAATAATGATTTCAAAAAAGTTTGCACACATATATTCCACCACTAATAATGAGAAGTTTTGTACGTAGTACGTACCAATAAACGAAAGATATTTCTTTTTTTTCGCGAACATAAACGAAAGATATTTCTGGCATTGGCCAGCCTAGCATATTCCAGCACATTTACCTACGTCCAAACAGAGACATGGCACACTGACAAATTAACACAAGGAATTTGGATGAGTGATTGAAATCTGCACATAGCAATCAGGTTGCAACATCATCATGTGGATATTCTACGGATGCTGCTCGGACCCATCGATCATGCATGTGTTTAAGGATGAAAACGGATCGGATACGAACGGATATCGCTGATATTGTATTTGTTTTTATATTTCTGTTCGGATTCGGATTCGAATACGAATAGTATCAGAAATATCGGATAAGATACGATTAGATATCGACATCATAAATATACCGATTTTAGCGAATACAGTATCGGATGTCAATCTTCGGACTCGGATACGGACAGGTCTAAACTCCTCTAAACGAATTCGGTCGGACGGACGGTCGAATAAATATCCATACCGTTTTCATCCCTACATGTGTTGAAAGGTCTCCTTCCTTGGAATCCTATCCACATTCCGGAAAGAATATTTCCGTTATTGTCCGTTTGTATGTTGCACAGTGCTTTTCAATCCGTTTTTGGTGTCTTAAGATTCACCACTACTTTTATTTTAATTTAAGCTCCATATATATACGTTCTAATTAAGAAGCATGCCAACTGTTCAATGTACTACCTCCGTTCTCAAAAGAATGCAATTCTCACTTATCGAGGAGTCAAACAATTTGAACTTTGACTAAATTTATATAAAAAATACTAACATTTGTGATATGAAATTAGTATCATTAAATTAGTCATAAAATATATTTTCATGATAAAATTATTTAGAGTCATAAATAATTATACTATTTAATATAAAGTTGGTCAAAAATAAGTAAATTTGACCGACACGTTTTCCATAGTTATATTTTTTTTAGGACAGATGTAGTAACTAATTACAAGGATAGTGTTTGTTAGCTTTGTGCTATTAGTTTTCCAGTTTCCCAAGAGCGTGCCATCTAGACCATGTACTACTACACGCATGAAGCTCGCCATATAGATGGGCATCAGGCCGTGCTGGGCCAGCCTGGCCCGATGGCCACCGGGCCGAGGAGGCATGCCGTGCCCTGCGGGCCGTGCCTCACAGGCCTACGGGTTGTGCCTTCGGCCAGGCACGAGCCCGTGGGCTGATTTTTGTGTCGGGCCAGCTCGTGAGGCACGGTAAAAAAATAGTGAAAGGATTAAGATGCCCAAGAGGGAGGGGTGAATTGAGCTTATTTCAAATTTCTAAAGCAAATATGAAATCCTAGCAATGTCAATTACCCCCTAGTGCCTACCGATTGTGTGTCCTAGCTAGAAAGCGATAGCAAGTCAAGGAAAGTAAAAACACCCTACACAATTCTAGTATGAATTGAAGAACAAGTGCGGAAAGTAATACGGTATGAAAGAGCTAGGGAAAGAGATTCTTGACACGGCGACGTTTTGCCGAGATATCGAGGAGTCGACACTCCCCCCTAGTCCTCGTTGGAGCACCTCGCAAGGTATTGCTCCCCCTCAATCCCGCGCAAGGGATGAGTGCTCTCTACGGGCTGGTTCTTCGCCACTCTGGCTCGGTGAACCGCCCACAACCGATCACAAGTCGATGAAGAAGGGCCGCTGATAATCCTCCCGGCGATGACCTTCCTCCAAGCACCACCGAACCGTCTAGTTGATGTCGATCACCAAGAGTAACAAGCCTTGATCTTCACTTGACTCAATCAAGCCTCACAACTAGAATGGATGCACACTTGATCTCTTGGATGAACTAGAGGAGAGGATGGATGGATGGATTCGCAAATCACTCTCTCTAAGCAACCAACAACTCAAAATGAGCAAAAGACAAGGTGAGAAGGCAAGGGGTGGAGTTTAAATACTCCCCCACACACTCAGCCCTCGGGCTGAGAAAATAGGCATTTTAAGTTGGCGACGGACGCTCCGTCGCTAGCCCCAACGGCTAGTTCCTGTTCACGTCAGCAGGCGACGGACGCTCCGTCGCTTGATGACGAACACTGCACCTCAGCGTCCGGCGCCAACTGGCTGCTCTCGGGTTTCTGGGAAAATATTCCCGGACGCTCATCAATGTCCGACGCCCTTGCGACAGACGCGCCCGTCGTAAAATGGACGTCTCTGGAGCTCTATGTATGAGCAACGGACGCTGCGTCATGCTTACGTCAGCGTCCGGCGCCCTTGGCCTCAACCTCCGACGCCCAGAAAAGCTCTCTCTCAACTTCGGTTTTCGTCGCGATGAATATGGAAGTTGTTCTAGGCTATCTTACGGTCACCATAGACTTGCTTAGAGCTAAGGAAGTCAAGTGTGCATCACACCTAAGTCATGAAGCTCTCCTAAGTCAAGCTACTAGTCTCAACCCCTCTTGATAGTATGGTCAAAGATCAAATAAAGCACTATTTATACTAAGTGCCCTTCATCTCCTTATGACACTTAGACCTATCACTCTAGGGTCTTCATCATGTCTCTTTGAAATCCGAAACGATATCCATCTTGGGGGCTAAGTGATAACCATTGATGCCCATTCATATTGATCACTATGGCTAAGCTACGCATAGCCTCTGCAAAACACACATTAGCCACGATAATCTTTTACTTGTCGTTAATCACCGAAACCAATAGGGTCATGATTCTTCAATCTCTCCCTTTTTGGTGATTGACGACAATAATCCTCGAGTATAAGATATAAGAGATGAATGGTTAGGATTTCAAGTGACTTGGTTGGATTGAGCAAGGGTTAGTGAATAAGAATGAATGATACTTGCTCATCCAAGCCAAGCCACACAAGTATTCAAATATATGAAATAGAATCGGAGTACCTCATGATATGCTCAAAGATATATTGGAGTATGTCATGGAAGCACAAATATCATTAGAGCATAGAGTCATATCATGAAACAAGTGACAACTCACAAGATATATTAGTGAAAGCATATAAGAGTTTGTCACACACAAGCACAAGTATCTCACAAGCATCACACATATAAACAAGTGCAGGGAAATAAAGACATGATGCATGAGTATAGGGAAGTAAATCACACAAGTAAATCCAAATCCCTCCCCCTATCTCTGATACTACTCGACTACCCTCTCCCCCTTTGTCATCTAGCACCAAAAAACTAAGAAGCTGGAGCATCTGGAGGTGGAGCAGTCGGGTCGTGAGGACGAAGGTCGAACTGAGTGTAATCTAGACTGTCATCACTGTCCTCTGCTGCCTGACCCTCTGAAGCTGGAGCTATCTGTGAAGCGGTCTGGGTAGGCTGAGCTGACTCTCCTAACTCCCCCTGAGGCTCGGAAGGTGTGACTATATCAACTGAAGCCTCTGACGGTCCTACCTCGGTAGTGGCGGGTCCAACAACCCGACAAGTGTAAACTCAAGGCGGAGGAGAAGGTGTGGCTGCAAGCTCTGCCAGTGTCTCTGCTGCTGCAACCTCGGCCTGCTGACCCTCTGACAGAGCTGGTATCTTGGACTCCACTGCCTCTGATGGAACTGATGTAGCATCTGTAGGGATGGCAACAAGAGGAGGGGTGGTCACAGTCTGAGCTGAGCAGTCCGGTGCAACCTCCAACGAGGTGACTAAAGACAAGTGTGTGCCCGTCGCCGGAGGAGGAACCTCTGTAGGCTGAGTGTCAAGCTGAGCTGCTGCAACTGGAGAGTCCTCACCGGTGATCTCTCTATATGACGCTGTGAGATCTCGAGTCGCATCAGCTAAGGTAGCTCCCCTGGTAGGTGTAAATCCTGTCTGGAACTCGTCGGGGGAGGCTAACCATGATGAAACCTGGGTCATCGGCGTCTGGTAGGCTGGGGAACCTGGTGCCTGACTCTGAAGCCCACTAGGCTGTAACGCTGGAGTTGGCACAATCACTGGAGTAGTCTGAGTCTGAGAGGTGTACTGCTGTCGAGAGACTCCGGGCAACTGAAGCTGTGGAGTGAAAGACGGCCCGGAGCTGGCACTGAGAAGACTCTCAAGGATCTGAGTCTGCGTCCTCTGTATCTCGGCCTGCTGCATCTGATATGCTAAGAACTGATGCTGGAACTCATCCTGCCTGGCCTGAGACTCTGCCTATGCTGCAAGCTGCTGTGCTGCGAGCCTCCTAACCTCCTCTTCCTGACGGCGCTGCTCCTCAGACTATGGTCGCTGCTCCTCAGCCTGATGAAGGAGCTCCTCAGTTTGTCGCTGCTGACTCTGCTGCATCTGTGTAAGCAGGGCTATCAGAGTAGCCTGTGTAGAGTCTAAAGCAGGTGGTGGAGCTGAGCTAGACCCACCGGCCTCATGGTCGTGGGACCTAGGCACGTACTCAGGAATCGGCCGGTAGTCATCATCTGAGCTGTCTGACGGGAGGTCGTCTCTGTAAGTATCGTCAGCAGCTACATCTATCTGAGCATCTAACTCTGCAAGCTCTAACTTAGCAAGACTCTGAACTGTGGCATCCTGCTGCTCTACAGACTCTGGTGGAATACCCGTCTGTCTAGTGTGAGGGCCCTGAGTGCGTCTGCCACTGTGACTGACTAGCTGGCTCATGTTGTATTCTGGAAATACAGTGTCTGAGCGTGTAAGAGTGGTAAGATATGAAGCAAATCCACCTTGAGAGATCAGCAGATAGGAAATCCAATGGGCGTATTGCAGCTACCAGTGACCTCTGAAGCCAGAAGCTATAATGTCCTCCATCTCACTGACTACCAAGTCCCAAAGGTTGAACTTCTCCATACGGACTGTATGAGCTAGGAGCCATAGCTGAAGTCGAGTCAGTGTCTCATGGGCTCCTACTCTGGGGAGAATGGTACGCCTGATCACCTCGTTCAGGATACGGGCAGTCGGCGTGAGGTCACGAACACGACGACTGGACCCCTCTCCGAACGGCTGCACAAAGCAGGGTCAAACAAAATCCACTGATGGTACCTCTCCCTCGTGAGGACGACATGGTGCCTCCTGTCACCATAGCAAAGACTATGAATCTGCGTCTAAGACTCCTCAAGGTGAAAGATCTCGTGGAACCAAGTGTCGTAGATCCTCACATCTTTGCCTTTGAATCCGAAGTCTATGAACTTGTGATCCGGGGAAACCCACAAAGAAGCATAGAACTGCTTGACCCAATCCTCCTGATAAGTCCCCACTCGGCCAATCAGACCTGTCAGCCCCTGAAGATACTCTAAGTGCTGGACTATCTCTGGACCACCGACCTCTATGATAGCCTGAAGAGGACAAACCCTGTGAGCTCGAAGCGGTGCACGGGTCTCAACATAACCTCTGTATAAGTCCTCATGCATGGTGGTGTAGAAGTTAGGACCGACACGAGGATCCCGCTGCCCTAGAAACCAAGTCTGAAAATCTACAAACCTAATATCTTGGATTTGCTTTGATGGCAAATCACGGACCTGGTACCTCACTAGATCTGGCAGACAAGAACGTGGAGGAGGTCTGTCATTGCGACGAGGACCCTCGGCCCTAGGAGGGGGCTCCGACCCGCGCGAGCGCGTGACACGTCTGACCATCAGCTCCTGGATAGAAGAATGCCCTGAGGAATCTGTATGCTCGGGTGCCTTTGCCTGCTCATCCTCTATGGCCTCTGGGGCTCTGTCTTTGTCTCTGCCTGAGCGGTGGACCCACGATGCGCTCCACGACGAGAAGAGTCTATCCTCAAACAGGCGCGACGTCCACCCTGCTCAGCAATCTCGGCTGCCTCTGCTGCTGCTAGAGCTGCCACTGACGCTGGATCCATCAATGGCCTCTTCCGCTTCTTTGACACTACCTTCTCCTTCCTCTTTCCCTGATTAGCGGGTGGACGCAGTAGAGGTGGAGGGTCACCACCACTATCGGGGACCGGACCTGCGTTCTTCATCCGTGCCATTGCCGGGTGCAGGAAGAACCAACTATCACTGAAAGATCAACTGACACGAGAAGGAATCCCCAAGCAAACCACTGTCGCTGATCAAAACAACTGCCCACTGCCACTAACAATCCACTGACCAAAACAAACTGACAAGAGTGGCATGCCTGCCCTGGACTGTCCTCTCGAGGCTTTGCCTCATTCCGTACTCGCGGGCTTTGCCCCGAGTTATCTGTCACTGCCTCTGAGCCACTGCACGATAGATAGATAGGGTATACATAACTATAAGCATGTAATTAGAGATAAGGTATTTCTATCATGAAGCATGAATGGAGATAATAAATAGATCGAGACTGTCATTCATACCTCTAAAACAGTGACAAAAAAGAATAGGAAAGTGTCCTTGATCAGTTTCAAATCACAATCCATAACCTAAGCAGAATAGAATGAAATTAGGTTTAGGTTGGTTGAAATTTGAGACAAAAGAGATTACTACCTAGATCAAAGATTTAGGCAGAGCAAACAAATAGGGGGAATCACCTTGAAGAATTTGTAGAGGAACCAAAGGAAAATCCTAATCAGGGGATGGATCCCTCTGGTGGAAACACCAGCATGGTAGAGAGACTCTCTGTTTGGCTAAAGCGCACGAAATAGAGGAGGAGGAGGAAACACAGGCCGGTGGCACAGGCACAGGGCACACCAGCGGCGAGGGGTAGCGTGGTGCTGGCAGCGCGCGAAGGAGCGAGAGGAGGCGGCGGCAAGTGAGGGCGGAGGAAGGTTGGCGGCGCAAGGAAACGACGGCGGCGTACGGATCGATCTGAGAGACTAACCGAGGAAGAAGCGGTTTTCAAAATCATATGAGCTCTGTTAGTTCGCGACGGACGCTAGGTCACAGCGTCTGGCGCACTAACATTAAGGGTCCAGAGAGCTCCCTCTGGTGATAGACGCGTCTGTCGCCTACTGTCGCTCAAACAGAGAGGATCCAGAGAGCTTCTCGAAGCACTAGACGCGTTTGATGCCTCTGCGACGGACGCTAGCAAGTATCCGATGCCCCTTTGCTAAGCGACTTCAATCTCTGGATGATCGCGACAGACGCTGAGGCATGGGAGGCCGAGCGTCCGTCGGCAGTGTCCGATGGCTTTTTCAAAAGATTTTTCAAATTTGATTTTTGATTCTTTCTCCAACCAAATCCTAATCCCTATAAGATCCAAATAACACCTGATTGGACTTGGTATGAGAACCATCTCTCAAACTCTCATTTTCAAGTAGTTTGCCATAGGCTTTAACTTTACTTTTTAGCTTAAAATATTCGAATAAAAACTTCAAGGAGACATCATAGGGCCACAAGAGGGGTATAGAAACATCTTGAGCTTGGAATGCTCCCCCTAAGTGGACGAACCCAGCGGATGCTCAAACTTAACCGAAAAGAAATGGCAAACAACACACGTGCACATGCAATGCATTGCGGAATTTGAATCTAGGTTGCTTGCAAGTTTAAACCGTGGTTAGGCTTTGTCACACGCTTTGAGGGCAGTTATCTCAACCGCGTTAGCCAAGCCTATGTGCATTACTAAATTAAACATGTTATATTACACATGAATGCAAGGATGGCTCACTCAAGATCATTTTTAGTGAAGTTAGAGTGATCAAGCACATTCAACTCGTTTCTCAACCTACAAAAGGTTGTTTCATCGAGTGGTTTTGTGAAGATATCCGCCAATTGCTCTTCGCTTCTAACTCCAACTAGTGTGATATCCTTCTTAGCCACATGATCTCTAAGAAAGTGATGGCGAATATGTATGTGCTTGGTGCGAGAGTGTTGAACCGGGTTGTTTGCAAGCTTTACGACGCTTTCATTATCACACAAGAGTGGAACATTTTTTAAGGTAACGCCGTAATCAAGGAGTGTTTGGGTCATGTATAAGATTTGTGCACAACAAGCTCCCACGGCAATGTATTCCGCCTCGGTGGTAGACAATGCCACACTATTTTGCTTCTTAGAGGACCAAGAAACAAGGGATCTTCCTAGCATATGGCACCCTACGGAGGTACTCTTCCTATCAACCTTACACCTGGCATAATCCGAATCGGAATAGCCCACAAGTTGGAAGGGAGCTCCTTTGGGATACCAAAGGCCAATGCTAGGGGTGTGCCTTATGTACCTAAGGATTCTTTTAACCGCACATAGATGCGACTCCTTAGGGTTTGCTTGAAACCTAGCACACATACACACACTAAACATGATATCCGGCCTAGATGTAGTGAGGTAAAGTAAACTACTGATCATTGAGCGATAGAGAGTTTGATCAATTGGTTTACCTCCCTCATCAAGATCGAGATGTCCATTGGTAGGCATAGGGGTCTTGATTGGCTTGCAATCCTCCATCTTGAATTTCTTGAGTACATCATGAGTGTACTTCTCTTGAGATATGAAGGTGCCCTCCCTCAATTGCTTCACTTGGAAGCCAAGGAAGAAGGTTAGCTCGCCAATCATCGATATCTCAAACTCCTTGGACATCAAGTCACCAAACTCCTTGCAATGATCTTAGTTTGTTGACCCAAATATAATGTCATCGACATATACTTGGCAAACAAAGATTTCTCCATCTAGCACTTTGGTGAAGAGTGTGGTATCAACTTTCCCGATCTTGAAGCCCTTCTTGAGTAGGAAGTCCCTTAGCCTCTCATACCAAGCTCTTGGAGCTTGCTTCAATCCATAGAGTGCCTTGGACAACCTATACACATGATTAGGACAATTTGGGTCTTCAAACCCGGGAGGTTGTGAGACAAAGACAAGTTCATTAATGAAACCATTTAAGAAGACACTCTTCACATCCATTTGAAATAGTTTCATTTTGTGATGTGAAGCATATGCCAAAAGGATACGTATGGCTTCTGGTCTTGCAACCGGGCCAAAGGTCTCCCCAAAATCCAAGCCTTCAACTTGGGAGAACTCCTTTGCCACCAATCTTGCCTTGTTCCTCACAACCACGCCTTGATCATCTTGATTATTCTGAAACACCCACTTGGTGCCAATGATTCTTGCTCCTTTGGGCTTTTCTACAAGTGTCCACACTTCGTTCCTGGTGAAGTTGTTGAGCTCTTCATGCATGGCATTCACCTAATCTGGATCCAGAAGTGCATCCTCGACACTAGTAGGCTCAACAAAGGAAACAAAAGACTGATGCTCAACATAATAAGTAAGTCTAGATCGATTTTTTACCCCCCTTGATGGACTCCCTATGGTAAGGTCTTGTGGATGAGCTTGAAGCATATGTGTAGATCTTCTGTTTGTCTCTTGAGGAGGGGGATGTGGTGTATCAACATTTTGAGTTTCTGCCTCGGCTTGATCTTGAGGGATGAAGGTATCTTCTTGTGCTTCCCTCACTTGTTCTTCATCAACTTGAGGCGTGCGAGGTGGAGAGGGCTCTTGATTTGCATCAACTTCATCTTCTTCCACCTCTTGTGGGTTGATAGCACCAACGGGCATATTCTTCATAGCCTCCCTCAAGGGTTCATCACCTACATCATCAAGATTCTCAAGCGCTCCTTGGGAGCCATTTGTTTCATCAAACTCCAAGTAATACGTTTCTTCAACTAAGCCGGTGACTTTGTTAAATACACGGTATGCCTTGGATTTAAGCGAATAACCAATAAGGAAACCAATGTCACAACGCATTTGGAACTTGCCCAAGTGTTGACGCTTCTTGTAGATGTAGACTTTGCATCCAAACACCTGGAAGAATGATATGCCCGGTTTCTTCCCATTCACAAGCTCATAGGGGGTCTTCTTGAGAAGCCTTTGGATAAATAGCCGGTTGGTCGCATAGCATGCGGTGTTGATTTCTTTGGCCCAAAACTTCTCGGGGGTATTATACTCATCAAGCATGGATCTAGCAAGTGTGATTAGAGTCTGGTTCTTCCTCTCAACTACACCATTTTGTTGTGGAGTATATGTGGCGGACACTTCATGCTTGATGCCAACTTCATCACAATAGTCTTCAATCTTGGTGTTCACAAACTCGGTGCCATTGTCACTTCTTATCTTCTTGATCTTCACATCAAACTCATTTTGTGCTCTAGTTGCAAACTTCTTGAATACTTTGGTTGTCTCTCCCTTGTCTTGAAGAAAGAACACCCAAGTGTACCTAGAGTAGTCATCAACTACCACCAAGCAAAAGAGATTGCCACCAAGGCTAGCATAGGTGGTAGGTCCAAATAGATCCATGTGGAGTAGCTCTAGGACTCTTGTGGTTGACATGAAAGCTTTGGTTGGATGAGTGTTTGCCACTTGCTTGCTGGCTTGACATGCACTACACAACTTGTCCTTCTCAAACACCACATCCTTGATCCCTCTAACCATTTCCTTCTTGACTAGCTTCTTCAAGGTTGACATGCCCACATGTGCTAATCTTCTATGCCATAGCCAACCCAAAGAATTTTTGAAGAATAAGCATGTTTGCAAACTAGCTTCATTGGAAGTGAAGTCCACTAGATAGAGGTTGTTGTGCCAAAACCCCTTGAATATCAATGATGAATCTTCAATCTTGGTCACAACTACCTCACTTGGAGTGAAGAGACATTGGAACCCGAGATCACATAGTTGACCAACCGATAGCAAGTTAAAGCTCAATGATTGTACTAGTAAGACATTGGATATAGATTGATCATTGGAGATAGCCACTTTGCCAAGCCCTTGAACTTTGCCTTTTGAATTGTCCCAAAGGTAATCTTGTCTTGACTTGCACAATCCTCATCAAGTGTGGTGAACATCCGAGGTCGCCGGTCATATGTTGAGTGCAACCACTATCAATAACCTAATGGCTACCACCGGTCTTGTAGTTCACCTATACACAAGCAACTTGGAATTAAGCTTGTTTTTTGGGAACCCACACATTGCGGGGATCCATAGCCTTGTCAACCAACTCCTTAGCAACCCACAACACTTTAGGCTTGTTCTTCATGGGTGGACCAAGAAACACCACTACTGGTCTACCCTTGGAGTCCTTGTTGATGACAAAGTGTGCATCATGAGCAAATGGGCTTGTGTGCTTGGGCAAGGTCTTGGGTGGTGGAGTTTTGCATTGAAACTCAAAGTGACCAACTTGTCCACATGCAAAGCATTTCTTGGGCTTGGGCTTTGGCTTCTCTTGATTGTAGCCATTGTACTTGTTCTTGTAGTAGTTCTTTGCTTCAGTCTTGACCTTGGCCTTCATGAGTTGGTTCTCCTTGAACCCAATACCCATCTTGTCGGTCTTCATCACGGTGTTCATCAAGAGCTCACTTTGAAGGCTGTGGCCCTTGGTGAACTTCTCCAAACCACTTACTAGTTTGATGTAGCACCTGGTTTTTCGAAGAATACCAAATACGATGTATATGTGTGCCCAGGATGTCCACACAAAACATATATACAAATATGGATATTATCAAAGTCAATGCTTTATTCTATATCGAAACATAGTTACAAAAAGACTTACATCTATAACAAAGCATCATGAAAGCTACTCTATATCCCCTATCTTCGGGTCTCCATACTCCATAGGGACAGTTGACTGGGGGTACACTCGCCTAGTACTCCTTTGGTAACACCTTACTTGCACCACCATTTGGTACCCATCCGGGATTTTCATATAAAAAGGTGATGACAACAAGCGTCAGCTCACCATGCTCAGCAAGTATAACATAGGGTTCATGAGGCTCAAAAAGGGATAGACACGGGTTTAACTACGTTAGCTTTTAATAAGTCATAGTTTTAGCAATTGAGTAGCATCAAGTTCATCATAAGCCCAAATAACCACATGATCAAGTGAACAAGATATAATGCCTATATGAACAAATAATAATAATCAATGACAAATAACAACTAATGAACTTTGACATAAGAACATCACATAGTAATGATCCCAAGCCGCTCATAACCGTGAGCACGGTTATCATGACAATTTTACACTCTGCAGAGGTCGTACATCTTTACCCACAAGTCATGAATTTCCCTTTCGCCCGAGGTCGCAAGCCTCTTAACCCACTACTAAGGTTGGTCGGCAGGGTTCACTACGAGACCTTTCATAGGTTCCACTAATAGGTAGCAACCCTCTACAAGTTTCCTCATTGTGATATAGCGACTCCCCTCCTGGAGGTCACATACAAAAACTGTGCACCTCCGCAGCAGAGCAAGTCCCATATCCCCAGAGCCCCTCCTACGCCCTTTCGGGTAAGCTACCACAAACTAGTAGAAGCCTAATACTGAGTCAAGCCAGAGCCCATTGGCTTATGGTAGCACTATTTTCCCGGGTTATCAGATTACAGAGATATCCCTATGAGTGAGAACACAGGTGTGAGTTCCTGATGTTCCACCTATAGTCCACGTTGCTAAAAAGTCATATTTTATCATTATTGCATATATCATTAGTCAAGTTACAAGATCATGGTTATTCTTTATGAGCACTAGCACAAGCTACCCATATGCAACCCAAAAGGTGACAAGGTACAGGATATCAAATATCTAGGAAAATCCTTAGGGTTAAAAAGGTAGACACATGCATATGAATTTAGTATTTAGGGTGAATAGGACAAAAAGGAAGATGCCATGCTATACTTGCCTTCCATAAGCTTGCTCAAACTTTCCAACTTTCCTTTTAGATCATCCTTGTAAAGCTCCACTTCTAACGTCACAAGCATCACAAAAGAACCTAAAAACAGTACACCAAACATTAAAAAAATATACCATAAAGGTAACTAACGTATTCTACGCATCGCTACGAACTCGTGAGCGCAAAAACCACCTAAAACGGAGCTACGGTTTGTAAGATACAACTAACGGTAGATTAGCTTTTAAAAAGAGGACTTAAGGGCTTTATTATTTTTAGCTATGTAAAAGGGTAGATAAGGTATTTCAGAGAAATACATAGGTTGGATTAAATCAAACTTTTATTTGGATTTGAAAACTAAAGTTGAACTATTTTATTTTATAAAGCAATTGCATAGTATTTAATCAAATTAGAGGTTTACCATGAAATTACAGAACTATTAACATAGTATTTGATGACATTAAACTGTAGTTTATTATTTTACGAATCTAACGCAATTTCAACGACTCAAAACGGAGTTAAAATGAACAAGATATGAGCATTTGAAGTTTTAGGGGCAAATATGTAAATAAAAGAACTCATTTTGGATTTTAAATAAATAAAATAGAAAAGAAAAAGGGCTCTGGTGTGCGGGTTCCATTATTCAAAAGAGCAGGGGCTAGATCACAAGAAAACTAGACTGAAAATAAAGTATTTAGAACTGAACAGGAGTGCAGGTTGATTACTGAAAAATAGAAGGGCTAGATTGCAAAAGCAGTAGGGCTGTGGCGGTGGCGCTAGTGTCGTGCTGACGTCACGTTGATGTGGGGCGCCACCCGGCACTGTGCGGTTGGCGCGGTCCACCGCGTGGGTGTGGACCCGCGTGTGTCGGCTCGGTGGACTGAGTCCACGGCGCGGTCTATACCGGTTCGATGGGGGTTCTGATCCTGGCCGTTGATAAAGGATCAGATGGCTAGGGAGGGTTGGGGGTGGTTTGGGTCATCGGGGCGGTGCAAGGCATGGCGGCGCCATGGCCTCCGTGGTGGACCTTTGCCGGCGTTGGCTCGGGATCGAGCTACGGGCTATGCGGGGTCACGAGAGGGGGATAGGAGGGTAGAGGAGCTCACCGCGAGTTCAACAAAGGGGATCTCGTCGTCGATGGTGGCACAGAGGGCCGGGTAGCCGAGGTGGAGCGGTCGGCGTCTCCGGCGAGGTTGGGGAAGAGCCCCTGTAGGCGCGGATTGCCGTGGAGGAGTGGTGACGAAGACTCGCCACGCCACTGCGAATTCGATGGAGGGGAAGACGAGGTCGAAGACGGTCGGAGCACGCGGAGCCGCGAGCTCAAGCCGAGCTCGGCCATGGCAGAACGGTGGCAGAACTGTGCGCTGGTGAGGGGGGTAGGGTGCAAGGAGAGGTGGAATAGGAGCAGTGTGCGGGTGCGGTGTCGGAGACCCCCTTTTATAGGGTCGAGGAGGGAGTGAGTGGCCGGGTGAGGGGAGCTCCGAGGCGGTTAATGGCGGCCGGTGGTTAAGGCCATTAGGGGGGCTTCAATTCGGCGGTTGAAGGGGGTAGAGTGACGAGGGGGAGTTAAGGAGTGAGTAAAGGGTGCGGTTAAATGCGGGAGTGAAGGGGGGTGGGCTCGGGTGAAGCTCGGTCCTCCATGGATCGAGAACAGAGAGGGAGGGAGAGGTGCGGGCAGAGGTAGAAGAAGACCCGCACGTGGGCCCGCATGACAGTGAAAGGGAGAGAGAGGACGGAGTAGTGCACTGGCTCTGTTTGGCGCCGATAGGGCGGGCCCGCGAGTCAGCGAGAGAGAGAAGGGAGGAGGTGGGGAGCTGGGCCTGCGGATGTTGGGTCGAGCTGCTGGGCTGGGGTACTGGGCCGGCAGAAGCCAAGTAGAGTGCGGGTGAGGGAGTGTTGAGGTGGGCTTGCTTCTGAGCTGGGCCAGAAAGCAAGAGAGGGAGGGAGAAAGAAACAAAACCTTTTTCTTTTTATTTTGTTTTGCAAATTCCATTTGAAATCTAGATTTGAAACCTTTTGAGATCAAATAAATTTGAAATACTTTTATAAATCATTTTCTGAGTTTTGAAAATGGAACTTTGAACTTGTTTTTTAAGAAAAACTTTTAAAACTCTATTTATTTTATAAATAGATCAAAATCGATTTGGACCAAAACCGAGTTTTCATAAATTGTTTTTCACTCAATAAAATTAAATGCAAAGGCATGAATGCAACACCCCTTACATATTATATTGAAATTTTTTTTGAAATTCTCATTTGCACATTTTTATTTACTAAAAGCCTAATTAAATCTAATAACTTTTAGGAAAATCATAAATCCTTTTATTTTATTTAGTGTTTTCTATTCACAACCCAAAATAGAAATTTTGGGGTGTGACACTTGATCTTCTCATTCTTGAGCTTTGTATTTTCTTCTCTAAGTGTGTTGATCAAGGTAGTAGCATCCTTGTTATCTTCCTTGGCCGACTTGATGGTGAAGGGCTTGTTGGACTTGAGATTGATGAGCTCTTCCTTGAGCTTTGAGTTCTCTTCCCTCATCTTCACATAGTCATCATACTTGTCGGCTTCAACTATCTTCTTACCCTTGCACTTAGCTTTTTGCTCACTAGCAACATCATCAAGCAAGTCCTCACAAGAAGTAGCACTATCACACTTAACAATCGGGTTAATAGCAACATGTGTAGCAAGATCATGTGTAAGCAATTCATTAGCTACGACAAGTGTGCCATGTTCATTTTTCACTTGGTTGTAGTCATCTTTTAGCAGTTATACCTTGTTTGGAGCTCTTGTGTTGACCTCTCAAGCTTATCATGTTTCTCATTAGCTTGCTTGAGTGAGGCTTTGAGCTCCCTAGTGCTAGATGTGAGAGTTTTGTTCTCAAGCTTCAAATTATCATTAGCACTAACAAGGCATCAAGCTTAGCATGTAGGTTTTCTTGGACCTCAAGGAGGTTGTCATTTTTACATTTGTACTTCCTTATAATGTCCAAGTATTTGTTGCAAATTTTAATTAGTTCATCATAGGAAGGTGTTTCATCATCACTATCATCACTAGAGGAATCACCACCATCATCCTCTTTTTGTACCTTCTTGTCACCTTTAGCCATGAGGCATAGGTGTGTAGAGGATGAGCTCGGAGATGATGGAGTAGGTGGCGGTGGAATAGAAGAACCAATCACCAAGGTGGCCACCTTCTCATCTTCACTCTCACTATCGGAGGGCTCACTAGAATCTTCAATGTCGGTGAGACAATCTCCAACAATGTAAGCCTTGCCATCCTTCTTCTTCTTGTGGAAGTCAAAGTTCTTCTTCTTCTTGTAAGGCTTATCTTGCTTCTTGTCATCATCACTTGAGTCATCTTGTGCACCCTTCTTGTTCTTCTAGTTCTTGAACTTGTATTTCTTCTCTTTTGTGCATGTATGAGCTAGATGACCAAGAATCCCATAATTGTAGCACTTCATTTGTGAGATGGGCTTCCTTGAAGAGCTTGTGGAGAATTTCTTCTTCTTTGAGTCAAACTTGACTCCATTCTTGCTTAGCTTCTTCAACATCATGGTGGTCTTCTTCACCATGAGAGCGATGTTGTCTTCATCTTCATCATCACTTGAGTCCTCAACCACCAATTGGATCTTGCACTTTTCCTTGGTGGAAGCCTTGGGGGCCAAGTCTTTCTTCTCCTCTTTCTCTTTCTCTTTCTTCTTGGAGGAGGATGAAGAACCGCCATCACCGATCTTCATGTACATCTCATGAGCATTGATCTTTCCTAACACTTGTGTTGGTGTAGAGGCGGAGAGATCCCCTTGGTGAAGAACGGTGACGATGTGGCCATACTTGTCATTTGGCAAGACACAAAGAATCTTGCGCACCACATCGGCGGGTTGCATTTGGGTGAGCCCAAGTCCATTCAACTCCTCTACAAGAATATTAAGACGTGAGTACATCTACTTAGCATTCTCATTAGCATGCATTGTAAAGGAGTTCAACTTTGCCATGACCAAGTGGTAGCGTTCCTCACGCTCACATTTGGTCCCTTCGTGTAGCGCACAAATGTTTGTCCAAACATCATGTGTGGTTTTGCAATTTCGCACATAGTTGAACACATCCTTGCCAATGCCACGGAAAAGAATGTTCTTCGCCTTGGCATTGTTCTTCTCAAAGAAGGGATCCTCAGCGAATAGGGTGCCACCTATGGTAGCGGCTTTGTGCACACCGATATCCACGGCCTCAAGGTAGGCCTCCATCCGTACTTTCCAATATGGAAAATCATCCCCATAAAACATGGGTGGTGGTCCATCCCCATGGGACATCTTGCTCTAGGTGGTGAAGCCTAATTTAGAGCAACAAGGCTTTGATACCAATTGAAAGGATCAAGATGGCCAAGAGGGGGGGGGGGTGAATTGGGCTTATTTCAAATTTCTAAAGCAAATATAAAATCCTAGAAATGCCAATTACCCCTAGTGCCTACCGATTGTGTGTCCTAGCTAGAAAGCGATAGCAAGTCAAGGAAAGTAAAAACACCTACACAATTCTAGTATGAATTGAAGAACAAGTGCGGAAAGTAATACGGTATGAAAGAGCTAGGGAAAGAGATTCTTGACACGGCGACGTTTTGCCGAGATATCGAGGAGTCGACACTCCCCCCTAGTCCTCGTTGGAGCACCTCGCAAGGTATTGCTCCCCCTCAATCCCGCACAAGGGATGAGTGCTCTCTACGGGCTGGTTCTTCGCCACTCTGGCTCGGTGAACCGCCCACAACCGATCACAAGTCGATGAAGAAGGGCCGCCGATAATCCTCCCGGCGATGACCTTCCTCCAAGCACCACCGGACCGTCTAGTTGATGTCGATCACCAAGAGTAACAAGCCTTGATCTTCACTTGACTCAATCAAGCCTCACAACTAGAATGGATGCACACTTGATCTCTTGGATGAACTAGAGGAGAGGATGGATGGATGGATTCACAAATCACTCTTTCTCTCTAGGGCTCTTGCTCTCTTCCCCACCTTCTCAAAGCAACCAGCAACTCAAAATGAGCAAAAGGCAAGGTGGGAAGGCAAGGGGTGGAGTTTAAATACTCCCCCACACACTCAGCCCTCGGGTTGAGAAAACAGGCATTTTAAGTTGGCAACAGACGCTCCGTCGCTAGGCGACAGACGCTCCATCGCTAGGCGATAGACGCTCCGTCGCTAGCCCCAATGTCTAGTTCCTGTTCACGTCAGCAGGCGACAGACGCTCTGTCGCTTGGCGACGGATGCTGCGCCTCAGCGTCCGGCGCTAACTGGCTACTCTCGGGTTTCTGGGAAAATATTCTCGGACGCTCGCCAGCGTCCGACGCCCTTGCGACAGACGCGTCCATCGCAAAATGGACGTCTCTGGAGCTCTCTGTATGAGCGACGGATGCTCCGTCATGCTTACGTCAGCGTCCGGTGCCCTTGGCCTCAGCGTCCGACGCCCAGAAAAGCGCTCTCAACTTCGGTTTTCGTCGCGATGAAAAGTTGTTCTAGGCTATCTTACGGTCACCATAGGCTTGCCTAGAGCTAAGGAAGTCAAGTGTGCACCACACCTAAGTCTTGAAGCTCTCCTAAGTCAAGCTACTAGTCTCAACCCCTCTTGATAGTACGGTCAAAGATCAAATAAAGCCCTATCTATACTAAGTGCCCTTCATCTACTTATGACACTTAGACCTATCACTCTAGGGTCTTCATCATGTCTCTTTGAAATCCAACAATATCCATCTTGATGGCTAAGTGATAACCATTGATGCCCATTCACATTGATCACTATGGCTAAGCTACGCATAGCCTCTGCAAAACACACATTAGCCACAATAATCTTTTACTTGTCGTTAATCACCGAAACCAATAGGGCCATGATTCTTAAAATAGTCCATGTGAAAGGTCCTAGATGGCTAGAGGGGGGGGTGAATAGCTTATTAAAAATTCTACAAACCACTAGAGCAAAGGTTAGATAAACATTAAGCGAAGCTTTTTGCTCTAGCTCTACTAGGGATGCAAAGCCACCTATCCAAGCAATTATAGTCAATTGAGTGTCTAACAAACAATAGCAAGAACTTAAGACACTCAATACAAGCTAGCAAGAGCAACTAACAAGAAGCTAACTAACTTACTAGAAAGCTAACTAGACAAAGTATGAAAGAATGTAAATACAATAAGATAGGGGTGATTATACTAATGCCTTGTGAAGAGAAAATACCAATGTGAAGAACCAATCACAATATGAATACCAAGAGTAGACGGGAGACAAGGTTGACACAAAGATTTTTCTCCCGATGTTCACTTGGTTGCCACCAAGCTAGTTCCCGTTGTGTCGACTACTCAATTGGTGATACGGTGGCTAATAGGCAATCACAAGCCTAGCCCACTACTTGGGTGCCACAAGAATCCACCCAAACGAGAGTAACTCAATGACACGAGCAATCCACTAGAGTTACCCTTTGGCGCTCTGCCGAGGTGGGTACAAGCCCTCTCTCAATTGTCGAAGCTGGCCACGAACAATCACCAATCGCGCCAAAGCTTCCTCAATCGCCCAAGCCGTCTAAGTGTTGGCAAACACCAAGAATAACAAGAAATCCCAAGGCGATGACGATGACCAAGTGCCACTAAGATGCAATGCAATGATCAAAGCACTTGGATCACTCAAACTCTCATGAATATGCAACACAAGCCAAGAGAGATGAGTTGGGGGCTATCTCAAGCAAGCAAAAATAGTGAGAATGAAATGAGAGGTGCAAGAGTGTGCCCCAAGGGCTAGCCAAAACACTTATATAGCCACTGTAACAACCCGAGTTTTCAAACCACCAAAAATCTGGACTTTTTAAAATTTTCCTTGCATAGCCCATGTTGGTGTTTGCATAATAGGAAACCCTACCTAGTTGCACCAGTAGAACCCACTAGTACTAGTCATAGTTGCATAGCATATTAACTTAATCAACCCTGGTTTGTTTCTTCTTGGGCTTTTGTTTGCTAATCAACCAATGAACTTATTATGTTTTGGAAATAAAAGAGAAAAGGGAAAGGGAGAGGAGGCTCAGGCCAAAAGGCCTAGCAGGCCTAGCACTCAGCCCAACACCACAGCAACTCAGCAACCAGCCCAGCCAACCCAGCGCGCCGGCCCGACTTAGCGTGTGGCCCAGCAGCATCAACGCCAGCTCGGTTCCCGCTCCCACCCGCGCGCCGACCCAGCAGCAGGATCAGCCCATCGCGCGACAGCTGTAGTCCGCCTTCCTCTCTCTCTCTGTCGCTGATGAGTAGCCCCACGGGTCCCGCATGTCATCCCCCACCTTCACCTTTTCTTCCCCGCTCCTCTGCTTTTCCCGCGGCAGAGTAGAGAGGGCAGGGCAGCGCCGGTGCCGCCTCTACCTGTGCCCGCGTGACCCCACCTGGAAGCCACTGAGGCACCGCACGTCGCACCCTCCCTTGCAACCGCCCGCGCTCGGCGCCAAGCCGCGACGTCACGCGGTGACACCGCCGCCTGCCATGACGCCGCCGCGGCAGAACCCTTTTGACCGGCGGCGTTCAAAATTGGAGCGCCTCGCGGTCCGCGCTCAACCCCGCTCCCACGAAACCCTAGCTGCGACCCCCCTATCCGCCCTACACGTACCCCCCTACGCATCTCTCGCCGTCCACCTCCGCCATAGCCAATGCCGACCCTATAAGAAGGGCAGAGCACCGTCGCGCCGCGCCCCTCCTACCCCCAGCCACCACACCCGTGGCCTCGCCAAACCGCATCAAGAAGAAAGGAGGAGAGGAAGGGAGGAAGGAGGAGTAGGAAGCCAGCCGAGCGACGTCGTCCAAGCCACCCGAGGGAGAGCTGCGCCATCATCTACGCCAGCGTCACGGTCCTGCACGGCACCGCACTTACTTGTCATAGCCCCGCCTCGCCCTACACTGCTATCCACCTTCACCGCCACCGACGGTAAGTGCATAGCGGAGTTCCACCGTCGCGTCGCGCGCCCGCCATTGCCAGACTTTGCATTAGGCAAGGTCACGTTCACCACGTGCCTTGCACCCTAAGCTTCAACCACCTCCACCGAGACCTCCACCGACCCCAGGGCACTCGCAAACACGCACTCACATCCACCGAAAGGCCTCGAGCTGAGCCGGCCTCGTTCGCCTCGCCGGCGCGGCTGAGCTCCGCAAGCACAGCCATGTCGCAGTCATTCCGCCGCGTCCGGTCACCTCGCGCGCCAAGGACGGGCCATTGAGCCTCGCCATCGCCGCGCACACCTAGCCGCCTCGCCGGTAGAAGCCGTGTGCGATCACACCACCCTGGCCTCGAGCACCGTCACCGTCCGAGCCGATGCGGCATACCGCAACGCACTTCGCCGCGACGCGCGCACTCCGCTAAGCCTCAGCTCTCACCCGCGTGTGCCACAGCTCGTCCAGCACATCATAGCCGTAGCCTTACCGCCACACTCCGACCGCCTCGCTCGTCGAGGGGGAGGTCGTCGAGCTACGCCGCCGCCGCACCAGAACCCTGAGACGGCACGCCGCCGTGCACACCACCACGGCACCACACGCCAAGCCGCCGTAGCAGAAGACGCCGGCGTGTCACCCACCCGTCGGCGGTGTCTGAGGAAGCAGCGGAGTAGAGCAGAGAAGCCGGAGCCCGGAACACTCGTGTGTGCGCACATGCGCACGTCGTGCTCGCGCCCGGAGCAGAGTAGAGGAGCCGCGTCCACCGTGGGCTCGCGTGCGGTGTACCATGGACCAGGAGGCGGGAGGGGAGAGAGTCCACCGTGGACCAAGCAGGCCGACCGAGGAGTTTCACAGGCCGGTAGGGGAGGAGAAGGGATGGGCCTTGGGAGCTCAGCCAGCCCAAAGGGGAAGGGAAAAAAGAGCAGAGAGGAGGTCATGCGCCTTGGGACAAAACCGGAGCGTCCCAACGGGATAGGGCCTAGCAGACCCCTCATCGAGCCAGCCGGGCTAGATAGCCACAACCAGCCCAACCACCTATCTCCACCCTTTCTCCATTTATTTAAAACCTTGAAAAGGCTTAGAAAATCATAGGAAGTGCATATGTGTCAGATACAAAGGTAAGGGGTGCCCTAAACGTGTGATAATCTAAAGGTCAACATAGCAACCATTTTTAAGGCAGGATCCGATCAGCCGTTCAAGTCAATGGAGAAAGGCCCATCACGCAAAGGCCTCCCTCACCGGCAACAGTGACCAGTCATGGGCCGGCCCATTACTAGAAAAACAGAAGGAGGGATCCCCCTCCGCCTCTACTCCGACTGACGGACATGGGTCAAACGAACGACCCCCCCGCCTCTACCTCGACTGACGGACAGGGGTCGAACGAACGACACCCCGTCCCTACCTCGACTGACGGATAGAGGTCGAACGAACGACCCCTCCGCCTCGCCTTAACCCCTCAAATGACGGAAGAGGGGTCGATCGAATCCCCCTCGACCCCGATTGACGGACAGGGGTCAAACGAACGACCCCTCCGCCTCGACCCCTCGAATGACAGATAGGGGGTCGAACGAACGGCCCGCGAGCAGGAGGCTCGATCAGCTCACCTGCTCCCGATATGGGGTAAAGGAGATCCAATGCACCTACCTGCTCCCGCCTAACGCCATGGGCGCCCACTGCCATGGTGAAATCTATCAACTCATCGCCCATGCCCCGACTCTCCGTTGATCGTACAACCATTGTGGCCACGCCTCAAGTACGGAGGTCAAAGGCACCCCCTCGAATCTTGACTGGGACAACCCTCGACCGAGTTTTCAGGGACACGTCAGGGCCGTGTGGGCCTCGATACCCCTCGATCCAGGGACTCGACCCCCGTCTCCAACCACTACGGTATGGGGCCCGTCCGCTCCGTCCCGCTTCAACTGTGGAGCTTGTACCCATCTATAGGAGGCCAACCGTACTGCACCATGACGTTCGGCAACGTCGAGTCTGCTATCACCATGCCCTCAGCACCGGAAGGATGGGAAGGCCACGCCGCTACAGCGATCGACGTCCCATCGCAAGCATGGCACCGTGGACACACCTCCCATGCCACTACAGTCTAGGACCCCTGTACTCCCATGCCTCCCCTTGGTCTATAAAAGGGGACGCTGGGATAGTGGAAGGGAGAGGACACAGAGAGACACAGAACTCCACCTCCAAGTCGAGCGAAGGGTCAGATCATCGGACATCCGCCCACACTCGCAACACCACTCCTTACCTGCTTGATCAACATCTCAAGCAATCCACCAACCGACCACCTAGGGTAGCCCTGCTAGTCCTAGGCCTCAGCTCATCCTGAGCACCCCTGTGTAAACCAGCTTGTACCCCCCTGTATGAGCACTTCGGTGCAAGATAATACAATCCATCCTCCCCCGCTGGACGTAGGGCCTTCTTTGCCCGAACCAGGATAAATCTTGTGTTTTTCTTGCATCACGTCTGGGAGAGGGAGCACGCAATATACAAATTTACTAGTTGGTGTTCTTGACCTCCTAGGTCATAACACCGACAATATGTTTTCGGAAAAATGCAAACTTGGTGTCCAAACTCTTCTAAAATCAAACCCTAGGTCATAGGCTTGTGTTTGAGTGTATTCGGGTCTTTTCGTTCTCTTTTTGCCTCTTTGTGATTATTCGTAGAATTGTCTAAGTCATGGTTGTGTTGCGGATTCAGACCCGGAGGAGCCAACTGCCGACGAGGAGGACCCAGACTACACAGAGGACGCCGGCGACGACTGGACATGTGCCACGTCCCACCCACCATCGTAGCACCTATTAGACATATCATGTTACTGAGTAGATTGCTAGCACTTTACTTTATGCAATTGCTCTGTATAGGTTGCATGTTAGATTGTTTGCAAAGCCGATACCTTGTTGCAACCTTTCCCCTGCATACCCGGTTATAGGATAGACACCGCTTATATTTACCATGTCACATGCTCTATTCACGCTTTTACCTTGATGATTAGAGGACTTGCTTGTGTGTGGTTTAGGCACGGTGTGCCGGTTTATGTTATGGTAACAACTGGGGAGATCTTGGCGTGTGTCTTGGGTGTGTGGTGAGGGTCGAGTCGATCGGACAGGTTCCACGACGAGTCCGGGGACGAGTATTGACGGGGGTGCGACCTGGGCATCCCCACGAGAAGTACGTGTTTCAGGTGTATGTGTCTTGACAAAGCCGATCCACCGCAGGACGTCATGATCGCGCAAGTCCGAGAGCTGCTCGCCAAGCTCGAGGAAGAGCGCCTACGACTTCAGCAGCTCGAGCACGCCCTCGAGCGAGATCGCGGGCGGCCACAGGGCGGAGGAGCTCGCGAGCGAGCCTGGGAAGTCCATCGGCAGATTGTCAACGAAGGGGCGAACGAGCGCCACGTCTACAACCGCGCTAGCCAGAATGTCGTGGCAGCCGCGATGCTGCTCCGCGACATGCCGGCACCATCGACGCCCCAGGCGCAACGCATCAGGATGAAATCCAGGGGCTTCTCCGAACCGCGGTCGTACAACAAGTGGAGAGCTCGGCCTCGAGGCGCAGGGGAGCTGCTTCCGAGCATCGGGACGTGCCCCCTCGACAAGATCGAGAGGTATCTGTCCACCAAGACAAGGCGCCCCAAGGCAGAGTGGAGCCGCGACCAGTTCGAGACCGCATCCTCGACAATCGACAACCGCAAGACGCGCAACGCGACATCAACGACAACAAATGACGCCGACACGGTGACGCTGAGGCTCGAGGTTACAGTGCTCATCGAGGTGGGCGCTACGACAGTGACGAGGATCGACGTCGATCTCCGGAACCACCAGGGCCATGAGTCTTCGACAGGACCATCCGGCAAACCGCCTGGCCTGTTTGTTTCCGTCCACCCACCAGCCTGGTCAGGTACAACGGAGAAACCAAGCCGGAGCTTTGGCTTGCTGATTTCAGGCTGGCATGTCAGCTAGGAGGAGCCAATAGCGACCACGTCATCATTCGGCAACTCCCGCTCTTCCTCTCCGACACCGCTCGAAGATGGCTCGAGGAACCCCCCGGACTTGATCCATGGCTGGCCCGACCTGGTCAGGATCTTCGAGGGGAACTTCAAGGGCACCTACGTGCGGCTAGGAAACTCCTGGGATCTCCGCAGCTGCAAGCAGAAGCCAGGGAAAACCCTCCGCGGCTTCACCCGACGGTTCTCCAAGCAACGTACTGAGCTAACCCACATCTCCGACCATGACGTCATCATGGCGTTCGTCGCCGGGACAACCTGCAAGGAGTTGGTGCGGGAGCTGGGACGGAATACCCCAAGACCGCCAACGAGCTCATGGACATCGTCACCAATTACGCAGCCGGCGAGGAAGCCATGGCGCATTCTTCTATGCATCCCCTGACAAGGGGAAGCCCAAGGCGGACGAGCCCGGGGGCTCGAACAACGGGCCCAAGAGGAACAACAACAACAACAAGAAGAAGAACCAACCGGGTCGACGCAACGTCGAGCCCGACGATCTTGTCGCTGCGACAGACAAGAAGAAGCCTCGAGGTCCCCCTCTCGAGGGGGGAGTCTTCGACAAGATGCTGAAAGAGCCTCAGCCCCTATCACAAGATGCTCAAGAAATACTTCAACTCTCTTGGCCTCAAGAAAGACGACAAGAAGGAGGATCCACAAGACGGGGGCGATGACAAGAACGGGGGCTTCCCCGAGATTCACGACTGCTACATGATCTACGGGGGACCCTCGACTCGACTCAGTGTGCGTTAGTGCAAGAGGGAGCGTCGAGAGGTCTTCTCCGTTTGAGCCCAGACTCCTCGATACCTTGACTGGTCCCACACGCCGATCACCTTCGACCAGAACGACCATCCCGAGCACATCCCCAGCGTAGGGGTCTACCCACTCGTCATCGACCCAATCATACTCAACACCCGCCTCACTAAGGTACTTATGGATGGGGGAAGCAGCCTCAACATCATCTACGCCGAGACCCTCGAACTCTTGGGGATCCCAAGGACCATGCTCCTACCCAGCGCGGGGGGATTCCACGGGATCGTTCCAGGGAAGAAGACACTCCCGATCGGCTGCGTCAAGCTACCCATCTGCTTCGGTACCCCCTCAAACTTCCGGAAGGAAGATCTGACCTTCGAGGTGGTTGCATTCCATGGCATCTACCACGCCATCATCGGTCGACCGGGGTATGCCAAATTCATGGCGATCCCGAACTACACCTACCTCAAGCTAAAGATGCTAGGGCCCGATGGAGTCATCACCGTCGACACCTCCTATGAGCACGCTTACGACTGCGATGTCGAGTGCGTGGAAGATGCCGAGGTGGTCGAGGAGTCAGCCATCCTCACGGCCCTCGACAACTTCTCCAAGGAGATCCCTGACCCCAAGCGGCACGCCGGCAACTTCAAGCCTGCAGAGGACACTAAGACCATCCCGCTCGACCCCAACCACGCGGATGGCAAGGCGCTAACGATCAGCGCTACCCTCGAGCCCAAATAGGAAGCCGTGCTCGTCGACTTTCTCCGCGCGAATGCTGACGTGTTTGCGTGGAGTCCCTCGGATATGCCGGGCATTCCGAGGGATGTCGCCGAGCACTCCTTGGACATCCGGGCCGGATGTGAAGCAACGGCTGCGCCGCTTCGATGAGGAGAAGCGCAGAATCATCGGGGAGGAGGTCGACAAGCTTTTGAAGGCCGGATTCATGAAGGAGGTACATCATCCCGAGTGGCTAGCAAATCCTGTACTTGTCAAGAAAAAGAATGGAAAGGATAGAATGTGCGTAGACTACACTAGTTTAAATAAAGCATGTCTTAAGGTTCCTTTTCCATTACCACGTATTGATCAAATAGTAGATTCCACTGCAGGATGTGAAACTCTCTGCTTTCTTGATGCGTATTCTGGCTATCACCAAATAAATATGAAGGAGTCCGATCAGCTCGTGACTTCCTTCATCACCCCCTTTGTCATGTTTTGCTACCTCACTATGCCCTTCGGTTTGCGAAACGCCGGGGCCACATATCAACGATGCATGCTCCATGTCTTTGGAAAACACATAGGGCCGACCGTTGAGGCCTACGTCGATGACATCGTGGTCAAATCCAAAACAGTCGGGAACCTGGTCGGGGACCTTGAAATCGCGTTTGGGTGCCTCAGGGCAAATCACATAAAGCTAAACCCAGAGAAGTGTGTCTTCGGGGTCCCTCGAGGCATGCTCCTCGGGTACATAGTTTCCCAGCGCGGGATCGAGGCCAACCCTGAGAAGGTAACCGCAATCACTATGATGGGCCCGATCAACGACCGTAACGGCGTACAAAGGGTCACGGGGTGCCTCGCCGCCCTCAGCCGGTTCATCTCACGGCTCGGAGAGAAGGCACTACCCCTTTACCGCCTCCTAAAGAAAACATAACACTTCACATGGACCGTCGAGGCCGAGGAGTCGCTCTCCAAACTCAAATCCTTACTCACCTCGCCACCTATCTTGGTACCCCCAAGCCCAGCCGAGCCCCTCTTGCTCTATGTTGCAGCAACTACCCAGGTAATCAGCGCTGCCATAGTGGTCGAAAGGGCAGAAGAGGGACATGCCCTGCTGGTTCAAAGGCACGTCTACTTCATAAGCGAGGTGCTCTCAGAAACCAAAATGAGATACCCCCACATTCAGAAGCTGTTGTATGCCATCGTCCTCACTCGGCGCAAGCTCCAACACTTTTTCCTGGGCCACCCGGTTACTGTGGTCTCGTCTTTTCCCCTCGGGGAGATAATCCAGAACCGGGAGGCGTCTGGGAGAATCGCAAAGTGGCCGGTCGAGCTCATGGGGGAAACTCTCTCCTACGCCCCTCGGAAGGCCATCAAGTCTCAGGTATTGGCAGACTTCATTGCAGAATGGACCGATACTCAACTACCCCTGGCGCAAGTTCAGACCGAGCTCTGGACCATGTACTTCGATGGATTGTTGATGAAGACGGGGGCAGGCGCCGGATTCCTTTTCATATCACCCTCAGGGGTCCACATGCGCTACGTCATCCGCCTCCACTTCCCTGCCTCCAACAACGTAGCCGAGTACGAGGCCCTCGTCAACGGTCTGCGCATCGCCATCGAGCTCGGGGTTCGACGCCTCGACGTTCGAGGGGACTTGCAGCGTGTGATCGACCAGGTGATGAAGGCCTCGAGCTGCCACGACCCCAAGATGGAAGCCTACTACAAGGAGGTCCGAAAGCTCGAGGACAAATTCTACGGCCTCGAGCTCAACCACGTCGCCCGCCGGTACAACGAAGCCGCTGGCGAGATAGCCAAAACCGCATCCACTCGAGGTACAATCCCTCTCGACGTATTCTCGGGGGACCTTCACAAGCCGTCTGTCGACCTAGGCTCGGGGGCTCCCGCCCTCGATCAAGAGATCGACCCTTCCTCCTCGACCGATCCTCCCTCGAACGGAGGAGAGGTCATGGAGATCGAAGAGACAACCGTAACACCAACCCCCTCGATGGACTGGCGCACACCCTACCTCGAGTATCTGATACGGGGCGAGCTCCCAGAGGACCGCACCGAAGCCCGACGTATAGCCCAACGCGCCAAAACCTACGTCTTGTATGGGGATGGCCGCGAGCTATATCGACGCAGCCCTACCGGTGTACTTAACCGTTGCCTCACCCTCGGGGAGGGGACGACACTACTGAAGGACCTACACTCGGGGGCTTGCGGCCACCACCCGGTGCCAAGAACATTGGTAGGAAGCGCCTTTCGACAAGGCTTCTACTGGCCGACAGCCGTCACCGATGCTACCAAACTCGTTCGATCTTGCAAGGGATGCCAATTCTACGCCAAGCAGACCCACCTACCCGCCCAAGCTCTTCAGATGATACCCATAACTTGGTCATTCACAGTATGGGGGCTCGACATGGTCAACCCCCTGAAGAAAACCAAAGGTGGCCACACCCACCTCCTCGTGGCCATAGACAAGTTCTCGAAATGGATCGAGGCTCGACCCATCGCCAACATTCAATCTCGACAAGCTGTGTTATTCTTCACCGACATCGTCCACCGCTTCGGGGTCCCCAACGCCATCATCACCGACAACGGCATGCAGTTCACCGGCCAAAAGTTCTTGGACTTCTGTGACCACCACAACATCAAGTTGAACTGGTCTGCAGTCGCCCACCCTCGAACTAACGGCCAGGTCGAGCGTACCAATGGTATGGTTTTACAGGGCCTCAAACCAAGGATCTTCGACCGGCTAAACAAACACGGCAAGAGATGGGTCGATGAGCTGCCCTCTGTCCTATGGAGTCTCCGAATGACACCAGGTCAAGCCACGGGGTTCTCCCTGTTCTTCTTGGTCTATGGGTCCGAGGCCGTCCTCCCCACTGACCTCGAGTATGGGTCCCCTCGACTAAAGGCCTATAGCGACCAAGCCAACGCAGCAGCCCAAGAGGACTCCCTCGACCAGCTCGAGGAAGCCCCAGACGTGGCCCTCTTCAAATCGGCAAAGTACCAGCAGACGCTACGGCGCTACCACGACAAGCACATATGCAAAAGGGACCTCGAAGTCGGCGACCTCGTGTTGCGTCGTCGACAAAGCAACAAGGGGCGTTACAAGCTGACGCCACCTTAGGAAGGACCCTTCATCGTGGCAGAGGTGCTAATGCTAGGGACTTACAAGCTGAAGAACGACAAGGGTGAGATCCTCACCAACGCATGGAACATCGAACAACTACGTCGCTTTTACCCCTAAGGCCTCGAGGCCTTGTACATTTTCTACATTATGTACATTTATCGCATTATGAATGAATAAAATGTTCTCGAAATACATTTCACATTCGTTCATAACTCTGAGGTAGCCTCGACTCTGCTCCGGCAAAGTCAAACCTCCCTCGGGGGCTGACAAGGGGGGACCCCCCTCCTAAGTTCTCTAAAAACCCGAATGTTTTTTCGAAACTCGGCCTTCTCTTTCCACCTTTGCCCCGAGTACGCTTCATGGCTAAGTAAAAAATGCCTTGAACTCCCTAAGGGTCTAGGGCCGTTGAGCCGGGGACTCTCCTACGCCTCAGGGCTATGGTATCCCCACTCACTCCCCCCTCCAGGGATACGAGCGTGCGTCGAATACTTAGTCCACAAGCAACGACTCAGGCAAACAGAAATAGAGACAGCTCGAGAAATAAAAACACCCAGATGCATCTCGAATAAAATGCATTAAAGTTAGGAAGCCCCAGGGGCTCGACATCATATTGTCACAAAAGCTAATCTATTACATGGACCTTCTTGTCCAGATTTGGCTCACAGGCCTCGACTACTCATCGCCATCGCCGTCCGGTGGGGGAAGCACCTTGGCCTCGAACAGCTTCGCCAACTCACCGACGGGCACATCTGCGGCGTTGATCAGCTCATTGCATCTCGCCATGTTCGCTTCATCGGTCAGCTCTGGGTCGACGACGAAGCCGCTGGCGACGACGTCGAGGTCGTAGTTGTAGCCCGAGCGGACAACCGCGAGCGCCCTCTTCACGCCTATGTGAAGGGCAGCACGGACCTGCTCCGTCACTTCATGGGTCGCGGCGAAAAGCCGACGCAAGAGGGAATCTCCACGCACGTCTCCCGCAACCGGCAGCTCCGGCTCGACACCCATGCCGTCGCAGAAGGAGGAGATGGCGTCCCCAAGCCTCTCGTTCAGGCTCGTCTCCGCCCCCGGAGGTTCTGAAGACTGGTAAGATCCTCGTGGGCTCGAGCCTTGTCCCCTTCGAGTTATGCCAGAACAAATAGAGGACTCCGTCAAAACCAAAAAAGCAGGGGAAGGGTCAAAAATAGGCAAGTTTAATAATATCTCTAAAAAACTCACCTTTGGCGTGTGCTTCCAGGGTGACGTAGTCCTGCTCAGCCCTCTGAAGTTGGTGGCGGACGTCAACGAGCTCTGCAGCTTGGTCGCTGTTTTTAGCCCGAAGGTCCTCGATGATCATGCCAGTACCATCGAGGGCCCTCTTCTGGTTAGCCGCCACCTCCCCCAGAGCGGCGATCTGGGCTCGAGCCTTCTCTTCCGTGACACCCAGCGCGTCGCGGTCGCGGGAGACGACGTTGATATCCGACTCGAGCTGCCAGACCCGCTCTTCGAGGGAGGCGCGGTCGGTGCCCGCCTGCTCCAGGTTGGCCTCAAGCTGCCGGACCTGCTCCGCCGTTCGAGCCAATTCCCCCCTCAGCGAGGTGGCCTCCTCCTCAGCCTTACGCCGGGCCTCCTAGGTAGCGTCCCGCTGCTGCCCAACCTCGACAACCTCCATGAAGGTGGCCTCGGCCCTCGACTGTGCCCGGGAGGCCTCCTCCTGAGCGGCCTTGGCCCCCTCCTACGCGGTGGCCACCTCGACCTTCGCCTGGGTTGCCTCGGCCTCTGCCTTCTCTAGCGAGGCGCGGAGGATGGGGAGCTGACTCCACTGCTCCTACGCCCGGAGGATGAATTGGGACTTATCGTACGACCTCGCCCTCAACACCTGACAGGGATAAAAAGGAAGGTCATCAGAAAAGAACAACAAAATGACCCAAGCAAGATCAGAGAGAAAACGAGGCTTACTTCCATCCCCCGGTACAAATCCGCGGAAGCGACCTCCGCCGACACGCGTACCACATGGGCAAGCCACGCCCGGAACTCCTCCAGGTGCTCCCACTCCCCGAGATCGGCTTGATCATCGAGCTTGAAGAAGGTGCCCCCTAGCTCTTGGGGGTTGGCCAGCTCGAGGGGCTCCTGCCCCTAGAACTTGCTGCGGCGGTCGATCCTCTCCTTGGCCTCCCGCATGATGCCCTGGCGCATCTCGAGGTCACCCCCGTGGAGCATCACCCGCTCCGCCAAAGTGGGGAAGGAGGTCGCCCCCTCGAGCTAGGCACTCCTAGCCTTAGAGTCATCTTGCAGGGCCGTCGTCGGCCTCTCCGGGTCATTGCCTCTAGGAGGAAGAGGCCCCCCCGTGAGAATAACCCTGCGCAGTGAAGAAAACACACTTTAGCACCATATGTCGCAGGCTCACTGCGGTCCCCTCCCTCCACGTCGACTAAGTTAGGGGGCGGAGCACCTCGAGCAGACGGCTGCCCGACCTCGACGACAGGCCGAGCAGCCGCCTCAGACATTGTCACGTCTGCCGTGTTGCTTCCTTGCAGCACCACGACAGCCCCCTCCGGCTCTGACCGGGGGATCGTCACCACCACCATCTCCGCCATCGTCGCTGTCTCCGCCGCGGGCGTCGCCTCGAGCTCCTCGGCCCGTCCTCCCTCCTCGGCAGGCTCGGGGAGCGGCGCTGAGGCCCCTTCGATAGGGGTCTCCACTGACGGCGGCACCTCCGGCGCAATGACAATCGCTCCCTCCTCTTGCCGCGCCTTCTCCTCGTGCTCGCGCCGCTGACGCGCCTCCCACAACGCGAGGTTCTCGGGCCACCGCTTCGGCGCCGGGCGCTCCAGCGTCTCTTCATCACCGGCGGAGGTCAAGTCAACCACCTCCATATCCACGGCGGCTTGGGGATCAACCCCCTCAACCACGGCCGTCGTCGACACCGGCTCCACGCCTTCCGAGGCTGCTGGCGCCCCCCCTCTGACGGGGTGGTGAGCACGGCCTCAACCGCCACTCTAGCGGACCCCGCCGATATGACGGGTTGACCCGCCTCTTCCTCCGCTCGAGTTCGCTCCGCAGCGGCCTGCGCCTGCCCGCGCCTTGTCCGCCCATGCCGCACCTTAGGCGAGGGTTGAAGGGGACGAGGCGGCAGGACTGGCCCCGACGGCCATCTTGGCCGCGGCCTCCGCCTTCAGCCTCTTGGCCGGGGTGGGGTCGCGTCCTCCGAAAAGCGTTTCGCCCTGAAAAAGGAACTCATACGCGACGGTAAGCACAAGTCATAACCAACGAAAAATACTTAGGATCGACAGGGAAGCAACTTACCCCAGCGGAATCATGGGGGTCCGACCAGTGGACCTCGAGCCGCTCAGGGGCTTCTGCGAGACACGTCGGGAGCCACTTCTCCCGCCAGCGCTGGCTGCGGCAGGGTTTGAGGCTGCTCCCGGCACCGTGTCCTTGGCAGGGGCCAACGGCGTCTTCGTCGCCACCGTCCCGGTCTCCTCCTGGGTCGACGGGCCTGATGCCCGTGCGCTCGACCGAGTAGGCGCCGGGGGCGTGCTCGACCGCCCCTCGACGGGGACCACGACGAACGGCTACGCGTCTGCCGTGGCACTTCACCTTGAAGAGCCGCGGGGCGCTCGTCCCGCGACTCAATTCCGATAGTTGGGGTCGACCTCGACGTTGACCCCTCTCCTCCTCCAATACTGGTGGTCGCCCCCTGACACATGGGCACCGCCCTTTCTTCCCAGAGCCCTCGCTGCGGCTCGGCCTCCTCCTCCTGCTCCGGCTCCTCTTCCTGCATAAGGACCATACCCATCATGTCAAAAGCGAAGGGTCTAACCTGATACCGTCACGTCATGACATCATCTTTAACAACCTCGTCGCTGCTCGACTCCTCGTCCTCATCCTCCTCCGAGGGGGACTCCTCCTCGGAAAGGTTGGCCCGCCTCTGCCGTGCCTGGCGCTGTTCACGCTCCTCCTTCTCTTGGGCCTTTTTGCCCTTATCCTTCTTGGCCTTGTCCTTGTCCTTCTTGTCCTGCTCATCCCGAAGGCGTCTCACCTGGGCCATGTGCCGCTCCTCCTTCACCGGTGGAAGCGACTCCCGGAAGACGACGTTCCCCTGAGGGAACGCTAGGCGGTTAGGATGCAGGCAAAGGAGACAAACAAGACAGACAAGAGGGCATTGACAGAGAAAGAGGTGTCGTATCAACTGGACGTGCCCCTGGTCTGGCATCATGGGGACGCTGGCGACGTTCTCCACCTCGAACGCGTCGGCGAAGGAGGCGCGTACTCGGCGGACCACCCTCTCGAGGGGCAGGTCGTCCTCCACGAGGCGACACCCCGTGAGATCCACCCCCGGACGCATCTAGTCAAGGCGTCGCGGGCGAGCCATCAGCGGCACGACTCGCCACTGGTGGAAGGCCGACGCGACGATCGCCGCCGTAAGTCCCGCCTTCTATAGACGGGAGATCGCGCCAAGCAGGTGGTCGAGACGCTTCTGCTTCTTCTTCTCGACGTCGTACCTCCAGTAGTCGGGCCTCGAGTCGATTGTCCTCCCGGTGTAGGCGGGGAACATGCCGTCATCGTTTCTCAGAT
The DNA here is from genome assembly GCA_022036555.1 of Microstegium vimineum. Taxonomy (NCBI): domain Eukaryota; kingdom Viridiplantae; phylum Streptophyta; class Magnoliopsida; order Poales; family Poaceae; genus Microstegium; species Microstegium vimineum. The sequence continues at coordinate 15,238,459 of CM039119.1, forward strand.
AGAACCACCCGGAGTGCCATCCTGAGTGACTTGACGTGAGCTTGGCCGGGATCCAGTACTCCTCCCTCTTGAGGGAGATGCTGCAGCAGCCAGCCCTGACCATCCTGCGGCTACAGCTCCCGGCCGAAGCGTGGAACAGGCTCGCCTCGAACAGGTGGAGCCACAGCTCCCAATGCGGCTCCATCCCCAGGTATCCTTCGCACACGGCGGTGAAGACCGCCGCGCGGTAGACGCCATTGGGGGAGAGGTGTTGGAGTTCCACGCCGTAGTGGTGGAGGATCCCGCGTAGAAGACGGTTGGGGGGGGGATCCTAGCCCCGCCCGGTGGAAAGCTTCGAAGCTGACCACGTAACCCTCTGGCGGGTTGGGCTCGGCGTCCTCCCTCGGCGGCGCTATCCACTCCGGCCGGTCCACGGAGGTGACAGGCCAGAGGAGGCCGCTCTCTACCAAATCTCCCAAGCGCTTTGTGGTCGCCGATGATGGGAGCTAGGCGTCAGGTCCGCGCAAGCTGTAGCTAGCCATGGGAGCAGGGAAGCGGATGCGCTCGGATGCGGGGGTGGAAGGTATGTTCCCGATCTCTCCTCTCCCTACTCGCGCGCGCAGAGATCCAGCTCGGTGGGTGACGAAGGCAATGGCGAGAAGAAGGAGGCAGTGAAGGCAATGGCGAGCGTGAGGGAGCCAACTCCCCACCCTCAATATTTATAACCGGAAGCCCAACAGGCGGATCCGACGATAAGGCAAGTAAGTCTCCGCACTTAATGCACCTACCTACCGCCCCCTCGTATTCCATAAAATAAGGCACACCAGTCGCATCATCGGGCTCCGTGTAGCACTCCACGCCGCACCCTACGCCTGCTACGACCGCAGTCGAACCTACATCTCCTAAAAAGGCGTGCCTACGGCGGACAACGTGCAACAATGGGCGTTATCTTTGGAGGTAAGCAACGAACGTCGACCCGTCCATCAAAATCTCGAGGGAGCGAAGGCTGGCCCTCGAACAGGTTCGACAGCCGCCCTCAATTACCTGAGGTCAGGGAGGACCCAGGGTTATGGACTCCGGTCCACCCCCAAATCTCGAGGGGGCGAAGGCTGGCCCCACGAACAGGGTTCGACAGCCGCCCTCGAGTACTCGAGTCAGGGATGACCCGGAGGGGGGGCGTGAGCCCCAAGCTCGAGAACGAACTCTCGAGGCCCCCCGGGACATATCCAAGGCATAACCAGGGAATACCCAAGGATCCCTACGATGGGAGGCATCGAGCCACCAAATCCCATCGAACGGAGTTGGCACCTAGGTAATCCACGCGGTCTTGCTTAATGAGAACGCCTTAGGGCTTCTATCGACCCCTATCGAACGGGGCATGAGTTCTCACTTGGATTTCTACCCGTTATAGATTTCTACCAGTTACCAGCTCACAGAGGACTTCGAGGCTCGTCCTAACGAGGATAGCACGATGCTCTTCGCCCCACAATCCGAGCACAAGGATCCATGGGAAGGACGCTAGGAGGTAGTGAAAGCCCAGCCACACGAGGCTCGAGGGCTAGACTATGCACGGCACCCCTCGACGAAAGAGGGTCGAAAACACTCGTAGCCTGGCAAACAGAGTTGACCCCTCGATAGGGCACTATGACTCTAGTTTAATGCTCGAGGGAGCGAAGGCTGGCCCTCGAAAGGGTTTCGACAGCCGCCCTCGAGCACCCCCTTCCCAAGGAAGTGAAATGCTCGTAGCCTAGCGAACATAATCAATCACTCGATAGGGCGCTATGACTCCAGGTAATCCTAACTCCCCTCGATAGAACACACGTCGAAGCTCCCAGAGGAGTTCTTAATCACTCCTCTGGGTCCTCGGGAGCTAACCCCGCGCGGTGCGCTCGTGCGCACCCCACGGAGAATCAGACCTTTTACTAACCCTGCAAATCATCGGCAAAAGCCCCTATACGGATTCTTCTTATCCGCATAGAGGCTCGGGGGCTACTGTCGGGTACAAAGGTAAGGGGTACCCTAAACGTATGTGTTGACACAAAAAGCGTCAGGATCTATGAACACCTCGGGCTATTACCCAAAGCTCGGTATTCCGGAGGCGTGCCAGTCGATTTGACCAGTTAATCGACAAGGACGATAACTAGAACAAAACTGAACGAGACAACGGCGATGCGCCCAGATGTCAAAGCTCAGATTGATCAAAGATAACTAGAACAAGATCCAATCCAGACAACGGCGATGCGCCCGGATGCTGGGATTAGGGCTTGGTCAGGATAACTAGAGCAGAGCTGAACGAGGCAACAGCGATGCGCCCGGATGCCAAGGCTCAGAGGTACTCCCACGCGGAACTTGCAAGGATTTGACGGAGATCAGGGTGATGCAGCCCGTCGAAGCTTGAAGAACTAATGCAAAAAGGGTAAATTGCGATAAAGTAGAATAAGAATAAAATTGGTTTGTTTGATATTGGATTGATATCTTTTTTGCAGCCCTCGGGCACATATTTATACTCCCCCATGGGGAGTTGTACAAAGACACGACTCGTATCCTTCCTAAAACAAACTCCTAACTTTAAGTAAACTGACTCACGCAGGAGTCGGATCTAAAACAATAATATTTATTTCCCTAAACAAACACACGTATTTTAAAGGAAAATAAACGACTCATGCAAGAGTCGGACTCAAACTACTTTAATAATAATACTGGTACAAAACACCAGTTTCCTTAAACTTCTTTTCGATGAAAACTTTCCATCGGCAGACCATTCCAATCCGCGACTTCCTTCTTTGGCCACCGGTACTCTTCCGCTGATATCACACGCTAAGTCACCTTACCGGCACCTCATGCCTATCGGCATCGGTAATACTTCCCGATCGGCAACCTCGTACCGATAACTGTCTTCACCAACCTATCAACAATCGGCAACCACCCCACCGGCACTCATCATCAGCTTCTCATCGGCATTCGGCAACGTCATGTTTATCGGCAATCGGCAATACCTCCTCATCGGCAATCAGTAATCTGTCCCCCTATCGGCAATCGACAATGTCTCTGTCGGCAATCAGCATCAGCAACTTCATAGCCCAAGCTATCCGACTTCACCAATCAACCTTTGTCGACAAGGACCATCCAGCTTCCATCGGCAGTCGGCACACGCCTCATCGGCAATCGGTAATGTCTTCTTATCGGCAATCAGCATCAGCAAGACTACCGATTAACCTTTGTCAGCAAAGATCATCCAGCCTCCATCGGCAGCGCACTTGGTCTTCTCGCAGCACCCTCATCGACAATGTTGACTCATGAGTTCCCGATGCCGATAGAAAACAGCTGTTGACCAGTCAATCCTTAGCTCATTTGACACGTGCTAAAAAACGGTGTCAACACATGCCCCCCAGTTTCGGGATGTATAATACTTTACATGCCGAAATTCTTTCCACTGTAGCCGTTGCTGTAGCCGTTGCCGTAGCCGTTACCTCCGAGATAGATGCACAGTTTCCTCGATCTCCGTGTGTGGAACTGCAATTTAATAATAAAATCCCTCGATTGTAGCACAAACAATTGCAGACCACCTCGATCACCGCGCGTATCTACCGCGGGCCTCTCCACATTCCTGCATAATGTGAAACGAAACCCCAAAATGCCCCTGAGCAGGCTTATAAAAGTTACTAGGAGCCACACTACCTTTTTACCCCGAGTCCATTTTCACTTTCACCTCCTTGCCTTCGTCTTCAACCTCCAGCCGCTCTGAAGAACACGAGCTCGAGCAACAATACACTTCCGCAATCCAAGGACGAACAGCAAGCACCCTTCAACTCCAACGGCGATCCAAGTCGACATCCCAAAGGTAAGGCTCATTCTCCACCTAATCCAACCTCCTTCTGGTCCTTTTCCGCACGAATCTAGAATCATTCCCGTTCTTTTTGATTCTTCCCTCTCTTTTCTTTGAACCCTAGGAACTATACAACAAGGTAATCATTCCACTTGTTGGTTCCACCTTCAGCTGCCTAGGCCCCATGGGCAATCCTGATCCCAGTTTCTTAATCAACGCGGAAACTAATCGGATCCAATTTAGATCCGAATGCTTCGGTTTAGGGTTGTGGAAAGATGCCTTCCGCTCATGGCCCAAGCCCACCAATGGGTGGAAGAACTGGTATCTCAGAGTCGCCAGAGCGCAGCAAGTTTATTGGCAAGAGCGCAGCTTGGACTAATGTATCAGGCTCTCCATTGCCGATATGGAGAAGAACGAGAACATGTTAATAGCTGCCTCTTATTTCTGGTCGGACACTATGAATGCTTTCTTATTCCGACATGGACCAGCCACCCCCACTCTTGCCGATGTCCACATGTTGACCGGCCTAGACGTCTCTTCTGCCGATACCTTCACCTTATTCAATAGGAAAGCCGAGCACAGAGTGAATACTCGGAACATCGGCGGCTGGACGGGCTATATTCATGAGTACCAGAAAACAGGATCGGTAAACCAGAGAGAGCACGCCACTTTCCTGAATATGTGGTTAGAAAAGTTCATTTTCTACGGCAGGGCAGTTGGACCCACTACCATGCATCTTCCAGCAGCTGAGCTGCTTGCCGATGGGACAAGACTTCCCCTAGGCAGATATCTTCTAGGATCGGTATATCCCCTTCTCCATCAAGTATCCCAGAAGTTACTACTAGGTGAGCACATCGGCAACCTTGGAGGTCCCTAGTGGTTTATCAATATGTGGCTGAACGCACAGATGCAGAAAGCGCTTCAGTTTGACCTGTTCGCTCAACGATTCCCGAGGGACATATCGGAAGATCATCAGTGTAGGGATGATGAATCAGCAACTCGCCCTCCTCTCAACTTTGGAGAGGCCATTATAGTACTGCCAGGGACCGATGCTGATGCAGAACAATTCGGTCTGTTCTTTCAGAAGTTTTATAATGGAATTCCTGCCACAGAACGGCTCTGGTGGCCATATGCCGACGAAGACAACCAATTCCCACTGCTGTTCAATCTTACCGATGGGAATGTGCCTGAGAATCAAATAATTATGAAGGCCAGCATTGTTCCCCGTGCTATCCCAGTCAACATTTTTGGATCCGGGAAGAATGCCCCTCCATCGTTTGAAATTTATTACCCATCAGCAGCGGCGAGACAACTAGCCTTTGGCCAACTGCCGATCAAGCTCTGCTATTCCAAGGTGGTGAAGCCTAGGCAGACAATCTCCAGCGCTCTAGACTGGAATAAGGTCGTCAATCTTTTTCCCAGTGCCGATATGTCAGACCTTGACCTGTCTTCTTGGTCGCCAACCTCCTTCATCACAAATGAGTACAAGTCTTGGTGGCAAGAATGGAGGTGTCAGCTGTTTGCAAAGTCGTCGCACTACTATCGGCACATGATTGACGCCGATCACATCGTCCCCGATGACGCAGTAAGTTTTTTAATTCTGATTCATTCCTAACTTTACTTCCATCATCGCTATTTAACCTTCTTGCGCTTGACAGGTTGACGATCCAATTCCTCCGATGAGCAAGAGCGGCAAGCCCTTCAAACTTCGAATGATGAGCCCTGTATCACTCATCGGCAACCAAGCCCCCACGTTAGCTGCCTTCACTCCTCGACAGGTACCTACGCCGACACCTGCAAAAGCCAAGGCTACATCGGCCGCCGCTGCTGCCGTGACGCGGGTGTTTGCAGTAAACTCATCTTCACTCACGCCAATTACATAATGTCTCATCGGCAATATTCTATTTTGCATAACTTGCATCGAACATTTTCAGACTATGAGGTCATCGGCAGCTGCTTCAAGCAGACAAGCACCTTCAAGTCCGGCTGCCGACACCCCCCAGTCTTCGTCGAAACGGGTCGGATCTTCCACTGCCGCGCCAAGGAAGAAAAGGCGCTTGAGGCTGGCTAGCCCATCTTCACCATCGGCTTCGACCGCGCCACCAACTACTACTGCACCATCGGCAGGACTGTCGACAGCTCCAATTCCCGATCATCCATTAGACGACGTCCCCGATCGGGAGGTACCTCCATCCGCTGTAGCAGCGGAGGCGGCATCGGCATCGGCACCACCAGCCGAAATCCCTGATGAGAGTATGACATTGCCACCACAGGAACCAATGGCATCGGTATCGGCTCCAGTGCCTACACCAGATGGAAGCCCTAACCAGGGGACGACTCCACTTGCCGCAGCAGCAGCGGCGACGTTGGCATCGGCGCCTTCACCAGCTGAGATCCCCAACGAAAGAGCGGTATCGCCACCAAGGGAACCAACCACTACATCGGAAGCAATGCCAACAACAACACTACCAGCACCAACAGCTTTAGCAACAGAAGCTCATTCGTCAGCAACCGCCGCCGATTTCCAAGATGAGGCTGGACCCTCCATCATGCCAAGTCCCAGGCAAGAAATCCGCTTCAAGATGGTAAGTCGGTCACCTAAAATCCATAGTATAGCTTCCTGATCAGCATGTTTTAACTTCTCCACTTTCAGGCCCAAGACTCCCCAGACAACCTCTTTTCCTTCGGCCTCAACCTCCAGGATGAAGATGAACACCGAGTCCCCGCTGGAGCAGACAACCTGTTTTCTTTCGCTATCAATATTTCTGATGAGGACGAAGACGAGCAAAGTTCTGCTCCAGCGCTATCGGCAGAAGTGAAATCCAAGCTCGAGGCACTACTCTCTCAGCTACAGATAGACACATCCCAGCTTGTCCAGAACTCGACTGCAGCAAGGGCAATTTTCAAAGATATCCAAGGCCAGCTACCTGCCGATGCAGAAGAGATCCTCATCCAAGCAGCCTTCCTCGAAAGTCGCCGATTGCAATACCAACGGGCCTCAAGCCACATTGCCAACAGAAATGCCCAATACAAACTCATGGAAGAAATGCTTAAGTTCAAGCAAATTGCCGATGAGAAGCACAAGAACATCGGCCAAGTGGAAGCTTCCGGCACTGAGCTTGAACAAGCATTCATCCAACTATCGGCAAGAAAGGAAGAACTGCAAGCTGAGCTGAGAAAGGTTGAAGAGTCCTTGGATGCAGTTGCCCAGAAGAGAGCCCAGCTTCCCGACACCATCACGGCTCTGCGACAAGAAAGGAACAACAATGCCCGACAAGCCATCGCTTTAAAGAAGAAGATCAAGTCGGTTGAAGGCTCTGAAAATGAGGATGCTAGGGAGATAGAGGAGATAGAACAAATTCGCCTGCGTGCGGTATCAGTTATCCACTCCCTGTTGTAACTTGCCAAATTCTGTCACATCGGTAAATGTAATATTGATACTTGACCTTGCTCTGTAATATAACATCAATGCGCCTTTACCGATGTATCATAGCCTCCCTTTCATCGGCATTCAAACGAGCATACTATACGTCGACCCCTTCAAGAATTTCTAGAATGTAAGCATTGCTGGGAGCAGACCGCCTCACCCGATAAGGATTTCTCCAATTAGGAAACCATCCTCCAAGCCTAGAACATAGTCCCAATCGGTAAAATCAACCTCCATACCAGAGTACCATCGACAAACTCTTTCACCTAGTTATCGGCAACCAGTAGCGACACCATGACTTATCGAATCGGCTAAAACTTTCCTCGAGTAATCCCAACTTTTTAGCAAACCCTAGTATTCAGCCCAATTGTAGCAATAACCGGCAACAAGGTTTCATACTTCCATCGGAACAAAATTAGGACAATGTCGATAGACCCACCAAAGAAAGTACAAGGAGCAACCTCCTCTAAAATACCTGCACCACATACCTAATTATTGCACGTAAGCACGACAGAATCACCCTTACAACTATTTTCCTCTGGCAATCAACAAATCCATCGGTGTTTCATGCGTAAATCACCGGCCGATGCCCCCAAGTATAATAACAGGAATCGCCAAAGTTTGCCGAGTGCTGCTCCCTAGTTAAGACATCCAAGATCATTGACCCTGGTTTAGACCATCGGCAATATATTACCATTTGCCGATGGATCTCCACCCTTGCGCTTTGGCCTCCACTACTTTTCCCCTGAAGGAACTTCAGTGTCATATAAGTTATTACGGTGCTCACGCTGAATTCTTCTCTTCTGGGTCTTGGTCAGACCCTTAGGGCACCACTGAGGAAGTTTGGTTTTCCAGACAGGCTGACGCTGCCTTTCATTACTCACATCGGCATGTCTTCCGATATTTGAATCTCTGGAGAGCACTTCCTCATCGGGCACTTTTGCATTAGCCACCCCCTCAAGCTCCTCTTGATTGATACGCCCGCCAAGCCTACGATGCGTACTGAGCTTGCCCCCCAGTCGGTTGTGTGCCGACTTCTTCTTCTTGAGCGGCCCAGCATACCTGGATGCTCGATCGTCAAAACAAGGTTTCTTACCTAACCGATCGGCAGCATAGTATCTATTGCACTCAGGGCAGTTATCGGCAGTAGGTAGCTTAATGCCTTCTTCCCAACAGTGAACGAAGAAAGGACACCTCCAGTGGTTCTTCTGCCGAAGCCATTCCTGTTCCCTCTCTTCTTGCCGATATCGCTCCTTCTGCGGTCGCCAATATCCTTTCCTTGGCGGTTTGTAAGTGATTACAACACCAGGAGCCCTATTGGTACTGCCACCTTCATCGGCAACTCTCTTCTCTTTCCTGTCATCGGCAAACTTTTCTACATCGCGTTCAGCCACTTGATGATCAGGATCTACCGATGCACTTTTTCTGGCCGCATCCGATGTCAGCACCTTAGTCTTTCCACTGGTTTCTACCATATTATTTGGAAACGGACGCTGATCAAGTTCCATCGGTTTCTGGACTTTAGAATTTTCAAATTTGGTCCGTCCAGACTCAATCTCTGACTGCAACTGCTGCCTGAACACTTTGCAGTCATTGGTACTGTGAGAAGTTGCATTGTGCCACTTGCAGTACCTGGTCTTCTTGAGTTCCTCGGCCGATGGAATCGCTTGATTAAGGGCTAGCTTAATTCGCCCTTCCTGAAGCAATATGTCAAATATCCCATCGGCCTTCGTGACATCGAAGGTGAACTTTCCAGTCCTCTTCTGGCCGAGCGCACAAGGTACCGGCTCTTCATCTTGCACCCATTCAACAATGCCGATGTTCACCTCCTCAGCTGACTCGGAGTCCCCTTGCCCAACGAAGAGCACTGTTGCGTTCCAAGTCTTCCTGGGCCCGGATGATTTAACGTCCTGATCGACTTCCGTGATATCAAAGGTGAACTTCTCCAATTCAGCATCGCTGATACTTGGTCCTCCATCCGAGTCTGACATTTCCATTTCCTCGGTCGAAAAAACCCTTGTGTTTTGATCTTGCCGATGCGCAGACTCATCAACCGATTGAGCAGGTTGATGTACCTCTTCATATCTCCGGGGTGAGCAAGTCGGAGTAATTGACACATCAGCAGCACCAACCTGTTGAACATTATGATCGGCTGCTTAACCGATGGGCAACTCTGAACGCCTACTGGCTGAATGGATTGATGTACTTCTTCGGATCTTTGTATTAAACAGGCCATCAACCCATCAATAGCACCAATCTGTTGAATATTATGCATCGGCTGGTTAACCGATGGGCAACTCTGAACGCCTACTGGCTGAGAAGGTTGATTTATCTCTCCAGGTCTTGACGTCAAAGTATTTGAAATGATCGGCGCGTGTGCAGTACCAGTCATCAGAACATTATGCATCGGCTGCATTGCCGATGGGCCATTTTGTACGGTTACTGGCTTGCATTGTGGCATCATATTCATCGGTTGCTGTACCGATGTTTCACTATACACTTTTCCTTGCGAGTATCACAGGGTAGTACCTATCGGCTGATGTACCGATACTTCATCCTGAAGACTCGCTGGATGATGCTGCGGAACTCCCGTCACTTGGCACCCAGGCTGTATAACTTGTTGCTGAATCGGTAATCGGCCGATCCAACCTGCATTAGATGTCATCGGCACGTGACTTAGCGATGGTTGATAATTAGCTGATTCTTGCAGTCCTTGTACACTCGGATGATAGCCTTGACTTTCGGGTACCACAGGCTGAGCAGCCGTTGTCGATACAGGCTGATTGGCACCCGGCATGCCTTGTCGCATCGGCCCAGAATTTGCCGATGGCTGAGAGCCAGCTGACTCTTGCAACTCTTGTATCCTGGGATGACGGCTTTGATTTGTAGCCACCGTAGGTTGAGCAGCTACGACCGATGCAGGCTGACTGACACTCGACATGCCTTGTTGCATCGGCCAAGAATTTTTCGATATAGGCTGATTAACTATTGACACGTCTTGTTGCATCGGCCAAGCATTTGTCGATAGCTGATAACCGGCTGATGCTTGTTCTTGTCGTACCCTTGGATGATCGCTTGGACTCACGGGTACCACAACTTGAGCAGTCATTGCCGATCCAGATTGATTGACAATCGGCGTACCTTGTTGCATCGGCCAAGAAGTTGCCGATGACCGATAACCAGCTGATGCCTGTTGTCCTTGTGGCGCCGGATAATTAACAGCATAACTATTTTGATTAGCAAGTGTTCCAGTTTGAAGAACCATTGCCGCCATGGGTTGACTTGCAACTGCTGGGCCTTGTTGTATCAGCAAATGACTTGCCGATGGTTGGGCGTACGGCCCTCTGGGTATTGCCGTTTGCAGATTCCCTGTTGGCAACTGCACCGTTGGAGAAGATGTAGCATAATGCATCATCGGTTGTACAGATATCGCCGATGCCATGGGAACCTTCCATCCTGCGTGGTTATCTTGGACCAATCTGGAATCAGCAGATAGACTTGGAGACATACCGTATCCCCACCAGTTGACAGAAGTTGGCTGATTCTGGATCACAGGTCCAGACATTATCGAAGCCACCAGATTTGTGTTCACCTGAGTAGTGCTTGTTGGGCTCAATCTTGGTGGCGCGATCTCATCGGCAGATCGGCTCATAATTGGTGTGGACACCCTTGGAACCGCCGATGGAGTCGCAACAGATGCCGATCCGAGTTGACGATACTCTGGACCAACATAATATGGCGCCTGTCCCTTGAAAGCTTGCTTGAAAGCATTGCATATGGTATCGGACATCACATTGGATTGGCTAATTAATATATTATTTAATGCATAATTAACCGTCTCTTGTACTTTACCAGGATCGGCGTAGGAAGTGGTCTGCCATGGCAACGGCGGATCCTGCTTCTGTACTGCTTCACCGATCCCGTTTAGGCTGAAGGCTTTGAGATACAACCACTTGTACTCCTCCATTGTCTGCTCCATAGCCTGCCTCTGATGATCCGTCAGATTTGCTGTGGAGACTTCAATGACACTCCTTGGATTAGTCATAATAGATATATATAATTTATATAATTGTGTCCCACCGAGCGTGCCAAAAGAGGTGTTGACACAAAAAGCGCCAGGATCTGCGAACACCTCGGGCTATTACCCAAAGCTCGGTATTCCGGAGGCGTGCCAGTCGATTTGACCAGTTAATCGACAAGGACGATAACTAGAACAAAACTGAACGAGACAACGGCGAGGCGCCCGGATGCTAGGATTGGGGCTTGGTCAGGATAACTAGAGCAGAGTTGAACGAGGCAACAGCGATGCGCCCGGATGCCAAGGCTCAGAGGTACTCCCACGCGGAACTTGCAAGGATTTGACGGAGATCAGGGTGATGCAGCCCGTCGAAGCTTGAAGAACTCGTTGATAAGCTAAAACTAATGCAAAAAGGGTAAATTGCGATAAAGTAGAATAAGAATAAAATTGGTTTGTTTGATATTGGATTGATATCTTTTTTGCAGCCCTCGGGCACATATTTATACTCCTGCATGGGGAGTTGTACAAAGACACGACTCGTATCCTTCCTAAAACAAACTCCTAACTTTAAGGAAACTGACTCACGCAGGAGTCGGATCTAAAACAATAATATTTATTTCCCTAAACAAACACACGTATTTTAAAGGAAAATAAACGACTCATGCAAGAGTCGGACTCAAACTACTTTAATAATAATACTGGTACAAAACACCAGTTTCCTTAAACTTCTTTTCGATGAAAACTTTCCATCGGCAGACCATTCCAATCCGCGACTTCCTTCTTTGGCCACCGGTACTCTTCCGCTGATATCACACGCTAAGTCACCTTACCGGCACCTCATGCCTATCGGCATCGGTAATACTTCCGGATCGGCAACCTCGTACCGATAACTGTCTTCACCAACCTATCAGCAATCGGCAACCACCCCACCGGCACTCGTCATCAGCTTCTCATCGGCATTCGGCAACGTCATGTTTATCGGCAATCGGCAATACCTCCTCATCGGCAATCAGTAATCTGTCCCCCTATCGGCAATCGGCAATGTCTCTGTCGGCAATCAGCATCAGCAACTTCATAGCCCAAGCTATCCAACTTCACCAATCAACCTTTGTCGACAAGGACCATCCAGCTTCCATCGGCAGTTGGCACACGCCTCATCGGCAATCGGTAATGTCTTCTTATCGGCAATCAGCATCAACAAAACTACCGATTAACCTTTGTCGGCAAAGATCATCCAGCCTCCATCGGCAGCGCACTCGGTCTTCCCGCAGCACCCTCATCGACAATGTTGACTCATGAGTTCCCGATGCCGATAGAAAATAGCTGTTGACCAGTCAATCCTTAGCTCATTTGACACGTGCTAAAAAACGGTGTCAACAGTGTGATAATCTAAAGCTCGACATAGCAACCATTTTTAAGGCAGGATCCGATCAGCCGTTCAAGTAAATGGAGAAGGGCCCATCACGCAAAGGCCTCCCTCACCGGCAACAGTGACCAGTCATGGGTCGGCCCATTACTGGAAAAATAGTAGGAGGGATCCCCCTCCGCCTCTACCCCGACTGACGGACAGGGGTCGAACGAACGACCCCCCCCCCCCCCCCCCCCCCGCCTCTACCTCGACTGACGGACAGGGGTCGAACGAACGACCCCCCCGTCCCTACCTCGACTGATGGACAGGGGTCGAACGAACGACCCCTCCGCCTCGCCTTAACCCCTCAAATGACGGAAGAGGGTCGATCGAATCCCCTCGACCTCAACCCCTCGACCCCGATTGACGGACAGGGGTCGAACGAACGACCCCTCTGCCTCGACCCCTCGAATGACAGACAGGGGGTCGAACGAACGACCCGCGAGCAGGAGGCTCGATCAGCTCACCTGCTCCCTGTATGGGGTAAAGGGGATCCAATGTGCCTACCTGCTCCCGCTTAACATCTATCAACTCGTCGCCCATGCCCCGACTCTCTGTTGATCGTACAACCACTTTGGCCACGCCTCAAGTACGGAGGTCAAAGGCACCCCCTCGAATCTTGACTGGGACAGCCCTCGACCGAGTTTTCAGGGACATGTCAGGGCCGTGCGGGCCTCGATACCCTTCGATCCAGGGGCTCGATCCCCATCTCCAACCACTACGGTATGGGGTCCGTCCGCTCCGTCCCGCTTCAACTGTGGAGTTTGTACCCATCTACAGGAGGCCAACCGTACTGCGCCATGACGTTCGGCAACGTCTAGTCTTCTATCAACTCGTTGCCCATGCCCCGACTCTCCGTTGATCGTACAACCACTGTGGCCACACCTCAAGTACGGAGGTCAAAGGGACCCCCTCAAATCTTGACTGGGACAGCCCTAGACCGAGTTTTCAGGGACACGTCAGGGCCGTGCGGGCCTCAATACCCCTCAATCCAGGGGCTCGACCCCCGTCTCCAACCACTACGGTATGGGGCTCGTCCGCTCCGTCCCGCTTCAACTGTGGAGCTTGTACCCATCTACAGGAGACCAACCGTACTGCGCCATGATGTTCGGCAACGTCCAGTCTGCTATCACCATGCCCTGAGCACCGGAAGGACGGGAAGGCCACGCCGCTACAGCGATCGACGTCCCATTGAAAGCATGGCACCGCGGACACACCTCCCATGCCGCTACAGTCTAGAACCCCTGTACTCCCGTGCCTCCCCTTGGTCTATAAAAGGGGACGCTGAGATAGTGGAAGGGAGACGACACAGAGAGACACAGAACTCCACCCCCAAGCCGAGCGGAGGGTCAGATCATCGGACATCCGCCCACACTCGCAACACCACTCCTTACCTGCTTGATCAACATCTCAAGCAATCCACCAACCGACCACCTAGGGTAGCCCTGCTAGTCCTAGGCCTCAGCTCATCCTGAGCACCCCCGTGTAAACCAGCTTGTAGCCCCCTGTACGAGCACTTCGGTGCAAGATAATACAATCCATCCTCCCCCGCTAGACGTAGGGCCTTCTTTGCCCGAACCAGGATAAATCTTGTGTTCTTCTTGCATCACGTCTAGGAGAAGGAGCACGCAATATACAAATTTACTAGTTGGTGGTCTTGACCCCCTCGGTCATAACACCGACAATATGTTTTCGGAAAAATGCAAACTTGGTGTCCAAACTCTTCTAAAATCAAACCCTAGGTCATAGGCTTGTGTTTGAGTGTATTCGGGTATTTTCGTTCTCTTTTTGACTCTTTGTGATTATCCGTAGAATTGTCTAAGTCGTCGTTGTGTTGCGGATTTAGACCCGGAGGAGCCAACTGCTGACGAGGAGGACCCAGACTACACAGAGGACGTCGGCGACGACTAGACATGTGCCACGTCCCACCCACCATCGTAGCACTTATTAGACATATCATGTTACTGAGTAGATTGCTAGCGCTTTACTTTATGCAATTGCTCTGTATAGGTTGCATGGTAGATTGTTTGCAAAGCCGATACCTTGTTGCAACATTTCCCCTGCATACCCGGTTATAGGATAGACACCGCTTATATTTACCATGTCACATGATCTATTCACGCTTTTACCTTGATGATTAGAGGACTTGCTTGTGTGTGGTTTAGGCACGGTGTGCCGCTTTATGTTATGGTAACAACTGGGGAGATCTTGGCGTGTGTCTTGTGTATGTGGTGAGGGTCGAGTCGATCGGACAGGTTCCACGACGAGTCCGGGGGACGAGTCTTAACGGGGGTGCGACCTGGGCATCCCCACGAGAAGTACCTGTGGCGGGTGCATGTGTTCTGAGGAGATCCCGGGGCGAGCCCCGGGATAGAGGTGCTGTGATGGCACGGGGGAGGACCCCAGCTAGAGGAGACGACCTGTCTGATCACACCTAGGATCTGGAATATCAAGGGAATCGGAACCATGAGCTTTATTCGTGCACACCACTCGTCCCTGGATGGGCGGGGTGCGGATGTCGATCGGTTTGGGCGATATCATAACTTCCAGGTTGTTAGGTGATAAGGGTGGGTGGTGCCGTCGTGGGGACCGCACCATCCTAGATGCGTAGTACCACGTTGGCCAGTTGTTGCGTCTCCCAGTCTCAGTTTGCCGATGCGCCGGGGAGCCCCAGGGCTAAGTGGCAGGATGGTATCGTTCCAGATCGAGTGATAGCCCGTTATCGGCCTAGGCGTTGCGCAACGTCGATGATGGCGATCTTGTGGGTATAGGTGTACACACTCTGCAGAGTTGATCGATCTATACGTATAACCGTGTCCCCGGTTATAGACATCTTGTGACCTACGCCTTGCTTGCTTTAGAGAGAGGAGTCCCTTCTTTTCTCCCCCCCTGGGTTTGTAGGATCCGGCTGTGAGCCACTGAGGCAAGGACGAGAGGGAGTCGCCTTGCCGCCTAGAGAGTGTGAGAGTGTGTGGTGAGATGTGTGTGGATGGGATGGATGTGTAAGAAATGTGTTAAAACTTGTTATACAACTTATTACTATTTAATTACTTAACAAACCTGCATAGGAAAACCTACAGCCAGAGATAGGTTTTTTGTCTACCCCTTGCATACCACTTTCCACAAAGCAATACGCAAAGCATAGGATGGGAGCCAGTGGCCAGTACAAATCGTACTGAAAGATTTTGGATTCAGGTGACGAGCCGGAGGACGAGTTTGAGGACGTCGACCCAGAGGAGTAGGGTTTCGTGCTGCGCTCAAGTCAGAGATGCTGAAGATCTACGCTTCCCTTCACTGTTCTTTCTGCTGCGTGCTCGTGTGATTTCGCCCAGGTGGCGATGTAATAAATGAATTAGACTCCTTAATGTACTCTTTTAATTCATAATTCATGTATGGAATTGATTATCGACTGTAATTTGATAATGCGATGGGATGATCTTCGAGACTATCGTATTATATTTCGCATCTGTGGATTTTCCCTTCGAGGAAAATCGAGATTGTTACAGCCACCACCAACGAACTAGCCGTTTTGCCCCTTTTTACCACTGTCTGCGTAGCTCCGGACACTGTGAGTATAGGGGGTCCGGACTAAAGGCCATGCGTCCGGACCCTCTCCCTTTTGAATCCGCCCATTGGCACCTTCTTCTGGCGTTGCCACGTGTCTCCAGACGCGAGGAATAGTGTGAGTCTGGACTCAACACAGAACGAGTCTAGAGAGCACCCAGACTCCGGACACGCGTCCGGAGCTCAGCGTCCGCACTGCACTTAGTGTCCGGACTCGGTCCAGTGAGAGTCCAGTAAGCTCCAAACTCCGGACTCTGCGTCCGGAGCCCAGCGTCCGGACCACGATCACCGTCCAGTCCTCCTATTCGCCGAAGGCCGAGGCTAGTGCATTCTTCCGGACGTGCAGCCAATGGTCCAGACAGCATCTTGCTAGCGCTCGGACCATCGTCCGGACCTCTGTCTTGGTCCAAACCGAGCTGCCATTTCTTCTCCAAGTTCATGTGAGCTAACACTAAGTGTTACAACACTTGTGCACGTGTGTTAGCTTTTACTTTGAATTATCTTAGATTTAATTTCATTTCTCTCACTTAGGTTCATTTTAGATATGCAATACAAATGACCTAGTGGCACATGATAACCGCAATCGGCACGAATTTTTTCTTCTTGATAGTACGGCTATCTATCTTAAATGTGATCACACTCTTTATAGTGTCTTGATCACTAAACCAAAAATGGCTCCTATGTTATACCTTTGCCTTGAGCCCTTTTTGTTTTTGTCTTTCTTCTTTTCCTTGTCCATGGAGCATTTGATACATTATGGTCCTTCATCTAGCTCCTTATGTCAAATTGGATCACCCTATCTTGATCACATACTTAGGCAATAGGGTTAGTCTATAGGTTTCATCAATTAACCAAAACCAAACTTTGAGCTTTCACCATGCCATCCCGTAGCTCATTTGGCCTATTTTTATGTTTTTTTGTAAATTTAGCTTATTTTATTTTATTTTTGTAAATTTGGCCCATTTTCATGTTGAGCTGCAATGTGAAGTAGAGATATGTTTAGATTTAGAACTATTATATACTGAAATTCCATATACTTGTAGGTCTCTATCAGACCTATAAACCTTTTAGCGGGTTGTGCCATGCTGGCCCATGGGCCTGGGGTGTGGAGGCACGGCCCGCACACTGGGCCGGGCCAGCCCGAGCCCGTACAATACCGGGCCAAATTGACGGGCTATGGGCCGTGCCGCCGGGCCCGGGCTGGATGCCCAACTATAGCTCGCCATGATAGAGATGGCACAGAGTCCAATGCCCAGGGCCTAGGGGTAAAGGTAACACATTAGGGATAAGGTTAGGGCCTAGGGGTGAATCATCATGTTACCACAAGAAGCTGTGCAAAATCCCATTTCTTGGCCAAGATGGGATCCTGACACCTCGCCTAGCATGGCAATTTTGGAGATCCTACTTTTGATGCTTTATTTATGATCGGGATGGACATAATGATTTGAAAAATGTTTTCACACATATATATTCCACTAATAATGAGAACTTTTGTACGTAATACGTACCAATAAACGAAAGATATTTCTGACATAGGCTAACTAGCATATTCCAGCACATTTACGTCCAAACAGAAACATGGCACACTGACAAATTAACAGAAGGATTTTGGATGAGTGATTGAAATCTGCTCATAGCAATCAGGTTGCAACATCATCATGTGTATATTGTACGAATGCTGCTCGGACCCATCAATCATGCATGTGTTGATAGGTCTACTTCCTTGGAATCCTAACTACATTCCGGAAAGAATATTTCCGTTATTGTCCGTTTGTATGTTGCACAGTGCTTTCAATCCGTTTTTGTCTTAAGATTCCCCACTACTTTATTTTAATTTATTACTAGCTTCATATCTTACTATTACTAATTGGAGGTCCCAATGAAGTCTCCACGTTAATTCTTACCAGATATGCTAGAAAAAGAGATAAATCAAAGAAATTCTCACAATAATCAGAAAGATCTGGCCATCGGTTTGTTCTCCATTAATATTAATAATCATTAGATCTAATCTATTTTCTAAAAAATTACCCACCTCTGCCATTATAAAAATTCATTAAAGTAACCTCCTCAACATATATCTTAATTACCGACCACTGTCATTATAAAATATAACATGCTATTAATGAAAACTCATCTTCACGCATACTAATAAATCATATAATCTAATTGATAAAAAACCTAATAAAATAATACTTGATGGAGCCTATCATGATTATAAAATATAACATGCTATTAATGAAAACTCACCTTCATGCATAATAATAAATCATCTAATATAATTGATAAAAAAACCTAATAAAATAATACTTAATGGAGCCTACGTACCGATCTATCATGGGACCCACATTTACGTTAGTTAATCTTGCCGTCAAATTTATTAATCTTATTAAAAATAGATGGCAAGTAATAATATATTTTAACGTGACATATTTTAATAAGATTAATGGACAATCTTATTTTCCATATACAAATTTATTAAAATATATCACGTGACTTGGATATATTTTAACGTGATATATCACGTTCCATTATAGATGAAGGAAAAATATAGCAATCACTATGCACAAATTATTAAAATATAGCAAGTCACGTCAAAATATAAGTTAATTCATATTTGATGGAGCCTACCAATTAATCAATTGACTTGGTTACTATTTGTCAATATAATATATCGGCAGGACTCATTCAGGTTGGTTAATCTTGCGGTCAATCTATTAATCTTATTGAAAATATCGTGGATTAGCCCAACTCACATTTAGTTGGTTAATACCCTATGGAGACTACCAATCACGCTCACTTGGTTAATAGTACAGTATCGAAACAGAAAAAAGAGGACTCATCCTCAACTTGGTTAATTTCTGTTATGTATTGTCATTGACATCCTATATATCTCCCGTCGTATTAGTTAAGTCGTGCCGCCGCAGCCGCCAGCTATAGTTACGGAGCTTGATCAATCAATCAGGGAAAGCTTTCAATCCTGTAGTCTATTACGTTGGGCTTCCCTCCCCGTCGCTTGCCGGGGCTTTCCTTCCGGTCATGCTTTGCCGGAGCTTGGCAGTCCCTATGATGGATATGCTAGGTACGTGAGCCTCTCATCAGAGTAGTAGTTGTTCATTCGATTGCCAAATCAATCTCCTACTAGAGTTTGGGCATACAAGTTTCATAAATCACTAGGAGCAACCAAGATCGAGAGAAGACAGGGATGCAACTGGGCTATATTGTGGGTTCAAGCGGTAACCCACAAAATTAAACCTATATGCAAGTTATGCGGGCTACCGCTTGCATCCCTAGAAGATCGACATGCATGGCAGGCTTGATAATCTGGACGAGCTGGTGCTGGACATCCTGCAGCCAAACCCAACATCCTGTGTCAACGCATGACTGGAGCTACACGTACGTACGCTACTCTTGCTCACTCGTGCTCCACAATTCTTGGTACGCCGCCGATCTTTTGCTTGCCGCAGGCAAGAGCTTTGGCAGACAGCGAGATCTGTGTACATTACTGGCATAGATGAGTGCCCTATCACCACGCTGAGCTGCGTATATATGTTACTGTTGATCGCTCATACTACTACACTAGCTAGCACTACTACAGAATGGGCAATTACTGCCGATTTTGTTTGGGCCGGCAGTGTTGCCTCATCACTGTCGGTTCATGCTCTGACAGGCCCCAAATAATTGGGGGCAGGGGCTGAACCGGCAGTGAAACAATACATCACTGCCGGTTCAAGCCACCAACCGGCAGTGATGTATTGTTTCACTGCCGGTTCGTGGCTGGAACCGGCAGTGATGTTGTGTACAGTATAAAGCTTCGATCTCCTCTCCTTTCGATCTCCTCTCCTTCCTCTGCCCCAACAGTGTAGAACAGTGCGTGAGGAGATCCATCTCTCCATTGTTGCGGCTTGTGGATTTCTTGATCTCCATTGTTGGCTCCTCTTCACTCTTGGATCCTCATATCTTCTTGCTCTTGGTTAGTAACGAGCATATTTCTTTAGAATTGTTGGTTTATATTGTTTTTATGTGTAAATCTATAGTTTAGAGCTATGTTATTTTTCATGATTAAGAAGAGGGATGTTGCAATTTGTGTCTATTTTTTAGCTTTTAGATCCAAAATTATTTAGAAAAATTGTAGCACTTTATTTTTATTGGGTAATTATTGTCCAATCATTGAGTAGCTAGGTTCGAAAGATTCGTCTCGAAAATTATGGATAAAAATTGTAATTAGTTATATTTATTTACTTACATTTAGTACTCCATGCATGCATGAAAGATTTGATGGGATGTGGAATAGATTCGGTATTTATTACTTACATTTAATACTCCATGCATGCATTTAATACTTACATTTAATACTCCATGCATCCATTGTTATCTATTTGTTGTCTCACTTTTTATAGCGCGACCAAATTCAAATTATATCGAAGATTATTGTTCAAAAATGCTCCTATTAATATGTTCCTATGTTTCCTCTGCTCTGTCCATTTTATCAGTGCAGACATGGCTCGAGGGTGGATGTACGATCTGTCACGTACAGACCCACGGTACGGTACTTGACGGGCATCGACGATTTCATCAAGCGAGCTAGAGCCAATGCTGGGGACTCACATCTTGTATTCTGTCCATGCAAAGACTACAAGAATACGAGAAAATGGGGCGACGTGGAGCATATATGTTTGCACTTGATCACAAGGGTGTTCATGAGAAACTACACGATTTGGACTTTGCATGGAGAGGTTGGTCAAAATGTTAATGATGATGTGTCCATGCCTAGTGTATCCCTGAATGCATTATTGCCTGTTCATGATTACACAGAACATGTGCCTACCAATGATGATGTGTTTATGAATACATTAGCTGACGACACCGAGGAAGATGATGGCATTTCACAGCTTCTACATGATGTGCATAGGGGATTCCTTAGTGCTTCACAGTTGAAAAAACTAAAGATGATGAGAAAGGATGCAAAAACACCATTGTATCCGGGCTGCCCAATAAGCAAACTAGAAGCCAACATCATGCTATTGGAGTTCAAATCAACGAATGGGTTGAGTGATAAAGGCTTCGATTACTTGTTAGGTATACTACATAAACTATTCCCGGAGGGTACCGAGTTAGCAGAAAAGACTTACCTTGCGAAGCAAATGATTTGCCCAATTGGCCTCGAGATTGAGAAAATCCACGCTTGTTTCAATGACTGCATATTGTATAGTGGAGAGAAATACAAAGACTTGGATGCATGTCCCAAGTGTAAAACTCCTCGATACAAGCAAGGGCCATCAAATGATGGAAGCAAGACCAGAGGAGGACCCGTAAAGTCCGTGTGGTATTTTCCTATAGCTCCACGAGTACATAGGTTATTTGTAAATGCAAAGTCAGCCAAGCTGTTGTGGTTGCACGGCGAAGAGCGAAAGAAAGATTCAATGATGAGACACCCCGCCGATGGGTCGGACTGGAGGACTATCAACACTATGTTCTATAAGAACATCGGTGGAGAGGTAAGGCATTTGTGGTTAGCGTTGAGCACGGATGGGATGAACCCGTTTGACCAGGTTAGAACCAATCATAGCACTTGGCCAGTGATGATATGTATATACAACCTTCCACCCTGGCTTTGTATGAAACGGTCATACGTCCAGATGCCATTACTAATCCAAGGACCAAAACAACCTAGTAATGATATTGATGTGCTTCTAGAACCAGTGATCGATGAAGTACTACAAATGTGGGAGACGGGTGTGAAGGATGTTTCGGATGAGTACAAAAAAGAACATGTCACAGTAAAGGGTGTACTTATCGTTACAATCACCGACCCACTAGGGCGAGGTTCCTTGTCTGGAGAGAAGACAAAAGGATACACTGGGTGTGTCGAGTGCTTGGACGAGACTGATGCTACACATCTACCAGAAAACAGGAAGATGGTCTACATGGGACACTGTAGGTTCCTATGTCGTGATCACCCTTACCGTAGGAATACAAAAGATTTTAATGGGACTACTGAGAAACGTGGACCTCCAAAGTATCGAGATGGGAAACAGATGCTTCAACAATTAAGCAAACTCACAAATGTTGTCCTTGGGAAGGGGGACGGGGCAGTAGCAGCGCCAACCGATAGTATTTGGAAGAAAAAATCAATCTTCTGGAAACTACCTTATTGCCCACTTTTGAGTGTACGTCACTGTCTTGATCCAATTCACATAACTAAAAACGTGTGCGGTAACACACTTAACACGTTGATGAACACCGGGGGAACAAGCAAGGATTCTCTCGCGACACGCTTGGACATGCAACACCTGGGCCTTAGGAAGGAGTTACATCCAGTAACTCTTGAGAATGACCACTTGAAGCTTCCGGTGGCATCATGGACACTAAAAAGGGAGGAAAAAGAAATCCTTATTTCTTTCTTCAATGATCTCAAAGTACCGAGTGGCTACTGTGGGAACCCGAAGAGGCTAGTTAACATGAGAGAACTTAAGTTTAACTATGGTTCTATGAAGGCCCATGACTGTCATGTCATAATGACTCAGCTGCTCCCAGTTGCCCTACGAGGTATCCTCCCTGACAAGGTCCGCGCTCCAATCATAAAGTTATGTTCGTTCTTCAACGCGATCTCTGAAAAGGTCATTGCAGTGGGCAGGCTAGACCACCTGAAGCAGGAGATAGCCGAGATTATATGCAGGCTTGAGATGCATTTCCCACCGACTTACTTTGACATTTCAGTGCATCTACTTGTTCATCTTGTGGATCAAATAAAAGCCCTTGGCCCAATGTACCTACACCAGATGTTTCCTTTCGAGAGGTTGATGAAAGTTTTTAGGTGGTATGTTATGAATAAATTCAGACCAGAAGGGAGCATGGTAGAAGGATGGTCAACAGAGGAGGCTATTGAGTTCTCCACATATTATCTGGACATCAAGCGGGTTGGAGTTCTAGTATCTCATCATGATGGAAGACTAGGGGGAAAAGGAACAATAGGTGAGAAAGCTATCAAAATAGACAAAGTGGTCTCCTTCAGACAAGCACACTTCGCTGTTCTCCAGCAGGGTGACGGTGTGATGGCATACATTGATGAGCACAAACAGTTACTGCAAAGGAAGCACATCGATAGGTCACAGGCTTGGCTTGAGAAAAAACATAAGGAGGAATTCGGTGACTGGTTTCGACGCCAAAGGCTAGGAATGGTGATGGGATGTCAGCTAGATCTCTTAGCCCCCGGACCTTCGACTATGCTAATGATGTACCAAGGATATCAAATAAATGGTTTTACATTTTACACAAAAAAACAGGACGAAAAGAGCACCAACCAAAATAGTGGTGTTCGTTTCGACGCCCACGATGAGTACGGTACGGTGGTGGCAACATACTATGGTTTCATAGATGAGATATGGGAGCTAGACTATGGACATCAGTTGAAAGTTGCTCTTTAACATTGTCTGTGGGTCCGGCTGAATGAAATCAACACTGACAAGGATGAGTTCACTACCGTTGATCTATCCAAGACCGCATACAGAGATGACCCCTTCGTCCTTGCAAAGAATGTTTTGCAAATCTTCTATGCAAGGGATAACAATACAAATGGAAGACGACATGTAGTATTGCAAGGCAAAAGGAAGATTGTCGGTGCCGATGGAATTCAAAAACTAAACATAATTTGAATATGCTCCTTCAGCAAAAGTTGTAGAGAATTAAAAATTATGCAACTTCTATGTTTGGAATTTTTCAAGTTCTAGTCAAAAATCAGGAGTAATTTCAATTCTAAAGCAAAGGGCAATTTTTAAAAAATTCACATATCACTGCCGGTTATAGCTACCAACCGGCAGTGATGCCCTCCAATCACTGCCGGTTCAAAACAACCGGCACTGATGCGCCCTCATCACTATCGGTTCCTATTACAAACTGGTAGTGATATGGTACATCACTGCCAGTTTTTAATAGGAACCGGCAATGATGAGCCAACCTATTTAAAGAGCTGGCGCGCATCCAAAATTTTCAGACCTGCGCCAGTTCCACACTTAGCCACTCCAACGCCGCCCGAGAGCTCGCCAAAGCACGACCACGCCGCCTCTCGACCTCGACGACCTCGACGACCTCCCCGCCCCCGGTCGAGCTCGGCACTGGTGTAGCCCGACGCCGCCGCCACCGCCACCCACAGACGCCGCCGCTCTCGACGCCGCCCGAGAGCTCGCCACTGCACGCCGCCGCCGCCGCCTCACCTCGACGACGGCAGGAGGCTCCTCCATGACCTCGACGCCGCCAGTGCCTCCCTCCACGACGCCGCGAGGAAGATCAGAATTCAACCCCCGACCCTCCATGGTGAGCTCCAATCGCCATGCCTGCAACCTGTTCGATGAAATGCCACAGTGGAGGACTGCTAGCTAGTTGCTGCTAGGCATGCATGGAGAGGAGAGGAAGGAGGGAGAGGCCGGGAAGGAGGGAGAGGGAGGAAGGAGGAGGGAGAAGGAGAAGGAGAGGAAGCTCCACGGAGGATAAGGGAGGAAGGAGGAAGAGGGAGGAAGAAAGAGATAGAGAAAGATAGCTTAGATAGAGAGATAGAGAAAAATATAGCTTAGATGGCAAACTTAGATAGCTTAGATAGATAGCTTAGATAGAGAGATAGCTTATGATTCACTTATGACTTATATATAGCTTGTAAACCCCCCTATCACTTATGATTTATGATTCACTTATAGCTTGTAAACCCCCCTATCACTTAAGATAGCTTAGATAGAGAGATAGAGACCATATAGACCCCCCGTATCACTTATGACTTATGATTCACTTATGACATATCACTTATGACTTATATAAAGAGATAGCTTGTAAACCCCCCTATCACTTATGACTTATATATAGCTAAATGAAATGCTTGAGTCTATCTATCTACCTATGAGTTAATACCAATAAACGAAATTCATGTCCAGAAACATGACAATTAAGCGCCGATTCACCACCCGTCGCCCTGCGACCGAAGCGCCACAGGATCCAACTAGTGGTGGCGGTGCTGAATGTGACCAAGGAGCTGATGACAACCAGCAAGGGGATCAAAGAGCATGGAGCCCTAGCCATATGTTGAACCTAGAACAAGGATACGAGGTAATAACTTAGGTCATACCTAAAAACACGGTAAATATAGCCAGAAAAGTTTGATGGAGACTTATTTATAAATTTTGAAGCAGGTTCCGCTGGAAGGTCCAAGTACCGGTGAGAGTTCCAGAATGACTAAGCGTCGTGCAACAAAGCTCCCTCCGACAAGTAGACACTGGCACATCTCTCAGTTCGACCAACTAGGGGAGCCGGTGGAGCCTATTAAAGCATTGGGCCCATACAAGAGTATCATCAGAGCACTTGTAAGGGACTTCATCCCGATCAAATATAGGAGGTGGAATGGCAGTGAGCAAGACCCGTGAAGGGTTCCAGAAAGTGAGAAGGAACTAGTTTGGAACAAGCTCAGAGGCTATTTCACTTTCCCTAATGATTGTGATGAAGCGACAGTTAAGAAGAGGTCCAAGGAAATCATGGGTCACTCCTTCAAGAATTTCAAGGGAAAGTTGCACAAGCTAATCAAGGAGGAAAAAGAACTGGATTTTGCGGGAGGTCTACTCAACAAGCAGAGGGACTTCTGGGATGAGTTCAAGGCTTACAAGCTATCCGAAGAGGCCAAGGCAGCAAGCGAAAGAAACAAAACAAACTCGCTTAGGATCACGTGGGTACGTAAGGAAGATTCCGGATTGGGATGCCCAAGTCAAAGCACTAGAGCGGAGCGGCGTTACGCCTCAGACAAGCGATTGGCAGCCCAGATCAGTGAACTACCCACTCGCAAGGGGGGCACAATACAATCCTGACGGGAGCCTTTCCGCCAGGGCTAAACCCGTCACCGATCTCCTCCTGAAGATTTCCACGATCACTGAGGAAGTGCATAGAGGGGCCCGCAAGTCTGATAGAGAAAATGATGTGCTCACGCAAGCACTTGGAACCAAGGAGCACCCCGGTCGCACTAGAGGAACCAGGGTAATTCCTTGGGAGAAAGCATTTGAAGGTGAATCCACTTCCTATAGGAGCCGGGCGAGGGCTAGAACGCGAAGAGAAGAGGAGTTCCAAAGGATGCGAGAGGAGCTAGAACAAAGCATGGAAGCACGGATAGCTGCTCAAGTGGCAAGCGCTATGCAAACCATGTGTTCGAGTCAAGGGCCCCATGCAATCGCGGCTTTGAATAGCCCAGTGCCCGGCAAGGGCCGCAGTAGCTGTGGCTCAACCCCTATGTCTGATGACGAAGAGGTCAATGCTCCTCATCCGGTGGACAACATCAAAGAACCTGTGAATGTCAGGTTGTATATCCGTCAGCAGTGGAACAAAGACAAGGTGGCGGTCGGACAAGCATTTCCTAGAGGAGAGAACGTCATTCATGGCAAGCCAGTGCTACTCGGGTATGCCAGGGTCAGCATTGATAAGATCTTAGACAAGAAGTACAATAAGATACATATTGATTTCCCAGTGGAGGAAGAAAGACCGCGTCTAGTTCACAACTTGGGAACTCATGTCGCCTAGCGTAAACGCTTCATCAAGCTAGATGAGTAGCCATCTTCGGATGATGAGGATGACAATGAATCATCCCGGTCACCTCCACGAAGAGGTTTCTCTCCTCGTCAAGATCAACCGACACCTCCTCAACTGCCAAAGGAGAAGACTCCTTCTCCATCGCCAAAGGAGAAGACTCCTTCTCCACCGCCAAAGGAGAAGACTCCTCCTCTTCCTCCTCCTCCACCAGCTTCAAAGTTCTCAGGACTGGGATCTCGATGGTCTAGCTCTAGATCATGTTCGACTTCGCAACTGAGGAGATCATCAGCTTCGGTTGGTAAAGATCCTAAGATGACTAGTAAAAGGCGGAAGCCAGTGCCGACTCAGGATGAAATTCTACGAGCTCAGATTGCAGAAAAGGCCGCCAAACTTGCCTTGTATGAACAATTGGCTTATATACTTGAGAAAGAGAGCCAATTTGAAAGGCAAAGCAAAAATCCGGGTAATCTAGAAAGATCTACAGAAATACACACCTTTCAGCAGCTAGAGATACAAAACTTGGCCACGGACCTGAACATAAGCATGAAGGATGTCGAGAATCTCTATTTTGAAAAAAACCGAATTTGAAAATGCCAAAGTTGTATACAAGTTTGAACTAGGCAAGCCTATGGTCGCCAGCCAAGAAGAGTATAGAAAATTCCCAACAAATATGCGATAGTTGCATGATTATTACATCATAGACAGTAATAGCAGCAAAGACAAGATAACAACCTTTAAAGTATGCATCCCTTCCTGTTTACATTTTAATCATCCTAAAGAAGTTGTGCATACTATTCATTATGAAGACCTCTTTCAACTCTTTCAACGACGCTCATTGGATGTGCAGATTATGATGTTATGGACTCTTTAAGTACCATACCCTAACAACGTTATAATAAACTACGTGATCTGCATTTGAATATATCCATGCATGTTTATTTTGCAGGTCTGTAGCAAAATTTTGCCTTAAAAACGAAATAGCAATTTTGACTTCTTGGACCCCATCTTGGTAAATGAGACAACATGCAAAGCCGGTCTCAAAGATCCCTATGTCTCAGCAAGTTTGAAGACTAAGTTTGAAAGAATGTTCTCAGTCTAGAAAACAAACGCACTGCTAACCTACAATTGCGAGTATGTGTTCTCAGCCCTTACTTAAGTGTTTTTTCTTGATATATCATTCAATAACAT
Organism: Microstegium vimineum; assembly: GCA_022036555.1. NCBI lineage: Eukaryota > Viridiplantae > Streptophyta > Magnoliopsida > Poales > Poaceae > Microstegium > Microstegium vimineum. The sequence continues at coordinate 15,266,420 of CM039119.1, forward strand.
GAACTTTGTGATTGCAGCAACCATTACGTCCTCGTAGATATAAGTCTTAAAAATTCAACTATCGAGGTGTGGGACTCAAAAAAGAAGCCACTTAAACTTATCGAACCCCTAGTCAAAGTGCTAAATATGTAAGTAAACCCAATATCACCACACTTTTCAATCATATATGATATTGTAATTAATAATGTCCTCAGCCTTCACACTTCATTTACATTGTTATATAGAATGAAGGCGTTACCTGATTGGAGAAATGTGGAGCCTAAGATGCAAAAGAAATGGAGAGAACCATTCAGAGTGAAGTATATGAAGAAGATAAAGACCCTAGATCAACCAATGGGGAACAACGAATGCGGGTTCTATGTGATGTGGGCAATGCTTTGCTACTTTAGCGCAAAACTAGGAGTAGGAGATGGCATAGTACGTACGCGTCTCATTTTAATTCTATTGTTTTGTCTTACGTATGTGCATCTCAATATCATCTTGTATCAATTTACAGCGCAAAGATCAGAACCACAACAGGTTGCTCGATTTTGAGATAAGAGGATTTCAAGAGGAGATAGTAGCTCTTATTCTGGACGAGATAGTGTATAGAAAAGGATCTCTGTCCATTGTGCAGAGTGAGAACTTCAAGAAGATCCACGGAAAAGACAGCCTTGAAAGGCTATTGTAATGCGACATTTAATTCGATACTTTAAGTTTTGTTTGGATGTTTTGTAATAATTATTATAAATGTGTGATGGGTTTGTATTGTCGCTAGTCCACAACCACCTTCAATTCACATCGATATCAAATGGTTCGATAGCAAACACCTCCACGACCTCTCACCCCACCACCTCTACCATAAACCCTAAACCCCAAATGAAAATAAAACAATTAAAAAATGCAATTCTAAAAAATAATATCACTGTCAGTTCAATTAAAACCGACAGTGATGGCTCTAGCATCACTGTCGGTTGGTGTCACAAACCGGCAGTGATGACTCAAGCATCACTGCCGGTTGGTAACATGAACCGGCAGTGATGCTTGAGCCATCACTGCCGAAGTGTCAGTGCCGGTTCAAAAACTGCCACCGAAGGGGGGTTTTGAACCGGCATTGTTTGCCTGTTCTGTAGTAGTGTAGCGCCAATTTCTACTCAACAGTTTTGGCCATACACATATACAAATTAAAGTAAAGAACAAATGTGGAGGAATTTGATGATAAGATGAGACATGATGTGATCTATCTAAAATAGTGCATCACAAGGAATAGAAAAGAATGCTAATATCCGTATTTAGCACCTAGAGTTTATTACTTTACAAACTCGGTTAAACTATCTAATTGATGAGGAAATCACATTTAAATTGTATGACATATGTTATTTAATGTATAAATATGTAAGAAAGTTTATAAACTATTTTATTAGAACAGGAACACAAGTAAAACAATTAAAATTTGCAAAAAAAAAGTATATAATAATATAAAATATTTACTTTGACTAAAATTTAGTAGCCATCCTTCATGTTAATTCTCACTAGGAACATCAAGAAAAAAATATATAAATTCTCATAATAGCAATTGGATCTATTTTTTTAGTAGACTCCAGTTATCATCATCAATAATAGCAATTGGATCTATTTTTTAACAACAAAATTGTCCAACTATGCCCTTATAAAGAATGCAAGGTAACCCCTTAATTTTGAATCATTATGAAAGATAATTCAAAAGAATCCACTAAATTTGCACCTAAATGGCTCACTTCTTTCATTATGAAAGATACATTAAAATAAATATAATCACTAACTTTGCGACTAAAATACACACTTCTGCTAGAATAAATGTTTCATATTATTATAAATTACCCATACATGGGATTAGGAAAGATAGTGTAAAGTAACCCCTACGTGGGCATTCAAATTACCATATATGCATTATGAAGTACATTATAAATTAACACACTAATCCAAATTACCCACCTTAGCCATCTTACAAACAAAAAAATACAAACATATGTTTTGATTTTTCATACAAATACAAAAATAAGCTAACAAGAAGCATAATTGTAAGTTCCACCATGTAGAACACGTAAATAACTAAATATGTACAAATTAGATAAATATTTGTTTTTCCCCTTTATTTAATGGCTTATGAAGTGTGTAATGATGTTCCCTTAACAAACTACATAGCAAAAGAAAATATAATTAACTTTAAGTTATATTAATATTAATAATCCATGATACATAACAATTGTCATAAGTTATTATTCTATATAACTTTATAAGGCTTGACTAAAAAAATTATGTCTTATCTAAGTTAATTTTAAGCACTCTATATTTTATAAAAGAATGCTACTACAAATAAAATTATACATGAGGGTCGTGGTGAAATATGAAATGACTATTTATACTATTGTAAGAACCATGAGAGGGACTAGAACCTATAATATATTTTAGTAAAATAATTTCTAAAATTGTGAATAAAATATGCAATAAGCTTTAGGGGTTCAACTTAACATATGATAAATATGATAAAAATAATTGCAATATCTATATTAAAAATTAAATTTAAAGTATAGGTTCATGATGGCACACAAAGGTATGCAACAATACAACATATAACATAAGCTTAGATTTGTACTAAATAAGTTTCGCGTTAAGAGAAGCATATACGATGTAAATAGAGGCAGCAAATAGAGCATTCATGTTAATTCTTATGAGTGCCACTAGAAAAAAGGATAAACTTAGAAAAATAAAAAAAAGCATTCCATCAATTATGTAGACTACAATTGTCATTGATAATAATAACCATAGGATATAAGCTATTTTCTAAATAATTACCCACCACTATAAAGATGTAAATCAATCTAAGGTAACCAATGAATCTTTATTTAAGTTACTTATGCCATTAAGAAACATGTTCTATATATGTTTATATATTATCCAATCCTATTAATGTCAACATGTTAAATTTATTAATGTAAAGAGACTTATTGTGCCATTATGCATATATCAAATACACATGCATGCAAGAGAGAGAAAGAAATTTGTTATGTTTCAGCAATCCTAAAAAATAATTCCTACATTAATGATACTAAAAAATATTTAAAATTATTGATAACCATGACATTAACTGAAAATTTTCTTAGTTTATTGATAGTATAACCATTACTGCAAAAATCACACTTCAATAATAAAATTCAAACATCTTGATGGGCAAGGAGGATAGTGCAGGCTACATGTGGCTATATCTCTGTGTCATTTGGGATTGCTTTGGTGCAAGTAGTCATTGAGTCTTAATATTATATTCTCTTGAGATTATCATTGCTACCCATCAAAGATATCATGTCAAGCTCTAAACTGATCTTAAGCAACTTTGTTGTAGGTTTAAAATGACTATTCATGCCATTGCAGTACTTAAGAGTGCAGACTACAAGCTAAAGTCTTTAGTTTCAAAAGTACAAAAGGAGTCCCAATAAAAGAATAATAAGCATCAAAGTTTCAACTTAATTTGAGGACTAGAACAATCTACAACAATCGAAAGGGTAATAATTGAAAATCAAAATTCAGATTTGTAAAATATAAGATATGAATGGAAAATATATAGCTCAATAAATCATAAGTTTATAAAAAACTATAATATATGTTATGTCTACAGATACCTATTGTATTACAAAATGAACAAAGTGAAAACAATATAGTTTAATATAAGTAACTTTTATTATTAGATACATTAAACAATAACTAATGCTTATATCCCTTATAAGATTCTAACTCGTGCGAGAGCACGAGTTGATGGACTAGTACGTTCTAATTAAGAAGCATGTCAATTATTCAATGTGACTAATTACAAGTGTTTGATAGCTTTGTACTTACAGTTTTGCGTGTTGTTTGCCAAGAGCTTACCATTTAGACCATGTACTACTACACGAAGCTCGCCATGATGGCAGAGTCCCAAGCGGGAAGCCCCAAGGAATGGGATGGTGCCGCAATATATATAGAGAATTGCTCCCTCATGATAGATGGCACAGAGTCCAATGCGGGAAGCGACAAGGAATGGGATGGTGTCGCGCTGCGTTGTGTAATACAGTGCATTCTTTTATGTTCTCTCTTAATCGAGGATACATATATGCTCTCTCTTAATTTGCTTTAAAATTTTTAGATTATACTATATTACAGGAATACAGGACAAAGGGAGTATACTGTTTGCTTGCTTTCATCCACCAAGACTTGGACATTTATTTTTTATTTTTTATTTTTAAAAAGACAATGTGCTACTTCATTTTTGTGTGGCATTTCTCTTATATGATTGTAATGTTTATGTTCAAGATATTTGTCATGGGTTCCCTTATTTCCATCCTTTTTACCCTATACCTTTTGCTAAAATATTGTGACGTACGTAGACATTGTCAGGACATATTGCTTTTTATGTTTATAACCACAATGAATTCAACAGATGTTCTGCATTATATTTTTTGAATAATAATTACTTTTATTGCAATACTAAGCTCAGGTTTCAAGATAATCAATTGATAATTGAACATTACATATAAATATATTTCATAGATGTGTGTGGTTGTATGTGCATTCTTATTTCCTCAAAAAGATATTGTTAATTCTTTGTTATAAACAATATCGTTTTTTATAGACATGTACGTGTCACACGTGCATGTACACTATCTAGTTATTACATGAATGACAAAAGTGTAAAAATAAATATGTTGCAAAAGTTATATAAATGGCGTGTGCCTTTATTTGGATGATAGGTTATGATACTGAAATAATGGGCACCTAAACTATAGCCTTGCTTTGCAGGTTATATATATATATATATATATATATATATATATATATATATATATATATATATATTCAGGCTCTAAATAATTGTACTTAATTGATAGTGTAATACATTTTTGTAGATATATATTACTGCTCATGAGCATGCTTATGTACTGATGATAGAGCATACATGTCTCAGGGGCGAAGTATGCGTAAATGATGACTGAAAGTGAAAGTTGGACCTTGCAAGTAGGCGAAGTTTAGCAGGTGTAGTTCACTCTTGCACTTGTAGGATTTCATCGGTTTTGGACCCTGCAAATGCTGGTGCTAGCGGAGCCATTCGTTATCATGTATGCCATCTTTCTTTTTGCATTGCCAATGCAAGCTATCGCTATCATCACTTGCCCGGCCATTTCCAACTGATGATGTCCATTGTTCATAACCTGTGTGGCCCAATCCCCAATGAATGAATATCACTGACGGCGTGACTCGTCGCGATCAATGATGAAAACCGCGCCCGCCTCTGGATCGTTAGTAGCTAGCTAGTGTACCCATAGATGAATTGTCCACCATTTTTAAGGTCGTGTGTTGCTTATTAACGTCTTTAATTTGCTTAGCACGCACTTAATTAGCGATCGAGCATCGTCAGCGCCATTAACCATGCGATGTCCACAGTAGTTCATGCTCAGAGCACGTGGCCACCCGTGGCCTCCACAAGACAAGATGCTGCTGCTGGATCAGCATTGACTTTTGCATAACTTAACTTCACAAAATGGTAAATCCATGCGATAAGCTGCAGATGACGACTCATGATCAGTTTGCACAATAAGATAAAGATAGATAGTACTTCTTCTAATCAGGGGGAAGATGCTACCAACTGTTGCAGGTCACATCCTGTCGTGTATAAATATGCATAAAAGTGTGACAGAGACGATAATACATACACACATTCCTATGGAGTATGGACACTTGGAGAGCTAGCAATAGCAATTATATACTTGTATGCACCAATAGCGTAATGTGTCGTAGCTCCAATAAGGTGTCCTCATCAAATCTGACTTCTCACGGGATTTACTGTAGTACACTCAAATGACTGTGAACCGTTCATTTATTTCGGTCGAACGGTAATGATCGCATAGTAATAGATGAAATGTATATTTATTTAATTTTTTATTTTATAAAATAAGATGAATAAGGAAATTTTAGACATAAAAATCTTTTTATAGATTTGATTTATGCATGCATGCATGATGTAACTGATATAGTAAATCTCTTTATCTTATAACTTTATACTTGATATATTTTGTTACCATATAATTTTGTATGTAACTTTATATACTTGATTTTGTACGTGATAGGATTTGTATGTGTAACGCGTATGGTTAGCGTGCTCGTCCCTGCACGTTAGATGTGGTCAGCGTGCATGTGTGCGTGTGTGGTTATCGTCTATGTAGTCAGCGCGTGCCACTTTTTTCGTACTTACTCAACCGTCACAAGCATTAGTACTTTCTTGTATGAATTTGATCAACTTTAAATTTTATTTAACTCTCCAAGAAATAACAATATTTTTTCTTAACCGAGAGTAACCAATTTTATATAAATGCAGTGCTCATATACGTAGGAGAAAAACAAAATTGGTTTTTGACTTGACACGCTAGAGGAATTGGCAGGTTTTTTTTTTCCTCCCGTGATTACAGATTAGGGGAATCTGAGCCGATGTAAAATGATTTTTTCTCCCGTCATCAGAGGAATCATCGGCAGGTTTTATTTTTTTCCTAGATTTTTTAATTTATTAAGTAACTCATAAAACCTAAAAATTCAATGGTTCAAATTAATTTGAGATATTACCTCCTAGGAGGTAAAGGGTGTACCTTAGCATTGCCTACTTCTCACATCATATCCAAGTAACTTTCAATATTTTTTGACTCAATAAATATGCACGCTGAGTCGCTGACACTGCGCTTGTGCGCTTCTCTATACTACTATTAACAAAGGACCAACAACCAAATTTCCATGCTAGAATGTTTTCAGATTTCGCCAATTATTATTCTTTTGCTATCATTTTTCTTTAGAAAAAAAGGTTTTTGTATCATTTTGACCTAAAATCCACAATAATTAAAAATAGTGCCATTTAACATCTCCACTTTATTTACCTGAGAATATATATGATGTCCACCTTAGTTCATCCAAAGAGACGTGGCCAACTGTGCCGCCGATTGGATCATCCACATTGACTTATGGATAACTAATCTGCAAACATGCATTGATGAGCTATGCTACAGAGTCGCATAATTTGCACAGTAGGATAACCGAGATCGAGAAGAAGATGTGAGTGCAGGCGTGCAGCAACAGGCCATTATAGTAGTGTACAGATTCTTTCAGGTCACATCCTGTTCGGTTTACATATGAAAAACAATGTGAGCGAAGATAATATACAGAATGATGTAATCATAGACAGAATTAATAACAACGTACTCATGAAGTCTAAGAACTAGTAGCAATTATATATATGGATGCAAGAATAACCTAATTAATGTAGATGGAATGAGATGTCGCCATTAACTCTGACCTTATGGATTCATTAACTTCAAATATCTGAGAGAAAATTTATATTCGGCCCGTTTGTTTGATTGTTTTGGTGGCTGATAAACCGGCTGTGGCTGTTTTTGGTTGTTTTTTTTATGACAGAAAAATATTGTTTCGGTGGCTGATAAGCTAAACGAACGGGGCAATTATGCACATAACTACATATACATACATGTGGGTCCGGGGGGTATTTATAAACTGTCGAAGAACCAAAACAAGTACTAGCTAGTTGCTTTAATTTAGCTTGCACATGTGTAGTAGATAATATATAGATAAAAAATTCAGTGCTCTACCGTATATCTCTAAATTGATCTATTTTCAACTTGTACCACTAACATATTATATATATTATTCAATTATTGGCGAATTTTGTTTTTAGGCGACTATCTTGTTGTCGCAAGCTAACTGGTTGTTTGTATCAGTTCCAATCCACATATAGATAAACATAATGTAACATATCTGTTATGGCTACCATAAGTCATTTCAAAGTGTAGTTGATATTTCAACCTCCAGGTACTGTATGTGTATCTTGAAAACAGTGGCGGATCTACAGACATATGCTAGGAGGAGGGATTTTTTTCTTACTTATTCTATATTTACCTTCTTTTTACATTAGGGATTACAAACTTGTAGCAGGGGTTTAATTTAGGAGGAGCTCCATACATTAGGCGTCCTGGTCAACCCGGTGCTAGACCGCCCCTGCTTGGAAATGAATTGAAAGAATAAGACATCTAATGGATCATGTATGGAGCTCCTCCTAAATTAAACACCTGCCGCAAGTTTGTAATCACTAATGTAAAAAGAAGGTAAATATATATATAGAAAATAGCACCAAGAGCTTTAAATAGTTATTTAGAGCGCCGCTCAGCCATCAATCACTGCAACAATAAAAGACCAATTATCAGCGAGCCCCATTCCCACAATGTAAATGTTAGTACTATTCTCATCCCGCAACCGTAAAAGTACTTAGAATGAGGCGCTTACTGATGGCTAGACTTTTATGGTTACGAGATAATGAGTAGTAACTTTATGGTTGCAGATTTGGTTATTTAGAGTGCAATGAGCTAAATAGCGGTTATCTACAACTTTGGTTGGGGTTGTTTCTTTGTCTAAGATCGTTTGAAAACTTTAAATTTAAAATGTGTGAAATTCCAAAGTAATTTATTTTCCTTGCATAGATGATTTTCAAATGAAACATTGTTAACTACAAATTTGTATAACTCTTTGAGATCTATATCTTTATTTTTTATCGTTTCTCCGTCCTAGATAGTTTGAAAAACTCAAATTTTAATATGCAACTCCTATTTTCAGAGACAACTCTATTTATATATGCAGCCACCTCTAAAATCAATTTCTACTGTTTCTGAAAATCATTTTTTAGAAACGACTAGAAATAGATCTGTCTCTAAAACTAGGGTTGTAGAAAATAATGACCTTCTACAAATGCATTTGTAGAAGCTGCTCGGTTCGGATGCTACTAGTGAGGCGGCTAGAGGTTGAGCCATCTCTACCAAAAAAAAAAGGCCTCCGTGGCTGAAAAACAATTTTGTAGTAGTGATCGACTTGCCTATACTGAGGATTGGATTGTAGTCAGTGGTTGTTAGAGGAGCTTTGAACAGCATGAATCATATCGTCAACCAATTGTTTGTTCTGGTCTAATTAAGAAAAACAATTATTGTTTAATTTCTTCATCCCAAGGGCCGTCTTCTGTTCTGCTACAAGAAACGACTTACTTTTGCATTGCACATTATATGATCAGGAAGGAACGAATGCAGATGCCATTCATGCACGGCAGCAGGTACGGGATATTTTACTCTACCAATTCTTGGAGGGCACATCCTGTCGGCCGTATAAATCAAAACAATGTGTGACTGCAATATTAATATGCATATGCTAGACTCTTGGACTAGCAAGCAATTAATTATATGCACACATATAATCTACTACTACTAGCTAATGCGTTGGTCCAATGAGGTGTCATCGTTAGCTCTGACTTCTCATATATAGGTTTAACTATTTCAGAGAATAAACTCTGCACATGAATGCACACACACAGGGTATACTAAAAAAACTTATCATTTTAGAAAACGGCACAGTCTCCAAATTGTTACTTTGACCGCTTATTTTTTAAAAAAATATTTATTGAAATATATAATATATGTATATTTTTATGAAAGTATTTTTCAAGACAAATCTATTAATATGATTTTCACATTTTTAAACTCAACAACTTAAAAGTTATTTATGATTTATATTACCAATGTTTGACTAAAACATTGTCCTAAACAACAAGTTTTTTGAGTATAGAGTGAGTACATAATTCGTTGACAAAGTGAATTAAAGCACATTTCCGTGCCAATGTTTAACAAAGGACCACCATCTTAATAAAATGGAGAATTATCTATTTATAGGCGGCTAGCTAGCTTGTTATATATCACCACTAATATTCTCTTTGAAGAAATTTTTTTTGTTATCTTTGTAATCTATATGTCCACCATTATTCAGATTAGTATTATTTGGCATCTCCACTAATGTTCAGCAACTCTTAGACCAACCCAATTGAAGGTTCCATTTTGTCCTTTCCAGTACGTTTCAGGTCATGTAGAGTGCTTTGAATTGATCCATCAAGGAAAAAACAATCCCACCAATGTATAATTTCATTTTATTGTTCATAGGCTGGCCACAATATTTAATTGCAATGCACATGGATTGGGTGTAGTTGAATGAAATCAAACCTATGGCCCTAATGCCGGTTTAAATAGGTTTCAAGCTAAGTTTCAAATTAATTAATGAAGTCTTTGAAAGAGTGTATACCTAGTTTTATCTAGAAGAATTCCATCCCCTCTCTCTTGGCATTCCACAATCGAACGGACCTAGGGGTGGGGTTGGTGGCAATGAAGGGTGGTATGCATGTAGCGGGTGAAAACAGTCAGGAGAAATCTCGTTGTATTTCGTCCTGATTTTTACATTTAACCTGCTCAAATTCGAATTGATTGTCATTTTGACTGTCTGTTTTATTTTTCTATTTTTGGTAAATATGAAAAACAGGACAAATACTATATGGCTGTTTTTTCGACCATTTTCACTTGTTCCATTTTTTGCCAGGATATTTTGTTTTTATCCACATAGCCGTTTTAGCCCTATGCTATGACTTATGATCTTGCACTCTTATACTCTTGTCATCTCATGGACCGTACTGTATGCATGGGAATGTGTGCTGATGTGGTTCAAAAAAGAAAATTGGCCAAAAAGAGAGGAAAAGGGAATAAACTCTTTTTGCATTTTTATCTAGGGCTTGTAAACTAATTTAATTCAAGTGATTTTAAATCAACTCTCCCAAGTCAAACAAAACACCAATGCTCTAGCATAAATGCAACAAACATATTTGTATTCTTATATTGTGATCCATACCATATTTAATCTAATGAATTTTTTTCCTAATAAATTGAGAATACCCAAACAAAGCTAATGAGATTTATCCAAATTTTTGGGTGTCAGACTTGGATATTATTACAACTAACAAAATTCTAAAATATCAATATAAGAAAAATAACTCAAACACATTGGGACTTTACGTCAAGAAAAACATATCTAAAAAATACAAATTTCTAAGTACATTTCATTTGTCCATGCATTATCTAAACCCTAATCTATCCAAGCATTCATCCATTCATCTGGGGAGGATGAAGTAGGAAACTTCATCGCTATGGGGAGAAGTCTAGGTCAGGGAGGTGGATTCGTGATATGGATCAAGGGTCATGGAATTGAGCTGAGGAAGGAGACGACAAAGATGAGGAATGGTAGCATGTGCTTTGATCAAGTTTGGGACAATAGAAACAATGATACCTAGTTAGTAAAGAGGGTCAACAATAAGGACAAGGGCTGGTGATGTTCGTGGCTGTGTCAGGGACATGCGAAATGGACAATGGTACGGTGTGTACATGGTTGTGGAAAGGGATCGACCAGGAGACAGAGGGGCCATGCACATAGTCGACGAAGGGATTCATGACAAAGAGGAGGGATGTTCTACAATTATCAACAAGGAAGGAAGAGGGTCCATGTGCAAATAGGGATGAGCACTATGATAAAATGGGCCACACATGGCCAGGGATATGGATATAAGGGAAACAACATGGGATTGTGCAACAAGGAGACACCGGTTTTGTGAATGGTTAGGGTTTAGGAGTGTTCCCACTTATATTGTTAGGACTAATTTGTAGTATGAGAACTTGCACCTAGATTAAATAAAATAGATAAAAAGTGATGTTTCACTGCATATCTAGTGAAGAACAAAGGTTATATGCTTCTATTCTAGTGCCTACTAAAAATATGTAGTCAAAGCCAACTTAGTGAATTTATGTTCCTAATGTGTTGAATAATTATCTTGTGCACAATGTTAGCAATCCTTAGTGAAAGGGCCTAAATGTTTAGAGGGTGTGTGTGGATTTAGGGTGAATGGACATTTTCAACAACTAAAAAACTAATGATAGAATACCTGGCTTCTCACACAGATCTTGAAATAGAGGTAAGAACCTTGCCTTCAATGATGATCATCATTCAATTCTAACTTCAAGTCAACCCTTCCGGCGATGTTGAAATCTAGATCCATAAAGTAACGGGCAAGGGACCACTCCCCAGCGATCAAATTCGACTTTGGCACATATGTAGCGGAATGAGCCATAATGCCCCTATGAGGATAGAAATATTCTTGGAATCTAGGGTTAATATGGGGGCATTACGGTCCATCTTATGTAAAAGAGGCACTGTAAATAGTGCCTATCATGAATAAAGAAGAGGAGGAGGCCTATTTATTTGCTTCCCCTAGATGTAGATCCTCCATCGTCCCTCGCTCATGCCTTCCACCTCATTCGCTTTTTGGATAGCTTATCTCACTAGTCATCTAGACTCTTCATTTTATAGAGTCTGTTGGAGTAATCTAGTGTTATCTATTTTAGAGATAACTAAATCACTAAATTTGGCTAGTATTTTTAGAGTCTTTTGGAGATGCTCTAATTCCCAGCTACTTCTCTGCAATCATCAATTTCCCAAACCGTGTTCACGTAACCAGACAACCACAGTGGGTGAAGCAAACACCGTTTGAGTGCTTGGACACCCATCGTGACTGTGACGTGTGAGAAAAAAGGTTGCCACCGTGTAAAAATTGCATTACAGGAAAGGAATTGACCCATTAACAATTTACATTCGGCAAACACTATGCATACTACTCACTCGTAACATCTAAAGCCTGCCGTCCCCCCTCATGAAGATGATACACGTACATGCATCCGATTGCAAAATGCTAGTTGGAGCAGCCATCTACGAGAGCAACTGGCTATATATAAATATATACCCAAAGATCACAAGGCGGTGTCTTTGTAGCTAATTATTAATTATTGGCTACTACTGCGGCAGAGGGATGTCCGCCAGGTCCTGCCGAAACGGCACGGGTTGGTTGTCCTCCTCGGCCTCTCCAGCCGCCTTCTCGGCGTCGACCAGCTGGGTGGAGTCGGCGACGAAGGTGACGACGGTGTCCTTTCTGAAAGTGAGGTAGATGACGGCGACGACGTAGATGAGCATGAGGGGGAAGACGAGGAGGCCGATGAGCACGTTGGCGTATTTGGGGAGGGAGTTGTGGATGAGCCAGCCCACGAAGCTGGTGCTCAGGAAGTACATGTTGATGCCGATGAGCATCAGCCCCAGCAGCCACGAGAACACGATAATCTGCAAATCAAATCAAATGAATTTGATTAGTTATATATGGCTATAGATCGATCTGGCCGGTTTTTCCATTCATTCATGCATGCACATGCATGCAACCGGTTTGTTTTATTTGTTCAGCATGTGGACGTACACTGCAGGCAGGCATGTGATGATGAGCCCGGCTGGCCGTATATGTATTACTGTATTATTGATGAAGCAGAGCGAGGCGCAGAGCATGCATGCAGCATGCCGGTCGATCGATCGATCGATCGAGAGAAGTGATCGAAGATGCATGCATGCATTATTTTTGTGCTCACCAATGCAAGAAGGCTAGGTGTGGTCATACACAGTACATGGTAATAGTTGATGTGCATTGTGTCGGGCATCTCAAAAGCTAGGCTACAAAAAGTGCAGACAACGCTTGCTTGCTTGCAACTGTTGATGGGTCCAAGGACGACACGTACGTAGTTTTCTTTTTCTGTGATGATCGACGTACGCAGTGAGTGAGTGATCGAGTGAGTGAGAGAGTGCTTACATAGATGGAGTTCTTGTGGGGCCCCATCTTGCTCTTGCTGCTGCTGAACTTGAGGAGCGGGATGAGGGCGAACGGCAGCTCAAAGGACAGGATCATCTGGCAAAGCCAAAATTAATCACTAATCATTTGATATATATAAGATCTTGTATACTACATATGGAATGAAGAAGCTCTAGAAAAGATGAGTATCAATTATTGCGCACTTTTAGATCGATCATAAGTAAATATATATATAAGGTAGATGTTGTTGGTGCCTTATTTTAAACCACCAGATCTATATATCTACCTACTAGAATTAGACACGTGCAATGCTAAGCTACTTTGATATGGAAATGGAATAGTAGTGGACAGGCCACTGCAGGTGGCGATGTGTGTGTTTGTGATGATGCGATAATGATAAAATAACGCACCGAGGCGATGATGATGAGACGTCCGGCGCCACTGGAGCCGCCGATGATGGAGACGACTAGGCTGGGCGCAATGGCGATGCAACGTGTCATCAGGTTCCTCAGCCACTTCTTCATCCTGATGTCCAGAAACCCCTGTACGTTCGTGCGTGCGTGGAAATAATTGAAAAAGGTTAATTATAAAGCTTCTTTTCCAGCGCGAAATTAAATGCTAGTTGAGTTGACATGGGACTTAAAGTGCATGCGTGTTTGAATATGAACAGTATACATATTATGAATAATAAATGTGAGAGTTCTTGGTTTGTCTTCTTTGAGCGTCCTTAGCTAGGTTCCGTGACTCAAAAGGTTACTATGATTTTTCTATTCTACAGTACATGATTTCATATATATGAATATGACCCTGAATTCTTGTTTTAGTGTTTTCATTTTTTTTTAGACGCGCCAACAAGTCAAACGCAAGTTGCTACCAAAATATATATATATATACTCCTATACTGTACTTATTAGCACAAAGTAATTTAGAGGAGATAGATACCTGCATGATGTACTGGCCGGAATAGGTGCCTGTTATGGTGGAGCTCTGCCCAGACGCCAACAGCGCCACGCCGTAGACGATCGCACTCGACCTGCCCAGCACGTTCTGCAGTGCACAAAAAAACAAAATCAAATCATTTAAGAAACAAATGAAATGCATCCACATATGCGCAATGGTTAATTAATTCATTCATTCGACCGTAACAGCTAGCGATGTGTAGTGTGTAGTGTAATGAATGAAATCAATAGCAACTTGGCAAGAAGCAGACGTGCGTGCCTTGAGGAGAAAGGAGGAGGAGTCGAGCGAGAGGTCGCTGCACTTGTCGGCGTCCTCCGCCGAGAGGTTGCCGGAGAAGCAGACGGTGCCGGAGACGGCGATGACGGCGATGTTGATGAGCAGCGCCACGAACAGCGCGAAGCCGCTCTCGTAGAGGAAGAACCTGCACGCGTCCTTGATCCCTCTCACCGACGACGGCGTCTTCCTCGACAACACCAGAGCCGAGTGCAGGAACAGGTTGTGCCTGCAGAAATTCATTGTTTTTTATCACCGAGGTCAAAGATTAAATTATTTACTACTGTAATTTGACTTGCTGAAACGATATGATCGACAAGCTAGCTAGCTAGCTAGAGAAACTATTTCAATCTTTAATTTGTTGTAATCGTCCACTGTCCACATCATCAGAGCTAGCAAGTTATGTACAAATTAATAACAAAACAAAGTTCTTGGCAACTGCTACTGATGATATGCATGCATGTGGCCGGAGCTCTGACGACGGCAGTTTCCCTTTTTCAGTTTTTCTTGAACCCATTGACCTGGCTGCTGGCAGCACCGGCAGCAATGGGCGGCCAATTAATGGATAATGATAGTAATCAGAGTTGATTATATATTGCTTACGGCATGACAAGTGCTCCAAGGAGGGCAATGGCGTCTGCGGTGGCGCCGTCGCCCTTGAGCCTTGGGATGAAGAGCCCCTTGATCACCTCCACCGCCGGCGGCTTCACGATGCTCAGCTCTCCGAAGAAGCACGCCGCCATGACGAACACCAGCATCGAGATCAGGAACTCCAGCTTCCGCACCTGTCGTCGTAGTTACAAGAAACACAGCACATGCATGCATTATTAAGCAACTACAGTAACTAATAGCCGATTACTGTAGTGTCTATATATATATATATATATATATATATATATATATATACACACACACAACACACATTTTATATATGTTTTTTAAAGTGTTCCCTAAAAAACCTTAAGTGTGGGCGGCAGTTAAATACCCCGTATCTTTGTAGGCCCAGGAGCAGGAGAGTGCTGGAACCGGTGATGAGAACCCCCACCCACACGGGGATGTGGAATAACAGGTTGAAAGCGAAGGCTGTCCCTATAACTGCAACAAAAATGTATGAATAAAAATGTCAGTAGGCAAAGAAAGCGACATGATGGGTTAGAGTATATATTCTTTACTAGGTCCTTGCAAATTCCTCCACTGCCGCTATTGATCACTTCACATGATAAGACAATCCGGCGTATACGTCAATCATATCTAATGGAAGATTAATTACACATTTTGTATGCTACTATCCTAATACGGTCTTGAGTTTATTAGCATGCAAATATATATATGTTAGATCCAAAGACTTTCTGTACCTTTGATTTGGAGATTAACAATAATAATAATAGAACAAGTACCTAATGTAATGTTCATTCTCTCCTTGTCATTCAGCAGCTTAACTAAACAAAACTAACGTACAACCACCGGTACCAGGTCAAAATATGCCCTTCATTTTCATCAGAAATATTACTTATGATTCCTGTTTGTCATGTTGCTTCTAACCTTCTGGGATATCTGCAGCGATCACAGCCACCTCTGCGAGAATCCATAGGCATATTCTCACAAATTTTGGATACTCACTCTTGCATAACTCAGCTAGATGCCTCCCTGCGTTGCAATCAAATGGAATACTGACCTCCATTAGTTACTGCCAACTTTGTAATACAGTACTTTTTTTAGTAATATTTTTTAATCCACGGACGACACCGTACGTGGCGTTTCCTCCAAGTTATACTAATGAATCGAATTACCTGTCACCACTCCAAGATTAGCTGCCAGTGATTGAATGATGAGTGCGAAGATGAGACCAATGAGAATCACCCAGAGGAGCTGCAAAAGATGGAAGCCAAGCAAATGGCAAAAAAAGGCAGACATTCAGTTAGGTTCTTGCCCTCTCTAAAGTGAGCTAGGTTCTCCTTTTTGGGACCGGAGATCTTCTGGAATAAAAGTCTTGAAGATTTGATAGCTAGAGTACATATGGGTCATGGGGGCAAAATGAAAAAGTACAGAATCATAAACGGAAGCAACAAAATCTTCTGTGCTTTTAAAACGCATATTGAGAATGTACCTCGTATCGGTGATTCGCTCCAGCTTGCAGATCCGTTTCCACTGTTTCAGTTTGGGAAAAAGATTGTGAGGAAAGAGAAAAGAGAAAGATGGAAGAGAGGGAGCCAGGAGAGAGAAAGAGAGAGAAAGGTACTAACAGTTGCCAGGATCCAAGTATGCCAATGACACCATAAACCCTGGTCCAACATGAGCCAGGAACCTCTTCCATTTAGGCCCCTGAATGAGGAGGGAACAAAAGGAAAAAACTTTAAACAAGTGAAATGAGCATCACCTTCTCTTCTTATCCACCGTTTTAAACTGTTTTCCCTAGTCGATCTAGCTTGTCTATAGAAACCTTACAACGAACAAATAGCTAGCTAGCTAGACAGTCAAGTAAGTAACCTTCATCACCTGATCACTGCCGTCAAGCTTCTCCTTAGATTCTTCCTGCACTACATTAGCTCTCCAGCTCCTCGCCTTGTCATTATCCGGAGCTTCCCTCTCAATCTCCATATGCCTAGCTAGCTAATTTCCTAGAGGAGTCGTTAGTTGTCTGTCAACTCTGAACTCTCCCAAAGATGTTGCTGAGCAGAGTGGAGGTAGCTAGCGGTGTCCTCCTCTTGCCACCCCCCTTGGCCATCTTATATACACCACAATGCAAGTGTGTGCAGCTAGCCGTATGGTGTGGGGGACCGTTCACAAACTAAAAAATTGTGGGCCAAGTTTTAATTTGCCTGCTGAATGCTGATATAAACATACACACACAAGAAAGCTCCATTTGGCATCTCTTACGCGCAACACAACAAACAACATTGGATGGCCATGGGATAGATGGACCTGCTTCCTTTTACTGCTCAAGTTTGTTTATCTCAAGTCACTGTCACAGAACCTAGGTTCATCTTGAGGAAAGACAGCTTTCCAATTTGCCAGCAAAACCATCTCTTTGCGGCTAATATTTATATATGTATACACAACTAGTTACTCACAACAAAAGGCTTCTGTTGAATTATCATTTTAATCTGCATCATAAACCTGCAGTTGCTGACTAGTTTTCTTTAATTTGTGTAGGTGTTGACGAACCTCTTGTACACGTAGATGTGTGGACGATAATCGTGTCGTGTAAGCACAGGCATAACGGCTGTAATTAATTTAGCTGTCTGCTAGTATGCCAAGGTATTATTTTGGCGCAGTTTTAACTTTTTCTTTAATATGGCTTATGAACAAAACCCAAAAGCTATAACAAACTGATATCTAATAACCTTCTGTATTTAGAAGTGCCATATGAAAGTCGAACGCTGCAGTTGGAGGAGTAGGAGCCAAAGTCTTATGTGGCATACTGTTTTGAGGTGCATCTGCGAACACATGGTCGATAAGTACCTATGTAGTTCAGCTTTATGATGAGTGAGTTGTCAATATGAAGCTATTTCAGGTTGAGCGTGTTGAACTAACCAACTGCAAAAAACAGTGTTCGGCATGTCTCTTGACTTGTGTTGCGCAGGTCAAGAGCTTGTAGGCGGTAATCAATGGTGAGGTGGAGGTCAAATGGAGGATGGGCAATGCCGATGGATCGGGAGCGGTGAAGGGCGGACATGAGGCTTGGACTGAGGGACCGGAGGGCAGAAGGACTAGTCACGATAGCTGACACTTGGGGCATCGACCAGTGCAAGAGCACATGGAGGTGATTGTATTGACCAAGTCAAGACGACGGTCGATCAAGCCGAGTGCGAAGGTTTTAAGGACTTGGTGCCCGGATGGTCGAGGACTCGGTGGTACATGTCAAGAGCGGGGGACGCGTATGGAGTATGCTACTCGCGAGCAATTTGGTAGTTTGGGCCTCAAAATCATCGGTCGGTGGCCAGTTTATGGTTTTGGTCTCAAAACCTGGATAGAGCTTTCGAGAAAGTGAGGATGGGACGTGGTGGAATCCTGTAGGATATGTCGAGGCGATGGCAAGTCCAGATAGAAAGCAGGATCGTCCAATGGAGATAAAAAAAATTGGGATAAAGTTGGATCGCAATGTCTTAGCCTCTTAGGGCCAGGTGATTCTATCATGTATCAGGGGTATTTTAAAAATATCCAAATGCATCGTTAAATAAGGAAGATAGGGCTCTTAGCACCCTCACCTCTTTACCTCTTTCATTTGAATCATCTTCTTTCTCCCACCTCTCTAGCTCTCTCCCTCCCTCTAGTTTTCTTGCTTTGAGGTCCACATATGATTGGGTGAATCATTCGTGTAATTTAAACCAACCGATCAGGAATGGAGGCCTTATCCTCCTCGTGCCATGGTGGCATCGATTCATGAGATGATTGTGTCTCTGTTCATCCCATTTTTAGTTTTTCCCGTTGATGATTTTTTTTCTTGATCTCTCTATACTCTTGATCTTTTTCCAAACCGTTTGTTAGAGATTGTGCTATGAACCCTTGTGAAGCTTTCCACCAAAGAAATTAATTTTATTTAGGGGTGAGTACGCAGATCGGGCGATTTTTGTGGTTACGGTTCGTGTTTCAACCTCCTCTTGGTTTTTAATTGACACTGAATTATGTGAGACATGATTTTCATGGAGTAGCATCTTTGTTACCTTGAAAGTCTGTCCACAAAGTTTGGGATCAATCATAGTTGAAACGGAAGAGTTTCGATGATTTTCATTCATTTTGGGCTGTTTCCGGAAGCACCTAATGCGCCTTCATCGACCGGACACGCTAGACCAGACGCGCCTGTCCTAGTGGTCCAACTTCCGTTCGCTATAAAGTGCACCGGACTTGCTGCACCAAGATGTGTCCGGTGCCACGGGTCAGTGTATGGCCAGTTCTGTAGACTCGTTGTTTTGCCCATTTCTCTTTCGTCTGGATCTGAATCAAGTTCCGCTTGTTATGTTGATTCATATTCATGTAGGGAACTTGACAAGGTAATTTTGAGACCAGTTCTCCTAAGTATTTCTGTGTGAGTACTTGCCTCTTCTCTCTAGGGGCTAGGAGCTTCGCTCTCAGAGTTTCGGTCCGAGCTATCGACTTTTAGTAGATCCATTGTTCCTTTTGGTCATCACCAAAGGTAACCACTCATTCTTGGTTCATGATCTTACTAGTTTTGTATGGTTGCTTCTTGGGGTTTAATTTTGGAAAGAGTGGCCCGAATATTTCCAAGTGAAATTTGAAGCTCCCATTCACCCCTAAAGATGGACATGCAGCCCGACACGAGGCACGGTAATTTGGCCCAACCCAAGCACGACCTGGCAAGGTGGTCATCGGGCCCGGGCTGGCACGACACGGTGGAGCAAGCCATGCCTGGGCTGACCCCAGGAACGTGGGCCGGCACAGCACAACCCGGTCAACACCGACAGGCCCGGTGCCACCAACATCTCCCCGCCTCCCCCTCGCAGGCCGCATTCAGCCTAGTCTAGCACGTCGCCGCACCTTCCTCCAAATAAAAGTCGCGCCCCTCACCCCTAAACCCTAAATCTCCGTCGCACCCTCCCCTTTCCTCGCGTTGCGTGAGGCAAGTAGCCTGGACTCCACCTCCCCTTCCCTTGCGCCTCCTCCCTCTTCTTGCAGCGCCGACACACAACGCTGTGACGCTGACGCTGATGCCCGCTACGGCGCTGCCTGACGCCCCGGCCTCCAACCCCATGCGAGGTCTAAGGCCTCAAGGGCAAGCTCGCAGCCGGCCGCCGGCAATCTCCTTCCTCAGCTCGAGCAGCCAACCCCGCCAACACCTCCCCTCCCCTTCTCTTCACGGGCCTCAGGCTGGCACGACCTGCAAAAAAAGTCCGGCACAGCACGAAAATCGGCCCACAGGCCCGTGCCTGGGCCGAAGCCCAGACCTGCAGGCCTGTGAGGCACGGCGTGCCTCCTCGGCCCGGTGATCATCGGGCCGTGCCGTGCCAACCCGATGCCCATCTTCACCCCCTCTAGTCACCATCTTGATCCTTCAGCATCACAACAGGTATTATACTTTAATTGGTTCAAAAGCCAATCCACGAAACTACTTTTCTGCATCCCACAAAACCCAATTTTTTGAATGCAAAAGCCTAAGCAGACATAACGTTAATTGTTACAAGATCTCTAGTTTTGTGTTGAAGTTGCCATATGTATATATAGTTCTTATCTAGTTCTTAATAGAAAAAAAGAAAGGAGTGCCTTACTTTTTTCATATATAAGATATGCTAAATCTTGTACCAGTTGATATAGAGGGTTAGGTTTGGTTTGAAGACCAATGAAATGAAGTTGGATGAGATGGGTGTTGGGGAGTGAAGGCTCGGGCCTGACCTCCCCGCAAGCTAATGCTAACCATGGTTATTCAGAATCATCATGAGTGCAGGATCGACAATCGATCGACTAGGAACCTTCGGCGAAGGCTTGAACCCAAAGGAGTGCGCTGCAAAGATCAAAGGCCCCGACAGCGAGCAGCAAAGGCTGGTAGGAGAGCTGGTTCCCGGTGTGGCCAGGAAGCCTTCAAAAGGCGGTTTGAGTAAAGATTGCCCAGTGTGGAGGGTGGTGTTGGCAAGATCAAGCATCAGTAGCACCCATGGGAGGTCTCCATAGGCCTCGTCTTGACTTGACAAGGACCCATGGAGGAAGGCGGCAAACTTACGAGTAAACTGTAAAGACCAGATATTTATGTCTGCTGAGAGATGCTTGGATCAGAATTAATTGTTCAGTACTGTAAAGGAAGAGTCGTCGATTGCTGTATTTTATTTTCGAAAGAAATAGACACGAGCTTTGCTGTTTATATATATTTAAGATACATGAGTAAAAGTAGAGTTTCACTGTGTCAGCCGTGCACAGATGCTCAAAGGCCAGCTACGTACAAGATAACTACAGCCCACATCACTTGTTGAGAGGCTTTCTCCTCCAAAAAAAATCCGTCGGTTCCTTCCTCTCCAAACATTTCACATGATGTGGCGAAATGTAGACCCTGATCACATTTTCTTTAAACTCTACATCGCGTCATTGGAGAATGTGAGGACTAAATTCAAGAGCATATAGCTGCTTGGTGATGTTACTTAGTTTTGTCACCTATTTCGTGTACCAAAACTAAGTGACAACAAAAGCAAAGTTGTATCTATTTCTATAACGCAAATGTTCTTTATTTATGGGTAGGATAAACATATCGCATTTTTTTTAATAATACGGTGACATCTGCCCATGACGTTCTCAAGCAGGAGGGCAGCAAGATCCGAGCGGCATGGTGTTCGACGGCTGCATTTTATTAACAGGACTAGAATGTGGTTGGTCTCTGATACAATCGTCTCATCACAGACTGCATGCAAACCAAACCAATTGATGCAATCCAACATAATATAGAAACTGCTAAAATAATATATGTCATGCTCTAGCCAAACACACAGGCCACCTAGTCAACTCTACTGGCCTCAGCAGCCCAGGTGATTGTGCAAGCCAAATCCATGCCGTACCAGTGCTCACACATTTGTTGACTAAAGAGAAATCGACAGATTAGATTAGCTTCCCTGTCTATGTAGAGGCAGCTCAAAACGGGAGCTAGCAACCCGATCCACGCGGTGAAAGATGTCGGACCACGCACCTGTCTTCAGGGTAGAATCGACGACAGTCTGTTCGTACTTCTTATGCTGATAAGGTGAATTAATTCTGCAAGCACATGGAATCATTTTGGAGGGAGTATCTCATAGTATTGTATTTTTATCCTTGAGAAAGCTATATGGCTAAGTCTATTATTGATAAATCAGTTCTTTTAAATATATCACAACTATTAACAAAATTCTCTAGGGTCAATAATGTAGAGATAATAGTATGAATCAAAAGGGGATACAACATACTAAAGATAAAGATAATCAGCCATGGTATCATGTTCGCTCGAACTTATCTGTCTAGCTTATTAGTTATGGTACAATGTTTTTCTCTTATAACAAAACAACATTAGTTGGCTATTAATAATAGAAGGCCTAGAGTGAGCTTGGACAATAATGAATGAGTAAAGGTTTCACGTGAACTTATTATCTATTACCTTAGTGCAACTCCAGATAAGGTCTAGAAAGAGCTAGCAATAACTTAGCACAATCCCAAAATAATACTTCAACACTAGAACAACAAATCGTTCAAGTACCGAGGAACTGAGAGACGCGGAGTTGGAGTCAGGCTACCTACAAGGTTTGGGGTCTATTATGTTGATGTAACACGACTATCATCCATAGGGCTACCTGAACTAGTATTAGTAGGATTGGATGCAAACTCAAGTAAACTATAACATATACATCATGCCTACACTATTGATCACTAAACTCAAGCGCCATTTTAGGAACTCCCTAGGCATTCTATGGTTCACCCACCTCTAGGTCTTGTCCCGATGCCTTGGGCACCTCCTCCTGTCCTCAATGGCGTCTGGCCATCAAATACAAATGACATAAGTAAAAACATTGAACAAGAATTAAAAACCAACAAGACAAGGAAATTAGACTGCAACCCTTAGTTGCCTTATGAATTTTAGCCAAAGCCTCCTCTGCAGCCAATCAGTGGCCACCACCTTTGACCCAAAACAACTTTACAAGACAGGTGACAGCACAAGATAGACTAGCTACATGCAGCTACCAGGGTCAACATGGTGGTGTTGGGCTGCCCAAGGAAACAAATGTGATACACCAAACTTCTCAAACATAAGGGCAAGCACCTTAGCATCACTAAAAGTTCAATACATCTTGGTGGTCTACATAATATTTTAAAATCTCAACAAATTCAAATATGTCAATTATCAAGGTAGACACAAGCATAGTACTCTTGTTTTTTTATTACTCTTCTAGATCCTTCAACTCCATTTTCAATGATGCCACCTTGTCACTAAGTTTGCAATTCTCCTCCTCCTAAACCTTTAGGATATCTTGAAACTGAGCAGTCATTATGCGCTTGGCCTTTAGGCCATCATCAAGGAATGCATATAGCTCCTCTTCGTACCTTTGAGATCTTTCTCTTTAAGCTCAATCAAATTACTTGTCTTGGTCATCTTGATAGTGTGCTCAACTTTAGCCTTCTCCAAATGATTCCTAATAGCCCTAATCAATAAATTAGACTTGATGCTAGCTACCTTCATATACTTGCTCGGTGACTTTATATTTTGCTGAGTGGGCATGTACACAACTTTAGGAATGCAAAATTGCCTAAACCTCTCGATCAGGAAACTTTTTTCTTCAATGCTAGCTAGAAACTTATAATGATTCAAAGAAGGCCCATACAAAAAAGTTCCTTCACATCATTGTCAAACTTCAGCAACTAGCATAGGTGTTATGTGGTGCCCTTATTAGTGTTTTTATATGCCTTTTTTCCTAGATTCAGTAATGATTTGGCCATATCCACCATGCTCTTCATTGTATCCTTCGAGGAAGCCAATTTAAAACTCTTGATGAAGAGCCAGGAACCCTCAACAAAGTCTCCAATTCAACATCCTCAATTGGAGCATTTGCAGTGAAAGGATCAGATAAGGCCTAAAGGGGCATGAATAGTCCAATCAAAACACTTAAATGCAATGGACTAGTAGACTATGGAAGTATGTGGATTCTTACAAATATTCTGTAGCATAGAATTTCTAAACAAATCTATGGGAGTTCCTCGTGACCTAGTTGAAAACTACAATTGCTAAAGTGATTAGAGTTGAAACTTAGATCAAGTTAAATACCAAGCCTGTGAAGAGGCACAAAGGCTTGCCTATGTATTCATTGTTGAGGAAGCCACAAAAGCTTTGGGCCTCTTCCAATCCTATACTCTTCAAAATCAAACCATAAAGATAAAGCTCGTGGGTTCCACTAGCTATACAAGGAAATAAAAACTTCTCAATGTTCAACCACAATAGTTGGGACCTCCTAGACAACATCTAGTGTCCAGGAGACCAAGCTCCAAGAATAATAAACATAAAACAATAGCTAGGAGGCGAACTACTCTAGATCTGAATTCTTTCTCACAAGCTCTCTAAATCACTCCTAATGTCAATCTCTCAAAGGATTTCACTAATAATCAAATGGATAGGTTGGGATGAGAGGGAGGTTGTCTTTGTGCTAGTAGAGGGGTAATGATAGATATAACTATTGGAGAAGAAGGGAACTGAGTATTTGGACTCTCCCCCTTTTTCAAACAAACAACAGTTTAAGTCTAAAAGTTTTGAACTCAAACATAGAGCTTCAACGGTGCGAAACTTCCACACTCATTTGCAGAACATTAGTGGAGGCCAAAATATAATAACAATGGAATCTTTTAGCATTGGTCTAGCTTAAGGTTTAGTAAGTATTTCGGGTAGATAATGAGCACTTGGTTCCTCTTAAGCTTACTAATTTGTATCCTTTAGGAACCCTTTGATTGAATGCATCTTGAATCTACCTTAGTGAGCATACACCTCAAAATCGGCCCATGTAGCAATAGACTTACCAAACTCAAAGGTGTTTCAAAGAAACAACTCTTTAATGGATCAGACAACAAACTAGACCTACAATATCTCCCTTGTCCATGGGTCTACACAAAAAGTATGCAATAAATAATCTATGTGGAATCAACATAAGATGATGCTTGTAGGAACTAGAGGTGCATCGGACTTAGCACCAGAGTATGCAACCTGTACCTAGATGATGCATAAGATGGATGAGTATTCTTGATGCTTGTTTTAATCAGATGATTGAATAATAGTATGATCATTTATGAAATCATATGGTAAACTATTAGATATATATACAAGTTACATTATAGAAGAAGTGTGTGATCTTTGGTGATTGTTGGACTATCTGAGGCATAATGATGGATTGCCAATGAGATGAGGATGGGCTCCTAGTGGAGGTGTGATTAGTTGCAACCCTCTTTTGAATAGAAGAGAAGACTTATGGAGCATCTAACTAGGTTGAACTAACTATTCGTTATCTAAAGACTATGGCTAAGCAAAAATTGTTGAGTGTTGGTTTTTATTATGGACTATCCATCAGTAGTTGATATCTATGGATGCTATGAGGTTTCTCTAGAAGGTTTTGGGCTGTTGGAATTGGCTAATAAACTATTTAATAGTGAAGTACTAATGACTTTTCGTCAAAACATAGTTCATGTGTTGGTCAATGTTGGGTGTAGGTGTAGTTCTTGCATGTGCATGGTGCTTAATAGGTGTATTCATAAGGTCACATAGATCACATCTACCAAGGTGCATTGGTCTACATTAACTTAGGTCATAATATCAGTAATTTGGTAGTTTTCTAGGTGATGAACTAGCCATTCTAGGTCTCTATGATTCAAAGGTTGCTGGAAATTTGGATACAGCCTACCAAGGTTTTTGTAAAGGGGGTACGAGAAAGATCTTTGGGTTGCTTTGGTCCCTCTAAAATCATCCTCCTCCTTTACCTTAGTTTCCCCACCTTAGGGCCTTCTCTTGCAAGGGAGAGTGGGTTGTTCCCTCAATCCCGAGCAAGAGCATGTGTTTGTGTTCATCTTCACCATGTATTGGTGACATCCATGGTGTTTTCTACTACTCCTCCAGTCCTCCATCTCATCATTTACCTCGAGTGATGCTCTCTAGAGAGAGAGAGAAGAGAGTAAGAACTAGATATAAAGAGGAGTGGGATTGGGGACACATCTGCTAATAATAGGTGGACCCACGGGTATGGTGTTTAGAGTTTGACAACTCATCATTTGATGCATGGCTCAGAATTGATGGACACATATTGTGGAGGCTATCGATTGTCCAACAATCCTATGTACTATACATGTCACACTTTGTTAGATTCACTTTGATCTTTATATTATGGACTATCTAATGATGAATGATGGATTGTACGTCGATCGACAACTGAGCCCAGAAAAATATAGTTTTTGTCATGTAGTTTTCACAAATATGAGTTTTGAGTGCAAATGATACACATGGTTTTTGAAGTGCATGACCGGGTTGTGACATTTATGTTTTTTCAACCTTATTTTAGCTGGCTAATTTTCCCTCTCTCTCTTTATCTTGGGTTCCTTGGTGGTTGAAGAGAAGGTGAAATCCAGCTTCGAGAGTTATGCAGAATTATTTCATGATTAGGAAAATAAAAGAAGTTTATTAGAAGAGAAAGACGATGTGGGAGTGAGCTATGGGCAAAGGGCTACTTTGAACATAGGAATTTCACATGAATCATACCAGAATCTCATAAAAAGCGCTTCTATTTTTTAATAAAAATTATCCTATGTTGAAAAAAGGACACTACAAGAACTATATGGCTTTTTGACATTCTATTATGTCATAATATATGAATTTTATGTCACAATTTAAGATTTATGACATTCAATTGACAAAAAATCCAAACGTCAAAAAGTCACTGTCATAAAATTATTATGTGACGTTTATATATTTAATGTCACTAAGTATATGGCATTAGATTTAGTATCATATACTCCCTCCATCTAAAACGCAATTCTAGAATTGCGTTTTTTGGAACGGAAGGAGTACATCACAATGAATTTCAGCCTGGTACAACCCATATATTAAGCAGGCTTTTCATGGGCCACAAACATTTTTTGAATTGGCCCATTATTTCATTTTCAATCTTTTTTGCCCATATTTTTTAAACTTACAGCCCATATAGTTTTTTATTAGCCCACACAAATCATCCCATACTAGGTCTCACAATTCAGCCCATGTTTTTTTGGCTCACGTATTTCAGCCCACACAATTCAGCCCATATTTTTGTTGGAATTTATTCCATACCATTTACAACCCATTTAAAAGAAATGGACAAATACATTACTTAATACTAGTAGATTCCACAAAAAAAATATGGTAACATTGAACTCTACTCCAAGCAACTAATAGTTCACAAGGATTATCCATATACAATGAAAACTCCAAAATCAAAGCTTTGCAGAGTTGCATAATGTTTTGGTAGACTGCAACACAGTACACTTTTTGTCATCATGTTTTCTTCACTTCTCTTGGAAGTAGAGCTCACACTTTCATCCAGAGCTGCAGTAAGAAATCATATCAATACAAACTTAATTGAAATGGTATAATAAGCCAACAAATGAAGCCATGAGCTGTCACTGAACGATTAGATCAGGCTGATGTCTGCTATTTGAACCCATTAAATCAAGAGTGAGCTTCCTACTACTAGCAATGTCCGGATCTTGAGCATTCATCACTAAGGAGCGATTAGGTCAAAGTGGATGTCATGATACGTACCGATTACAATATCCCGATACAATTCTAATTATTAGAGTATCAGAGATGCATTCGAGAAGTATTGGAAGCTATCATTAAAAGTAATCTGATACTCCACTATATAATACTTGTCCGTTAATTTGCAGCCCATAACCCCTCAAATTGAAGGCCATCATCTCAACAATCCAGATGTGTAGCCCATTACCCAACTTTAGTCTTGAATTTGATCTTATGTATTGTACCTCAAAACCAAGTACCATGTTGTTTTTTATGCTTTATTTATGGTACTAGTTATTTATCTCTAATTGTTGAGACCTTGATGTTTGCCATCTTTGATGCATTATCAGACTACCTATCTACCTCTAGCTTATGTGTCTATGCCTCATCTTATTCTGGTATATTTATTGAAATACAGTGCTTGGGTACCTCCTATGAATGTTTATATATTTCAATAAAATTCTAGCCAGCTACTTTTGCACATTGGTGTCATGGCAAAACTTAGTGAACAAAACTCAGGTTCTCATCTTCTTTCACTTAAAATAAAAAAATAAATAAAATAATTGGCGCAACGTGTTACGGTAAACAACCACAAATTTATAATGCTAATGAGCAAATTCTCGTCGTTGCCGTTTGTGCCAACCAATATGTTTTCCGGTGCTCTCCAGTAAAATTTTACTCTTTTTTTTGTATATCTAAACCATGTGTAGAGATACGATTATATTCGGATTATTGATGACTGGCCGCGGGAATGACAAAGAATCGTGCCAACACATATGCTGTGTCAACAACTGAAACAATTCTGTCCACCGCCTCAGATGCGCATGCGCATGCAGGGGCTCTGCCGCATGCCCGCCCGCATCCATCGGCGGAGAGGAGACGATCCATCTGCGTGCTTGTGCGTGTGCTTACACGAGCCGAGCAGCACGAGGGAAACTCCAGCGGCGACTGCCGCAATCCACGTCAGCCGCGAGCGCGCGTGCTCCCGCCTAGGGGTCACACGACGGCGGGCGCGCGCGCTGCTCCATGCACGCACGCCGCCACCGTGGGCGCGGCCGCGGCAACCTGCTGGTGGAGATTTAATCGTCGTACGAGGCTAGCTTCTCCATCGCCCTATTCTTCTTCTTTTTCTGTTTCTTCCCTGCCGCTGCCGTGAGTGAGTGGATCAATCTCGATGGACGTCGCGCAGGTGCCTGCGGCTGCGGGAGTGGTGGTCGACGCCCCCGCTGCGCCGAAGGTAAACAGTAGGTCAGCTTCAGTGCTTGCATTGATACGTACGTTCGTACCAGACTACCAGCCAGCGATACTGGTAGTTTGTCATTAATCCCCTCCTTGCGTTGAACCCTTCGATTTTTAGAAAGGAGTCAGCAGGCCAGAGGCCGCACGCCGCCTGCCGCCTGCCGCCTGCCGCCCGCCGCTCTCCATCGTCGCCGTTGGTCCCCCTCCCTTCCCCTCCGGCATATCGCCGGAGGCTGAAGGGAGCGGGGATCCATTGTTTTTAATAAGTTTCTCTATTAGATCGAGTCCTTAGGGTTAGGGTTTCTCCATGCTAAAGTTTTTGGTATTGGAGTTTTATCTCCTCCTTCTTCTCTTCTCCGTCAATGGTGAAGGAGAAGCGTGGAATCGTCTTCTCTATGACGGCTTCGTTGAAGACGAGGGCGACAACTTCGGCGTCACCATCTTCATCGACATGATGACATGGAGATCTTTATTTCCGGACGACGGCATCAAGGCGGAGATGATGTCGCCGTCATGGAATAATTTTCTCCGGTCTTTTCTTCGTTTTGTTGTGGTTAGATCTGATCACAATAAAAGACTAGGGAGAATATCCTTCAGATCAGTCTTCCTCATTCTTCGGTGGCAGAAAGAAGAAGGAAGACACCAGCAAGAAGAAAAAGATCCTCAATTCAACCTACAGGAATGTTGGTCGTCGTTCGTTGGGCATCTGTTCTCAGGCTTGCCGTTATTGCTGGTGTCGAGTATTTGCCTGTGCGGTCATCTATACGAAGCGTCAAAAAGGTTTGGTTTTGAGATTTGGAGTTTTTCACGGCGTGGGTATATTTTAGATGAAAATCTGTTTCTGGATATATCTAGTGTAATCCAGAGTGTTTGTAATATGTTGATGTATCCAGCTATTATATAATATAATTTTTCTTTCGTCGCAAAAAAAAAAGACACTGGTAGTTTCAATCCGCACACACATTGCCTGTGGAAATGCCTACGAGCAATGCACATAGACAGTGGCGGGAATTCGATTGCAGGGTGCATGTTTTAGGATTTTTTTTTTCAATCTGTCCTTGTTATGCTTTGTGCAAGTAAGTAATTTTGGTTTCCATCTGGGTCGTTTACTCATTTGTAGTACTGCGGAGGTGGACGTCTTCTTGCCATTACGCTTACGTAGTCCATCCTTAACTTAACTGGAACTTTGTTTTTGTCTGATTGTCCAGGGAGTCCTTTCACATTATACTGATTGCTCACCTTTCCGGCCTTTTCTGCTTCACTGTTCCTGTTTCAGTCAAAGTTCTTGCCTTTGTTGTTGTGACTCGACTCGACTCGACTTCCTTGCGTTGCAAACTGAAAATAACAAATCTCAATTGTATTTTTTCTGAACTTGTTACATGATCTTCTGAACTTGTTACATGATCTTCCGTATGACAACAGAGACGTCGAAGATTTTAAGCATTTGTGTGTTTTGTTCTTTTCTTCTTCTACTATTGAATTTGGTACATTGCTCTCCTGTGGGTTAGATAAAAAATGTACTTGTCTTTTAGGTTGCCTCATGCTTTTGATTACTGAGCAATAAGTATCCTTGCTAATTCCATGGTGCTGCTCTGTAACACAGGACCGAGCATGGAAAAGGTTCTTGTACCACGTTGGACCAGGCTTTATGGTCTGTTTGGCCTACCTTGATCCCGGAAACTGTACGCCCCACACCATTCCTTCTCCATCTATTTTCTCTATGTCGCACACTATTGATGATGCTTTTCAAATTTGAACAGTGGGAACAGATTTGCAGGCTGGTGCAGATCATAGATATGAGGTACACTTTCAGATCTTTGTTAAATCATGCCATTCACCCTAGCAAGCAAAATTTCTTGCATAATACAAGCCAAAACTAACTACTTTGCTCCTTTTTGTCATTTATTTTTAATTCACTCATCTATAGCTTCTCTGGGTGACCTTGGTTGGCCTCATCTTCGCGCTGATTATTCAGTCACTATCTGCTAATCTTGGAGTAGTGACAGGTATTTTATAGACAACTAGTATATATATCATGTGTAGTAGTACACTAGTCAATTGGAACTGATGGCTCTTCACTCACTCAGGGCGGCATCTCGCCGAACTATGCAAGACGGAATATCCAGCATGGGTGAGAATCTGCCTATGGCTGCTGGCAGAGTTAGCTGTGATTGCTGCAGATATTCCAGAAGGTTAAGATCGATCATCTCTTGATAATCTAACATAAAAATTTATTGTTAATTAATGAACATAGATGGATACAATAGAAGAGGATTCAGTGTTGTTCTACACTAATTCTTAATGACAAAGCTTAAGTGACAGATTTATGCTTCTTGCTACTTTTCAATTCAATTCGTGCACTGTTTATTCCTGTAAAGCTAAGGAATGCAATTTAATGGACAATTTTTTTTGCCAATATAGAGAACTCAATCAGTTTTCATATTCATTTGACCGTTTGCTTCTTACAAATGTTATCATTTTTCAGTTATAGGGACAGCTTTTGCTTTCAACCTCTTGTTCCACATACCTTTGTGGGTGGGGGTTCTCATCACTGGCTCAAGCACACTCCTCATCCTTGGAATGCAAAGATATGGGGTAATCATTTTATTGCCATACTATGCATATCAAAAATGTTTTTACTGATATTCTCACAAACACTCATGTACAGAATGGTGTTTGGTTTGAGGAGTTGGCATAGATGAAATGATCCATCATGATAATTTCTGTGGGATGTGGAATGAAGTAGTGATGGATCAATGCATCCAATTCGTCAAACAAAACAACAAAATTAGGAGTCAGATGATGTACCATCCCACTCCTCAAGCCAAACTCTTTTTAAAAAAAAATAAATCAAGCCAAACTCATCAAAAACTGCTTCCAACATCAACTCTGTCTAGTACTAATATTCACCATTTATATAAGGAATATTTTATGTATATAGCCTGACATGTAGCCTGTTTTGTACATTTACCAAGGTTAGGAAACTGGAACTTTTGGTTGGACTATTGGTGTTCGTTATGGCAACATGCTTCTTCATAGAGATGAGCATAGTGAAGCCTCCTGCAAAAGAGGTCATCTACGGGCTATTCATCCCCAGCCTGAGTGGGCCAGGTGCTACTGGAGACACTATAGCCCTTCTTGGGGCTCTGGTGATGCCGTAAGAAACCTAGCATTCAAAATATTTGTGTGTTCATCTGTGTATATGTGACCTATCTTTTTTTTTTTTTACTTTCTGTTAGGAGATTCTGTTTTGGATAAAACCAGCTTGAAATATTTTTATAGCTAAATATGGTCTTAACTCTTAAGGCTATGTTCTAGTTTTCCATTACTCTATGATTGTAGTTCTAATCATATCACTATTTTATATTCTAGATATTTTGTCAAATAGTGTAGCTCTTTTTATGTATAAATAATCGTTTTCCCAAATTAATTACAGGCATAATCTATTCTTGCACTCTGCCCTGGTACTGTCAAGAAACACTCCCTCGTCAGTAAGAGGAATCAAGGTGAATAAATATAATCGAATGGATTCAGAATTCAGACACAATTCAGCTTACATTCTGGTGTTCCACTGTTAAGAAAAATGGCTACAATCAATCGACATATCTGTTCGCTTGTTTGCATTTCAGGATGCTTGCAAGTTCTTCCTTTTTGAGAGTGGTGTAGCGATGTTCGTGGCACTTCTAATCAACATATGTATCATCTCTGTTTCTGGAACTGTCTGTAACTCGAGCAACCTCTCACCAGATGACTCTGCAAAATGCAGTGATATCACCTTGGACTCCTCGTCCTTCCTCCTCAGGGTATTACTGATTACTGCCTGGTCACTACTCACGAGCTTTTGGGCTCTGTTGATTACCAAAGAGTTTTAATTGATTTCTTGTTTTCATTTCAGAATGTGCTAGGCAACTACAGTGCGGTTGTGTATGGTGTGGCACTCTTGGCTTGTGGAATAAGCTCTTCTATCACTGGTACTTACGCTGGGCAATACATCATGCAGGTACTACTTCTGGTGCGAATATATGTCATCACAGAATGTTTGCAATCAAACCACTAAATGTTATTGTCAAACTTATCACGTGAGAATGGTATTTGTAAATTCTTCATCTACATATATTCGTTTTTATTAATATATACATGGAAAACATAACGGTTGAAGATGCATAGAGGATCTGTATTTGTCCTCACCAGCAATCAAACTGGATCCGAACTAGTATGTTCTTCACCTCGATTAACTGATTAGTCTTGTTTCATCAGTCATTGTTAAACTGACAGATTATACTTAGGCTTCAAATAATTGAAGATGCCTAAGTATAACATACTTGTACAGAAATTGAAGATTCCTAAGTATATCATACTTTTACAGGAATTATTCTACTCAGGCATCACATTTCAAATGCTAAACCAACAATTAATCATGCATGTACTTGAAGCATGTTTTTCATGTCTTTGGCTCTTTTTGACGGCAACATGTCTTTGGCTCTTTGCTCAGGGTTTCTTGGACATCAAGATGAAACAATGGCTGAGGAACCTGATGACCCGCAGTATTGCCATTGTACCAAGCTTAATCGTTGCCATCATCGGTGGGTCCAGTGGTGCTGGCCGTCTCATCATCATTGCATCGGTACAATTGTTTCTTCACCATCTATCTGTCTACATAAGCACCATTCACAGAATCTGTAAATACAACTTATTAGTAGTTTAATTGTATGAATTAATAACAAGTCCATTGACTTAAACTTCTGATTGTGAAAAAATTTCTTCTGCTGATTGGTTTGGTGGACATGCTGTGTAAATTTGGTGAACAGATGATACTGTCTTTTGAGCTACCATTTTCTCTCATCCCACTTCTCAAATTCAGCAGTAGTAGCAACACGATGGGCCAACATAAGAACTCCATCTATGTAAGTACCATTTTCTCTGTTTGAAAGCACAAATTAGTTTCCTTCCTTAACTAATTACGCATAGATTGATCACATATGTGCAGATCATTGGATTCTCATGGATGCTCGGGTTTGTTATCATTGGGATAAACATCTACTTCCTCAGCTCAAAATTTGTTGGCTGGATCCTCCACAACTCACTGCCAATTTATGATAACATTTTCATTGGCATCATCGTGTTCCCTCTTATGCTGCTCTACATCTCTGCTGTGATCTACCTCACACTAAGGAAGGAGGCCATCAAGTTCGTGTCTAGATGTGAGCTGGAGGCCATTGAGACCGACAAATCAAAGGTTGCCGATGATAGCAACAACGAGGAAAAGGAGCATGTATCCTACAATGGCATCTAGCTTGGCACTGTTCAAAGTGGAGGTGGCCGGATTCTATCACAGAAGCAAGTTGGTGCTTACCTAGTACTGATTGGACTGTGTGATATCTGTCCTTGCAATCTGTTGTCACACTTTTTTGTCTGGTAGTTTAGGCATATAGTTTGTTGAGCAAGTTGGTGCTTACCTAGTAATAGTTGATCTCTAGATTGTGCTACTTCTAGGCGTTGTTTCCTCAGCGGTTTGGATCAGTGTTTTGCAACCGAGTTGTTTCTGGTTGCCTCCTAGATAGTAATAAGAAGTCGTGTATAGTTTTAGTTGGTAGGTCTTACTACTCGACCTGTATGGTGGTCGTATACTAGCTATGTGGTTTTCTTGGCTTGGTTCCTTTAAAAAAAACTCAACATTCAAAAAATTATAACTCTTCAATAAAACGTCAGATGAAAATAATTTTTATATCAGAATTGTAGATCTCGAAAATATATACATTTTTATAATTTTAATATTTTTCATTTGAGGACATTAAGATGCTCGAAAAAATAATATAAAATTGCAGCACCGTAATAATTATATTCTAGCGCTTGTGGTATTAGAGAAATAATATATCATTTATGTGGAATCAAATGAAAATATT
Organism: Microstegium vimineum; assembly: GCA_022036555.1. Classification (NCBI taxonomy): domain Eukaryota; kingdom Viridiplantae; phylum Streptophyta; class Magnoliopsida; order Poales; family Poaceae; genus Microstegium; species Microstegium vimineum. The sequence goes on from CM039119.1 coordinate 15,301,575, forward strand.
TTTTATGCCAAAGTTGTAGATCTAATTTTGAATTTTTTTCATTTGAGAATGTTAAGATGCTCAAAAACATAATATAAAATTTTAGTGCATCTTGAAATTAGAAATTGTTTTTGAAACCGACCGATGGCCAAATTTATTTAGTTTTAACAGTTGGAGCCTATCTTTTACCCGGTTTCATAATTGAAGATTGAAAATCAAACTTCAATGCAAGTTGAAGGTTGAAAATTGTACTTTATCATTTTTTTTCTTTATCCATCTAATAAAACTTGCTACAAAGCTTTTGCTATTCATTTGGGAAAAGAAAAAGTCTACTTAACCCCTCACCTATCTAACGTAGTCTATTTCACACCCCCAACTGTAAAACCAGATATTCTACCCTCTAAAATTTCAAAACCGGTTAAATTACTTCCTTCAAGCGATTTTGGATGGTGATTTTTCTACTATAACAGTGGTTTTGTCTTTTGTCTTTTTTATTTGTTTATGCTAAATCTTTGAAAAATCATAATAACTCATAGAAAAATCATAAAATAGAAAATCAATATTTTTTGGACTCCACAAATAGATCTACATAATGGACATATAATACGATATGTTTTAGTACAAAAGTTTTGATGTAGCTATAGATTAATTGAAGATTCTTATTTTGTCTATAATTATTTGAAATAATTCATAGCCGTATCTTCTATGGTATAATTGGTGAAAATTTTATAGTGAGCTAATTATTGTATGCTTGAATAATAGTAAAAATTTCATACTCATTAGACCATGTACAACTTAGTTATAGATAAAGCATAACTTTAACATAGAAAAACTAATTTCATGTTTTTTGAATCTATTATTTATCTATAATTAAGTTATACATGGTTCAATGAGTATGAAAATTTAATAATTATCTCACCATAAAAATTTAACCAAAATTGGACCATAGAAGTTGCGGCTACGAATTATTCCAAGTATTTACTAATAAAGTTAGATTTTTTTCAATTAATATAAAGCTACAACAAAAAAATTAGATTAAAACATACCATATTATATTCCACTACGTAGATCTACTCATGTGCAGTCCAAAAAAATTGGATTTTCTATTTTATAATTTTTCTATGATTTATTATGATTTTTTAAAGATTAAGATAAAACAAATAGAAAAGAAAAAAAACAAAATCACCATTACTGTAGCATATCCACCGTCCAAAACCGTCTGAGGGGGTAATTTTAGCGGTTTTGAAAAATTTAGGGATAAAATATCTAGTTTTATAGTTGAGGGTGCTACGAAGCAAAAATGTGTGTTGAATGAAGCATCTGCGTAGGCTATACGGAGTATTTACTAATCTAGGAGACTAGTAGCGTGTGGTAATTTTCAGCGTGTTTAGTTTGGGAGGTGAATCCATGCAGTGGATCTATGTGTACACAACTTTTTGTTTCCGGCATGGAATAAAAAAAGTCCAATAAATTATAATTTGAAACGGACGGAATATATTTTTAAGAGGGATTTCCAATTTACAAATTTCTCATCGAAATGTGAGAAATGATGTTCAAAAAGTCAGTGGGCCGGGCTACCATGGGAACAGTAAGTTTAGGCCCACATACGAACTCGCCAAGAGCCGTCAGACAAGCCCACGTGAACCCGTCCCAGTCCCAGCCCTCTCGACTCGACTCGAAGCCGCACCACCCGTCCGCGCCGCCACCACCACCGCTCCGAAAAGAGAGCCGGCGAGGTCGGCCGGCCGGCGTTTGGAGGAGCTCCGAAGATGTGGTGCCAGTCGTGCAAGGAAGAGTACGACGAGGAGGACGCCGGGACCTGCAAGGAGTGCTACGAGGAGGCCAGCGAGACGGAGGAGGAGCTCAAGCGCGAGATCGACGAGCTCCGCTCCCGCCTCCACTTCCTCCGCCTCCCTCCCCGACCCTCTACGCCGCAGCTGCACCCCACTGCGACCTCCTCCTCCACGCCATCCCCTCCTCGTCGTCCTCCTGCGCGGGAGGCGACGGCGATGCTAGGCGCGCCCCCGACACACCCGCCGTCCCTGCTCACCGCGTCATCCTCGTGGGTCCTCCTTTCCTTCTCAACTTCTCGTTGCGCTGTTTACATGATTCCTTTATGCGATTCAGGTTTGATTACTTAGTTTGTGTCATTCTTGATGGTTCAGTTGTTGACAGACCTTAGTCTTAGAACTAAACCTAATCCTTGAATGCAAAAAGGAAGGTAGTGAATTTGTGAATCCTAGAATGTAAAAAGGAAGGTAGTCAATTTGTGATGAGGTGTCTTGATGCCCTTCTTCTTTTTTACTTTTGATTCCATGCATAGACCTGATTCTAGTAGTGGATTAGAACAGTTCTACTAGCTACTGTCATGAGCATTCTCGGCATGCTGCTGTTATTCATGAATCCATGGATAAGTTCTTATTTATAATCCTCATGTGAAACGATTGTGCTGGAATCAGATGCTTCTAGAATAGATATAGGCAGTGGGGAATATATCTTACTTTCTTTCTTGAGACATGATGTGGTGGCCAATGTAAAATGTCAAAATGCTTGAAGGAAATTCTAAAGCTACATGCCAACAACCATATGTAAAATGCTTCCTATATCATCTAGATGATTAGGTGAAGTGGATTGAGCACAAAAGGGTCCAAGGTATCTGATACAACATACCGCTTTCCCCCCATGAAGCATGGAGCTTATTTATGGCTTGAATGAGCATTAGAGCTACAGTTCAGATATCTCTACACCAATTAAAACTTTCTTGATGTGTTCAAACTAACCTAAATGTTGATACTTTGAGTACTCGTATCTTTGAGTATGGTGGACCATTCTCTCGTAACTTTTTTTTTTCATGTGCATCCTCTTCCCTTGATTATAACATACAATACAATGTGATAAGAGATCCTGAGAATAAGCATTACCACCTACTGGAACATGCTAGTGCTGATTAACTACATCAATAACTGAATCACATGCATATATAAAATTTTAATCTTGCTTATATCAGTGCTTAATTGTGCTGATTCTAATGCATAATCACACAGACTTTCAATGTTGCTCCAGGGTGGGGTTTATGTTCGCATGTTAAAAATATATATTCATTCTTTACGCGGCCACACATTTTTTGCATGGAGTCTTTGATCTATCAACCATTCTTGAGTCAAAGGCTACCTAACTGTGCTCATTTCAGTTGGCAGCTTTAGTTTTTTTTTTTTTTTTGCAGATTTACAGTCATGCCATCATTCTTCTCTAATTTTTATGTTTGCAGTTTACCTCAATTAGTTTTATAGTTGGTTTGCACTATTTTTTTTTCATTTGTGTGCTAATTTTATCTGTCTTGTGTGTTTTTGTTTCAGTGGAACTGCATTATATGTTCAATTGACTTTTTCTTTCAAACAGGCCAGCAGATCTCCTGTTTTCAGAGCGATGCTCGAGAATGAGATGGAAGAGAGTAGGAGTGGCGTCATCAAAATCTATGACGTGTCTTATGACATCCTTCGTGCTTTCGTCCATTACATGTACACTGCAGAAGCTCTTCTAGATGAGCAGATGGCATCTGACCTCTTGGTGTTGGCTGAGAAGTACGAAATAAAGCACCTGAAGGCATACTGTGAGAAGTTCATAACATCGAAAGTGAATAACGATAATGCTATTACCCACTATGCCTTCGCACACCGTCACAGTGCAAAGCAGCTGCTGGAGGCCTCGCTTTCTATGCTCATGGAGAACATGTCTACGCTAGCGGATCGTGAAGAGTACAAGGAGCTTGTCGAGAAGGACCCGAGGCTTGTTGTGGAGATCTATGAAGCATATCTCAACCGGCAAGTCAACACTGCAGCTGGGAAGGACACGGATTGTAGCAGCAGGAAGTGATAATTACGAACAGAAGTCGTGCAGTAGTAGTATTCTAACTATGCGTTTGTGCATTCATGTAAGCAAGGTTTGAACATCATATTCTCATGATGTTTAGATGCAAACTGCTAGAAACAGGGTTGACCTGCTGTTGATAATGAAACGGTATATAATGGCATCTTCGAGTCCGGGAGGGTTTATACTGGAATGTGATATCCTCTTAGTCCTTAAATGTAAGGTACTGTGGTATTTAAAACTCGTCCTAAATTATAAGTATTCTAGATGAATTAGCTCTATCTGAAGCATTGTAATTTGTTTAACACCATAATCTGTAATGAAATTTTTAGGATAATCCTTATATTTAAAGATGAAGGGCGTAATGGCATCTTCATGTCTGATAGCGTCTCCTGCTGTCTATAATGAAATGTGATGTAATGACATCTAAAGTTCTGCATGTAACTTTGTACCCTAGCATGTGATAGGCATCAAAATATCTTGATATACCTTAATCTTCAATTCTTCATGTAATATTGTAAACTAGCGTGTGATAGGCATTGAAATATCTTGATATACCTTAATCTTGGGGCAGCTATGGTGACGATACATGCAGGCAGATATTGTGATGGATTAGTTTTCATAATCGAAGGGAACCTGTCCATGGATTGGTTTAAACTTACCATTGAGTAAGGTTTTAGTATGCATTTTTGTTCCTGGCAATATAATGTATTGTAATTAGTTCCCATCAATATCTCAGAGCCTAGACTTCTTGTTCTGATCATCTCTTTTATCTTGAGGATGTTTGTTTATGCAACAAATATTGCACATATCATATTGTAACAAACCAACCTATCATGCACACGCTTTGTATAGTAGATTAAGTAAAGTGTACTTTAATCTGCATCTGGTGAAACTTGGCAGGCAGATATTATTGTACCAGAAACATTGGTGTTTTTATTCCTTTTAACCACCTGCCGTCTATTCTTGAAACTAAAGATAAAACCAGAGTAACATGTCCAGGTCAATTCATAATTTCATAAGACAATCCAACGTTCTGTAAAGAATCCTGAAATTGCTGCGTATCTTACGAAAATGGGTACCGACTACAGAGAAACCTTTGCTTTCCCAGTTTTTTTAGATACCATGACACAATTATCTGTACAGTTATCAGAAGGCAGAATCATAAAATTGTGTTCAATGAAAGACTGGCATGACAACCGTTTCAGGAAATTGAGCTATTGGACAACCACCATATACAGCTCTAGATGCCATAAGTGCCACTGTACAAAACTTGTCAAGTTCTTAGAAGCTCACATCAGTAATATAACTGCAATACATTGACTACTAAAAGTCTAACAACTTGTTTATCAGATATATACTACAATGCTAATCGTCAGCAAACAGTTCAGAAAGCTGCTCATTTGTCCATTCTAATACAGCCCTTCTGCGTTTGAGAGGTGATCCGCTGCTGGAATCAACATTTTCTTTTGGGGTTGAGAAGCAACCTATAGTGTTTGGAATGCTCAAATTTTGCTGGGGATGCCCATCAGTACTGCAGTTTGATGTATGCTTGTTGTGTGGATCTCCTACAAGCAATTTACCTTCCTGGTTACTTCCTAAACAAAACCTATCATGAATATCCCACATTGAAGTGCTATTACTTGAATCAGGTGTTACATGCTGTTCACGAGAAACCTCAGTAACTGGCATCTTGTTGTTACTGGGCATCATATCTGCATGACCTAAAATTTTCGTCATTATATTGCTGGTAGATTCTCCAGCTTGACTTCTTTCAGTAGTACTAGATGAAATCACTTGCTTGGCTGGGGCAGCACAATCCTTACTAAAAACCTGCAAATATTTGCATCGTTATACCCATGTCCTAAGAGGATTTCTATACAAAAACTATTATTATGATGTAATTTGTTTGAGAGCATTGCAATTGTGCTTCAATATTGACAAAAAAGGTGTGGTGAAACTGCTGTGGAAAGATGGTTATAAACTTCAAGTCCCGAGTCCTGACTCCTGAGATTTGGAAGGCAATTGAATTTAAGGGAGATACCAAGTTCCATATTTTTTCAGTGTAATCGTACAATCATTAAAATTTCAGGATTTTATACAGGATATGTCGAGTCCAATCCAAAACCAATAGTTGACTGCAAGATTGTACCTAAGGATTTGATTGCACTTGATATGTTGCCTTCAGATAATAGTTTGTACCTCATTCATACAGGTCCAATGCATAAAGTTGCAGTTGATAACCGATATAATCAAATTCCAAAAATGGCTAAGCAGAACAAGATATTTTTGTACAAATACCAGAGTATTTTATGTTGATTTATTTCTTTTTACTTCAGTAGTAAATTTATTCAATAATTTTGATTTCAACAATAATTAAACTGGGAAAGTATCATCATGTATATCAAGAACAAATTACAATAATTAGTAGTAATCTAAATTAGTATGAAACAAGGAAAAAAATAGCCCGCTATTTTTGCCGCTATAGCCCGAAATAGCTTGAAAAAAATTGTGCCGCTATTTGCGTTCATGCACAATTTTGCCGCTATTTTGCCGCTAAAGTCCGCTAATTACGGTTTATAAAACGCTAAACACCTTGGCCTTAGCTCGCTATTTAAAACATTGGTATGAAATTATGAATAATACCTTGATTACTTTTCCTTTGGTAACACTGAGGTAGCACAACTTGCGAGATGGGTGGAAAACAGCTACCTGGACTTGAAAACATATTCAACAGTTAAACCAATCACTTGCCACCAGCCACCACAGTAGATTAGTTTGACAACAAAATATGTCACAACTTATGTACTCACCTCACTCAAAACAACAGCACACCCAATCGAGATAACATGGTCATTATTCTCCTCCAAAAGAACTTTCTTGTGAACTGAAGCACCAATTGAGTCCGTTGGATCCTATCAAGAGTAAGCAGTATGGAGGGTTTGTTACGCAAAAGCACTAATGCTTTGTTTTGGCTTAGCCCCATTGAAGCACACAATCACAAAGCTATGTCCTGTATACTTTATATAAAAACTATTCCAAGGGGAGAGATCCTGAGGGCATAGGTCAAGTGAAGGCACACAATAGCAGGTTTGGCCCAAAAAACTTGAAAACTCCTAGAAGAAACAATGTGGCTATTTAGTTAAGAATTATTTATTCTTGAATATGCAGGAGAACTGCATATCATTACATTAAGAGAATAAGAGTTAGGCCAAAATTGGCATACACAGTGGACACTCACGCACACACGCCTACACCACATGCCCGTGATCATCAGGCTATTACTTTTACATTGGCGCCAAAAATATATATGCTATGACCAGCTGGACCAACTCCCAACTACTGGACAGCGGGCCTAGTGGCGGCCACGGTACCAAGTCCTTTCGCACCTGCAAGCATCCACAGTTCAGAAATCTCCCGCGCCAGTAGGAAGGTTCTGTCAACTCTAGGAGTGACACCATTGAACACAACATTGTTCCTCCACTCTACGGATTTTTAGTTAAGAATTAGGCACCCAATTGTTCATCGACAAGGGTTTGGGCAGTGTGAGAAATACATCCACACTCTTGACCCTCTGCCCTAGGCTGAGTTGCTAAAACCTAGACGAACATAGAAGGAATTCGTCAGCTTTTATATATTAAGAAGAAAATAGGCACCCAAATTTGTAACTTGAGTGTGTAGGTGTACATCCACACCATCAAACAACTAAGCTAGGCTCAACTTCTGCAGTATGCAGAAATGCAGATACTTCTTTTTTTCACCACCAGTCTAGGATCAGACTGTCACATGAAATTCAAATTTCCTGGGAACTGCTCTACATGGAAAATTCACTGTTGATCTCAATGAGCTTAACCTGCAGCACGATCAATTAGAAAATTTAGATGACGTATCTACTGAGAGAAGGTTTGGCCACTGTAAAGGATATTCCTTAAGCGAAGGAACTGGGTTTGGATGGGTTTATGGGCCATTTGATATAGGTCTTATTTCTTGATCATTAAGCAAGATTAGCCGAAGGCAGCTGCAAGGTCAGATGGCAAAGCTTCGACTGCCAAACACTACTTCTATCACTTTGATCCAAAAACAAAGTCGACGCTATTCAAGTGAAAGACTTTAGATCTATAAATTGGGTACACATTTTTTTCTAAAAAGTACTTACAAAACTCTTGGCCAACAAACTTGCACCAAAGTAGTTCCCTGGTATCAGATAATCAAAGTCATTTTATTTCAGGGAAGATGAATTGGTTATAATTTCTTCCTATTCCATCAGACAACAAGAATCATACGTAGACAAAAGGATCCCCATACCCTATTTAAGTGAGGCATACAAAAGGTGTTTTGGTCATTGGTGATGCAACAGTGCTATGTGCTTTGCTGCCCACCTTTTCTCCACCTGTGTCTTGGTGAATGCTGAACTAGGAAAGATTCACTAACATGTTCTCGGATGAGGTGATCCACTATCACCCATGCTATTTGTTTTGTTAATGGAAGTTCTGAACCCTTTGGTCTGTAGAGCATTCCATGGTCAATGGCATCAGCACCAGCTATCCCTTACAAGCTCATGATGCTGTTTTATTGATACAACCAGTTGTGAAGGATACAGAAACTGATTCAGGCAAGCATTACACATTTTTGGAGAAGCTTCAGGTCTCAAAGCCAATATTCATAAATTGTAAGACCTCTGTCACAATTGTCACACTAATCCAGTGCAAAGAGCTGAAAATTTACATGATCATCTAACATGTGAAATCAAGAACTGTGAGGAAGCTCACCAAAACTGAATTGTAGTCATTTGTTGATAAGGTGGCTGATTATTTGTGAAGCTGGAGGGCCCCATTTATGAACAGAAGCTGGTAGATCAATTTTGGTACGAGTGGCAATGACAGTGTTTTTGACATACCTATGACTGTTATGAGCCTTCCAAAATTGATGATCAAGGCAATTGATAAAAAGATAGGGCTTTCTTTGGAAAGGTCAAGAGGACAATGGTGGTAATTGTCTTGTTTATTGGCAGCGAGTTCAACAGCCACTTCAATTTGGTGGGCTTGGTATTCAACATATGACCCTTCCTGTTGTAGGATCGAGATGGCGGACTAGAGGGGGGGTGAATAGTCTTTTCTAAAAACTTATGCGCAACGAAAGACCTAAACAAATGCGGAATTAAAAACTATCGGTCTAGCCAAGACTACACCCCTCTATCTATAACTTTAACACCTAACAAAAGATCCTAATTGGGCTCACTAAGGTGCAAAGCTAGGAAGCTCACCTAAACAAGTCTAGGTTGCAAGGTCACACAAACCTAAGCAACTAGTACTCTAAGCATAAAGGGAGCTCCTACACATACTAGTAAGCAAAGCACAAAGCACCTAAGCTCACTAGCGATGCTCTCTAGCAAGACTACACAAGTCAACTAGAGAGCTCAACTTGCTTAGCTACACAAACTAAGCAAGAGTGACTAACAAGGCTACACAAGCCAATTAGCCACGCAAACGCTACTTCTATGCTACACAAGCTAGAAGGTAACTAGGCAAGCCACACAAGCTAACTAGTTACAAGAGCAACAAAAAAACACTAGCACAAGATATGAATAAGTAAATACAAGCTAGTGATTTGGAGAATGCAAACCACCGAGAAGAGTAGACAAGGTTGACGCGGTGATTTTTGTCCCGAGGTTCACTTGGTTGCCACCAAGCTAGTCCCCGTTGTGTCGACCACACACTTGGTGATTCAGCGGCTAATAGGCGTTCACAAGCCTAGCCCACTAACTCGGGCGCCGCAAGAATCTACCCACAAGTGAGGGTAACTCAATGACACGCTCAACTAGAGTTGCTCTTCGCGATCCCCGCGGGGCGAGCACAATACCCCTCACAAAGCCTTCTCCGGAGCGCCGCACAATCTTCTTGCGCGCTTCGACGGAGCAACAAGCCACCAAGCCGTCTAGGAGGTGGCAACCTCCAAGAGTAACAAGCACACCGGCTTGCAAGTCGATCACCTAGTGCCACACGAAGCTATCTCTCAAAGCAACGCACTAGTAATCGCTCTCACACAATCCGGATGATCACTAAGTGTATGTGTGAATTAGAGGGCTCCCAAGCACTCCTACACAAGCCACAAAGGCCCAAGGGTGCTCAGCAACAAGCCAAGGCCGGCCACCACTCCTATTTATAGAGTGGGAAAGAAACTAGTCGTTTCCCAACTCTCTGCGTACCTCCGGACGCACTTTTCACAGGGGTCCGGACCATCATCTGCGTCCGGACCCCTTCACACCGAGCGCCAACGGCTCTGAGTCACACCTCCGGACGCGCCTCCGGACGCAAGTGCAAGGGGTGTCCGGACCAACGCACGCGCGTCCGGACCCCTAGCTGTTTGAATCTTCCCGTTGGCGCGCTCACCGATCGCCACCACGTGTACTCCGGACGCTACTGCTCACTGGGTCCGGACCAACGCTCGCCTGCGTCCGGATGCCAGCAGAGAGCTCCCGAGAGCCTCAAACTCGTCCGGACAGCGTCCGGACGCTAAACAACGTCCGACTCTTCCTTCCGAGCACAACAGAGAGCACAGGCACTCCGGATGCGCGTCCGGATCCCTGCGTCCGGACCTAAGACTACGTCCGGACTCTGCTCCTCGGCCGCAACTGCCTAGGGTTTGTTTCCGGACGCGCACGCCTTAGTCCGGACAGCAGAGACCCTAGCGTCCGGACCTTGCGTCCGGACTGCTTTCCTCTGCCAAACCAGCACCAAACTTCCTCCCTTGCTTTCAAGTGCTAACACAAATGTGTTCTCCACCTTGTGCATGTGTGTTAGCATTTTCACAAAGATTTTCAAAGCATTTTCACTTGCTCTCACGGCGCCACTCGATCCTAATACATCGCAAAGTTAGATCACTCACGGTGGCACTAGATAACCGATATACAAACAAGTTTGCCCCTCTTGATAGTACGGCTATCTATCCTAAACCCGGTCATCAACTTCTCTACACATCTATGACCGATGAAATGGAAATGCCCTATGGTTATACCTTTGCCTTGCGCATTCCATTCCATCTCCAATGTTGATGCAACACATGCACCAATCCATCATCAAATGATATGATCCACTCCATATCATCACATGACCATATTGGTTCATCGACCTTGACCTCACTTGCTCTTCACCGTTGTCTTGGTCCATCGGCGCCAAGCATCACACGCTTACCTTTCACACTTGCAACCGGTCCATCAAGCCAAGCCTCATCTTGATCTTCTCCATCTTAGTCACATGACTCCATATCATGTTTCATGTTCATTAAGCTCCTTCATCACACAATCACCTGTGAACTAATCTCCTGTGTATATGTCACTTGAACACATATTAGTTCACCTAAGTTGTCACTCAATTATCAAAATCACACAAAGACCTTTCACCTGTGTAGATGCAAAGGAAGTGTGGTTGATCATGTCACAGACGCTGAGCTCTAGTTCCTGACAAAGGCTTGGCTTAGTATTTCTACATGGTGGTTCTGTGCAATCTAAAAGGTGTGAACAAGCAGCATAGAGAAGGAAGACTTGAACACTTTGGTTATCCCGGTGGTATGAGTGGTGGAAACAATGCAACGATTGCATGTTCAATGGAGCTTTTCCATGTACAAACTTGGTTGTGGGGTGTCACGGTCCCTCACCCTGCTTCTGATGGTGTGCAGCTGGGGCTAAAGACCTCACAAACCATTTTCTTATTAGAACGTAAATTCTGTCTGCAGTTTTTAGGTCGCTTCTTGTTTTGTTCATTCAGTGGCACGCTTAATGAAATGACATACAGCTCCCCTGATTGTTTTCGTTGGGGGGAAAACCAACTAAAACGAAAGCAAAACAGCACAGAGAGCTAAATGATGTGCTCAGCGCAACCTTTATAATCAAGAAGAGATCTCCGAGCCTGTTTGGCTTGCACGACGTCACCACCCCAGCCACCTGATGACACACACTGATGTCAAGAAAGAACCCCCAAAGTATCCCCGCTAGGATCGGACGAAATGGCCATGAAAAACTAAAAGGTTGGCAAGTGCAGAACACGCACCAAAGGTGCTCGAAGCAATTTCTCGTTGTCCTTAATGGCCCTGATCCCCGGCCGCTCCCACGCGCGGTCCTTCCCTACATCGAAGCCAACAAACGCGGACAAACAAATCACACGGAGACAAACCTCGCGCACGGAACGCGAAAAAAGGCCTTCACTGAATCGCCCTCACCAAGGAACTGGAGGGCGCAGAGCCACGGGGGGAGCAGGAAGTCGGCGTCCATGGCGTGCGCGTCCCCGCGTCCCGATGAGAGAGGCGGGCGGGTGGCGGAGCGGGGAGGCTCGTGTCCACGGCGGCGGCGGCGGCGGGCGCGGGGATGCGGTGGCTGGGATTGTGGGAGGGGTGCGGGGGTTTGCTCTGCTGGGGCTCGGAGTGGGAGGCGGTGGCGTCGAAAGAGTGGGGGAGGGGCGGGGCAACGAAACGGATGTCGGACTCGTCCAGGTCCAGCTCGTCCTCCCAGGCAGCAGTCTCTTCTTCTTCTTTCCCGGCCGCAACATTGGCGGCGGCGGCGGCGGCGGCGGCGGCGGAGCCTGGGGGTTGCGCCATGAGAGGGGAGGGAGAGGAGGCGGCAAGCCCGCCGGAATCTGGCTATGTGATGGTCCTTTTTCAGTGGGCTTTCGTTGAGCTGGGCCACCTTTCGGTCTCCAATGGGTGCAGTGGTGCACTGCACGCTCCAAAATTTCTAATTTTGAATTGTGTTTAGAAAATAACTAAATAAATAAATGATCTCAATGTTGAAATAAAATTTGGGAGAGGCTAACGCATCCACGTGCATACTATAAACATCCGGCACGCACACTTCATTTATGGTAAGTGTAAATATTATATTCCTTTTTTAGCAAAAATACTAATCACGTTGTTTGTTGGCGCGCGGAATTTTTTCCCCACAATAACTGCTTGCGGCTTGTACGGTCCAGATCCAGATACTAATCACGTATTTTGGGAAAAGACAGATCTGTTCTCTCCATTTCTCGATGCCACACAGGTCATATATATATAAAAAAAGGCAAAAAAATACCATGTACCATCTTCCTAATGCCCGCAACAAGCCAAAAAAAACCAATGAAGACCTTATTTGCCTATTCCAAAAGGCATTCATATAATACTTCATATAACCAGCAATTTCAAAAGGTAATTTTGTTCAATTAACCAGCAATTTTGACTAAAATCGAAAAGCAATTTGGTCAAATAAAGGGGCAACACGCCACCAAAGCTTACTCGCCAAAAAATCACTTTGATTCAATAAAAAAACAATTTTTGTTCCTTCCAAAAGCAATTTGGATATAATAGAAAAGCAATTTTGCCTAAAAGAAAATCAATTTGCCCCCCCCCCCCCCAAAAAAAGGGGGCAAACACACCACCATATCTGCGCGGGGAGGGCCTTCGGGCGGCCTCCGTCTCATGGGAGCCGGAGCGGGGGGCGTCGGGTGCTCCTCTCCGTCCCGGCGGCTAGCCTCCAGCGTGTGGGGGTCGGACCAGCGAGCTTCGGCGGTCTCCGGGCGGAGGAGGCGGCTTCGGGCGGAGGAGGATCCGACGCCGTGGGTTGAGCAGGGGCGCAAGACGGCGCGCGTGGAGCGGGGGCGCGCGAGGGGAACGAGGAAGCGGGAGGGAACGGCTGGTCACAGTTGGTTCGTCGGATTCGCCATGACTTGTGCGGGGAGGCGGTGGGGGAGCGGGCACGGGGAGGCGGTGGGCGCGCGGGCTCACTGGAGGGGGAGGGAGCCCGCCAGGAAGGAGCTCGTTGGGCGCCGCGAGCGAGTGATAGAGGGAGGGAGTGGGAGGTTCAAGAGCAGTCAGCGTTCGGAGCGATAGGCAACTGGGCAAGTAAGCGGTCGTGCCGGTAGATAGAGGGTGTGCGGAGGGAGCGTGCGTGCCGCTAGACTAAAAGACGCACGGATGTAAAGAAGTCATTACCATAAAATTTTCCAGATTAGTTTGAGTTCGCACAAATTAATAAAATTTTCCAAGATTAGTTTGAGTTCCGCACAAATTTAGTATAGGAAAAGTGAATTTATAAACTTTTCTAACTTAATTAGACAGGCTTCATTGTTGCGGTGGTTGTTCGTTGCTTGTCTTGATGCATGTGAGTGTATAAAGTTTTTAAAATGCGATTAGTAAATCATTTATCAGTCTCCGGGTCGTTTATGTCTTTTTTTATAATCAAATTCTCGCTCTCTCGATCTTAATCTTTCTTTTGGACATTCTCAAGATCCTTTATATCTTGATTCAAATCATTCCCTTGAGTTAATCATTGATCAACATGTCTCTAAAATCTTTCCGATAATTTTTGTCCTTTTCCGAATCTTTTTCCTATTTATCTGTGAGCATATTCTAATTTTTAGATACTCCAAAATATCTTCTCATGAGCTCTAAATATTTTATTTGGGTTAATAAGTGTCTCCGAGAATTTTTCCCAAATTTTTAGAGCTTTCGGAATATTTTTCGTGGCTTAAATATTAATTCTGGACTTTTCTGAAATTATTTTAATCCCAAAATTAATGAATCCCGAAATAATAAAATATCTCGTTTTTCCATATTTTCCAAACCCCATCAATATATATGACGGCGTAGCTCTCAACGCACTGGTTTCAGAAGTACGGTCCGTTTTTCCATTGGCTGCTCCGAGCTCTATGGATCTAAGTCGAAGTTTCGCATGTACTAAATTCTGGCGAACTTCGGCGACCTTTTCCGGCCAACTCCTATATCCTCCACGAATTCCGAGACCACCACGAGGTTCTTCTCGTTTTTCCCTTCGCCGTAGTATCTTCCTTTGATCCATTCCATCACAGTTTGACCGTTTTCTTTTGTTTTTCTTTTCCGGTCATCGTTTTCCGGCGAGCTTCACCATTGACAGGTTTTCTTTCATGGTCTCCTGTCATCACAGCACTATCGTGCACCACCTAGGGCTGTCCCGAACCTGCGCCCCGACCACGCGGCCGCCCTACGTTGCCGACCCGGGCCCGCAGTCCCGCGTGCTCCTGCTTGGAGTGGAGCAGCAGCGCCGCCAGCCCCCTTGCTGTGCCGCTCGGCCACTGGGGCAGCCGAGCCGGTCTCTGCCTGGCTAGCCTGGGCTCCTGCACGCGCAGTCCCAGCCACCAACCGCCGGCCAGCCTGCCTCCCTTGGCACCTGACCGAGGCCCTCCCTCTATCACGCGGACAGCAGGACCTGGGTTGCTGTTCTGTACGTGCAAGGGGAAAGTAAGAAAGTAAGAAGGAAGGTAGAAGATGACTTAATTACAAGTCTGCTACCCCGGTTAGTTAATCCTTCACCGTTTCTCTGTTTTAATTCTGTTTCGCTTCGTTCCAGTTGCGTTAGCTTCGTATCGTCACGGTCTACGTAGTAGTTCTAATACTTTGCTTGTAGATTAATTATAAACTTTTATTAATCTAAATATTAATTTAATTAATGTTTATTCAATAGTTTTCTAATTAGTTAAAAGTAATTTAAGTTTAATTCCGTTTTGCTCCATTTAAGTTACGTTTTATTCATGGTGATATGATCTGTATGTTAGTGCTTTATATTTTTTTATAGCATATGTCATTCCATATATAGTTAAATATTCAATTGATTAAATATGCTTGTAATTAGTATTATAATTAAAATTAATTGGCTATTACACTTCGATGTTTTATATGCTTCTAAAATATTAATTTGATATGCTTCATGTCACATGATCTTCTATATATAGTTATTAAATATCAAATTAATTAAATATGTTTACAACTAGTTCAATAATTAAATCTAAATATGTGTTTATGCTCCGGTCTTTTATATAGAAATATCACTATGCTTAATTGCTAAGATAAATATGCTTCTGAAATATAATTTAATTAGTTTAAATAATCATCATTACTTTGAGTAGATGCTCTCACATCATTAGTTTCTTTTGCAAAAGTAAAGTTTAACCCGCTAGTTACGTGATAATAAGATTAAATATAATTAACTTAAATATACTTTTAATTATACCTTTTTAGTTTAAACACATTGCATATATACATGATATACTTGCTTAGATGCTTTAATATATAGTTTTCCTTTGCAAATATAAAGTTTAACTTGATTAAAATTATGTGGTATTGTTTATAAATAAAATAAGAGTAGTTTCAACCAAGCTTTTAAATTAAAATATGTTATAGTTTATTAGATATTACTCACTTTAACATAGTTCTAATCTATTAAAGTTAAATCAAGCATGCATGTTCTACTGTTATAATAAAGTAAATCTTTCGGTAGTCTTTTCTATGTAATGATAGTCCGGTAATCGTTGTTTCTTGCGTTCTCTAGATCGTCGCACGTAGCTTTATCTTTAGTATGTTGTTTTCTCTGGTATGGAGTGTTGTTCTTAGTTGATTCTTTTTGTTGTTCGTATGTTTGTCTATATGTGGTGTTTGCTATGAGTAGAACAAGAACCGCTTATGAACGATGAAGATCAGAAGATGTCTACTAGGAGTCAAGTATGTGAGAGTTGCGCAAGTTTAAGGCAACAATAGCATGGGATCATCCTTGTTAACTATACACTTTAATGTCACTTAAATCATATGCATGTGTCTACCTTGATTCCCGTGAGGATTTCCTAGATTTGATATCTTGTGCCTTGTCACCTTTGAGGGTTTGCATATGGGTAGCTTGTGCTAGTGCTCATAAAGAATGACCATGATCTTGTAACTTGAATAATGATATATGCAATAACGATAAAAGATGACACTTTAGCAACGTGGACTATAGGTGGAACATCAGGAACTCACACCTGTGTTCTTACTCATAGGGATATCTTCTGTAATTGGACTACCTGAGAAAACAGTACTACCATAAGCTAATGGGCTCTGGCTTGACTCAGTATTAGACTTCTACTAGTTTGTAGCAGCTTACCCGAAAGGGCACAAGAGGGGCTCTGAGATAGTAAGGCTTGGTCTGCCGTGGAGGTGCCCTACGTTATTGGGATGTGACCTTTGGGAGGGGAGTTCTTACATCTCGTTGAGGAAACTTGTAGCGGGTTGTTACCTATTAGTGGAACCTGTGAACGGTATAGTGAGGCTTGGTCTGCCGTGGAGGTGCCCTACGTTATTGGGATGTGACCTTTGGGAGGGGAGTTCTTACATCTCGTTGAGAAAACTTGTAGCGGGTTGTTATCTATTAGTGGAACTTGTGAACGGTCTCGTAGTGAACCCTGCCGGCCTACCTTGGAAGTGGGTTAAGAGACTAGCTACCTTGGGCAAAAGGGCAATTCACGACTTGTGGGTAAAGATGTACACCTCTGCGCAGAGTTAAAAACTATTATAATAGCCGTGCTCACGGTTACGAGCGGCTTGGGCTCCTTACTGTGCGATGTCCCTATGTCATGGCTCATCAGGTGTTATTTGTTATTGATTATTATTACTTGTTCATATAAGCATTATATCTTGTTCACTTGATCATGTGGTTATTTGGGCTTGTGTTGAACTTGATGCTACTCAATTGCTAAAAATGTGACTTATTAAAAGCTGATGGAGTTAAACCCGTGTCTATCCTTTTGAGCCTCATGAACCTCATTTATCTTGTTGAGTACGACATATACTTACACTTGCTTTACTTTTTCAATACTTTGGATAAAAATCCCGGATGGGTAACAGAAGGTGGATCTAGTGAGTATTCTAAGGAGTGCTAGGCGTATGCAACCCCCAGTCAACCGTCCCTGTAGAGTTGAAGTTGAAGCTTGAAGAGAAGCTTAGTAATCATTACGCTATACTATGATGTAAGTGTTAATATAAATATGTTTTCGCTATATAACATTGTTTCTGATAATTTTTCTATTATGTTGTTGTATGTGTGGACTTTCGGAGCACACATATAATAATCCTGGTTTTGTTCTTAAAACTAAGTGTGACACACAGGCCCAGCCCATTCTTTGTATCTTTTCAGTGGGCTTTCGTTGAGCTGGGCCACCTTTCGGTTACCTCGCAGATCTCCGTGGGCCTGGGCTGGGTGCACCTGCACAGGCCCAGCCCATTCTTTGTACCTTATCATAGTGAGAAATGATGACGATTTTTTTTTTAAAAAGTGGACTACATAATAATTAACAAAATAAATTTATCTTCTTAGATTCACTATGACACATTACTTTGATAATATTTAATATACATGTTTCTAAATTAGTAGATTTTTTCATAAAATTGATGAGCAATGATTAAAATATTTAACACAGAACAAAGCTAATAGGACAGGGAAGAAAAAAGGGACGGAGAATGTTGCGGTGGCCTGGTGGTTGTGTGACGATTGGAATGCATGACTTTTCATTAATACAACTCTTAAAATATTGTCTCTAATCGAAGATTTATGTTTTTTCCTGCATACACTTGTATAATCTTGGTCTCAAATGTCTAGACGCTAATCGGCAGATTGACGATTGTCTTCGTCGATTTCCGAAAAAAAAAACGATTGTCTTCGTCTAGGCTAACACTGCTTATTTATACCCTCTATAATTAGTAATAACGAGATGCCTAATTCTTGTTTAAGCTACGTCTCTTGTGGTGAGGTTCTTTGTCTCGATCGCCTGCGCTTGGGGAAAATGTAATTCACCATGTGAAACCATATGCTCGATATAAGTTTAAAACATGTTCCAGTTCCAGGGACACATGGCTGTCGTTGCCCGGCGTAGGAGTCGAGGGCGGATATATATATATATACACACACACATCTAGGGTGTAGAATAACGTTGCCGTGTGTATATATATAAGTGGTGAACAATCCTTCTAAATTGCTAGTACATAGACTCAATCGCACAAAGAAGGTTATACGTTCCTGCACAAAATAAAAACTAAACATAGGCGAGATTAAGAGACTAGTACCACTACAACATTACTACTATATCAAAACAGGGGCATGCATGAGATTGGGATGCATCGGGAAACACGAGCTTGCAGCTGATGGCTGATCGTGTCAGGTGATCAGTACACCATTGGACTGACTGCAGTCCGTGTTCTCGGGTTATCAAAACAATCCTGCATAGTGACGTCGCCCATCAGTCACCGTTCTGAACAAAGATTTCACCTCGATGGGCGCAGCTGCAGTAACCTTGCGGTAGCTCACAAGAGTGTAGACGAATCGTAGAGATTTTAGTCACAGCGTCTCAGTCCTCGGTGTTGGCAGTGGCAGGATTCAGGCGTGCTATGGCCATGACTCCAGAGCAGCAAGTGTTGGCAGTGATTCAGGCGCCTCAGGCGGTGTTGGCAGTGGCAGGATCAAGTTATTGCTGTTCAATGCATGGATCCTTCCTAAGCCCTCGCCTATGACAGACAAGTGTTGTTGTTTCGTCTCTGATGTAGTGTCTTCTTTGTTGTGTTTGGCATAGTAGCACACCGGTTAACAATAAAGTTGTTTTAGTTTTATCTTAAGTTGTACTTCTGTAATTTTTTGACTAAGTTCATAGAAAATTACACAAACGTCTCTGCAACCCTAAATTGATTTATTAAGTAAATCACTAGATGTCTTAGTGCTGGATTTTTTAGTATTTACTCCCAGCGTTCACTTTGACTTTGTCCTAAGTTAAATTAAGCTTGCCATTGTCCTAAGTCAAAATCAAAATTAGAACATAGGTCAAAATTAGAGAAATTTGGCTTAGTAGAAAACCAAAACAGACATCAGAGAACATGTGGATGAGGTTAATACTCTAGCAGTAGAAAATTCCAAATACACCATCAATGTTATCTCCATTTAAGAAGCAGTAAACTGCAGCAGGTCAGCTACTCAGCTCATCAGTGGCCCAACTAGCATAGCGTCTGATATATAACACCAGACACCAGCTCGGTATGTGCAACACTACTGGCTAGTAGAGTCATCAAACGTAGCAATGGGAAAACAACTAACAGATCATCGTCTTTTGTTTTGTGCAATTACATGTACCACCCCAAATGGGAATATGGGACTGGGATTCATCAGTGATTCAAAATGCGGATATAGGCGATTAAATGCAATGGCTAACTCTGTTGCGCTAGCAAGACATGCTGACCTATCTCATCTGAGGTCTTGACCATATCTGCTAGCAGTAATCTCCAAGTGTAGGTTTTATTTCCGTTTAATTAGAGCCTTAAACCTTGTTTTGGTGCTGACTTCCCTGCTAGCTTAACTCATAATACTTTGAATATAATCAGCAGCAAAGGTCCTTGGGCTAAGATTTCTTGTGTTGATTTGGTTCCTTTTCGTTATCTAAAACAAAACTTCCAAGATACTTTCGTGGTCTTTCAAAGCGAAAAAATCAGCTCAGTTTCATCTTGGTCTTTGCTAGAATATGTACTGAATATTGTGTATGAGTTTAATTATGCTAGGGAACAGAAATATTCTGGGGTTAACAATATTAACCTTCCGTCATAATATTTTCTCTGGTCTGCGCAGGTTTAATTTGTGATAAATAGGAGCACCGTGCCGTGCTGCAGTTAAATTAAAACTTGTTCAGGCCAGTTCCAGGGCACATGGCTCTGGTTGGTCGGCAAACGAGCAGTGAGAGGTTATATATAAGAGTGGTGATGAAGAATCCTTCTGAATTACTTGCTTGATCCCTCAGTAGACTCAATCGCACAAAAAGGTTATGTTCGTTCCTGCACAAAACGTACTAGAGGCGAAGTTCAGACACTAGTAGTATAGCAGTACTGTCACTACAAGAGCATGCATGAGATTGGGATGCATCTGGAAACACGAGCTTGCAGCTGATGGGTCATCATGTGGGGTGATTAGTACACCATTGGATTGACTGCAGTCCGTTCTTGGGGTTATCAAAACAATCCTGCATTGTGAGGCATGATTGCAGTCCGTGTTCTCGGGTTATCAAAACAATTCTGCATTGTGAGGCCGCCCATCAGAGACGCCGTCACTGTGCAGCCGCCCATCAAAGATGTATCGTACCATTGCCCTTTAATTACTGTTTCCTTCCTGGTGGTGGTGGATAGGTTCTATATATGGATTTTATCATGTGTCCATAAAAGGTACTATAACACATGAAGAAATAGTAATCAAAGAAACAGATGAAGAAATTCCTACAGCGTATGTAGCTAAATCCAACAGTGGACATAAAAGAAATGGAGTATATGACAGTGGGTGTGCATACCAGTTTTAGTAAGTATGGCTCTGGGAGAAAATATTTTATAAAACTAATACTGGAGAAGATTGTCTATATTTTTCTGCGAGCTATCAAAATTTTCCCCAATACTGAGTATTAGCTGTGACTGCCTGTGCCTATAAAAGTATAAATTCAAATTTTGTAGAGAAATCGCAATTAAGTCTCTTGTGGCCTGGTGAGGTTGTTATGTCACCTGCATGCTTAAGGAAAATGTTTGCTGCAACTAAAACACAAAAAGAAAGTCACAATGTGAAAACCAGGTTCATATATATAAGTTGAAACCTCATAATATTTTCTCTGGTGGTCTGCGCAGGTTTAATTTGTGGTAAATATAGGAGCACCGTGCCGTGCTGCAGTGAAATTAAAACCCTTGCACATGCCTCATGGAACCCTTGCACATGCCTCATGGTTGGCCGGCGAACGGGCGGGCGAGTGGTTATATATAAGAGCTAGCGGTGATGAAGAATCCTTCTGAATTGCTTGCTTGATAGACTTAATCGTCGCACAAGAAGATTACACTAGCTATATATGTTCGTTTCTGCAAGTTAAGAGATCGACTAGTAGTATTATCTATATATGTGTATATACTACTTATATATCAAGAGCATGCATGAGAGATGAGATTGGGATGCATCCGGAAACGCGAGCTTGCTGCTGATGAGTGATCATGAGGGGTGATTAGTACACCGTTGCACTGACTGCAGTCCGTGTTCTCGGGTTATCAAACCAATCCTGCATTGTGAGGCCGCCCATCAGAGACGCCGTCACTGTGCTGAACATAGATTCCAGCTCGACGGGCATAACAGCCGTATCGTTTCTGTAGCTCGCAAGAGAGTAGAGGAATCATAGATATTTTAGTCAGTGTCGCAGGTGGAGTTGGCAGGATTCAGTAGTGTAATGGCTTTTGACTTGAGAGCAGTGGATCAAGATATTGCTGTTCCATGCATGGATGCTTCCTAAACCCTCGCTACAGACAAACAGGCGTGCAAAGGACAAGCTAACTGGTGCCGATATTGGAAAAAGAAAAGGACAATGTTATGGTACATTCCTGACCTACTAGCTAGCAAGTAATATCTTAAATCAATCTGAGCCGTTGATATTTTAGATTTTATAAATTACTAGCAAAAGTGTCTATGCGTTACATCGGGATTTATATCTTTGTTCTAATATATTTTGGAATCAAACTTGTATCATGGTTGTACATGTGCTATCTAGCTCACATGAGTACTATAGCTCGTGAGTCTGTGTTATGGACGGACACTAATACAAATAGATCTTTAATTTGAAATTCGCTGGTGTCCCTGACCGAGATGGACACCTTAAATCGCAGCCGCACCACCAACACTAGTACACAGACTAACTATAGCGGCGGTTGTAAACGTATTTCTACAGGCGTTTTTCGTAACCGCCTATGTGAAAGGCCAGTAGAAATGGACGATTTCTACAGATGATTTATGTAGAACCGCTTGTGAAAATCTATTTTCACAGGCAGTTCACTAAAGAGAACCGCCTGTGAAAATCGATTTCCATAGGTGGCTGACTTAAACAAACCGTCTGTGGAAACGGATTTCCACATGCGGTTTGTTTAAGTCAGTCGCCTGTGGAAATAGCCCCCACCCTACCATTTTTTTAATTTTTAAATTTAAATCAGACCCTATATTTTACCCTAAACCTATTCGATGATGTTCAATTATACCCATATAGTATTTAACTATTTCATACAAGTGGTTTCATGCTCATAAACATAAAGCCAGACTTATTTACAACATCAAAGTTTCATGCTCATCACAAACATAAAGTAGATGTATTTACAACAAAGTTTTCACTAGTGCTCTAGTGCTCACAAACACTATATATATATACATCAAAGTTTTCACTAGGGCTCTAATTAATAACCATCTCGGCTAAGTTGCAGACCACTGATCTCTGTGAGCGGTCTATACTTTGGGTCACTTAAGGTGGCCGACTTGTCGTGATAACTCCCCTCATGAGGAATGACTTCTCTCATGATGAATGAGCACAAGTTCTCAACTATGGCGTACAAAGTACATTCGCTCATGTTATTCGCCTTTGGTTGATTAGCAGCTTCCTTAGAGGAAAGTTTATAAACATTAATATATACACTTGACAATACATTTCTAACTTGAATGTGAGAACTAAAATCATGACTATATTACTTATATTACCTTAGAAGGGTTCCTGCTGTATCGTCTGTTCTGCCTCATGAACTCGCACACGTAGAATCCACACATGATCGATCCAGGTGGTTGCTTGTGGCACTATATAACAAGAAAGTGGTTATGTATATACTTACAACATCGTGTATGATATGTATTCATAACTTTTCATACGTACCGGCCAATGATGATATATGTTCAATGGCTGCCCTCGATTGTCGCACTTTCCTTTTTTTTAATTTGTAATACCTATATGCCTTATAATCTCGAATATAATCACCATGTTATTCTCAAACTCTCTCATCAATAAAAGTATGCAAGCATATCTCAACTTACAGTTCCAAGTTGTTCAAGAACCATGCATAGCTCGTAGTCGGATAATCTGCGGAGTCTAATACCAACACCCTTCCTTGCCTAGGATAAATGACAAAGCAGATCCAGTGCGGCACGAAGCAAATTTGTGATGCAAGTGTGTATTAAAATTATTAATTTGAACTATACAAACTCACACTTACCCAAAGTTATACGGGACCATTATGCATTTTCTGTCTTGATATATAAGCAATGAGGTTGCCAGGTAGTAGGCGTATTCAGATTCAAACATTTTCTTCAGCTTCTTTTTCATGTCCTCTCGTTCTTTACCTTCTAACCCCTTTAAGGATTTCTCGTCCTCTCCGATTCTGAAGTTGTGCCGCTCCTCATATTTTTATTGGGTTCAAATACGCAACCCTTTCATTTTCCCTATGACAGAGGATCATTACCGTAACGCATGATCCGCTCATCATATTGCATTCCGCAAGGCGCACGTTCATGTAAGATATAGAATTAGAATGGATACAACTCACAAATAAAAACACATGCATATTTATTCGTATGAGTAACACTTACACTGCAAACAACGTTATGAGTTGTACGTCGAGTCTCTTGAGGTTCATCATCAACCACATGTCCTCGAATGTAATAATGCATGTCTGCCTTTCACTTGCAAATACAAGTGGTGGTATAGACACGTTGATGGTGTCAATGCCAACAGAAGCTGCTCTCATGTACCAATCATGCAACCTTTTTATACCACTAGGGATCTTGATCAATTTATCTCACTGTAGTAGGGGCCTCCCCGAGTGATAACAATTAGGAACATGTTTGTAATCTTCCTTTATTGGCTTCCTGATATTTACGCTAATTACCTCAGGCTTTTTGGCTGACTTCTCGTGCTCATCCAAGTCAAGGGTCTCAATTGTGCGTTTACGTCCAATTCCTGCCAAAAATCTGCCCACGCCAGCATTATTCTTTTTCTTTGGCTCCCAGGGGGATATCAATTTGGGTATTGGAAATTTCTTCTTTGGCTGCGGTGGAGTCACCTTTGTTTGTTCTGGGTCTTTAGGTGTTGGGCAAGGTGGAGAACTGAATGATGGGTCCTTTGGTTCAGAAGGAGCCATGATCGGTGACGGTGGAAGAGACTGGGCAGGTGGTGATGGTGGGTCTAGAAGAGTTTGGGCAGGTGGTGATGGTTGGTCTGGAAGAGTTTGGGAAGGTGGTGATGGTGGGTCTGGAAGAGACTGGTCGGGTGGTGACGGTGGTTCTGGAAGAGATTGTGAAGGACCTGACGACCCCTGAGTGAGTGGCAAGGCTTCAGAGGATCATGTTGGCGGCTCACTCAATTGTACATCTCATCGAGGCCAAAGGATGAAGTTCTTGATAGCCTGTCCGAGTGTCTCAATGCCCTCGGGACCGGCAATGTCTAGCATGCCATCTTCGTATCCTTGGACGACCGTCACCACTTCAACCTTGTAGTAGTCCTCTAGAATGTCATCACCATGATACTTGTGTCCTGGGATTGCAAATCCTGTGCCTACTACCCTTGTACGATGATTAGAAATACCATATCTTATGACAAGGGAGCAAGGCGTGGGCATATCAATGTCGTCAACTGCATAGTGAGTCTTGTTCGCTGTTGACGCAACACTTCTTGGAATTGTTTCTGGACTGTGTCACCGCAAGCTGTTGTGATGTTGGGACTAGCTGCATCTCGGGACCCTGACCTGGCGTATGTTGTTGAACGGACACCGCACTAGCCAATCTTTGCATGAACTCAGGAGGAGGATTGGACAACATTTGGGACATCATCTCTTGGAAGTCTTTTTTTGCCTCTTCCTTAAAATACGAAGCCATCTCTTCCTTGTATCGATCATGCTTCTTGTACCCACCTTGCCACTCTGGTCCAAATCCTTCTTTCCATCCTTCTTTTGAAGATATTCCTCGAACACGACCAGGATGCTTGGGGTTACCCAAGCTAGCAATTAGGATGTCTCTCTCTCTCTCTTCGTGGATTAAATAATCCTTTCTCATGTTCTGCTGCTACCGCTAATATGCTCTTAAGTGCTTCATCTGTAGCTGGGTCTTCAATGGACATGTCAGTCTCGGTTTGCATTGGTTTCTGAGCCATTATCTAGTTTGCGGTCCTTTCTCCAAGTTGCTCGGATAGCACTGGCAACCCTGCTGCCTTCTTGGTAGCCTCTTCTTCCCTCCATTTTGGAACCTGTCGTTGGTAACCACTAGTGCCTAAGTGGTGGGGGTACTTGTTATTTTTTGCGAGCGCAGAATTGGCTTCGCTCCGAGCTAAGAACTATGCCTCTTGCCTCTGCTCTAGGAAAACCGCCCACTGACCGACCGAAATCTTGTACTTTTTTGTCGGGTCTGAGCCAGTCTTTGCCCACTTGGTATTCAAGTCGGACCTCCAGTTGCGGAATATGACCGCACATTGCTTCAGTGCAAACTCCTTTTCCAGTGCTTCTGAGCCCGAGGAAAAATAAACCTTGTCAACATCTTGGCCCAAAGCATGTTCCTAACATCGACTGACACATTTTTCCAATGTTGGATTGTGACGTCAAGATTGTCCCTAACTACAAAACCAAGTGCGTTTCGAAACTTAGCTACGGCGGCCACAGGAGCGAGGGGCTATCCTTTTGGGCTCACTTATGAGATTCTATATGTCTCATCTGGCCACCTATTCATTCCTCTGTCACCTCGTTTCCTTTTCCTTGAACTATTGGTGGTGGTGGCCTCGGTCGTTTCCGGTGCATCTTCTTGTGCCATTTCATCTTGAGTTAATATTTCTCTGAACTGAGATAACACCTCCTATTCATGTCAAAACATACACTCATCAGATTACGAAGGCTAATCCATTGTGGCAGGCTGATCATGAAATTAGGTACAACCATGACATCCTATATGCGAAAATTACCTCATCTACTTTTGGATTGTAATCAGGGTCACGTTCATATTCACGACGGACCATCCTCTCTATGCGAGGATCAGTGCCAGCACTTGGTTATTCATATTCAAGAGTAGATTCTCGGGACCTCGTTGCTTGGGACCCTTTTGCTTGCTCCGCGGGGTGGGACCCTGTTGCTTGCTCCGCGGGGTGGGACCCCGTTGCTTGCTCCATAGGGTGGGACCCCGGTGCTTGCTCTGTGGGGTGGGACCTCGTTGCTTGCTCCATGGGGTGGGACTCTGTTGCTTGCTCCATGGGGTGGGACCCCTTTGCTTGCTCCGTGGGGTCAGACCCCGTTGCTTGGTCCTTGGGTGGAGAACTCATCGTAAAATTCTATACAATTATATTTATATAATTAGTCTATGCCTTTTGCGAAAAACTATACAAGTACTCTACTAGTATATACAAGTATACTAAAATTGATTATACAAGCATTTAATTCATGACAATATATAAATACAAGTACTCTACTAGTATATACAAGGAAAAACTATACAAGTACTCTACTAGTATATAGAAGTATACTAAAATTGATTATACAAGCATTTAATTCATGGCAATATAAATACAAGTACTCTACTAGTATATACAAGGAAAAAAATATACAAGTACTCTACTCTACTCTACTCTACTCTAACATATAGGTATTCATGGCAATATTTACAAGTATATATATAAGCATTTAATTCATGGCAATATAAATACAAGTACTCTACTAGTATATACAAGGAAAAACTATACAAGTACTCTACTCTACTCTACTCTACTCGAACATATATAGGTACTCATGGCAATATTTACAAGTATATATATATATATAAGCATTTAATTCATGGCAATATTTGCAAGTATTTCAAAAAAAGAAAAAAAAGAAAAAGGGCACTTGGCCCCTCTCTATCTTCCTCTCCTCCTCTCCCCTTTGCCCTGCTCGGCCCAACAGTGGCCCTCTCATAGCTGCGCGGGCCCACCCTGTCAGCTCCCTCTTCAACCTCCAGCTACCCCGCCGCCCAGCACCGCCACCAGCGCCCCGCACCGCCCTGCACGGCCACCAGCGCCACCCCGCCCCTGCTACACCCAGCCCCACCGCCACCGCCACCACCGCCACCGCCACCGCCACGCGTGGCGGCACCACTGCCACCAGTCGCGCGCGCTCCACCACCGGCACTGCCCCGCCGTGCATAGAGAGAGAAGAAGAGGGGGCGTGACTTACCGAGAGTGCGGAGGATGCCGACGTGTCAAGAGAGAGGGTTCAGCGGCGGGGAGGGCGGCACGACGATGAGCTCAGTCGGCGGCGTGGGAAATTTGGGTAGCATAACGACACTTCTTTGAAATCTGACCCCATAGTTGTCCACTATGACATGTTTTTCTTCAACCCATTCACATCGAAACACAGTGATTTGGAATGTATCATAGTCTAGTTCCCATATGTCAACAATGATGCCAAAGTATGTAATAATCTCACCTGTCTTAGAGTCAATGGCTTCGCATCGAACACCACTGTTTTGTGCCATGCTCTTCATGTCCTTGTACTTGGTACAGAATGTGAAACCATTAATGTCATAGGTTTGCCATGTCGTTACCTGGCGTGAGGGTCCAGATGCCAACCCCTTGATGGTTTGTTCCTCAATTGTTTCCCCATGTGGAATATCCTTCTCCCTTAGCCATGTGTTGAACCGAGTTTTGTGTTCCTTCATTACCCAATCATCCGTGTGCCCATGATTATGTTCCCGAAGTTCATTTAAGTGTTCCTCGATCAAAGGCTCCATTATCGAGAGTTGATGCATGATACTGTGATTTGCCTCGAGGACTATGTTGTAATCTTTCGGGATGAATGGTTTTTGTCCCATCCTCCCACTTCCATACAGCCTACCCTCATGTCGTGACGGAGGCAAACCTATTGCAACTTGGTCTTTTAGGACACTATTGCAGAATGGAACTCCGGACTCAATGGCCTCTTCAGTTAAATACCCCTCAACCATAGACGCCTCTGGGCGAGCACGAGTTGAAACATAGCTATTTAGTATTGCCATGAAACGCTCATAAGTCCACATTTCATGCAAGTACATAGGACCTAATGCCTCAATTTGGGGAACCAAGTGCACAACGAGGTGCACCATGATATCGAAGAATGCTGGGGGAAACACATCTCAAACTGTGACACTGTCTCCACTACGAATTCCTGAAGAGTCGCTAACTCATCACGGTCAATCACCTTTTGTGAGATTTTGTTGAAAATGAAGCACAGACGTGTTACTGCCATCTTCACGAACAAAGGATTTATAGCCCTGATGACAATTGGAAGGAAAGTAGTAAGCATGACATGACAATCATGTGAGTTGTAGTTGGTGAGTGTAAGGTCTTTCATTGACACGATACTCTGTATGTTAGAGCAAAATCCAGATGGGACTTTCAACTTCCTCAACCACACACACACATCGCATGTTTCTCATCTATGTTGAGGTTGTAGCTTGCTGCGGGTAGATGACACTTCCCATTTTCTTGTAGAACAAGGTGAAGCTCTTTTTTTATGTCTAACTGTACCATGTCCATGCGTGAATTCAGTCCTTCCTTTGTCTTGCTCTTCATGTCTAGCAAGGTGCCAATTAGACTCTCAAACACGTTCTTCTGAACGTGCATACCATCGATCGCATGCCGTACATCTAACTCTTTCCAGTATGGTAAATACTCAAAGAAAATAGTCATCTTGAATGTAGCCCCTGGAGTTGGTTTGACATCCTTTTTTGGTTTTCCATCTTTTGTCTTCTTCCCGAAAACAAATTTGATTTTGTTAACTATTTGGAAAACTCTTTGGCCTTTACTATTACCTGATGGTGCAATAGAGTGTAGTTCATCGTTATTGTCGAAGTATTTAGCCATCTTTTTAAGGCGGTACCTGTGTCCTTTCGATAAGAAGCGTCTGTGTCTCATTTACACTATCTTCTTAGATGCATCGAGGGACACGTAAGCAGTTTCATCTATGCAGAATACACAACCAACCTTTCCCTTGAATTGCCCTGATAATGTGAAGAGAGCAGGGTAATCGTTGATCGTAACAAAAATAATTGCTCTCAGCGTGAAAGATTCTTTGTAGTACTCGTCCCATATTTGAACACCTGTTTCCCACAACATTTTCATATCCTCCATTAAGGGCTCCAAAAAAAACATCCATGTCCACTCCAGGTTGTGTAGGCCCAGAGATAAGGATGGTTAGTAAAAGGTACTTCCGCTTTTGCATCAACCATTGGGGAAGGTTGTAGATGGTGAGGATCACTGGCCATGTGCTAAGCATGCTGCTCCTCTCACCAAATGGATTCATTCCATCAGTACTTAGTGCAAATCTAACATTTCTTGTTTACTTTGCAAAGTCTTCATGGTTATTATTGAAATCTCTCCACTGTGTGTCATCAGCCGGATGACGAAGCTTCCCATCATTTTTGTGCTCATTTGAAGCATGCCAGCTCATAAGTTTGGCATCCTCTGGGTTAGTGAACAAACACCTCAATCGATCAACCACATGAAGATACCACATCACTAAAGCAGGAATCTTTTTCTAGGCATAATAGTCTACTTCGTCTTTTTCTTTGCTTGTGGGGGGTTTTGTTGCTCTCTATTGGGTCTTCTTTCTCTTATTTCCTTTACACTTGGAGGCAGCACATTCTTCTTCTCGAAAGTCTTTATTCGTCTTGTACCTACTTGCACCACAGTTTGGACAGCTGACCATGTCCTTGTACTTATCACCTCGATATAGGATATAATGATTTCTACATGCGTGGATCCTCTCAACACCCATAGTGAGCGGACTGATTAACTTCTTTGCATAGTACGTGTTAGCCGGACATTGTTCTCCTTTGGAAGCATGTCTGCGATAATACTCAAGAACGCATCAAAGCCAGCATCAGACAAACCATATCTAGCTTTGAACACCAAAAACTTAAGGACAGACCGCAGTGTCGTGAACTCTTGGGTACAACCCTTAGACTCATCATACAAAGGCTCTTTTGCTGCATTCATCAGGGAATCCATACCTTTCATGAAGAACATTGAAGGGTCATCTAAATGACCATGCAACATTGCCTCTAACAATTCTGCATCTTCCGCAGCCATATCTAGCAGGACCTCATCATTCATTTGCTCTATCAAAACCATGATCAGGAAGAGGTTGTTGTGTCTCGTGTATGAACGGGAACTCGTCAACAAGCATATGTAGATCAAGATCAATATCTGTAGTGTTTGCCGTTGTATAATGCGCAGAACTACCCTATCCATGCTTTATCCAAATCAAGTAATCCTTCATAAACCCCCGACAGACTAGATGTGAAAGGATTGTTTGAGTGTCATCAAATACAACAACATTTTTGCAGTCTATGCTTGGACAATGTATGTGCTTCATCTTTGTTCTGCAAGCATGGTTCTTAGCAGCGTCAACAAACTTATGCACTTCTGGTAAGTATGATGGATCTAGTCTTGACAACTCATACATCCATAATGACCTCTCCATCGTACCTGTACAAAAATATAATGAATTAATTGTATGCTAAAAGTTGAAACCATAGGCCTACCTCCAAAAAGTTACTCAAACTGAGCAAAAATGAATAAAAGGATACAAGAGAGAGATAAACTAACCTTTGCTAGCACCTCCTTCCAAAAAAATGAATATCAAACCCTCTCCAATTGTATTTTAAAAATCTGGATTTCCAAAAACGTCTTCAATGGTAGTTGACTGCAAGCTAGAAGAGTTATCGGGGAGGAAGAAGGGATATGATTAAGTATAGGATTTATCAGAAGGTTTAATCTTTAAACATACATTTGTCTCACCACACAAACAAACAATTCATGAAACAATTTGAGAAATAAAGAAAATACACTAATAATTAACCTACTTTATTAGAGAACTAACAAAAAAATATATTGCTCTCTACATATGAACACACTTTATGAACACAAAAAAAATTCATGGAACAATTTATGCAAATAAAGAAAAAATACTAAGTAAATGGACCTATATTGCTCTCTACATGAACATACCATTCATGGCTATAGCCATATACATACAACTAAAAAAATCTTGGATAAACTAAATTGACAACAAAACATGAGTAGGGAGAGTGGAGATGCATCATCTAACCATCTTAAGCATAAACATTTCACAAAATCTTGCCCATAACCTAGCTACCCTTCTCTCTCACTCATGGTGAAACCCTAGATTTAAAAAGGGACTCAAATTGAGCAAGGAATGGACAAAATGAGGCAAGAGAGGCATAAACTAACCTTTCTTAGCAACCTCCTTCCAAAAATGAAGATCAAAACCTCTCCCTCTTGTATTTGAAGAAATATGGACCTCCAAAATGGCCTCCAATGGAAATTGGCTGCGAGCTACAGAATTTCTCGGGGAGGAGGAATGGTATATATAGCTACAGGAACAACACTGACGGTTGCCTAAGCCAACCGCCAGTGTAAATTGATTTACACTGGCGGTTTATCTAAGCCAACCGCCAGTGTAAATCTATTTACACTGGCGGTTGACTTAGTGAACCGCCTGTGAAAATGAGCTATTTCCACAGGCGATTATTTTAGGTAAACCGCTACACTGACGGTTCATAACTCCGACCGTACGAATCATTTGCACTGGCGTATGATAACTGAAACCGCCAGCACAAATAAAAGACCACCGCATGCTTAGAGCTGATTTGTACTAGTGCAACTCGCCGAAGGAGTGGGGTCCTCCTCCCATAACGACCTCACTACCGGAGGCGTGGCTGACGGCAACGTGGAAGTAGGAAGGACGTGGACTCTGTCCATATTCCGTAGGAAAATAGCAGTGGGAGCGAGACAATTCTATGTGTATAGGAATATAACATTTGATATTTTTTTACGTGTACATGTAGATGGATAGCAAAGATAAGATAGACAAGACATGAGAATATGCAAGACTTTGATAACCTGAATAGCTAGGAATTCTAATGCAAATAGATACATCTATTCTAAATAATCTAAATAGAAATCCTAAGTCAAGTAGAAAATAATTAAAATAAGCAAATATTTCCTTAATATTAAACCACATAGAAAAGAATCCTAATTCACATGAGCTGGACCTTTTTACGTGATTTTCTCCCTACCGTGTCTTTGTGCTCTCCTTGATTTCTTATTCCGTGATGCACTTGATTTTTGTCCCTCGCCGTGTGTTCCTCTTCTTACTTTCTTTTTTCTTTCACGTACTACTGTTGTTGCAGACAACCCAATATGTGTTGGAATTGAATTCCGTATCACATTTTTCTCTTGTTACTTTCTTTTTCCTTTCCGAATAGAAATCCTAATTTAAATAGAAAAGAATAAAAATAAGACAAATATTTCCTTAATATTAAACCACACAGAAAAGAATCCTAATTCACATGAGCGGGACTTTTTTTAAGTGTTTTTCTCCTTGCCGTGTTGTATGCTACCCTTAATTTCTTTTTCCATGTTGCACTTGATTTTTGTCCCTCACTGTGTGTTTCTCTTACTTTTTTTTTCTTTTCCAATTTTTCTTTCACGTACTACTATTTTTTGCAGACAACCCAATATGGTTTGAAAATTGGATTCTGTATCATAGTTTCCTTTTGTTACTTTCTTTCTCCTTTCCAATTTTTCTTTCACTTACTACTATTCTTGTGGATGGCCTAATCCGTTTTGGAATTGAGCTCAATATCGCGTTTTGGAATTGAACTTTGTATCACGTTAGATAAGAGCTAATATATATATATATAAGTCTGGATGGAAGAAACTCTTCATTGTTCGATAGTTAGAGGGAGACACAAAAAAATAAATAGATGCACCAAAGAATTGAGGAGAAATTTTGCATCTTTATTATTACTGGCATACGTGCTCGTGCGTTGCAACGGAAGAAAAAAAATGCCGTGCATTACAATGGGAGAAAAGGAATATTACATAACTATAGAAAAAATGCTATTCCCTCCATCCCAAATTATAAGACATCCCAAAAATTTTAGAGAGTCAAAGCATCTTAAGTTTGACCAATAATTATAGAGGAAGGGAATGAGTGGGTGACGCGTGGGCCCACATGTCGAGATGCAGGCCGGCGTCTTACGTGGTGGTCGACACCAGCGTGGCGCGGTCAAAACCGCTCAACGTCGGTCAAAACAGTCTCGCTCCCCGCCCAGGTGCTAAAAGTGAACGGTTTTGACAGTTGGGGTACCGATACTAGACGGTTTTGCAGTTGAGCGTTAAAATTAGACCAACACAATAGTTGATGGGCTAAAAGTGGACTTAATCCTAATAAAAATAAAGTAGATGAAGAAAATATTAAGACCTATTTTTTATTTATATATGTTACTGTTAGAGATTAATATGGAGTAAGAATAGAAAAGTATAGTATAGATAGTATCATTAACTAGCTAATTAGATAATCAAGTAACTAATTTGGGAGGTGTATTATGGGATCGGAGCTGTGGGAAGGTTGGGGGTGCCAAGCCCCCATCAGCCCCCCATGCATGGGAGCATTTTCACTTTGCTATTTTTTATAATAGCAAAGTGAGTAGTTTATGAGCGGATCAGGGAGTTATTTTAAGTTAACTTTTGTAAAAATGATAATTCTGACATCATTAAATGCTAATTCTGACTTGTTAAACTAAGTCTCATGTTGTGAGGTTATTGTCTTGATTGCATGAGGAAAAGTATTTGCACAACTAACACAAGAAATATGATATCACTATGTGAAAAACCAGGATCGTCGAGTTCCAGCCTTCAAGGTATGTGGAGAACAGGTGAAGTTTGGATCCTGCTTCACATCGTTTTGTATATTATATAGTGAGCTAAGGTGAACCCTGGCAAAAACTTCGATGGGTCAGTTCTCCATATATAATAATGTACCTATATAAATAGTTGGAGTAAAACTGGTAGCAAGCCTCAGATTCCTTTGCTCTAATTTGAATTATCGGTTTTAATTTCAGCCTCTATGGAATGAAGATAATGTATCTATTTGATAATAATAATAAAGCAAATTCTGGAAATATGAAAAGGAAATTCTGCTGTTATTAATTGATAGTAATTTTCTCTCTGGCAGATATATATTTGAGGTAAATAAATAGGAGTACCGTGCAGTAGAAACCTCCTGTAGCTAGCCGAGGAGCACATGCCTTGTTGGCTGGTGAACTCGCGAGGGATCATAGTAATATAGGATACAAGAGCATGAGATTGAGATGCATCCGGAAACCAAAACTTGCGATAGGTGATTGTATCGGGAGATTAGTACACCATTGGACACTTAGGCCCCGTTTAGTTCCATCCAAAAACCAAAATTTTTTGCGTAGTACCTGTCACATCGAATCTTGCGACACATGTATGGAGTACTAAATGTAGACGAAAAAAAACTAATTACACAGTTAGGTGAGAAATCGCGAGACAAAACTTTCGAACCTAATTAGTCTATAATTAGACACTAATTGCCAAATAAAAACGAAAGTGCTACAGTACCCCAAACCCAAAAATTTTTGGATCTAAACACGCCCTTACTACGGTCCATATTCTCGGGTTCTCCAAACAATCCTGCGTAGTGAGATGGAGCAACCGAGTTGCGAGTGAGACGGTCACTGCAGTGAGATCCACTGACGCCGCGTTGAGGTTGCTCACAAGATAAGGGAGAACCCGGGGGCTCGAGCGCTAGACCCATCGGGTGTCCTCACGCTAGTGGCGGAGGACGGAAAAAAAAGTTAAGGTGTGGCGAAATTTATAGCATAGGCATTAAAGATTTCTAAGAATACTCCCTTCATACTGTAAAAGAAGTCATTTTATACAAGGTTTTAGTCAAATATTGGTAATATAAATCATAAATAACTTTTAAGTTGTTGAGTTTGAAAATATGAAAATCATAGGCATAGATTTAAAATGAGATATATTTTCATAAAAATATACAAACATAATATGATAAGTTAAATGGTCGATTCTCAGTATGTAAAGGAAACTCTGGATAACTCTGCAGGCTCCGGTAGCCAGCAGGCCTACTAGCCGAGGATAAGGCCAGCTAACGAGGCAATGAGCCAAAAGACCCATATACGTGAATACTCCAAGATAATATACGTGATCAGTGCCCTACTGGCCTGTACGCAACCCAAGACTCCAAGATATCACCGTAATAGTTAAAGCTGCTATTTTTCTTTCTCTAAGCTGCCGGCTAAGAAATCTTTCTTAATATATCCATGTACAGAGTATTTGGGGATCATTTTCTTTTGGTATTCAAGGTATTGCAAGGGCCATACCTTGCCACAATAGAGCTCCGCCACTGCCTCACGCGTTCCCTTTAGGACTCAGGGCAATGCCGAGCTCCCGGTTGCCACCACCTAAGGCTCATAGGCTCGGCCATGGCCCCGCACTGAGCAACGGTAGAACAAGCCTGACTTCCACCGAACATCCCGAGCTATAGGTCGGGGACCAACTCAGGAACTAGCCAGGCTACCGTAGTCTGGCTCCAATTCGAAACCCACCTCAACTAGATATTGCCGGTTTTTTACTCGCTGAGGAAGAGCTCCGACGAGCGATAGGGTAGCACCAAGCCATCCCCTACCAAACCCTCTCGATCTCCGTCATTTGTAACCCCCCGATTAGGCATTCTTAACACGAAGATCGATATACTGCTTGTCGTAGGACTCTGAAGCCCCCGAACCATGTAGAATCATTGTGCGCTTTGTGTTTTAAATGCTCGAGCCACTGGAGACCCACATATCGCCTTTCGAAGAATAAACATGAGGCTCACCACGGTTATGAATTACCCATGACAGGCGCCCCGAAGAAAACTTTGATGTCTTCCCAGAATGCTATTTCCTTTGCAAAACTCTTTTCCATTATATGATATGGGCAATGAATTGTGCTGATTCGTTCATGAGACACTGTATACAGAAAGTCAGAAACTGAAACCATAACTGATGACAGAGGACTAATCCATGTGAAATGGTCACTAAGTAATTAAGTAGGTTAAATATTCAAAGGCGTTAATGTGCTTTAATTCGGTCCAAAATGAGGCGTCACAAAATACTTGTCAAAAGTGAGGCCCTTTTTTTTTGCATCACTTTTAGTTTTAGTACTGAAATTAAGTGACGTACATTGAGTGAAGCACATCGTCCTTGAATAATCAAAAAGATGGGATCTAAATAATGTCTATCACTTTTTGACATGGTGAAGAATAGTGTCTGTGATATACATACATCTCTCTATGCCGGTCACTAGCTAGTTAGCCATCTCCTCTATCGTATAGTGCTTTGCGAAACTTAAAAATGTATTTAGTCTCCCACAACTAAAAAGAGTAAAAGGAAGACAATGCTGTGGTGCGGTAATTTTTCATCGTCGAGGGTGTCTCGCGTGTGATCAAAGGCCCGCAAAATTTTTTTGCGCCGCCATGTGGCCCCGTGCCCTCTCACAAAGAAGTCATGCGATTTCGTGCGGCACCGGGTTTCGTCTCGCAAGAGGCCAGGCGTGCGAAAAAAATACTGCGCCGACAGGTGGACCGTCTAAACGTGCGAACAAAACATAGCGCCGACAGGTGGACCACCAATATGGGCAACAAGAGCAACAACAAAAAATAGACAGATAAAAAAGGAAATTGAATCAAGCAGACGATTTAGAAAGAAATTTACAGGAGGAAGGAATTATCGGAGGAGATAAATCATCAATCAACACACGGATATAAAAGGAAGCCGAAATTACAGGCGCATGGATATTATCGAAGGGATTACACACAGATATAAAAGGAAGCCGAAATTACAGGATGACAAATACTAAACAAATATTACAGAAGCATTCCGGTTACAAACAGGCAGAAACGGCTCTCCTATCACAGCTCTCCTATCACAATCTCAGAGAAAATCACAGATACATCACATCACAGCTCTACTATCACAGCTCTCCTATCACAATCGCAGAGAAAATCATAGATACATCACAGGTTTGTACACAGGTCAAAACCTTCACGCTCTCGTGCTGCCGGCTGCGTTCATCATTCAGGTAAACAAATACTCTCAATTAAGTTCCAGCACAGATTCAAACCTATTATGCCCATACGAAATAACGAAAATAAGTTGTTGTACCTGCTATCTGCAGTTTCCAGGTGGCTGTTTGACGCTGAAAAACAGGTAGGACAACTATTAATTTTGAATTCAGGTATGCGAGTTATAAAGGAGGGCAGCAAAAAGGAGCACAAAGAAAGCACGTCTACGAAACAACTTCTAATCTCAAATCAGGTAAACTCGCATATCTAACAAAGTTCATCACATCCATATTGAATACCATTAGTTTTTTTATTCAGGAGGGCAGAAGTTAAAGGAGCACAAAGAAAGCACGTCTAAGAAACAAGTTTTAATCTCGAATCAGGTAAACTCTTACTACCCTGTTTTTTAGGTGTAGTACTGTAACTAAGATGTAGCCTAAATAAAGGTAGAATTCCCAAACTGCTAGATTAGTTTTGGAGATATACTCCCCTGACAATTATGATTCCCTAAACAATACACCTAAACTGTCAGCCAATAAAACCAGGGTTGTATGTTGTATTGCCATGATTGGACCATGGCTGAATCATTGAAAAGTATATTATACAGTTAACTGTGCTCATTTTGAGATTGCATCAAGCATGAGCACAGTTAAATCACTATGATGAGTCCAAAATGCCAAAAATATTACCTCAGCCCATCAAGATGACAAACCAAATCTTTAGGAGTCCAAATGGCCGTGTCTGGCCGATTTCTTTTAGCAGAATCCCTAAGATAGCATGAAGATTCAATTAAGCAGTACAAGCATTAGATTGACATAGTAATATGAAAAAATAAGATAAAAGATACCAGCAAGTTAAGCCAATCAAAATCCATTGAATCTAAACAATTGTTAATAAATACACAGATAAAGAACAGAGATATATAGTTGACAAATAGTTGTCTAGAGGTAAGCCACAAACAGTTGTCCAGAGGTAGTGCCACACATGGTTCTGTTTTTTTATCTCAAGCTATTTGTTCTTTTGATATTTTTCCCCATATTGACTGATTGAGTTTCTCAAAACATAAGCCTGTATCGTTAAACTGTATCGTGTTTGTTATGAATTATTCTAACTAAATGAGAAAAGATAGATCTATCTTGCCAGAACCTACACAACGACACCTACAACAGCTCTTTACATCACTCCAAGCCGACCCAGGCTGGCCAACAGGCAGCCTAGGTCATGCATAAGCCAACCCACAAAGGCCAGCATACAGCCATTGGCGGCTATAAGCCAGCCAACACTGGCTATATATATATATAATATATATATATATATATATATATATATATATATATATATATATATATATATATATATATATACACTTAGTATATCAATACAAAACATATAGCACATTAAAATAATATACTGTGGTGAAAAATAAGTAGCAAATAATATACAAAGCATTCTTTGTGCATGATCTAATCAATTTTAGTTGAGTTTAGTGATTGAAAAGCACACTTGCTAAGAACCATTGACGGTGGAATCTAAAACTTAAAAGCGTTGAAATGGATTTACAGTTTGACAAAACATCAATCAAAAGCCAATTGCAGTAAGAAAATAAACTACTGTCGAAAAGCATGGTTTAAATAAAGAGTTTGAGAACTTATCTTTGTACAAATGCCGCTTTGAAAAGACAATTTCATTGCTGATAGATATTGTGGAATACCATTATCAGTGGCAGAGACAACAAATCAGTGATAACTCCAATTGCCCAGCTACCCAATGACAACTACCAGCAACTCTTTGCGATCTAATAATAAAAAACAGTTAGTTTGATTCAAATATACTAAAACTGTAATATATGTAAAGACTGAACAATTATAGATGATCCATTAAAAGCAGGCTTGTTTCCAGATTAAAGCACCAGCCAGTTATAACAACCTACCTATAAATAATAACATTCTTGTTTACTCTAAACATTTAAAAAAAACAGTAGATAGTTTACTATATATGTCTTTATATATAAAGAAATAGTACAAGCTCAACTCAGAGAGCATATATACACAAATACTAGATGAAAAGACAATATATATGAAGACTTAACTTTTGTGCCGCTGTAGCTCCTAAGCTTCAACTTTGAAAGCTCTGCCAGCCGAGGTTCGACACGTGCAAAATACCAGACGTCAAATAAAAGGACATAAGAACAAATATAATAAAGGAAGGGCAAATGTCAGACCAACAATAATGAAGTAACTGCCAACATTGAGATATAATACCTTGACTGATGCTACATTTTTCAAGATCATAGATTTGATTGCAAGCACTTGAATGATGCTTTACTATATGCTAGGTATCCTCCTGCATCTGAACATGCCAAAAAAATGTAGTATCAGGATCACAAAGTCAAGAGTAATGATGTTACTAGACTGCTAGCCATGTAAACAGTTTAAACTAAAATGGATTCACAGATTCAGAAATGAATAAACAAGCAGTTAAGTTAATTAAACATCACTGAAAATTCAATTGCAGCAAGAGAAAAAACTTCTATCGAAATGTGCACATTAAATAAGGAGTTTGAGAACTTATCTTTGTTCAGATGCCGCTTTGAAAAGTCAATTACATTGGTGATTTAGATTGTGGACTAATATTGTGAGTTGCATAGACCACAAATGAGTGATACATCCAACTGCCCAGCTACCCAATGACAGCTACCAACAACTGTCTAAGATCTATTAGTACAAAAAAAGTTAGTTTTATAAAAAAATACTAACTCTGTGCTATATATATAGACTGATCAATTAAGAGTGAACCTTTAAAAACATGTCATGGTTATACAAGCTTTGAAAACTCTATTACGTTGCTGATTTGATGTTAATTGTGATTGTAGTTGCAGAGACCACAAATGAGTGATACGGGATGACTGCCCTAATACCCAGTTGCTGATTTAGATTGTTGAATTTGTGAGTTGCAGAGACCACAAATGAGTGATACGGGATGACTGCCCTAATACCCAATGACAGCTACCAGCAACTCTCTAAGATCTAATAGTATAAAAAATGTTAGTTTTATACAAAGATACTAACTCTGTGCTATATATATAATAAAAGATAGGACCACTGTCAGACCAACAAAAATGAAGTAAGAACCAACATTGACATAGAGTAGCATGACAGATCTTTTGAGCATTAGCCCAAGAGTAATGACAAATCTTTTTCACAAAGTTAAGAGTAATGACAAATCTTTACGGCTATAAACTCATAGCAAGTGTACAGACCACCAGCACAACAATTAGAGATGTAAGAAAACTAAAATTGGAAAATGGAAGTACACATATACTAGCTCAGTCTGACGGGATAGAGCGTATGACTTTCATGGCAAATTAACAAGTGAATAACTTATCAGGAGTTTGAGAACTTATCTTTGAATCTATTTGCTCTCAAAAGTCAAATTCAGTTTTGATTATCATGTGGAACAGCAATGTGAGTACCAGATACCACAAATTAAGACAGAAATCCAACTCCCCAGCCAAAGGGAGCCAGCTACTAGCAACTCTCTGAGAGACAAAGATAAAAAAAAAGTCAGTTAAATTAGTTTTAATCAAAATAAAACTGACACTGTCACATATAAGCCTCTCTATTTATAATGTATTTGGATTAATATTTAGAATATTGGGACAATTGAAAACACATCCATATAAGTGTAATGTATCTACAATTAATGTCTGTTAATCCACCTGAATCTGGCATTTAACCAAGAACTTTTATAAATTAAAGATTGGACAGATAAAATGGATCAATTTAAAACAGGTTTTGTATTAAGATTAAAGGACCAGACACAATCTATCTACCTACTGCGTATCACACATGCAAAATTGCTGTTTGTGGGCAGATTTTGAGTTATCGTTTAAAAAAATAATTAATAAGTGAAGTGTCAATTCTAATCAGAAACTGGGGCTCACATTTGTAAAGCCATGGCATTTACAATTTAGTAGACATTTTATATAATATAAAAGGACATGGGCCAAGGTCAAACCAGAGATAAGCATACAAAATTCATAGAAAATGTTTCTAATTCGATACTTATCTTTTTGTGTCGTTGGATCTCCTTGGTGACAAATGTCAATGCTGCCATCCGATAATCAACACATGAAAAATAAGAGCGACATCAAAGACAAGGGAATGAAAAATATAATATAATAAAGTATGATCAGCTATCAGTTCTAAATTAGTTTTCAAGATCAGTACCTTGTGTGATGCATTATTTGTCGGTTAAGGAGCTTTGATTGCTGCTGATAAAGCACTTCAATTAGTTGTGTGTTCATTGACTCAAAGCACTGATAGCTCTGGTAGTGAATTAACATCGTCAGTAAGTCATACTGCACAAATGTTCAAATCAATCTACTAAGGTTTCTTTTAATCAATCTACTGATAGTGACATTGCGCTGGAACTTATCTTTTCAAACACAGTTGGAGATTCTTAGCAGACCTCTATGGTGAGTTCCTCGTCTGCGCCACCCAAACATGAAAAGTCAAACAAAATTCAAGATAAGATACAAGATTAAAAGTAGATTAAATTTACTGTTTCTACTTAATGAGAATACTTTCTGGTAAGTAGACAGGCTTTTGGCTTGAACAAATACGAAAAATGGCTTAGGCATGTGTACTTGTAAGGATAACTATCAGGGTCAGGCAACCAGACTATAAAAAACTAATACCATGGTAAAAAATATAGGCGAAACACGAGCAAACACATCAAAACATATGTGAGTCAAGCATCAAGGTGTAACTAAGCATCATTTCATGTTTTAGCAATAAAAATTACTTTAAACTAACCATCACTTTTGATCGCCTAACACCCATTTCTGGCCAAAGTAACATAGGCATTACACTGATCTAATGCATAGCCTAGACCCCGTATTCAGATACCTACCACGTCTAAAAACAGAGTGGCACTCATACAGAACTGATATGGAGTAGCATAATAGCTGTAACGATCTCAATTTTCCACGAAGGGAAAATCCACATATACGAATTATAATACGATAGTCTCAAGAGATCATCCCATCGCATTATCAAATTACAGTCGTCGATAACACCGTCATACATCAAGTTCTGAATTAAAAAAGTACAATAGAGGGTCTAATTTAATTATTACATCGCCACACTGGCGGAATCAGACTAACACGCAGCATCCAGAACAACGAAGGGAAGCGTAGATCTCCAGCATCTCCGACTTGAGCGTAGCACGAAACCATACTCCTCCGGGTCGACGTCCTCGTACCCGTCCTCCGGCTCGTCACCTGAGTCCAAAATCTTTCAGTACGATTTGTACTGGCCACTAGCTCCCACCCTATGCTTTGCGTTTGCTATGTGGAAAGTGGTATGCAAAGGGGTGGAAAAGAGAACCAGTATGCAAAGGGGTGGAAAAGAGAACCTATATCTGGTTGTGGATTTCCTATGCAAGTTCAATATTAAGTAGTATAATATAATATAAGTTGTTTATCAAGTTTTAACACATTTCCCACACATTCATCCCATCCACACACATCTCACCACACACACTCACACTCTCTAGGCGATAAGGACAACTCCCTCTCATCCTTGTCTGAGCGGCTCACAGCCGGATCCTACAAAATCCAAGGGAAAGAAGAGAAAGGACTCATCTCTCTACAACAAGTGAGGCGTAGGTCATGAGATGTCCGTAACTGTGGACACGGCTATACGTATAGATCGATCAACTCTTCCAGATCCTAGGTGGGATCAGACAGGTCATCTCCACATTCGGGGTACTCCCTCGTGCCATCACAGCACCTCTATCCCGGGGCTCGCCCCGGGATCTCCTCAGAACACAAGTACCCGTCACAGGTACCTCACGTGGGGATGTCCAGGTCGCACCCTTGGCAAGACTCGTCCCACGGACTCGTCGTAGGTCCTGTCTGATCGACTCAACCCTCACCACACACCCAAAACACACGCCAAGATCTCCCCAGTTGTTTATCATCATTTTAAGGACACACAGTGCCTAGCCACTCGCAAACAAGTCCTCTACTCAGCGTAAGGTAAAAGCATGAATACAAGCATGTGACATGGTAATATAGCGGTGTCTAGCCTATAAGCGGGTGTGCAGGGGTAAGGTTGCGACAAGGTAATGACTTTTCAAGCAATCTACCATACAACCTATCAGCGCATTTGCAAAAAGTAAAACAATAGCAATCTACTCAGTTCATGATATGTCTAATAGGTACTACAATGGTGGGTGGGACGTGGCACCTGTCCAGTCGTCGCCGAGGTCCTCAGTGTAGTCGGGGTCCTCCTCCTCAGCGGTCGGCTCCTCCGGGTCTATATCCATAAATGAACCTCGACTTAGACATTACTAAAGATAATCATGAAAATGCAAAATAGATTGAAAAAGATCCAACTTCACTCATTCATAAGCCTATGACATAGGGATTGTTTTCAGGAAAATTTGGATACCAAGTTTATATTTTTCTGAAAACTGTGCATTTCCTATGAATTTTTAAAGTTCTAAAACTTGATTTTTAAAAAGGGAAAAGGGTAACAGGGACTTTGGGCCGGCTGGATGGCTTCTCTGCATCGACGGTGTTCTTGCGGGCTCGGCCTTCCCTCCGCTGGGCCGCGCTGGAGTGAAGGCCCGCAAGCGCGCGGGGTCGAGGCCCACAGGCGCTTGGACCACCTCCTCTGTCTTCCTCCCTTCCACCTTTCTCCCCTCTTTGGGCCCGCTTCGCGCCAGAGGCCCACTGCCTCTCTCTTGCTGACCCGCGGGCTGGCTCATGGTGGACAGAGCCCACCAGTCCGCCCCCCTCTCTTCCTCTCTTTTCCCCTTGGTCCACGGTAGACTGCGCTGCGGGCACGCTCGACCTCCTCTGTTCCGCTCGGATGCGGACGCCCTGCGCACGCGCGCACGCACGGCGGTTCCGGTCCTGGCTCCTTCCCGCTCCCCTGCTCTTCCTCACGCGGACGCGCCAAGTGCCCGTGCACGCACGCACACGGACACGGGGGCGCCTGGCTCCTTCTCCTTTCTGATTTATCTCGCAGGCGGCAGGCTCGCTCGGTCTCTGGCGGTCAAGGCAGTGGGGGCTCTTGCGAGCTCTTCCAATCGCGGCAGTGTGCGCGTGGCTCTCGTTGAGTCTCGACGGTCCTCCCTCGACGACGAGGCGACCGAAGTGGTGAAGGATGCGTGCGGCACGAGTGGAACGGCGGCGGCGCTCGCGGCGCTGCGGGGGCGAGCGTGGAGGGCTCAACCCATAGCGCTCCAGC
The DNA here is from genome assembly GCA_022036555.1 of Microstegium vimineum. Taxonomy (NCBI): domain Eukaryota; kingdom Viridiplantae; phylum Streptophyta; class Magnoliopsida; order Poales; family Poaceae; genus Microstegium; species Microstegium vimineum. The sequence goes on from CM039119.1 coordinate 15,346,238, forward strand.
GGCCGCGGGTGGGTGTCCTAGGCTGCTAAGGGTGTGGCTGTGCGGTGGCGCCTTTGGCGAGGGCTGGGGGTATTGGTGCGACGGGAACATCACCTCTCCGTGGTGGGGTCTGGCCACGGCGAGAGCGCGGCGTGCGACATGGTGGCATTTGCAGAGTTCGGCCATGCCGGCGAAGTGAACGCGGTGAGCTCGGCCCAAAGGTTTCAGGCGGCTACGAGTGCGTGTCTGCGGTGCTCTACGTGGTGGCGAAGGTGCCCGTGCAGATGGCAAGGGCTCTGGGGTCCTCCTTTGGCATGAACGCGAGCTAGCTAGGGCGAGCTCTGGCCATGGCTGCCGCGGCGTGGCGGGGCAAAGGATACTTCCGCGATACGGGCTCACCTTGGGTGTCGACGTAGGAGGCTAGCGGTGCAGGACGAGGCATGGCCGTGGTGAGGTGAGGCCGTGCCGTAAAGTGCCGAACCGCTATGTCGAGGTAGTCGATGGCGCGGCGACAGCTCCGGGCGAGCTCGGGCGGCGTGACAGGGGCGACCGTCCCCTTCCTTCCATTCTCCCCCTTCTTCCTCCTCCCTGAGGCTTGAAAAAACCGTGGTGGTGGCGGGGGGGGGGGGGGGGGCTAAGGAAGGGTCGTATGCGTGGGAGGGCCAAGGCTTATATAGTCCGAGTCGGCCATGGCGATCGGCGGGTGGCGATGGACGGCCATGGGAGCTCGGAGTTTGAATGGAGGGCGGATAGGGGCGCTAGGGCTAGGGTTTTGGGGAGCGGGGGTTGGCGCGGCGCGTCCTGGGCGAGTGGCGCCAGTCAGAGGGGCATTGCCGGCCTGCCGTGGCGCCAGGGCTGCTGACGGCGAGCGTCAGCTCTGCGGCCGCTTGGCATGGAGCGGGGGCGGGTGTGAGGGAAGGCAACGGGGGGGGGGGGAGCATACGCGTGCTCTGGCGGGTCTGAGGCCGTCTGTCTGCGCGTGGGCTGCATTCGGTTGGGCGCGGCGTGAAACGACATGGGAAGCGGCCTCCTTTCCCCTGCTCCCTTCCGTGCTCGGCTGAGAGAGGAAAAGGGAGCAGAGGTGGGGGATGACAGGTGGGGCCACGGGTCCGCCTGTTAGTGGTGTGGAGAGGGGAAACAGCGCGGGGGGACTGCTGCTGCCGCTCTCGGCTGTGCTGGGCCGACTTGCTGCTGCTGCGGCTGGGGGAAAGGGGGCACCAAGCTGGGCCTTGGTCTGCTGGGCCACGCGAGAGGGTGAAGGGGAGGGCAGGTTGGGCCGGCCGGGGTGGTGTCCGGCGCTGGGGTGGTCGAGGTGGCCTGCTAGCTTGGGCCGGTTGGTTCCCAGGCCAGGCCCTCTTCCCTTAACCTTTTCTTATTTACAACTAGGTTTGCTTACTTTGATGTGCAACACATATAAACCGAAGGAAGCAAATCAAGGTTAAGTCGAATGAAATGCTATGCAAGTATATTTAGCACTATTGGGATCTACTTGTGCAACTAACAAGGGGTTTCCTATCATGCAAACACCAACATGGGTTAACTAAGCAAAAAGTTTTAAAAAGTTGTGATTTTTGTGTGTTTGAAAACTCGGGTTGTTACAATAGCTAAACCCTAAATAAACCTTTAGGAAAATAAATGCAGGGTCACTTAGATCCATACACATATGGCCCAGATCCACCAACAAGGACTAGATCCAGACAAAACTTATTGCTCGGGTCGACAAATAAGAAGTACATCCAGACACATAGGGCCCAAATCCACTAACAAGCGCTAGATCCATACACATAGGGCCCAAATCCACGAACAAGCACTAGAAAATCGTAAAACTGACCCAGATCCGCGAACTGTCACTAGAAAATCGCATAGACACAGACCCAGATCCATGTACAAGATTTTTAACCAGACACATACGACTTACCAAAATGGGAAATCAGCACGACATCACATTATTAGCTAAGGTTTGAGATGGGGAAAGGGCTCGGATCTGATTTGGCGACGCCACCAGTTTAGGAAAACCAGTACTAGATCATGTCCGAACGCACATAACTAGATAGGTTAGGGTTTGAGAAGGTGTATGTGTACCTGGTAGCTTCATGTCGTCGCGAAGTGCTCTGATCTGATTTGGCGACACCGGGATCGAAGGGAGTGGGGGCCGGGGACTAGGGTTGAAGCAGAGTCCTTGATGCTTCACACCAAGCTCGTCCATCGGGTTCGTAGAGCAGTGACCTAACCTCCTTGCCCCCGGATCCGAGGCCGGCTGCAGAGATTTTGGCCGATGTACCGGCGAGGGTGATGAAAGGACCGTGATGCCTAAGAGGGGGGGGGGGTGAATTAGGTCACTTAAAAACTACTCTCTAATCTATGACCTCTTTTTCTAACCTTAGCAAAACCTATACAAAAGGTAAACTATCTAGTGGTGCAACTATGGTTTTGCTAAGTGTTGCTATCTCTACCGCAAAAGAGTTAAGCAACCTAGTTTCCAAACCTATCAACTAGCCTATCAATTAAGTGTTAGGAATATGCCCTAGAGCTAATCATGTAGATGATTATATTCCGATTGTATCCATGATTAATAAAGTGTTCTTTGAATATCCATTATAGACAAATAGTATTGATTGACGATTATGTGAATTGTTTGTGGAACTCAATTACCTGAATGGTTATTCTAAAAGTTGTCCCTGGTCGGCATTCTTGTAAGAGCACACTTGAATATTAGACCAGCACATGTATTAGTTGATGGCTATGTTTCACAAGTCATAGACATGGATATGTCAAACTAATAATGTGGGCACATGTGAGACATGTAGGCTGGACTGACCCAACAAGAGAAAGTCTCTATTCATGTCATGTACGTTATGTCCTTAGACCTGAGATTGTGGTATGTACTCAAGATGTGAAACAATCTACTTAGGGACTATCAAACGCTACTCCGTTATTGGGTAGTTATAAAGGTGGTCGTTGGGTGGTCAGGAAACATGCTATGAGACATAGACAATCAAGATGTAATTTGCCCCTCTCTTCGTGAGAGAGATATCACTGGATCACTCATGTGATTGGATCAACAAATGCATGGTCGTGCTTGGGTTAAGTGTTAACCCACGAGTTGAACCATATATCGAGTGGCAAAGGGAATAACTTGTACATGGTCATAGTGGTTCGTCTAATATGATCATAGCGTATGCATAGGAGTTGACACGCCTTGCTAGAGGCCGCTATCAACTATTGGTCGAGTAAGAGTACTTGGGCCATGTCTATGTATGCGTGAGCCCATAGGGTCGCACGCTTAAAGGGCTGGAAGCCTAATTCGGGTTGGACCCGAATTAGACTAGGTTTAGAGTTACTAATGGGCCTCCAATGTGGGAGCTCGTCAGGACGCCTATATAAGCAAGGGGTGGGCGTGGGGCGAGATTGATCTACGCCTTTTGGCAGCCGCCGTTGCCTCCCCACGCTCGCGCCTTTTGCTCCTCGCGGACCTAGCAGTCCGGAGGCGCAACGCTTCCTCCCTGTACGTGTGGGATTCCTCGGAGGTGCTGCATCTGGAGCACAAGGACGAACCGCGCGAAGGGGACGTTGAGACGGACGAGCACGCAACTGCACTGCCTGCTGCGACGCGCACGACTACATCAAGTCGTCTTCCGCTGCACCTGCGCGTCTAGTGGTAATCCCGTAACCTATAACTAGCAGTAGATCCTGTTTTATGAGGTCGAAAAGTTTTGTTTTCCGGCTAGCGTAGCAACCTCGTATTCCTTCATTAAGCTAGGAAAGGTAAAGAACACAAGGTAAACAAAGTAAGTGCGGAAGGTAAAGAGCAAGGTAGAGATGCAAACTCCTGTCGACGACTGCGGTATTTTTACCGAGGTATCGAGAAACGCGCAAGCTTCCTGCTAGTCCTCGTTGGAGCCCCTCGCAAGGAATCCTGCGCAAGGGCCAAGCTCCCAGTCGGGTAACTCCGTGGATAGCCTCAGGCTCTTCCCACGCGCAAGTGGGTCTCCGATGTGCCTTCCGGTAAGCCTCTCCCGGATGCTCTCCGCCGTCTTCACTATCAAGCTTCCGGTCGAAACGCCGTGGGCCTTGTTCCCTTCGGTACACCGGTGGCGGCCACACCACAAACGCGGTTGGTGTGATCGCGCAAGATTACAAGCCCCACCGAGTACAAACTTGGTGCGCGCAAGCACCTATGATCAAGAGGTATGCAAACCTCACTCAAAACTAGGCTTACACCTAGAGCAAGGGCAAGAGCAATGGTCTAACTAGCCTAAGCACTTAGCAAAGCACAAATGCTAATCACCAAGTGTATCACTAAGCTCTATGCATATGGAGATCACTAGATTTGTGTATCAACACCTTGGAATGTTTCCTCAAGTCTCCTTTTTCTCATTTGGCCGACCATGGGTGGTATATATAGGCCCCAGGCCAAATGGAGCCATTGGTGCTCTTGGATTGCCTCTCTGCGTACCTCCGGACGCAGGCAGCAGTGGAGGTTCGGACAATCACGTGCGCGTGCGGACCTTCCAACGGTCTTCTGTGTGCTGCGGCTGATTCGTGGGCCCGGACGCTGTTTATGGTCCGGAGTCCACAATCCGGACAGCGTCCGGAGCCTTCGCGCGCTTCTGGAACCTCTCTACATAGAGTCTAGACGCCACTGTTGGTCCGGACCCCATGCTGCGGTCAGCGTCCGGAGTCCTTTGTGCTCTCGGTTCTTCTCTGTGTGCGTCCGGACGCAAGCACCAATGGTCCGGACACACACTGTTCACAGCGTCCGGACTCTCTGAATTTCGCAGACCAAACCCTAGGCATCCGGACGCATCCGCAATGGTCCGGACCCTACAATTCGTAGCGTCCGGAGCTCGTTTCTTCACTGTTTTCTGCCGGGCTGATTTCCAAAAGTCCAGACGTGAGGCGACGAGCGTCCGGAAGACTTTGTATCTTCGCGGTCTTGCTTCCAAGTAGGTTCCATCCTTCATGCTTGGACTATGCTTGATCTTTTAGGTCTTCTATATGCTTCAAATGTCTTGCTTGCGGTGTTGCCTAAGTCCAAAGCATGATTGCACCCTATTGGACTACAAAATAAACACTTGCAAATACGTTAGTCCAATTTGGTTATGTTGATCATCAAACACCAAAATCCAAACTATATGGGACATGAGGACCATGTTCCTTACAGGTGACCCTATGCGCTGACCGCCTTTGCGATGACCGCTTTTGCATCTGGCCGCCTTTGCGATGACCGTCGCCGTGGTGCTACTGAGAGATGAGAGCGGTAGGGAACAACTGAGCGGGATCGCTGTTGCTATCTGTCATAGCGCCTAGAATTGTTCTACGCCTAACTTGTTTTTGCAGGAGTTGATGTGGTTGGTATGGCCTATGTGATTGTATGTAATTTTCATGCCCTGCGTGACATGTAAGCAACACGGCTGGAGCCATATGTGTTGTCTTTTGATGTATTGGCCTGCGTGCCATCTTGTGATCTTGCGACTATGTAATTAGTATAGCTTGCGGTAAGATAGTTCTTGGAGGACTTATCACAAGAAGGATGTCACACGTGGATCATAGAGATGAAGATCACCATGATGGGCAAGATGATGGAGATGGAGATCACCATTATTTAAAGGGCCATACCAAGTCACAATGTGTGAATGTGATTCTCATTTTGTTCTACTTTTGTTGTTCGCTATTATGTTTTGTCTACATGAATATGATAGTAAAGTAGAATGATCCCTCAGCAATGTTTAAGTTGAATGCTTCCCCAAACCTTGCACTGTCACGTGTCTTGTACGATTGGTGGTGGGTCTATGAAATTAGGGTGCCACTGATTTTCCTTGACTAGACAGGTTCGTGTCGGACACTTACAAGTAGAAGGTTTGGTTACTTGAACAAGGTTATCCTAACGGTTAGGGACCTTGAAGCATGGGGAGGTTGAGCGTAGCATAGAGATGCTGCCCAACAACAAGAGTCATATGTGATATGATTAGCAAAGTGTTGCTTACCGATCTACCATTTCTTCTAGCGGTGATGCTAAAGCTCACTAGTTGACTTGTTAGTTGTGGGTCTTGAATCACTAAGTATCAATTGAGGGATATTGATTTTAGTGGGAGTATGTTTTATTTTGATATAATTTACTCCTTCATGGATACATTGTCTTAGTATTTTGCATTATTTTTGTTGTAGATGGCTCCCAGTAATCAACCATTTACTTTGCGATCAATTCTTGAGAAAGATAAGTTGAATGGAACAAATTATGTGGATTGGATCCGCAACCTGAGAATTGTTCTCAGGGCTGAGAAAAAGGAAGATATTCTAGACACCCCATTACCAGATGAACCTGATGATAATGCGCCTGCTGTAGAGAAAACCGCTTACAAGAAAGCATGTGATGCTGATCTTGAAGTGGGTTGCCTCATGCATGCTTGTATGGAACCTGATCTACAGATGCAGTTCGACAACAATCATTCAACGAACGATATGATCGTGGCGCTTGAAGATATGTTCCAAACTCAAGCACGGACTGAAAGGTTCAATGTCTCTAAGGCGCTTGCAGAAACCAAGCTGACTGAGGGCGCACCTGTAGGTCCACATGTAATCAAGATGGTTGGTTACACTCAGAGGTTGGAGAAGCTAGGCTTCGCAATTGGCCAAGAGTTGGCAACTGATTTCATTCTTGCGTCTCTTCCGCCCAGTTATGGAAACTTCATCTCGAACTACCATATGCATGGGGCGGAGAAGGGCTTGAATGAATTGTGTGGCATGCTTAAAACAACAGAAGCTGATATCAAGAAGGCAACAGTCAGTAGCCATGTGATGGCGGTCCAAAACAAGCCTAACTTTAAAAGGAGGGCTGGGTGGAAGAAGAAGGCGAAGGCTAAAGATGAGATCTCTAAGCCAAACCCTCCTCCTGCACCCAAGGCCAATGGACCAGCTGATGAAGCAATATGCTTTCATTGTAAGGGGAAAGGTCACTGGAAGAGGAACTGCAAGCTGTACTTGGAGTCCTTAAAGAAGGATGACGGTAGTAAAGGTACTCCCGCTGCTTGTACACTTGTCGTTTATGTTATAGACATTTTTCTCGCTGATTCTTACATTAACTCTTGGGTATTTGATACCGGATCGGTTGCTCATATTTGCAATACGATGCAGGGAATGGTAAGAAGTAGAAGCATGAGAAGAGGCGAAGTTGATTTCCGCGTGGGCAATAATGCAAGAGTTGCTGCATTGAACGTAGGGACGATGCAACTTCACCTCCCGTCAGGATTTATCATGGAGTTGAATAATTATTATTTTGTTCCTAATTTAAGTCGAAACATTGTGTCACCTTCATGTTTGATGAAGGATGGTTATTCATTTGCGAGTAAAGACAATGGTTGTGTGATCTCAAAGAATGACATGTTTGTGGCTTTTGCATCCATTGTGAATGGATTGTTTATTTTAAATCTTGATGATACACCTATCTGTAATGTTAATGCTAAAAGGCCTCAGCTTAATGAGTTAAGTTCTACATATGTGTGGCATTGTCGTTTGGGTCATATAAGTGAGAATCGCATGAAGAGGCTCCATGATGATGGTCTTCTAGCTTCGTTTGATTTTGAATCATACGAGACATGTGAGGCTTGCCTACTAGGCAAGATGACCAAGGCACCATTCAAAGGATTTCCTGAGAGGGCGTCTGACTTGTTGGAACTCGTACATACTGATGTATGTGGACCAATGAGCACGACAGCTAGAGGTGGATTTCAATACTTCATAACTTTTACTGATGACTTTAGTAGATATGGATATGTCTACCTAATGAAGCATAAGTCTGAAACATTTGAAAAGTTCAAAGAATTTCAGAATGAAGTAGAGAATCAACGTGGCAAGAAAATTAAAGCCTTGCGATCTGATCGAGGAGGCGAATATTTGAGCCATGAGTTTAGCAATCATCTAAAGAGTTGCGGAATTGTTCCACAGCTTACGCCACCTGGAATGCCTCAGAGAAACGGCGTGTCCGAGCGACGTAATCGGACTTTGTTGGACATGGTTCGGTCTATGATGAGCCAGTCAGACCTACCACTCTCATTTTGGGGATACGCTCTAGAAACAACCGCTTTCACATTGAATAGGGTACCGTCTAAGTCCATAGTCAAGACACCATATGAGATATGGACTGGTAAGAGTCCCAGTTTGTCTTTTCTAAAGATTTGGGGTTGTGAAGTTTATGTCAAACGACTTATGTCAGATAAACTTACACCCAAGTCGGACAAATGCTTTTTCGTGGGATATCCAAAGGAAACTTTAGGGTATTACTTCTACAACCGATCAGAGGGCAAAGTGTTTGTTGCTCGGAATGGTATTTTCTTAGAGAAAGAGTTTCTCAACAAAGAGAAAAGTGTAGAAAAGGTGTATCTTGAAGAAGTTCAAGATGAGCCAATAGGAGATAACTCTACGAGTGATGCTAATGTAGCAGAACAAGTTGAGATACCTGTGGCAAGAGAAACACCACCACAACCACGAAGGTCAGCAAGAATCCGTGAGGCACATGGGGAAGTGTTATTGTTAGATGATGACGAACCTGCAACATACACGGAAGCAATGATGGACTCAGATTCCGAGAAATGGCAAAGTGCCATGAGATCCGAGATAGATTCCATGGGAGACAATCAAGTTTGGAACTTGGTTGACCCGCCTGATGGGGTTAAACCTATTGAGTGCAAATGGGTCTATAAAAAGAAAAAGGATATGGATGGAAACGTTCACATCTATAAAGCTCGACTTGTTGCAAAGGGTTTTCGGCAAGTTCAAGGAGGTGACTACGATGAGACATTCTCGCCGGTAGCAATGCTTAAATCTATCCGGATCATTCTAATTGCTGCTTATTTCGATTATGAGATTTGGCAGATGGATGTTAAAACAGCCTTTCTAAATGGAAATTTGGAGGAGGACGTGTATATGATACAGCCCGAACGTTTTGTTGATCCTAATAATGCTAGAAAAATATGCAAGCTACAGAAATCCATTTATGGGTTGAAGCAAGCATCTCGGAGTTGGAACATTCGTTTTAATGAAGTGATCAAAGGGTTTGGCTTTCGTCAAAATGAAGAAGAACCTTGTGTTTACAAGAAGGAAAGTGGGAGCGCTGTTGTATTTCTAATCTTGTATGTGGGTGACATACTATTGATTCAGAATGACATTCCTATGTTGCAATCTGTAAAGACTTCACTGAATACTAGTTTTTCTATGAAGGATTTAGGAGAAGCAACATACATTTTGGGCATCAAAATCTATAGAGATAGATCAAAGAGGCTTATAGGATTAAGTCAAGAGACATACATTGACAAGGTGTTGAAACGGTTCAACATGGAACAATCCAAGAAAGGGTTCTTGCCTATGTCACATGGTATACGTTTCAGCGAGAAGCAGTGTCCTTCGACAGCTAATGAGCGGAAACGAATGAGTAAGGTTCCATACGCTTCGGCAGTTGATTCCATCATGTACACCATGATATGTACTCGCCCAGATGTCTCATATGCTCTAAGTGTTGCGAGCAGGTACCAAGCCAATCCAGGTGAGAGTCACTGGACGCTTGTTAAAAACATTCTTAAGTACTTGAGAAGGACTAAAGATGTGTTCCTAATCTATGGAGGTAATGAGGAGCTCGTTGTAAAAGGTTACACCGATGCTAGCTTCCAAACTGACATAGATGATTCACAGTCTCAATCAGGATTTGTGTTCACAATAAATGGTGGTGCTGTAAGTTGGAAAAGTTCCAAGCAGGAGACGGTGACTGATTCTACAACAGAAGCCGAGTACATTGCAACTTCTGCCGCTGCAAAGGAAGGTGTTTGGATGAGGAGGTTCCTCATTGAGCTTGGTGTGTTTCCAAATGCGTCCGGCCCATTGAATATACATTGTGACAACAATGGGGCGATAGCGCAGGCTAAGGAGCCAAGGAATCACCAAAAGAACAAACATGTACTGCGGAAGTTTCATCTTATTCGAGAGTTCGTCGGTCGAGATGAGATCAAAATGTGCAAGATACATACGGATTTGAATGTTGCAGATCCTTTGACAAAGGCTCTTCCACAGGCTAAGCATGAGGCACACTTGAGGTCTATGGGGATTAGACATCTAAGAGATTAACTCTAGTGCAAGTGGGAGACTGTTAGGAATATGCCCTAGAGCTAATCATGTAGATGATTATATTCCGATTGTATCCATGATTAATAAAGTGTTCTTTGAATATCCATTATAGACAAATAGTATTGATTGACGATTATGTGAATTGTTTGTGGAACTCAATTACCTGAATGGTTATTCTAAAAGTTGTCCCTGGTCGGCATTCTTGTAAGAGCACACTTAAATATTAGACCAGCACATGTATTAGTTGATGGCTATGTTTCACAAGTCATAGACATGGAGATGTCAAACTAATAATGTGGGCACATGTGAGACATGTAGGCTGGACTGACCCAACAAGAGAAAGTCTCTATTCATGTCATGTACGTTATGTCCTTAGACCTGAGATTGTGGTATGTACTCAAGATGTGAAACGATCTACTTAGGTACTATCAAACGCTACTCCGTTATTGGGTAGTTATAAAGGTGGTCGTTGGGTGGTCGGGAAACATGCTATGAGACATAGACAATCAAGATGGAATTTGCCCCTCTCTTCGTGAGAGAGATATCACTGGATCACTCATGTGATTGGATCAACAAATGCATGACCGTGTTTGGGTTAAGTGTTAACCCACGAGTTGAACCATATATCGAGTGGCAAAGGGAATAACTTGTACATGGTCATAGTGGCTCGTCTGATATGATCATAGCGTATGCATAGGAGTTGACACGCCTTGCTAGAGGCCACTATCAACTATTGGTCGAGTAAGAGTACTTGGGTCATGTCTATGTATGCGTGAGCCCATAGGGTCGCACGCTTAAAGGGCTGGAAGCCTAATTCGGGTTGGACCCGAATTAGACTAGGTTTAGGGTTACTAATGGGCCTCCAACGTGGGAGCTCGTCAGGACGCCTATATAAGCAAGGGGTGGGCGCGGGGCAAGATTGATCTACGCCTTTTGGCAGCCGCTGTGGCCTCCCCACGCTCGCGCCTTTTGCTCCTCGCGGACCTAGCAGTCCGGAGGCGCAACGCTTCCTCCCTGTACGTGTGGGATTCCTTGGAGGTGCTGTATCTGGAGCACAAGGACGAACCGTGTGAAGGGGACGTTGAGACGGACGACCACGCAACTGCACTGCCTGCTGCGACGCGCACGACTACATCAAGTCGTCTTCCGCTGCACCTGCGCGTGTAGTGGTAATCCCGTAACCTATAACTAGCAGTAGATCCTGTTTTATGAGGTCGAAAAGTTTTGTTTTCCGGCTAGCGTAGCAACCTCGTATTCCTTCATTAAGCTAGGAAAGGTAAAGAACACAAGGTAAACAAAGTAAGTGTGGAAGGTAAAGAGCAAGGTAGAGATGCAAACTCCCGTCGATGACTCTGGTATTTTTACCGAGGTATCGAGAAGCGCGCAAGCTTCCTGCTAGTCCTCGTTGGAACCCCTCGCAAGGAATCCTGCGCAAGGGCCAAGCTCCCGGTCGGGTAACTCCGTGGATAGCCTCGGGTTCTTCCCACGCGCAAGTGGGTCTCCGATGTGCCTTCTGGTAAGCCTCTCCCGGATGCTCTCCGCCGTCTTCACTATCAAGCTTCCGGCCGAAACGCCGCGGGCCTTGTTCCCTTCGGTACACCGGTGGCGGCCACACCACAAACGCGGTTGGTGTGATCGCGCAAGATTACAAGCCCCACCGAGTACAAACTTGGTGCGCGCAAGCACCTATGATCAAGAGGTATGCAAACCTCACTCAAAACTAGGCTTACACCTAGAGCAAGCGCAAGAGCAATGGTCTAACTAGCCTAAGCACTTAGCAAAGCACAAATGCTAATCACCAAGTGTATCACTAAGCTCTATGCATATGGAGATCACTAGATTTGTGTATCAACACCTTGGAATGTTTCCTCAAGTCTCCTTTTTCTCATTTGGCCGACCATGGGTGGTATATATAGGCCCCAAGCCAAATGGAGCCATTGGTGCTCTTGGATTGCCTCTCTGCGTACCTCCGGACGTAGGCAGCAGTGGAGGTCCGGACAATCGCGTGCGCGTGCGGACCTTCCAACGGTCTTCTGTGTGTTGCGGCTGATTCGTGGGCCCGGACGCTGTTTATGGTCCGGAGTCCACAATCCGGACAGCGTCCGGAGCCTTCGCGCGCTTCTGGAACCTCTCTGCATAGAGTCTAGACGCCACTGTTGGTCCGGACCCCATGCTGCGGTCAGCGTCTGGAGTCCTTTGTGCTCTCGGGTTCTTCTCTGTGTGCGTCCAGACGCAAGCACCAATGGTCCGGACACACACTGTTCACAGCGTCCGGACTCTCTGAATTTCGCAGACCAAACCCTAGGCATCCGGACGCATCCGCAATGGTCCCGACCCTACAATTCGTAACGTCCGGAGCTCGTTTCTTCACTGTTTTCTGCCGGGCTGATTTCCAAAAGTCCAGACGCGAGGCGACGAGCGTCCGGAAGGCTTTGTATCTTCGCGGTCTTGCTTCCAAGTAGGTTCCATCCTTCATGCTTGGATTATGCTTGATCTTTTAGGTCTTCTATATGCTTCAAATGTCTTGCTTGCGGTGTTGCCTAAGTCCAAAGCATGATTGCACCCTATTGGACTACAAAATAAACACTTGCAAATACGTTAGTCCAATTTGGTTATATTGATCATCAAACACCAAAATCCAAACTATATGGGACATGAGGACTATGTTCCTTACAGGTGACCCTATGCGCTGACCGCCTTTGCGATGACCGCCTTTGCATCTGGCCGCCTTTGCTATGACCGTCGCCGTGGTGCTACTGAGAGATGAGAGCGGTAGGGAACAACTGAGCGGGTTTAGTGTCTGAAATGGAGTTGAAAAGGAAGTTGAGTCGGTGGATTTAGGGTTTGGGGAAGACGATAGGGTGGGTCGCACAAACGTCCAGACGCCGGGACGCGCGTTTGCGGAGACGACTGGCCAAACAGATCTGGCCGCTGCGGCGACCTCGACGCTGTGGTGCAGCGTGGAGGTGTGCCATGGCAGCGGTGGAAATAGATGACTGGGTGTGTCGGCGTCCGACTGAGGAAGAAGACAACGCGGAGGAAGACGAGTGGGTGATGTCGTGCGGATAAGGCCAACTCGTCATTTTTGCAACCAGGCCCTTGAACTTTTTGTGAATCAACCCACACTTCTTCTACTCTCTCACCAATGTTTTCAAAAAACACCTCCCTTTTCAGACTAAATAAAACGCACTCCATTGCCCTGTACTGCCGGCCTACTTCTGCTCTTGGGCTTAATGGGCCGAATTCGTCAGTCAAATTTTTTCTTGTCTTTTATTTTTCTTTTATGAATAAATTTGAGGTAACTTTTAAATTCCGTATGAAGTCATGAGTAACATAAACATAAAATAAAATGAAAATTTAGTTCAAAATGCTCAAAAAATAGATATATGGGCGTAATGGAGATATAATAAAATATGTTTTAGTAAGATTTTTTTACTGTATATTATTACTATATTTTTTAGATGTACATTTGAAAATCATACAAAAATTTTAGAGAATCGAGTGTAACCATGATAAGTCATTTCACATGTTTATCCATCTTTTACATGTGCTAATAGATGGATAATTTTTTATAGGTTTTTCAATGGATACTCCAGAGTCAGTCGGTAAGACTATCTCCAACAGGCTAGGCAAAGGGTGACCCAAATGCATTTTAGGTGGCCTACAGTGCTATGGGTACTAATATTATGCTTCCAACAGCTGACGCAAACGGGACAACCATTTTGCGTTCGGGACTGGTGAGGCCGCAAAAGTGCGTCGCTCTCTCCTCAATGCATCCGCAATGATCACAGCAGTGGGACCTGGAGCGCGTCAGATGGAGCAGCTTCAGTATGCATCTCGGTTTGCGTCTTGGTTGTTGGAGAAAGCAACGTTTGGATCTCTAACCCATTTACTATGTAAAGACCTAAATCATATATGGGTTTCCAATTTGCCTATCGACGGTTGGAGTCAGTCTAAGAGGATACCATTTGGGGACCTTACAAATACAATTCATGTTATATTATCGTGCGATCTATGTCTTTTTAATACAAATGTTTTGTTATCCCGTAACAACGCACGGGCACCATATTAGTACTTTATAATGGCCTACAAATCTCAACTACTTTGTCATGCCCGGCCCGCAATTTCCTAGAAATCTAAGTTGAGTAATTGTAGGAACCTACCCCCTGGATAACCCGGATACATAAACCACATCCACATCTGCGCACCTTCTTGCCTAATAGTTTTCTTGCCACATGCTATTATTATGTACATATCGATTCTTTCTACCAGAAGCATCACAAACATATAGATAAGGTAGCATAGAATTTGCTAGGTTGAGCAAACTCTTGTGTAAATATCTATTTGTAATTCAGAAAACCAACTAGTAAGTAAATTACTTTGATCTGCTTTTGATTAAAAGAAAAAGGTAGACAAGTGCTAACATTGAGGTTGAGGTGGCCAGACCGTGTGGCCAGACCGTAGTGGCAGTGGGTAGAATAGTAACGGGCGGAGTGCAGCGCGGAGGTGGCGAACAAGGGAGATAATGCACTCTATTTGATAAGAATCAGGTATATATAGCATTTTTTTAGATAATGGAAAAAATCCGGCTTCATCTATTCATAGATAGAATTTGGTCACTTATTACAGATCTTGCTAACAAGTTCACAACCACGTTCACTGGAAAACCTGAACAAGTAAAAAGTTTTTGACTAAACCAAACCAATATGTCTATGCCGAAGCCATCCATTGGAACTAAAAAAATCTAACGCCAACGTCTCAATATGCCGCGCCGTAGAGGTCCAATGATCTTTGAGATCTTCACGCCGCTGCAAGTTCGCCCATTGACGAAGCCAGTGAGTTCCTCTGAATAGTACCTGCAAAAGTAATTTTGGTTGTATTTGTCAAACACCACCTCATTCCTAGTGATCCAAATAGTCCACAGTAGTGCTGAAGCTGCTGTTAATAACAAGGAGTTATAATTTTGTTCCCCAATTTAGACCAATTTAAAAATAAATCGTCTATATTGGACGGAGGCTGTAAACCAAAACGTATATGGACCGAACGCCACAAAAACTTAGCATAAAAGCAACCAAAAAAGAAATGATTAATTGACTCTTGGAGATGACAAAAACAACAACGAGTATCGCCGTTCTAATTTCTCCTCGCCAAATTATCTTTGGTTAGAGTAACCTTTATTTTTAAATACCACAAAAAAAATTTAATCTTCATTGGTAGCTTTGTTTGCCAAATATCCTGTGACACTCGCACTCCATTGTTAATTAAAGCAACATACATCGACTTGACTGTAAAAACCCCAGAGGCCTGTTGACGGTCATTAAGTACCAATTTTTATATGTCAACAAGAGCTAAAAAGGACTTGAATGAATCACCACCATAGACTTAGGGGGTCTAACTGACAAATTTCCACAAGTTTTGGTGAGTGTATGTTTTTACAGGGAGTTATCAGGAAAAGAACCAAAGAAGGTCCACATGCCATATTTACATAGAGAGAAAGGACCTCCGCACAAGAAAAGAATACTCAGGAAGACTCTAGAAGAGACTGGACCGAGCCGGAGGCCGACTGGGCCCACACCCAGGGCGCCCGCCCTAGGGTTTGGGGTGGCCGCCCTACCCTGGTGGCCAATCACCTTCCACTTCGAGGATCATGCCTAACCACCTTTGAGGATGAATCTAAACCACTCGATTAAGGTCGGTTTGATCCGACGGTCCACGTTCATTTGAGGAGGCTATATAAGGAAGGCCCTGCCACCCCTGAGGAGAGGAGAAATCATTATTAGAGGAAGCCATAAAAGCTAGGGTTTCATATCCCTCTCTCCACCAGAGAATTAGAATAGCCACTCCCAATTCCTTAAAGGATTGATTAGATAGATCTAGAGAAGTAGAGCATCACGCTTTGGATTTCGGATCTTCGTCATAAAGATTGGTATTATCTTGTATCTTTCTCTACGACTTTATTCTTAATATCATTATGCTTCTATTTATTATGTTCTTAGTTTGTTCTAGTTCTATACTTGATATAGTTATGATTGATAATGAGTTTATGTATGAGTTTGCAAAGCGCTTATTCTTCACCCTAGGGGGGTTAAGTGGTAGATCACATGTAAGCGTGGTGCTTAGATGCTATTTACCTACAAGTGTATCCTATTGGCCGGGTCGCGTGGTAGTTCGTGGAAGTGACAGTTCCATTGATTCTTATATAGTCCACCCCCCGTTGGTAGGACAGGCAGAATTTGTATTACGGAGTAAGTTTTGTTATATCCTGGCTTACTTTAGCGATGTTACTTATACATAGATGAAGAGTCCTTTATGCTATATGTGATTGTATATGTGCTAGAGTAGATTATGACTTAATAGATTAGAACCTACTTATAAGTTATTCTCTTACTAGTCCGACGTCACCTTACATTTATATGGAGTAGTCTATCTCTAATCTCTGTATTATTTATCCCTGAGCTTACACTTCAATATCTTTATTATTATTATTATGGCTTACCCCCTGCCAAAGCAAGTGACTATGTGATTGAGCTTTCTCATAAGTAATCATGTTTTGCAAGTCCATCTCTAGTCTAAACCTTTGATAGTTCATGCCACCAATGTTTGCTTTTCCTTTAGCAAAATTATAAATAAACGATACCTGGAATTACTTCCTGGTGAAGTGCTACAATTGGTATTTTATCTATGCGCTTGCAGATAGAATAAATTTATTTTCTAGAGAGCCTTTACATTCATAAATACCACTGCACATTTCTAGCGCCATGCTGGGGATGACAACCTAGTATTCAAAGTGGTGTTAAGAAATGTCAACAAGGCCTTAAAGCCCCAAATGAAAGCATCTCTTTCTTGTGATAAGTTAATAGTTTGCAAGGAGGCTACAATACGATGCCAATTTGTCATGTTCACACCCACAAGATTTCTTCTAAAAGAGATATTAAGGGCTGGTGAACTCATGACTGTGGCAATGGAGTCTTGTTTCCTTCTAACAATATTGAACAACCCAGGAAACTTGACTTTGAGGGGCTTATTTCCTATCTAAGTATCACACTAGAACCTAGTTTGTGACCCATCTTTGACATTGAAATTCCCTAACTGCATGAAAGTATCCTTAATATTCATAAGACTCTTCCAGAAATGTGAGTCCATAGGTTTCTTTTCACAACTACCCAAAGTCTTACTTTTACTATACTTATTTCATAACAATTGTTGCCATAACCCATCTTCATTTAGTAACTTGAACAACCACTTACTCGGTAAGCATTTATTATGAATTTCCAAATTCTGAATACCTAGACCGCCCTGGTCCTTAGGCTGACACATGACTTCCCACTTTACTAATCTATATTTTCTTTTATGGTTGTCGCCTTGCCAATAAATCCGAGACCGGAAACAGTCTATTTTTTCCAAAACTCCTTTCGGCAGTTAAAAAAAAGACATCATAAACATCGGTAAGCTTGAAAGCACCGAGTTTATATGAATTAACCGACCGCCTACTGTGAGTAACTTGCCCTTCCATCCACTCAATCTTTTTTCAATTCTTTCTTCGATGATCTTCCAGTCCTTGTTGAGCAATTTCCTGAAGTGCATAGGAATACCCAGATAGCGGAAAGGGTACGTTCCAATGGTACATCCAAAAAGGTGGGAGTAGAACTCCTCATGATCCTTGGCTTTCCTAAAACAAAAAATTTCGCTTTTGTGAAAGTTAATCTTTAAGCCAGATAGTTTTTCGAAAGTGGTTAGCAGTAGTTTCATGTTTACTGCCTTTTCGACATCATGACTTATAAAGATAACTGTATCATCTGCGTACTATAGTATGGACAAACCATCTTCCAGTAAATATGGAATTACCCCTTCTATCTGTCCTGATTCCTTTGCTCTGGCAATCAATACGGCCAACATATCAGCCACTATATTAAATAGTATGGGTGACATGGGGTCGCCTTGCTTAAGGCCTTTTTTTGTTTGAAAGTAATGTCCTAATTGATCATTTATTTTTATATTTACATTACCTCCTTGTGTAAAATTTCTTATCCATTGACACCATTTTTATGAGAAACCTTTCATCCTTAAGGTTTGCTGTAGAAAATCCCAGTTAACTTTGTCGTAAGCCTTTTCAAAATCTATTTTAAAAATTACGCCATCCCTCTTTTTCGAATGTAGTTCGTGAAGCATTTCATGTAAGATGACGGCTCCTTCCATTATATTTCAATCAGGCATGAAGGCTGTCTGAGTCGATCTTATCAGTTTCTGGGCAATATCAGAAAGTCTATTTGTCTCCACTTTGGTGAAGATCTTGAAAGAGACATTCAACAAACAGATAGGCCGGTATTGTTGAATAACTCTTGCATCTTTCTTTTTGGGCAGCAAAATTATATTACCAAAATTAAGACGATTGAGTGGTAATGTACCTTGATGGAAATCAAAAAACATAGCCACCAGATTGTCCTTAATTAATTCCCAGAAAACTTGATAAAACTCCGATGGAAAGCCATCTGGACCAGGCGCCTTATTGTGCTCCATCTGGAATATAGCTGCTCTGACCTCAGCTTGTGTAAAAGGTTCGGTCAGTATCTCATTTTCCAGATCCGAGAGTTGAGGAATGTGCTCCCTCCGAGTTTTATCCAGAAAAACACTGGAGTCCTCAGATGGGCTGAACAGGTTTTTGTAATAACTGGTAATATGCTCCTTAAGCTGAGCATCACCTGTTATAATACTATTACCCTCCTCAAGTTGCAAAATCCTGGTCTTCCTATGTCTGCCATTGGCATGTAAATGATAATATTTTTTATTGGCATTGCCCTCAAGTAGATGTTTCACTTTAGCCCTCTGGTACCATTTGAGTTCCTCTTCTCTAAGTAATTCAGCCAGCCTTTCACTTAGGACATGCTTCAAATTCCTTTCCGTGTCATCCAACAGTATGTTTTCTGTTTTTTTGTCAAGCTCATCTAATTTATTTAAGATAGTTGTTTTTTCTTTTTTGTACACACCGCTAACGTGTTTTGCCCAACCTCTTAGATATTGACAGAGCCTATTTTAGTTTGCCACCTCTGGATAGATGACCCTGAAGCCTGAGTGTTCTGCCACACCTCTATAACCATCTCACAAAAACCATCTCTTAACATCCAACCAAGTTCAAATTTGAACTGAGGCTGTTGATTTAAAAATGTATTATTTGTAGAGAATAAAAGAGGTGTATGATCAGAGATCTCTCTTGTCAGGGCCTGAACCGTTGTATGCCCATAGAAGGAATCGAACTCAGTGCACACAAGAACTCTATCCAGTTTTTCAAAGGTCGAGTTAGGCAAGTTATTAGCCCAAGTAAAGTTCCTTCCCGAAAGATCTATTTCCCTAAGATTCAAAGAATCAATAACCGTATTAAACAGAAAAGGCCATCTGTCGCTATAATTGGCATTATTTTTCTCAGATGGACTCCGAATAATGTTAAAGTCCCCACCTAACATAATAGGTATGGAGTCCTTTGAACATACTCGAACCATTTCAGATAAGAACTTGGCTTTTTGATCTGCCTGCGCTGGGCCATAAACCGAAATAAGATTAAAATAGAAATCGTGTTCCTTATGTCTCAGCTTAAAACGAATAAAGAAATCACCTTCTTCAATTTCCCCAATGTCAAACGTCAACAAATGAACACTTTGAATCATGCCACCAGAGCGACCTCTAGGAGCCATACTGTCACACCCAGTTTTAAAGGCAAAACGGGATGCAATAATCTTATGTGCGCCCAGAGATCAGTCACACACATAAGCTGACAAATTATCAAAATTGTATCATCACAAGTGTTTATTTCATAACGAACAAGTATTTAAATAATGTCTATTACATAACAGCGGAAATATATGATAACTCTCGCGAAGCTCCATAGCACAGGGACGTCAACTGGTTGACCCCAAACCTAGTAGTCCTCTGGATACTTCTCATAACTCTGATAATCTGGTACCCATCCGGGATTTTTATCCAAATATGAAAGAAATGAACAAGCGTAAGTACTTTCGTACTCAACAAGTAAACATGAGGTTCATGAGGCTCAAAAAGGTATGACACTGGTTAAACTGCATTAGCTTTTAAGTTATCACAATTTTAGCATAGGATAGCATCAACATAAACAACAGCCCAATAACCATATGATCGAGTAACCATGAATAATGAATAGCAAACTAGTAAATGATAGATTAAAGTCATTCTGTTCCATAAGAATTCTAGGCCGCTCGTATCCGTGAGCACGGCTAATATACTAGTTTTTAACACTCTGCAGAGGTTGTACACTTTACCCATGAGTCGTGTTTGCCCAAATGCCCCGGGATCATGACTCCCTTAACACTACCGAGGTGAACGGGCAGGGTACACTATGAAGTCTTTCAAAGGGGTTCGCTGACATACCACAGACAATACGGATCCACGGGCAAGGGGTATATAGGAGCCCCGGGATGGTACACACACGCAGCGGTCCCCACTCCAGCCGCAACCGCAACCGCTCGTCAATGGCAACTTTCGTGAACTGCCGCATGCGAGAGAGTGACCCTAATACTGAACTAAAGTAAGAGCCATATAGCTCTCATGGTTGTACTGTAAATCCCGGGTGATCGCTTACGGAGGTTCTAGAGCATCTCAAAAATTGTGCTCTAGTTCACCCTAATCCATGTTGCTAAAAAGCAGATTTTACCATTGTTGCATAAGTCATTAGTCAGGTTTACATGATCATGGCTATTTCTCGAGAGCACTAGCTTGATCTACCCAAATGCATAAATTCCCAAGGTAACAAGGTATAAGGTACAAAGCTATGGTGAGACTAAATAGGGTATCAAGGAAACACATGCAATCATGAATTAATGATTTAAGTGAGTAGGACAACAAGGATGATCCAATGAATACTTGCCTTGCTCAAAGGGCTCCTGCTGATCCTGCTCAAAGAGAAACTCCTGGCCACCCACGTACTGCTCACCGTATGTACTCGATCACCACATCACATGCAATCATACAGAGGCATAACATGCAAGCAAACAAGAACTATAGATTAGAACAGTACACCAATCACAATAAAACAAGATTAAAAGTTTATAAAACTGATCTACGTCTTACTATGGTCACATAGACGCTTGAATCACGAAAAACGGAGCTATAACGAAGAAGATGTGAATTAAATAGATTTTGAAAAGAGCAAGATTGAAGCATTACCAAATTAATTTTCTTCGATTTTCAAAAGTAATGAACATAGATGAAATCTATACTACTGGATAGAGCATAAAATTACGGATCTAACGCAACTCGAACGGGTCGATTTGGATTTAAAACGAGCAATTTAGAGACATTTGAAATAGAGTGGCAAAACTGTAAATAGGATTTTCCTTTTTATTTTGGAATCAAAACGGAACCGAAAAGAAAATACGCCTTTCAACAGAGAAGACGTGAACTCGGAATATGCCAAAAGGACTGCGGGTTCAGTCTTTAAAAAGTGCGGGGTTTATTTTGTAAATCTGCCGGCCGAACCGGTATCGAGCTCGGTTGACCGTCCGTTCAAAGATGAACGGCCCAGATTAGATCGGGAGGGAGGAAGGCGGCGCGCGGCGGCCGGGAACAGAGGCGCGGCGGCGCCATGGCCGGACGGCGGCGGCGCAGGGCAATCCGGGGATTCAGTGCACCAAACTCAACGCGAAAAGGCCAGGGAGGGAGAGGGGAGAACGGCGAAGACGGTGGTGGGGTTAGTTGAACGGATTGCGTGCGGGGGCGGAGTGTCCACGCGGCGCGGCGGCTCTGTGCCGACGGCGGTCGCGGACAGCGGCTCTGCGGGAGATACAAAGGAAGTAAAGGGGCCAGGCGAGTTCGGGAGACTCCACTTACCGCAACGCGAAGCTCGAAGGGGGGTCAGAGCGGTGCGGATAGTCTCGGCAGCAGAGGAGCGACGACGGCGGCGCTGGACACGGTCGCGGCGGCTCTGAGCGTCTGCAAAGCTCCGGGGGGGGGGGGGGGGGGCGGTGTGAGGGCGGAAGGGATGCGGGGTTGAGATTTTATAGCTCTGGGGCGCAGCCGTAAAGGGAAGAGAGCCCTCCGCCGCGGATTCGTGATCGGCAGTAAGGGAAAGGCAGCGGCGCAAGAAAGAAAAGAGAAGGGGGAAGAAGAAAGGGAAGGGTCGTGGCAGTGCGGCGCTTGACTTGCTAGCCACGGCTCGGTGTCGGTTAAGGGAAGGGAGATCTCCTTCTCCGAATCGCGCTCGGTAGAGCGGTCCACCGGCGCGAGAGAACAGGGAAGGAGAGGGGGAAAGGAAAGGAAAGGAAAGGAAAGGGGAGGGAGAGGATGCTTCTGACAAGCGGGACTGGTCCGTCAGCGGGAAGAGAGATCTGATGGGTGGGGCGGATTCGTTAGCGGGGGAGAGAGGGAGCCTGCGCGGGAGAGGTTGGGCCGGCCTGCTGGACTGTTGGCCCAACAGAGAGAGAGGGGGAGGGAACTGGGCTGGGGGGAAAGGCCTTGGGCCAGATAGCAGGGAGAGAGAGGAAGAGAGAATGCTTTTCTTTTTGATTTTGACTTTTCCAAATACATTTTCAAAAACACATTTGAATACAAGTTTGAAATTTGTAAATTCCAACCATACAAAGTACTGTGTACCAGCATGAATGCAACAATCATGTTTCTAGTTGACAAATTTTATTTCATGAATTCTTTAATTAATTTTCCTATATTTTAATGCCCACACAAAATGCATTTAAATTGCTTTTAAACTATTTTGAAAAATGCATAATTTTTAGGGTGTTACACATACAATGCCAAATAAAATCTCTTCTAGCACAAATGGATCTCAGAGTATGCTGGGGAAAACTAGCTCTACCAGTTTCTAATAAAGAAATAAAATCTAGATTTTGTTCTTTTGTTAAGTCTAACAAGAATCTATATTTCTTGGTATCTACAAACCCATTACAGTTCCAAAAAACACCTTTCATCTTGATTCGCACTTAGTTTTTTTTATTTAAAGTATTAGGGCGGCCCTTCAACTTGTGTGATACAGGGGTTTGTAAAATCAAAGGATCACAACCCCCATCACCTAGGCCTTCTGCAATCTCAGAACAAATAAGATTTAAAGTTTCCAAGTCTACAACATCCTCACTAGAACAAACAGTTGAAGCGTCCTCTACTAAGACCAGGTTTTCATCTCTTAACTTATTATTCTCCATCAGCCTATTATACTCTGTATCTTTTAAAATCTTAACAGAGTTAAAAATCTCAGTCTCATTATTCCCTAAAACAATTCCTAAAGCCTTTGTTGAATTAAGAATCAGAGAATCATCATGCGAAATAAAAGAGGGTGGATGCTGAAAGTTACCTTTGTCAGATGCAGTTTCGAGATTCTTTTTTGCCTTTAGCTTGGCTGCCTTCTCGATGGAGTCAACATCCACCGAAGAAGCATTCCTCTTGCTAGATTGTGAAGGCAAGGTTGTCCCACTGATAAGCTTCTTATTTAATATCCCAGAGTCAAACTGCGGGGGTAACAAAGTTGCATTCCAGGCCCCAGAAGACTGAGAAATAAAAGCTGTAGATTTATTTTTAGGCCTATCAGGCTTGCTCTGTGGAATGGTATGATCCTCCATGATCTCCTCGATAACCGTCCCTTTGGGCAGTGCGCTGGAGAGATCATCAGCTGGAGTATGATCACCATTCACACTGTCTGGAATTTGAGAATCATTTAATTTTCCATCAATGTCCATTGCCCCCTCAAACTTCTCCCCGTTAGAATTAGCACCTGTTGAGCCGCCCCCCTTAGGTGTGTCCTCCTTTGGATCACCTTCCTTGGTAGGATCCATGTTAATAATTTGAGGCTCAGCATTGGGGTTCCTAGACTCAACTCCAAACTGTAGCTCGTACACATGGTCCCCAATAACCACATCCACATATTCTGGGATAAGTGTTGGGTCTAGCACTGCTACTTTTAGTCTTGCCCT
Organism: Microstegium vimineum; assembly: GCA_022036555.1. Classification (NCBI taxonomy): domain Eukaryota; kingdom Viridiplantae; phylum Streptophyta; class Magnoliopsida; order Poales; family Poaceae; genus Microstegium; species Microstegium vimineum. The sequence continues at coordinate 15,370,273 of CM039119.1, forward strand.
GCCAGTGTTCTTAATAAAGACCATATCTACAGTTTGGAACTCTTTGAGTTCACAAGATAGTTCCAACAACCCAAATAATTGGGAACTCTTTGAACTCTTGTGGTAATCCTCTAAACTGCAGCCAGACCTTATCAATCTCTCTCTTGTAAACTTCATTATCAGTTCCTTTTACAAAAGAAATCTTTCCTTTCACTGCCCTAGCATCCATAGAGCCCCAATTAACAACAGATTCTAATAAGTCAGCGGAGGGGAAATTAATAATAAAGGTGCCCGTGCCTGTAGTTTGAATTTCCCAATTATGATTGTTTCCTGGTCTAGTCTTTCTAGTTCCACTGCCAATTGATCGACAGTAAAAGAACCTTCCAGAACACGAACCACTGCTTTTGTACCATTCACACTGACTTTTGGAGACTCTGGAACTGGAATGAAATAGAAACCAAGCCCCTCCACAGCATAACCACAAGGAATAGCACTCGTGGTCATTTTTTTAATATTTGGGCATATTTTAGTAGCATGATCCCCATGGCAAATCTCACAACAAAGAACCACATTGCATTCATGAATGATGTGACCCTTGGTACGACAACGATAACAATAGGGCTTATTCTTATTTTTTTGAATTCCTTTCTGAGATGACTCTGGGATATCATGAGCATTACCTCCCTGATCATGGATCAGTGGGACAGCCGAGTTGACTTGAAGATTGGCCTTCATGGGTTCCTTCACCGGCATAGCGGTGGCTTGAGCTGCAGTGGCCTGAGGTGTTGTGCCACTCCCTTGCACCGGCCCGGACTCTCCCCCACCGGCCGTAGGAGCGGCACCAGACACGAGCACAGGCTGGCCGTGGTGGGCACCAGCGTGGGTGGCATGCGCCGGGGCGACGTTGGCGTTCTGATGCGCCAAGTCATTGAACCGGCGACCACCGAAGCCCCCAATGGGCTGCTGGTACCCATCATGTGCCGAATTAGGATAGGCACCCACATCGCTGGACGTTCCATATTGCTGTGGCGGCACAGGATGCCGAGGATGAGGATAGCCATTGTTATGGCGGCCACCTCGAACCCTGCGACCTCCGTGGACACGATCTCCTCCCTAGTTTCTTCCCCCTCCATAGTAGTGAGCACCGCTGTTGTAGCCCTCGAACCGGCCTCGGCCCCGATGCGGGGCAAAGCCGCGGCCTCCACCTCGACCCCCTCGCCCTGGGAAGCCGTAGCCTCGTCCACGTCCGGCGAACCCAGGATCATAACCCGGGTTGAAACCGGGGTTGAAACCTGCGGCGCTGCCGTGCTCGCCAAAATTTCCTCCATTGCCCGGCCCTTGCCCAGTCATGTTTTTGCCTTCGCGAACCACGTCCGCGAACGAGCGGCGCAGTGACGAAGATGATGATGGCGGCGGCTTAGGCGTGCAGCAAGGTTTTCTTTTGGTGCCAGTACGCAGGAAAAGGGCACAAAGACCCTTCGTGGGCCTAAAAAATTTCCCAGGCCTGAGTTCTACACGGTCTGTAGGACTAGATCGCTCCAACTCCGTCTTCCCTTCCACACCTGTAGGGACGCACGCGGCCGAGACTGGTAGCATCCATTTGGTAAGCGGAGGGAAATCCGGATCAGAGTCCTGAACTCTCGGCTTTTCAAATTTTTTTGAAACCTCCATCTTCGTCGCCATGGAAGGAAAGAAAGGCGATCTCTGTCTAAGATGCAAAGCTGAAGACCTGTAGGTAGCCTTGGCAAGGACATCACCCAGTGTCCGTGGTGGAGACACACGAGGTTGGGGTAGAGTTCCCTGCCATGGCACCCCGGCGAGCTTCCTTTGAACCATGGTGGAGACTATGGTCTTTGGGAGACGAAGGGCATCAGAGCAAGGAGATTTACCTGAGTCTTGAGCCTGTTCAGCTCTGTGCATTTCGTGGTATGTAAAACCTGCGTCTACAACCTCACTGATGAAGACCGGCGTAGAAGGTGAAGCCGGTTCATCCTCGTCGGAGTCGAAGTCGCCCCCGTCCCCTGTAGCCCAAAACCTGGACATGATGAGAGACGGCCCGGCCTGAGCTTGAAAGCCATGGATCGGCTTCGGACGCTGAGATGCTTCCACCGCCAGAGACACTGCTCTCGACAGCGCAGCACGTCCCTCCGCCCGCCGCCAATCCACGTCGTCGTCCGCGTCCTCCTTGTCCGCAACCATAGACGGCCGAAGCGCACTCCTCGTCGCCGGAGCGAGCGTGAGGCGGCGCCCACTGCGACCGTGCCGGCCGCCCATCACTCCATGGCGCAGCAGCAGGAGAAAGAGCGAAGATTCCACAGAGCGTTACTAGCATATGGAATATGAAAAATAAATTCTGGCGTTATAAAGTCTCCGTCAAAATAGTTTTTTTTTCCTGGCAGACTTGTAGTAAATAAATAGGAGCACGATGCGGTAGAAACTTGTAGCAGAGATGCACATGCCTCGTTGGCTTGCGAACCAGGGAGGGGATCACATATATAAGAGCGGTGAATCCTTCTCAATTGATCCTGTGTTGTCGACGCGTCCACAGTGTAGACCCAATCTGCACAAAGCTATATATATACTGGCAAAGTGAATGACTAGTAGTATAGTAGTATACAAGAGCATGAGATTGGGATGCATGGGGAAACACAAACTTGCAGGATGCTGGGTGTGATTAGGACACCATTGGACTGACTACAGTCCGTGTTCTCGTGTTCTCGCAACAAATCCTGCACAGTTGCAAACAATGTCACGGTACTGAACAGAGATGATGTTTCAGTCAGCGACAAAGGCAGTATTTGCAGGAATCAAGTATGCCCTAACTCCAGAGCAGTGCAATCTGCATTGGTATGGGCCATAGACCAGAGCTCACATGGTCTATTCTCTTGTGTTGAACTATAGAAACATTTCTACGATCAGTTTATTTAAACATCCAATTTGTGCATATTATAGTACGATGCACTCCGAGTAACTAGCCAATTTTATACTAATCACATTTAATTCCGAAGAACAGAGAATCAAAGGTGAAGCTAACTGATCTTGGAGAGAAAGGATATAAACAAGAAAAGAATTGAGGAACTATAGATGATGGAAAGGAAAGACGTGATCTCCAAGAGACTCCACATTATTAGTATTGTATAGACTAATCTTCAAACAGCACTTAATGACATGGTGATTGATGTCTGAAGCCTTTCATACATACTCGGGTGTTTAGCTAAACAAAATCCCAGTGCACAAGATCCTCTCACCCGAATAACTCTCGGTACCCGAGAGAAAATCTTTGTATTACGACATATTACCCGAATTGCCTCGATAGTCGATGGCATTTAGCGTCAATCACTACCACAATCTAAAAGTTCTCCTAGTGTTTTGGTAGTTAAAATTTTGTACAAACTTTCCCTGGTAAATGTCTCCTAGTGACAATTCTCATCTGTTATAACCAATGGTAGTGTTTTTACTACTATTTAGAAACACTAGGAGAAGTCCACCATTCTAGTAGTGAATGATGCTCGAAAGGTCTCGGCATCAAGGAATGCTAATGAGGACCTATGGGTACCCAAGGATTATAGAACACTACATAACTAAAGGATGTAATCATTTGACTAGCTTGTCATTAAATCCTATGGGGACTACTATCGGATATATGGGGTCAGGGCATTTTACTGCTCGTATATCCAACCCGGGCTTGTCTACCGGGCCGAAGATGATGAGGAATGAAGCCCACACATATGGCGGGCATATTTATATACCTGGACATAAAGTCAGTATAAGAATATCCAGCTCGGCCATATTTAAGCGATAGGATAGAACCATTCCGATGCTTTTTATTATACAACGAACAAGGAAACTAATTTGTTAACCGATCAGATGTTCTGTAACCCTATCCTCAGACTATATATATAAAGACAGGTAGAACACCTAATCGGGGTCCATTCCATAGCTAGCATTCTAGCTAGCGCATATATTACAATCAATAACCCTTGTAACCAAGCATACAAATACTGAGAGAGCTACTTTAAACTGGACATAGGGCATCATGTGACTGAACTAGTCTAATCCATGTATCTTGTCTCTGCTACCCACCTGATTCTTTGCACGTGAATATGTTTATCAGTATTGCGGGAGTAAATTCTTCTTATAGCTTCATAGCTACCGCTACAAATTAATTGTAGAGGCGACGCTGACTCCTTATTCCCCAGCTGCCTCTATAGATCATTTTATCAAAAACAATTTAACATTTTTTTGTATTATTATGTATTTCATTGATTACAAACTTATAATAAATATTTATAATGTGTATTATTAATTTTTTAAAATTTATAAACTTAATAATTGAAATGCATATATATATTACATTAACAATTGGACACACATAAAAGTAGTATTGAAAATGATGTTACCCTAAATTTATTTCTTGCTCTTCTCACACATTTGGATGTAAACAGAAGCACATAATAGTAATGTTTATTGGGCACACATATATATAGTCTCACATCGCACATATTTTTTTTTGTAATTTAACCTTTTTTTTAGAAATATTCAGATTTATATCCTTGGGCATATAAATCCTGGCGCTGGATATCGTGGGCGCTGAGTTAACATGCATCGACGCCGTAGGCGCCAAGCTGCCTGCAGGTCCTGGTTGGCATGCATGGCTGACGTTGTGGCGCGTGGTGAGATGGTAGGGGGCTCAGCGCTGTGCTCCATAGGGCCGATCACAGAACCCTGAGCATTCACTCCCCCACCCCCCCCCCCCCCTGCCTCATTTGGTTGTTGTGTTACTGTCTCACTTGCTCGAGGAAAATGTTTTGCCACAACTAATTAAACACAAGAAAAATCACTATATGTGTAACCTGATTCATAAGATCAAAATCTTCAAGGTATACCGCGAACACGCGAAGTTTGGATGCTGCTTCACATCGTGTCGTATTATATAGCGAGCTGGGGTTGAACCCTGTCACACCCGGTTTTAAGGACAAAATCAGACATACACTATATGTGAGCCCAGGAAGTCAAATCTCACATATAGCCACAGAACAATGTAATATCAAAAGACAATACTTAAATACATAACATATAAGGTCAAAGAAATAACCTTAAGAGAGCAAACAGAGGAAAGACACTCCGATCTTCTGGCGAGGACTCCACTCCACAGGGATCAACTGACTGGTTGATCACAAGTCTAACTGCTCAAGACTCTTGCAATCTGGTAGTCATCCAGTATTTTTATCCAAATATTGAAAAGTAACCAAGCGTAAGTACTTTCGCACTCAACAAGTATACATGAGGTTCATGAGGCTCAAAAAAGTATGACACTGGTTTAACTGCATAAGCTTTTATATTGTCTCAATTTTAGCATTATAGTAGCATTAATGTTATTAATAGCCCAATATACATATGATCAAGTGGACAAGATATAATGCTTATATGAACAAGTAACAATAATCAATAACGAATAACAACTAATGAGCTATGACATAAGGACATCACACGGTAAGGAGCCCAAGCCAATCTTGACCGCGAGCACGGCTATTATAACAGTTTTACACTCAGCAGAGGTCGTACATCTTTACTCACAAGTCGTGATCACCATATGCCATCACCTCTACCAAGGAAGTGGAGCAGGGTACACTACGAGACCGTACACAGGTTCCACTGGTAAGTAACAACCCGCTACAAGTTTCCTTAATGGTTAATGCTACCCCTCTCACAAGGGCACTAAGGTGAGCCCTTCTTACGCCCTTTCGGGTAAGTTGCCACACTATACCACAACGCAAATTTAGCGTTGGACGGTGGGTCGTTATAAGCCGTTTCAGCGTCCTACGGTCTGACGTTATAAACTTATAGTGACAGATATATTAGCCGTTGATAGTGACGACGCTATAAACTTTTAACGTCGGACCGACTTTTAACGTCAGACCATCTAACGTTATATAAAAGATATAACGACAGACTTTCTGATGTCTTTTATATACTTATAGCGACCAACAGTCCATCACTATGCATACAAATAATTAACATATAATATCATATTTTGTTTATATGTTAATCATACTTGCAATAGTACCATGTCATATATTAAAACATCACAGTCATGAAACACATATATTAAATCCATCAAAGAGCTCACAGGTTATATTAAACACATATATTAAAACATCACAGTCATGAAACACATATATTAAATCCATCACACTCATCAAAGAGCTCAAAAGTTATATTAAATCCATCATAATATTTCATGTCATTTTACACATAATTCATGGTAAACAAAAGCTAAGATGAAATAAGTTTGGCCAAAATGGTAGACATACTAGAGATGTTCGGTTCCACAACCGATATCTTATAGTTTGCTTCCACACTTTACAAAATGATCCACCTCCAGTAAGTCCAAACATAAATTTTCATCTATATAGCTAGGATGCCCAAAACACATCATCACGAGCATTTTGGTCCGATCAGTGACTGTACTCTACTTCCAGCTAATTTCTGCCACCACCTGTAAATAGAAGTTACAATTTATCAGAAAACACAACCTAATACTTCATAAAATATACCGGTCAGTAGGTACCACAAACAACCAGCAGGTGTAACACTCAACATGATTTCAACTGTGGTTTAACAGGTCTTCATAGTGCACAAGTAATTTTTTCACTTCTAAGAAAATATATAAGTTCACTACTGAATTACACTAACAGTCCAAAAACTTGAGTGTAAGTCATCCTCATAGGCATCTACAATGGAAGAGTACATTAGAGATGCACACCGTTTATACAACAACTTATATACAATAATATAGATATATCTCTAGCAACTTTTATACAATACAGTGACTTGTAGATAGGGTAGTATGGGCGTAAGTTCATTCTGAATAGATTAAAATCATGAGCAGAACCATATCTGTTAATGTGGGAGGCAGCTTCACCACAGAACTCACCACTACTTATATTATTAGAAAAAGATCTGAATCTGCTAGTACTTGCATAGAAAATAACTGTAGTCTATGTCACATGTGGCAAAAGAAAAACTAATTGCAATAATTAAAATCGGATGACAATATGAAAAAAGTATAATAGAGCAAATGCAAGAAGGGTTGCAGGTAAGATTACATCTAAGAGCCAAAATCCCTGCAGCCCCGGTATGGATCACAAGCTGAGGAACTGCATCACTCTCCCTCCTTGCCTGTACTTCCGTGTAAACATGCTTTTGTATGAAATGTGCAAGCCTGATGCAAGGTACAGGCAACAAATTAATCTGTAAATCTTTAACAATTAGCTGACCGCATACTTTTAGTAGGAAATATGAACAATTGGTACTAGCAGTAGCAGTAAAAATCAAAATACCTTTTGGCTCTTGCACTACTGAAATTGGAGCTAGGGTTTCATCCGATTTGTGGGCCGTCAGTTGGGCCAGTGGAGGGCGCGTAGGCCCAAATTATTTGTATCGACGGATAGTTGGACCGTAATATCGAGATTTAACGTCAAACTGTTGAACGGTAAAGCTAAATAAAAATAACGACCGAAAGTCTGCTGTTAAAACGAGATAGTACTCTTTAACGTCCGACCTTCCGACCTTAAATTCGTATTTTTAACGACTCCGATGCGACGCTAAAGATGGGCTATGGTGTAGTGCCACAAACCAGTAGAAGTCTAATAATGAGTCAAGTCAGAGTCATATAGCTTGTGGTTGCACTGTAAGTCCTGGAGTAATAATCTACTTACAGAATATTCCCTATGAGTAAGAACATAGGTTGAGGTGCCTGTTGTTCCACCTATAGTCCATGCTGCTAAAAAGTCATCTTTTATTGTCATTGCATATATCATTAATCAAGTTTACATGATCATAGTCATTTGCTTGGCTCTAGCATCATACTACCCAAATGCATACGTTCCCAGAGTGACAAGGTATAAGGTACAATACTAGGATAACCTTATAGGTTAACAAGGAACTCATGCATATGATTAATGAGTGATTATTATGAATAGGACAACAAGGATAATCCCATGTAATACTTGCCTTAAACTTAGATTCCTCTTCTAGTTCAAGTCTTCCAAGATCTCCAAAAATACCAACTTCTTCTCCTTGATCTCCAACGCAAAACTCACCGATTGGACAATGTTTAATAAATCACCACACAAGTATCTGATCTACAAAGCATACAAACATGGCTAAATTAGAATAATACACCAATCAGTGAAAATGATTTAAAAAGAAATCTACACATCTCTACGATCACACAGTCGTGAAGAACACACTAATCGGAGCTACGATAAAAAAGATACGACTAACGGAAGATCTGCTTTTATAAAAGAGAACTATAGGTTTTATCCATTTTAACTATGTAAAAGAGTGGATAGAGTATTTCAACGAAACACCTTGGTTAGATTGGGTCAAACTTGTATTTGGTTTTGAAAACTAAAGTAGAAACTACCATTATTTTATGTATAAAACAAGTTGCATAGTGGTTAATCAAGTTCGGTTTTTACATCATGAAAATATAGAGATATTAGCATGGTATTAAATATTACTAATGAAAAGCTTATGCCGATACGAAGACAACGCAACTTGAACGGGTCAAATCAAATCTAAAACGTGGAAGTCGTTACGGAGAAAACATGATCTAGAGATTAAACTTGGATTTAAAAGACATTAAATAAATCTATATTTTCAAAGTTTCAAAACATGAGTGATTATGTGTTCATCAAGTAGATCTCGTCGTTATGAATCTAACGCAATTTGAATGGGTCAAAACAGAGTTGAAACGGAGATTTTATGAGCAAAAGAAGATCGGTGGCAATTTTGTAAATAGAGGAAAGTTAATTTTCGAATTAAAAACAATTTAATTATGATTTAAAACCGGCCAAGGACTGCGGGTTTATCATTGAAAAATCAAGGGGCTCTTTTGCAAAAACGTCATGGCCGCCTGGTTGACCTAGTCGTTGCTGAGGTGGCGCCGCGTGGCTGGTTTTGGTTGGTCCACGTTGGTGAACTAGATGACGTGGCCGTGGATTCGGTGCGGTGGACCCTGTCCACGCTGTGTGGTGGACCGAACCGGTACGCTGGGATGGGGTTCTAATCTGGGCCGTTGGTCTTGTGATGGACGATCCAGAAAAGAAGTGGGAGGGAGAGAAGAATCGCCGGCAGAACTGGGACTCCCGCACGGTGGTCGGCCATGGCTGGCGGCTCCAGAACTCGTCGGAGTTCATCAATCCGACGATTCTGTCTACCGAACATCGAAAGAAAGGCGTTTGGAGATAGATAAGGAGATGGAGAACTCGTTTGGGGTATCGGTTGGAGCCGAGAGGGCCTCAGTGGGGCGGTCCACGTGCGGTGGCGGCACGATGGCTCTGGCGAGCGTGTGCAGTGGTGCAGAGAGCGAGAGAGAGCAAGAGAATGGCACGATGAGCCCTCTTACAAAAATCCGGAGCTCGACAGGGTCTCAGGGACTGCGGGGATGCACTGGAGCGGCGGAGCTGAGAGGGACGGCGGCGCTAGGGTTGCGACTCGTAGGGGCGGCGCTCTGGGGCATGACTACGGCTGCTAGGGCTCGGAACAGGGGCGGAGGAGGTGCGGCACCGGCTTAAATAGCCCCGAGGAGCATGCGGTGGGAAGGAAACGGGGATCGAGGACGGGATTCGGCGTGGATGGAAAAGGAAGGAGGCGCTGGAGCTTTCCTTCCAAGGAGGAAGACGATGGTGGTCAGACTGACAGCGCGAGCCCGCCTAGCAGAGAGACAGAGAGGGGGAAGGCGCTGCGCGAGCGGACTGTCCGCCTGGGTGCCGAGCTGGGCCGGTCTAGGCCCATGCGGGGAGGAGGGGAGGGAGGCGCTGGGCCTGCGGGAGAAAAGAGGCCGAGATGGCTTGGGCCAGATAGGGGAGAAGGAGAGGAAAGGGTTTTGTTTTTCTTTTACTTCTTGAATTCATTTTAGGTTTTGTTTTCAAACCACTCAATACAGAAGAAACCAATGCAAAGGCATGAATGCTCAAACATGTTGCTAATTAAAGGGCAAATTTTAATTTAATGAAAAGTTTTAATTTCCTATATTTTCATGAGCACAAAATTAATAAATAAATAAATTTAAACCCTATTTTCAATAAAGGAAATTTTAGGGTGTTACACTAATCAAAATTCTATTTGGATCAGTTCTACCTATATTAACATAAGTACAAGGTTGTATTAAACTAGTAAGAAGCCTTCGATGCCTTTGCTGTTATGTAATTCATCGAGTTTTCAGTATCTACCCTCAATGAAAACAATAATGCATTCTACTCCGTATTTGATAAGGATCAGGTATAGCATATGGAATATGAAAAGGAAATTTGGGTGTTAATAACTGTTAAATATTTAGGTAATTTAACGAGTAATTTAATCCAGAAAAATACGAAAAACATCATGTTCATGACATCATAAGTGTGCACGTGTGATCTAGCATTTACATATACGTAGATGACATTTGTAAACAAGAAGACAGTGAGAAATCGAATGATTTCATACCTAGCGGCATCCATGCCGGTCACACTAATCGACATAGCGTTTGTTGATGTAGTTGTCCTGCTCGATGCCGTGCAGAGAGGTTGTAGTGTCCATCTCCGCTACCACCGAGGGACACCGGAAAGAAGACGACGAAGCAGACGCACCGGAAGAAGATTTCGAAGCGAGTAGTCGTGCCGACACTCGACACTCCCCAAAAACATGATTGTCGTCCTTCACCCGAGCAGGTGAACTCGAAGACGACAGGCGTTCTGGAGGCCTACTCTCCCAGGACTCGTGCGCACGAGAACCGGGACGGAGAAGCTTAGCTGCTGTAGAAGTATGGATTTCTTGCGCGCGTGTGTGTCTTCTATGTCGAATGTTAGAGTGTGTCTTGCTTTTATCCGGTGGCGGGAACACGAATAGGCACCGCGGGAGTTCAAGAGTCGAAGCAGAAGAGACGCTCACAGAAGAAACTTCTGCCTTCATGAGCCGAAACCCCCGTAACTCTCACCATTAGAAGCAGAAACTCCCTTCATCATTTAGGACAAAACTACCAGCCCATAATGTCATTTAAGAGAGAAAACTCATGTAACTCCCGGCCATAAGTGACTTGAATGACAAAACAAATACATGCACCGTATGCATGTGTCTCACTCCAACATCTCGTCCATATAATATTAGCACACAATATTTAATACAAGTCTTAGAATTATTTGATTTAATTAGATAAAATATTGGGCCTGCCCACATTAAATCTAACAATAACTGTCTGTCAAAATACTTTTTTTTTCTCAGGCAGACTTGTGGTAAATAAATAGTAGCACCGTGCCGTAGAAACTTACAGCAGAGATGCACATGCCTCGTTGGCTGGTGAACGAGTGAGGGATCATATAAGAGAGTGGTGAATCCTTCTCAATTCCATGCATTGCGTGATCTTGTTGTCAACTTCCACACTGTGTGGACCCAATCGTGCACAAAGCTATACAGGCAAATTGAATGACTAGTTGTGGTATACAAGAGCATAAGATTGGGATGCATGGGGAAACACAAACTTGCACGGGGTGATTGCCATACCATTAGACTGACTACAGTCCGTGTTCTCGTGTTCTCGCAACAATCCTGGACTGTGAACTCTTGCCACATAGTTGCAAACCACGTCACCACATTGAACAGAGATGACACCTTGAGGATCGGATCGGCCATAATATTGCAGGTTGATCACAAGAGAAGGGGAAATCCCAGAGATTTCAGTCAGTTACCAAGGCAGTATTGGCAGGATTGAAGCGTGTGCCCTAACTCCGGAGCAGTGCATCGGCATTGGGATGAGCTTACATCTATTTTTCAAACCAAAATCCTCAGAATGTATAACTGATGCCAATATTTATCAGCTGTTTCCTGTAAAGAAAAAAGAGATGTTCTTTACTGAATTCTGATTAGGTTTTAAAACTAACCCAATCTTTGAACGAGAAAATGATCCATGGTAGTTAATTTGGAGTGTTTTTGATGGATACACACATGTTTGTACTAGTACAACAGAACAATGAAAAAAACTATTTCGCCTGCGTCTGATATTCCTGATTAGACCATTATGAAGAGGTGGACGCCAATACCGCCTCGAAAATCTACTTCACCCATCTCGATCTGAAGCTCTTTATTGTAGGAGTGAAATTTACAATAGTAGAGAAAAGACCTTTCGTCGATGTCCAAAATGAGCTTTAGTTCTGGTTATTTTTTTGTTCGGGGCTAAAAGACCTTTAGTCCCGGTTGGGCTAAAGAGTCTCGGTTGGTGTTACCAACCGAGACTAAAGGTCCAGAACATTTAGCCTCGGTTGGTAATACCAACCGGGACTAAAGGTCTCTATTACCAACCGGGGCTAAAGGTCTCTCTACGGTGGGTTCAAAAGAAAAACGTCTCATTCATTGACAGATGTGTTGTGTAGGTGGGGTGGTTTGCTACATGCGAGGCAGTGCGTGAGATCTTGAGTTCAATTCTCAGGGGGCGCAGTTGGGAATTGGTAGTCCCGGTTGAAAAATCGGGGCTAAAGGCCCTTTCCAACCGGGACTAGAAGTCATTTCTGTACTAGTGTTAATTAGGGATGGAGTTATTTAAAGTTAATTTTTGCAAATATGATAATTAAGACATTATTAGACTGTACCAAACTGATGGTCGAATGTTTTTGTTTCTTGTAACAATCTGAAGAATTTACATCTTCTCTTAGTGTGTCTCATGAGAATCAATAAAGAGATTTATTTAGACTCTCTAATTAAAAATAGTGAGATGCCTAGTTCTTGATAAACTAAGTCTCTTGTTGTGAGGTTATTGTCTCGCTTGCTTGAGGAAAATGTTTGACACAACCAGCACAAGAAAAGTCATTATGTGAAACCGGGTTAGTAAGTTTGTGGTACATAGCAATCGGATGCTGGTTCAGATAGTGACTGGCAAAAAAATATATTAGGATTAGTTGTCCACATGTTCTTATATTGGGATGCCTTTGCTTTTTATTCATTGGCTTCAGCATATGTACCCTCAATGAAGAAAATGTTGTACTCTACTCCCTCCGTTCCAAATTACAAGACATTCCAAGAATCTTGGAGAGTCAAACTATTTCAAGTTTGACCAAAATTATATGTTAATACAATGACATTTATGATGTTAACTAAGTATTATTAGATTCGTTATCAATTATATTTTATAACATGTCTATTTAATATCATAAATATTTATAGGTTTTTCTATAATTATTGGTCAAACTTGAGATGTTTTGACTCTCCAAGATTCTTGGAACGTCTTATAATTTGGAACGGAGGGAGTATTAGATAAGAATTGGGCATAGTATTATTGTTATGGAATATGAAAAAGAAATTCTGCCATTATGAACTCTGTCATAATATTTTCTCTGGTCTATGCATATTTGTGGTAAATAGGAGTATTGTGCTGCAGTGGAACCATGTTCCATGGATGCACATGCCTTGTTGTCCTACGAAAAAGGGAGGGTCGTATATCAGACGAGTCAAAACATGACTTTCTTTTCATGGATGGGTCAACAGTACATTTTTTTTCTAAAATTTTGTTAAAATTTTAAAATCGCATTAGAAACTGTATGGGATCATCTCCGATCCACCAGTGGACCATATATATAAGAGTGGTGAATCCTTCTCAATTACTTGCTAGCTTGATCTACTGCTGACTCAATCGCACAAGAATAAATTTCCTCCACAAAACTAGAGTCAAAGTAAAAAAGACTCTAGTTCTAAGCATGAGATTGGGATGCATCGAGAAACCCAAACTTAGCATGTGATGACTGATTGTGTTGGCTGTTGGGCAACTAGTACACCCAGCCCAATGATATCGTGGCGGTAGAGTTGCAAGTGACCCTGTCGCCATAGACCGTACTGAATAGAGACAACAGCAGGAGTGACGTGGTGCCGCACGCGGTAGTAACATTGCAGTTTGCTCGCAAGAGAAGGGAGAAATCCAAAGGATTTCAGTTATTGAAGCTGATCAAGGCGGTATTGGCAGGATTCTGGGGCGGTGGATCGGGATGGGCCACATACCGGAGCTTAAAGCTGGCCGGATGCCTGGATCCTTGTGCTGAACTAGTAATTCAGGTGCCTGAATTTTTTGAAATATTCAACCGGTTAAAATGATATAAGGGCACTAGGATCCAGCTTTAAACTCTCTTAGATTCTATGATATGGACACTGAATGGTACTAATTTGTTCATGAGACATTCTATACAAGCTGAAAACCTAATCAGTTCTCAGGTGAAGGAAGCACTACTTCACTTGAAATCGTCACTCTATCCGTCCTAGCTAGTTGTTCCTCTTCATGGTGCACAGTTATTAGGAGTACTATTGTCGATTGATTTTCGAATAATACTCCTACAGTATATAAATTCCAACTACACTTCAATGCATGTTACCTTCATTTAAGAAGCCGTAAACTGCAGCAGGTATGACACTGATCATCTCATGAGTCACACAACGTCTGATCTTATATAGTATAACACTGGCTGGGGGTATCAGTCCATGTACGGTAGAGGCACATTATCGAAGCAACGCTTCGTCCCAATCATCTCTTGTTTCACGCAATTATATGTATGGTGGGACTGGGATTCATCAGTGATTCGAAATGTGGATGTTCCATCGGCAGCAAAACCATGTCGACCATGAAAAGTAAGGTTTTGTTTCATTATTTGAGGTATTTACAACCCCCTCTCAGCTGTTGTTGTGGTATTACTGCACGCAAACTGAGAAACACATGGTTTTATTTCGGTTTATAGCCTTAAACCTTGTACTGGTGCTGACATCCACAGCGTAACTCGTAATTCTTTCAATAGAAAAAAATTACAGGTGTTTGTATTGGTCTAAGGTTTCCTTTTTCGGTGGGCTACAAATTGGATTGATCTGGTATTTTCTTTTCGTTTTCTTTTTAATTCAAGGTAGTTTGGTGGCATTCCATGGGTGGAAAATCGGCTTAGTTTCATCCCAGCGTTTGCTTTTACGGTTTACTCATGGCTTTGTGTCACATCAAAGATGTATTGATTTTGTATTAGACAAGTGTTCATCCCATGAATTTTGTGGTTGAGTAATATTCGTCATACCCACACGAATTATTAGCAAGGTAGTTTGGTTCGACAGAAATAGTCCGAATTTCGGTGTGGTCCAAAACGAATTTTAAGATTATAATCTAAAAAATTCACTAGATTGAGTAAAAAAATTAACCGAATTTTCTTGAAATTCGTCCATTTCGGTTAGGGCTGAAATATTTTCCAAAATGAATCTGGAGAACCTTGATTAATAGCTTGTGAGGGCTGGAGCGAGGAGTGGAAAAGATGATAGCCACCCATTTGTTTAAACCAAACCAAACATCCTCTGAATGCATAACTGATGTGAATCTCTGTTGTTTCCAATTACCAGTTTCCTCTAAAGCAAACAGAGGTGTTCTTTACGAATTCCTAATTGGTTTTACAGCAAATACTTTTCGATTTACAGCACGAGTCTATAAATATATACAACTCCAACCCAGTCTTTGACATGTTTATTAGGAGTGATTCATGATAGTTACAGAAATTTGGAGTGATTTTGACGGATATGCAGCAGTAGAACAGAGAAACAAGCAACCAAACCAATCTCACGCCATGTCCACTACCTCCATGAACTCCCTATCAGCGGTGATCGAGTCTGGTGAGCGCTTCCCCCCCTATGCTCTCACCGCCATCACGCCCCAGGTACACGTACGGTCACCATGCCGTCCATCTTGTTCCCGGCGCCGCTCCGAACGGCGACCGGCGTGCCCCAGCCGAAGTCGTTGCCGTAGACGTCGAACCGTGGCGAGGCCACAAACCACGATATGTGGCTTCTGATGCCAGGACGCCAGCATGTTCCTCGTCTTGGCCTCGTCCAAGGACGCCACGGCCTGGCTGAGCAGCCACGCCGTGCGGCCCAGCCCTCCGTCCTGCAGGACATGGGCGACGGTGCAGTTGGCCGCGTCGCTGCCCATGTAGTGCTGAGGTACGCCGTGCACCCGCCCTCGGCATCCCACGGGCTGCTGCCAGCAGATCGTCTCCCGGTCCGGCGGGGAAAAGCAACGAGCAAAAGCTGTGGGTTCTCTCTGTTCGTCACCCTCCTCCGTTTCTTCTCCTCAGATCCACGGGCTATGAACGCGCGGGCCCCATAACGGCCCGTATGACGTTCTTTTCATCCCGATCGGCCCAGCCCCACCTGTTTCTGTTTCGCCATATCGCGTGCCGTTCTTCCAATACCTGTATTAATATCCTCACTGATGAGATATTCCCTTTTAGTTTTGTACCATACTGACAAGGGAGAAGAGTTGTAACCCAAAGGAACCAACAAAACTAGCCCGAGCACGCAAGGTGCAACTTACTCATACCTTTCTAGACCTTTTGGCTAAGATCAAGTGTAGTATCTTCATAATGTTGTTTTAAACTTTTTTTTTATGGGGGAAGAAATCAAAACAGTGGCTTGCCACTATGGTTCTTTGGGCGTTCCTTAAGCATTGCACTACAGCTTAAGCTTGGGTGCACCCGGACCAAATCAATTCTTAACAATTTCTGTGTCTGTTATATATAAACCATGATTTTATAGCCAACAATATAGTAAACCATGGTTTTATATCTTAAGTTTAAACTATGAGTTGTATTGGATTTATTATACTTGTATAAACGCTTTATCAAAGTTTTGCTCTTATAAACTATACAAGAGGAGAAATGAACAGGTAATTAAAGTGTAATATTGATGACTCCAAGTCAAGTTGTGGGTTATGCCGTAGCGTACGTGTGCGTTTGGTAGTGTCATGGTGGAGCATCTAAATACATTGTCTATCCATGGATAGCCACTAACGGCCCGTCGCTATAGGAAACGATGATTTACCGAGTGTTAAATAGGTTGCCGAGTGTCAAATATCGGAAACTCGGCAACTAATTTTTTTGTCTAGTGTCATACTCGGCAAAATTTTGTACTTGACAAATAATCAAATGTCGAGTGCCTAGTACTCGGAAAAAAAACACTCGGCAATTTAATTAGTATTGCCGAGTGCCGACCCTCGGCACAAAAATACACTCGGCAATTTACCACGAGGGCTAACGCCATCCCGCTCCGTTCAAGTTGCCGAGTGCCTTGGCACTCGGTAACTTAAATTAATTTGCCGAGTGTCAGCCTAGGCACTCGGCAACTTAATTAATTTTTTTTGTTTTTTTCTCCCAATTTTTTGTGTATGTTTAGTGAACTATTGTAAACAATATGTTCAAATTTGAAAGTTTTTCATTGCTTTTTGGTATATTTCCTTAGTTTATTTTGTTTTCTTCAATTTTCCCGCTTAATGTTCATTTGAACTGCAGGTGCATGAAATAATAGATTTCTTTCGTTCAAAAAATGTTATCTTTTTTTTGGTAAAGCAAATGATGGCTAAATCCATGACCTATCTCGAAAGTTCGATCAACGTGCTCACGGGGCAACGTCGCGAACTTCGATGCGAGTAGTTTTTTAATTATATAAAATGCAAACAAAATTAGTTGCCGAGTACCCAAAATCTGACACTCGGCAACTAAATTAGTTGTCGACTCTACCTTTGCCGAGTACCAGTTGTCGAGTGCGGCACTCGGCAAACCATTTGCCGAGTGCAAAAGCCTCGTTGCCGAGTACCCCTAGCACTCGACAAATCCTGGAGTTCCTGTAGTGCGTGTGAATTGCCGTTCCTAGGCCATTCGAAAAATCAGGCCCGTGTAAATCTCATAGCCAATACTTTCACTTGCCGGATCTGGCCGGACCGCACGTCTGGACGCCGCCGGTGGTGGAGTCTTCCATTTGCTCGATCCGGCAGCACTAAGTAGTGAGCTAACACAATGATAAAGTTGCTATCTAAAATGGTGGGCGTGATGCATACCTAGTACTACTTGTTACACAGCATTCAGTTATTGCAACACAAACGGATAAGCTCAACATCAATCATCAGCATATTGATTCAGGACAAGATAGAAGCCGACAACATTATGGCATCCGATTAATTCCTCAAAAAATAATGTAATCACCTTAAAATCCAATAACCGTACGTGTCAAACATAATCGTCATGGAAATTAGTAATGTGTGATACCATAAACTGTGCCTAGCACATATGCTATCCCTTGATAATGTTGACAAACGCGGTACGTGAAACGGCATGAACAAAACTTCAGGGCCCCACTGCATGCTGAAGTCTTATCCCCCAGTTCAGGTAGGTAATTAATATCTCTTCAATTCCGTCCTGACCTGAATCAAGGACATTTATCTCTCCCCTCCCTCTCTGTTTTAGTGTCATTGCAGGTTATACAAGCAAGCAAATCAATCACTACCAAAATAGTGAAGTTCTCCTAGTATTTTAAATAGTAATAAAACACTATCAATAGTCATAGCACATGGAAGTTTCAGTAGGAGATATTTAGTAGGGAAAGTTTGTATTAAATTTTTAACTACCAAAACACTAGAAAAACCCCACCTCACTAGGAGAAGTTTAATATTTTTGTATTGAATTTCTTTCGGCCTGATTATTATTGCCTATTCACAACAACATCCTAGGTGTAGAATACTTTTACTACACCAAGGTGTTATACTAAAAAAATTCAGTATTGTTCAGTAGTCAGATGTCAGTATTTGTATTGTTCAGTAGTCACATGTCAGTATTTTTGTGGTGCTGGGTGTAGTATTGAACCTCAGTATTTTTTCAAGTCAGTTTTAACTTGTGGTGTAGAATAATATACTACACCTAGGTGTAGAATAATATAAAAAAAAGATAGCTAGAGAATCTATCTTAATTTGTACTGACGAGCTATTCCTCGGGCTTTCTTTCCTACCGTTTAAATAAAAAAATTCTACAGCTCCAGCAGCAAACGTCGGGGTTTTTTCCTAGTTATTTTGGTTTTCCTAATTTATTCTTACTAGCAAATAATACTCGTGCGTTGGAATGAGAGAAAATCAAAGAATTATTGTGTTGTATTTCGGTAGCGGTCACGGGAGAAAACGGAAGAATTAACTTCTTGTATTTTGGTCGGAGTCCTAATACTTTCTGAATTAGTAGTAACATGTTATATTTCAGTTGGAGTTCTATTACTTTCCGGATTAGTTAAAAGTGGATTGGTGACAATGTGATTTTTTTTGGAAAACTTATATTTCTATAATATACGATAATATATAAGACATAAGATGAGCTCAGCTTGATTCGAGGATTCACAAACAAATTGGTGTCCTAGACACGTTTCCTAGCTAGTGTGACGAGGCTCTTTGGATTTGTTATTATTATCTATAAATATCATTGATTTAATAGAACACATATCGAGTTGTATTTATGCTAGAGAGTTAATAATTTAAATACACTTTGTTCAATAGATAAGTATCTAATTTGTATTCATGCTGAGTTATAAATTGAAATATTCTTTGTTTAATAGAACACGAATTCGAGTTGTATTCATATCATGGATTCATTGCTTACCTCTTGGCGTAACTAGACGTTGTGAACCGTGTTCATGTGGTACTCATGGGATGGAACTATTTGGATTAGAATTCTGACTATGCAGGCCTCAAGAAGCATATATTCAAATGATAGACATGCATATATAAAATAAGTTTAACATTCATATAGTTAGTTTGCAAAGACCATACCAAAAAATAGGTGAAGAAATTTTATCTCTTTATTATTAGGTATAGATTAAAAGGTTGTATGAGCTTTTGTCCCTCCAATCGTAACAAACAAAAAACAAAAAGTGTAGGTATTGAGTGTCAAAAGTGAGGGTTTCCCTGGCTCCGGCTCTGGCTACACGAGCCTTGCCAAACAGTTTTATGAAGAAGTCGGAGCCATTTTGGATTACGGCTCCACTAAAACAGCTCTGGCTCCTCCGGAGTAGCTCCTCAAGCGGAGCCTAGCCAAATTGACCCACAATGTTTGATGGCTCCATCTCACTCCTAAAGTACAACATTCATGACGCAAAATTGACATAAAATTTAGTCAAACTTAAAATTAACATAACTCTCGTAGTTGTATTCTATGTGGACATAGTATAAAAATCTTGGAGAGTTAAAGCATCTCAAGTTTGACTAATAATTATAGAGAAAATTATAAAAACCTATGACATCAAATAGACATACTATGAAAACATAATTGATAAAAAGATTTAATGATACTTAGTTGACATTATAAATATTATTATATTGTCATACAAGTTTGGTCAAACTTGAGATACATTGACTCTCTAAAATTCTTGGGATGTCTTTATAATTTTAGGATGGAGGGCGTACTATTTATGGCTACCGTCTACATACTAAACAAAGAGCCTATGTGACATTTGTATAACTGGTACGTACATGCTATTGGACAAATCATAGCCATTCACATCTCGAGTTCATGTCCCCGAATCAAGGCGGGCCAGTCTTGGGCCTATGGTAGATTTTGGCCCATGGAGGCCACGGGGACTTGAAAACTATAGCATCCAATACTCAAAGGCCACAAGCCCACACATATTATGATCCAGCCTAACTACAACTAGCCCAAAGTATATAAGAATCAACCTTATTCCAACACCCAATTTCCCATCTCTTAGCCGACATCTTCCTTCTTGTCAACCCAACACGGGTTTCAAGGACCTGGGTTTTGTGTTTCATTCTACAGATTTTGAGTGTTGTTATGCGGTTCGCCACGTTGCCATCCCTAACCGAGAACTGGTCTTGGCGCTGGACAAAATTCATTGGAGCATAGGTCCATACCATCGCCTCTGCATACCTCTAATAATATCTTGACACATGTTTTCTTATTCGATCGAACGGACGCGGGAGGTATCAATAGGTTCCACAGATTCATATTTTTTTGGGAAGCCAAGCTTACAAATTCAAAAAGACACTAAATTACATTATCTTCATAAATTGGAGAGGGAATTAATTCTTTGTTGAAACTCTGTTTTGTCACAAATGGGATGAGATATGTTATTGGGGAGCTACTGGAGAAGCTCTAAGTTTAGTTTTCAGCCATCAAACATTTTCATACCTATCTATGGTTAGATGCTTCAAAATATTTGCCATAACTTATTAAGTTTAAGAAAATCTATCTACACTTTTATTACATTTTTTAGTGTGATCTAATTTATTACATCTTCGTCAATATTTGAGAGGATGGGCCAAACATACAACAGGTTCATATAAAAAAGAGAAGAAAAAACTCATTTCGATGTTGGACGCCATTGATATAAAGGCAGAAAGCACTACTACTTCTGATAATGAGATAAATATGAAACACTATCTCAAGGAAAGATTGGTTCTCTTATTACAAGAAGAAGAGATGAAGTGGTATGAAAGGGCGAAGGTTAAAAACCTTCTTGAAGGTGATGATAATACCCGTTTCTTTCATTTGGTGGCCAATGGCAAACATCGCAAACAACACATCTTCAAATTAGAACAAGAAGATGGTATAATTGTTGGCGACACTGAATTAAAGAATTACATCACCAATTATTACAAAGGCCTTTTTGGACAACCACATGACAATGACTTATCCCTTGTGGAAAGTCAAATAAATGATATACCACAAGTTGAAAATGATATGCTTACATTAGCATTTACTAAAACAGAGGTCAAAGAGGCTGTGTTCCAAATGGAACACAATAAAGCACCAGGCCCTGATGGCTTCCCTACAGAATTCAATCAAGTATTCTGGGAAGTGATAAAGGAGGATTTAATGGCGCTCTTCAATGATTTTTATGAAGAACGTCTACCGCTCTTTAGTCTAAATTTTGGGGTAATTACCCTTTTACCTAAGATCAAAGATGCAAAACAGATCCAACAATACAGACCGATTTGTCTACTTAATGTTAGCATTAAAATTTTCACAAAAGTTGGCACAAACAGAATCAACAAAGTAGCACAGACAGTGGTGAGCCCATCACAAACAGCCTTTATGCCAGGTAGAAATATAATGGAGGGTGTGGTTATATTACATGAGACCATACATGAATTACACACTAAAAAGCTTAACGGGGTGATTTTCAAAATTGACTTTGAAAAGGCCTATGATAAAGTTAAGTGGTCATTCTTACAACAAACCTTGAGAATGAAAGGTTTCTCACTAAAATGGTGCAATTGGATTGAGAGATTCATCATGGGGGTAGTGTTGGTGTCAAAGTCAATGATGACATTGGACACTACATTCAAACAAAAAAAGGCTTGCGCCAAGGTGACCCAATGTCACCTATTTTGTTCAACATCGTAGGAGATATGCTTACACTCTTAATTAAAAGAGCAAAGGATGATGGACAAATAAGGGGGGTTATCCCACACCTTGTAGATGATGGTTTGTCGATTCTACAATATGCAGATGACACCATTATCTTCATGGACCATGATTTGGAACAAGCAAACAATATGAAACTTTTATTATGTGTTTTTGAACAGTTATCTAGTCTCAAAATCAACTTTCATAAGAGTGAGCTCTTTTGTTATGGAGAAGCCAAAAATTTTGAGGACCAATATATAGAGCTCTTTGGATGTGATGCGGGTGAATATCCCTTCAGATATTTGGGTATTCCTATGCATCATAAAAAACTCCATAATGTTGACCGGAGGTGCATCGAAGAGAGATTCGAAAACAAAACTAAGTTGCTGGAAAGCAAAGCATTTATCTTATTGAGGCAGCTTCGTCCTTCTAAATTCAGTGCTGAGCAACCTACCCATGTTCATGATGTCGTTTTTTGAAATACCCAAAGGTGTTCTTAAAAAACTAGACTATTACAGATCTAGATTTTTTTGGCAAGGTGACAAAGATAAAAATAAATATCGTCTTACAAAATGGGACATCTTATGTCGTCCTAAGGACCAAGGAGGACTTGGGGTTATTGATCTCCAAGTCCAGAATATATGTCTATTAAGCAAGTGGATTATAAATTTGCTTAATGAAGAAGGAACTTGGCAAACCTTGCTTAGAAATAAGTATCTAAGCTCAAAATCTCTTTCACAAGTCCATGTCAAAGCCAATGACTCTCATTTTTGGAAGGGTCTGATGAAAATAAAAGATCAGGTTTTGGCTTGTGGTTCCTTCAAAATTAATGATGGATCACAAACAAGATTTTGGAAAGATACATGGATAGGCAACCACCCATTCAAAGACATTTATCCAAACCTATATAATATTACAAATCACCTGCATGATACAATGTCTAGTATTATGAGATCAACACCTCTGAACATTTATTTTCGGAGAGCCCTAGTAGGGGATAAACTTGATGAATGGGAAGAGTTAGTAGCTAAGATCACTCATGTTAATTTGACTGAAGAGAGTGATTTGTTTATTTGGAGATTACATATCAGTGGTCAATTTACAGTCCACTCTATGTATCTTCACATGATAAATCAGAATGCACCCTTTCGCCATAAATTGATATGGAAGTTAAAAATTCCTTTAAAAATTAAAATTTTCCTTTGGTACCTCCAGAAGGGGGTAATTTTAACAAAGGACAACCTCATTAAGAGGAATTGGAAAGGCAATCAAAAATGTTGTTTTTTAATTGTAATGAAACGATTAAACATATTTTCTTTGATTGTCATCATGCAAAGACAATATGGAGGAATGTCTATATAGCTACTGGGTTAACCCCTCCTAGCTCTGTATCCCACATGTTAGGGAGTTGGCTATCAAATATTGAATTAAAAGAGAAGAAATATATTCTAGTTGGGGTAGTTGCTTTATGTTGGGCAATTTAGAGATGTCGCAATGATCTTATTTTTCAAAATTGCAAATATACATCTTTTATGCAGGCTATCTTCAGGGGAACATACTGGCTGCGGTTTTGGGCACTGTTACAGCATGATGATGAAACAAAGGAGTCTTTCCAGTTAGCAAGCAGAAAATTAGAGACCACGGCGTTGGAGCTGTTCGCCTCTCATGAATGGAAATTTAATAATAGACTATGTCATGCATAATATTTGTGTTTTTTTTTTGTTTCTATGATACATCAGCAATAACGCTGAAACTATGTAATAATGTAAACGCTGTGTGCGGTAACGCAGAAGCGGAAAGTATCTTCCATTATCTAGAAAAAATATTGTTTTTCTTGTTTCCCCTGCAGCCGGGTACCTGAAAAGCACTTCGTCGCTGTTTGATTGGCACTAGCTGCGGTATCTACATTGCCTGGAACTATGACATCCCATACATAAAGGAGTTCATGTGGAGTATGATGGGTAGGGCCAAAGAGTTTGAAGAATCATGCCAGGAGCAGGAGCATTCATCTGCAGTTTGTGCTCTACCATCTTTATGTGTAGAAACCACCATTTATAGGAAGCTAATAATTGCAACAGCATTCTGGAGTCTTCAATGCTACCTTGCATCCTGACGCCCTTGAGATTGCCCGCAAGTTTAAGCCAGTGAGAATTTTCGTGAAGAGATAAGCCTGACTCTTGATGACCTGACGTCTCATTTCTCTAGGCTACACTGCTACAGCATGCCTGCAATTGACTGTTATTGGGTTTGGGGTCTTTGTGCTAGTTCTAATGCTAATGGATTTTGTAAATCTGACAGATTTTTGTATTGCATAACTGTCATTTTTTGTTGGCTGACGTTTTGATTTGTCAAAAAATTGAAAGATTTTGGGTTAAAGAATCTATCGACAGATGAATATACACAACCTTCTAAAAAATCTCAATAATGGAGGACCCACTCATAAATCTGCAAAAAAAAATGTAAGTTATTATAGCTAGTCACTAACCAATGCATTTGCATGGGCTAGATAAAATCATTTTGTGATATTTGATATGTGTTTTAGTGAGTTTCAGTGTGTATGTATTGTGCTCTACTGTAACTTGGGGAAGTATTGTATTAAGCTGAGTTTGCAAAATCAGAAAATTGATCTACAAGGAGATATCCAGCTTGCATTGTGTCTTCATAACATTGAAAGTACAAGATAAAGTAATCTTCAGAAACTACTAAATAAAAATCGCTGATAATATAAGTTTCATCTCTTACTCCCTCATGACATAAAACTTTTCCTTTCAAAAAATATTTAGACAAACTATGAATATTACAAACATCAGTAACTCTTACAAAGCATGAATATGGATATCTGTGTTTCGCTCGACATATCCGCTAAAAACACCTTCATTTAGCGGCAGCAGCAGCTAAAACATTGACAGCCCAAAAGGACATCAGGCCATTTGGCCTCCACCTCGAGTCTCTGTTCTAAGGAGAAAAGACTGACGAGGCAGCAGAGGCCTCTGGGTGCCGGTGGCCGAGTGGATGACCGAGTTTAACAGGGGGGATAAGGTATTATAAAATGACAAAAAAAGGAAAAACAGAGGCCGCGTCTTCGCTGCGATCCTAGGGGGCTATTAGCGGCTATAGCGGTTCGGCGATGGAGCAGCTAAACCCTTTATGTCTTCTGAATTTTCACAGAAAATAGCAGAAACATTTTATTACTATCTCGGTGGTTAAGGACACTAGTAAATTGGTGTGTGGTGCACATATATATATTACTACACAAGAGCCAAGAGCGCAACAAAATGAAGAATTTCCCACAGTAGAAATTGCAGTATCAAAATAGCTGGTAATTTTCGCAGCTCACATAGGACTGGGTATAGGATGCATCAGGATTGTAGTTGGTACCGGCTCCATTAGACTCTGCTTTAAAATCCGATCCATTGGGTGGAGATGTTATCAGAATAGCAGCCTTGGGAACGAAGCAGCTCCGAACAGCCTATCAGATAGCCCAAGTCTTCTGTCTTCACTGGACAGAGGAAAGCAAACTGAGGGCAAGAAAGTGCGACATGTCAATGGTGCTCCTGGCTCGCATCACGCACCAAAGGCAACGGCGTGCATGACTCACCTCTCTCTCATCGGACTTTCTTGAAGTTTTTTCCATTAATTTTCATTCTGGAAGTTCACCAGTACGTGATGAAACCATTAGTTATACCATGCTATATCAAAGCTTGATCCCAATTGTACATCATTTGACAATGACATTTTCTTTTATCAGCTATGCACTAAATTACAATAGATCCTTTGAAAAATTAACTACGACCAGCAGGCTGTGTTCAATAAAGCTCCCCACCAACATGCTCCTCCTGCACCGCTTCCCCTCTTCCCTGATCTCAAAACTCCCCCCAAAATCTATCGATTTGTCCATGCTCTGGCTAGATGCTTACTTCTGGTGTAGAACCACGAGCGTGGAGAGCGCATCTATGGCGGAGTACTGCGAACACATGGTGGATAAGTACCCATGTATGTTCAGTTTTGTGATGAATGATTGCTCAACACTTGAGCATTTCAGTTTGAGTGGCTTACTACTAATATTTGCGAAAGCAAATGTGTGCCTGTCTATCGGCTTGTGGTGTGCAGGTACTATGCCTAGTGACAGTGGTCAATGGCGTGGAGAAAGTCGAGTAGAGGCTTGCTGTGCCGATGGACTGAGAGCGGTGAAGGGCGGAAGCGGGGCTCGAACTGAGGGACCATGGGCGCCGGCGGACTAGCTGTGGTGGCTAGTATTTGGCACCGGCGAGTGCGAGAAGACATGGAGGTAGACCGAGTCGACCAAGTCAAGACGGTGGACGCGCGAGTCGAGCGGAGGCTCAGGGGACTCGGAGTCCGACTGGGCGAAGACAAGGTGGCTCGCGTCGAGTGGTTTGGTGGTTTGGGCCTCAAAACCATCCGCGTCGGTTTCCGAGTTTGGGCCGCAAAACTCGGGGTTCGGTAGTTGAGCCGAAAGCTACCGGTGGCGGGTTTCGCGGGTTTGGGCCTCAAAACCCGGGCGGAGCTTCCGAGGAAGCGGGGATGGCACGTGGCGGAATCCTGGAGGTTGCGTCGAGGCGACGGCAACTCCTGGCAAGAAGCGGGGCCGTCCATTCAAATCGAGGGAGATATTTACCGGAGCTTGGACTGCAATGCTTAGGCTAGGTAGTTCACTCATTGTATCTAGGGGGGTCTTTAGGAAATAGCCAAAGCCTCTAATAAATAGAGGATGAAGGGGTATCCTCATTCTATCTCTTGAACCCTAATCACTTTGCCCCAACTCTCTCTCTCTCTAACCTCTCTCTAGTTCATGAGATCCCTAGGTTGATTTCACCAACCTCTGTAAGAACTCGGGTTTGTTGCGAGGAATTGGAGGCTGTACCCTCCGTAAGCCATGGCGGCTTCGTTTTCGTGATTGTGTCCCGTTTTGCTTCTGTTCTTCGCGTTTTTGCTTTTGCTCCCTCTTTTCCCGAGATGATTTCTCTTTGTAGGGAGTAGCTCTTGCAAATCCGTTTGAATCAAGTTGTTCGTATTCGAGAGGAGCATCTTTGCACCGAAGAATCCATCCTCAAACCTCTCGAGTACACAGATCGGGCGTTTTCTTTGCGGCGTTCTTCGTTTTCCCTTTTCTCCCCCAAATCCGAGTGTTCCCGCTCATCCGACCCAAATTGAGCGATGATTTCTTCGGGATAGCTCCCCAACTGCTCAAGGATCATTCCTACAAAGTTTGGTAGCAGTTGGTGATCGTTTGATCGAGATTTGGGAAGATTTGGCGGAGAGAAATTCGTTTTTCCCTTTTCTGCGCGTTTATCGGGGGCGTCGGACGCTCTGAGGGTTTTGCGTCGGACGCTGGTGCGTGCTGACGTCAGCGTCCGTCGCTCGGTGTGTCTGTGTCTTTCGATTTGGCGTCGGACGCTCTTCAGAGTCCGTCGCCGACCGTCCGTCGCCTCTGCCGTTTTTCAGTCTCTGTCAGGCTCTCTGGAAGGCCGACGGACGCTCGCCTAAGCGTCCGTCGCACAGCATCCGACGCCAACGGACGCTCACCCAAGCGTCCATCGCCTAGCGTCCAACGCCCTGCCTTCTGCGTCTCTTCTGCAGTGCTCTCTGGAAGGTCGACGGACGATCTCTCTGCGTCTGTCGCCCTGTCCTGGAGCGTCCGTCGCGTTGTCTTTCAGCGTCCGTCGCCTGTTTTTCTGGTTGTTTTGCTTAGGGTTTTTGCCTCTTTCTCATAGGGATTGAGAACTCTTCTTGAGGGTTTCCGGTGAGTTTTCCTCCACTGCCGGTGAGCTTTCAATTCTCCGTTTTCGCCTGAATCCAGCAACTGGGTTTGGTTTTTGGGAAGAGTGGCCCGAATATTTCGAGAGAAATTTGAGGCTCCCATTCACCCCCCCTTATGGTCGTCGTTCTCGGTCCTTCAATTGGTATCAGAGCCGGTTAAGGATCATTCCACCTTAAACGGTTCTTGATCCGCGAAGGCAACATGGAGCGAGGTGTTGGCAAACCTCCGTTCTTCGATAGAACGAATTTCGCCTATTGGAAGGTGCGCATGTCCGCTTACCTTCAAGGGCTTGATTCGAAGATCTGGGAGATTTGTGAGAATGAGGATTACGTGGTTCTTGGCGCTCGGATCACTGAACTCCAAGCTACGCAACATGCTTCAAACGCAAGAGCCCGTAGCATCCTCTTCTCGAGTTTGTCTCTTCCTGAGTTTGAGCGGGTTTCGAGTCTCACTACGGCACGAGAGATCTGGCAAACACTTGTGCGATATCATGAGGGTAACCCTCAGATCAAGTCCAGACTCTTCGACATGTACCGTAGGGAGTACGAGAACTTCGTTCAGTTGGCCGGCGAATCTGTTGACGGGATGTTCACTCGCTTCCAATCTATCGTCAACAAGATGCGTGCTAATCGGACCAACTTGCCTTATGATGATCATGAGATGGCTATCAAGCTTTTGCATGCTCTTGATCGGAAGGTATGAGAGATGAAGGTGGCTGTCATCCAGGAGTCCCCGGGCTATGACGCTCTGACCGTGGACGAGCTATTCAGCAAGCTCAAGTCCTCGGAGATTGACCACCAGACTCGGGCCAAGCTTGAGAACCCGTCGAACCCATCCATGGCGTTGGTTTCCGGCCCCGGCGGTGTGTCTTCTTCTTCCCCTAACCCTTCACACTCTTCGTTCGCTTTGTCTTTGATGTCTGTGACAGAGGAACAAGTGGAGGCGATTGGAGATCATGAGCTGGCTTTGGTCATCACCAAGTACTTCGCCGTTCTCGGTCCTTCAAGTACTGTTCTTTGGCGGCTTGCTGGCTCTCGGCCGATTCAGGCTGCTGTGGAGCGCATCCACACTTTCATGGATGGTTTGCCATAGATTTGACGGTTCCATGCAATCAAGGCCTAGGTTTTTTTTTGATAAAGGAAGCTTTTATTAAGACCTCAGTAGCGTGATACATCGAGTTGATACAAGGCCTAGGGTATAGGAATATGTTTTTCTTGATGCTTTTATTTCAAGCTAAGTATCACAAAAATAAAGAGAAAACAGAAGGGATCTTCTCATGTGCAAAATAGTACCATAGTACTCACATCATGTTGGAAGCCAATAATAGTTAGCAATTAAGACATCTATTGTCATTCACATACCACTACAATGATATATAGTCACTGCTCCATCTCACAAAAATAACTATTCATGGTGCTCATCACAGTGAAATATTGGGCTAGGAAACATTTAAATCAGTCTACCAAATTAGTTGGTCAATGCTCATCCCCACTCACAAAACATATAGGATCTGATGGATGTGGGATGCATCAGGATACAAGCCAGTACTCACATCCAGGGGGTCATGTTGTAACAAACAGAATAGTGGACCAGCAAGGCTTGAAAACTATGATCACTTGTTCCCCGGAACTACAAAAGTGGACCTGAGAGTAGAGGAACATATGTTGACAGCGATCCTACCCAGAGGCTCTTAGCAAACTGATGGCTAAAAAAAATATTATCATGACGGCACCGTACTACATTGTAATGAGGTCTTCACTGTACTTTCATTGTGGAAATCTCAAGACCTGCCATGTTATATATAATGTCATAGTTTGCTGGTGTGCTAGCACAATTTTTCAGTATTCTAAAAAATCTCAATAATGGAGGACGAAACCCACAGATAAATCTGAAAAAATTAAGGTATTCTAGCTAGTGACTAACCGCTGCATTTGCATGGGCTAGCTAAAATCATTTTATGATATTTGATATGGTAGGAAGGTACATGGAGCATGCTGCTGTTTTAGTGAGTTTCAGTACGTGTAGAATAATTGTGCTCTACTGTAACTTGGGGAAGTATTGTTTGTAAGCTGAGTTTGCAAAATCAGAAAGTTGATGTACAAGGACATATCAGCTTGAGTTGTGTGTTCATAACATTGAAGTACAAGATAATGTCACCTTCAGAAAGTACTAAATAAAAATCGCTGATAATATGTTTCATCTATTACTTCCTCATGGGATACTTGTCCTTTCAGAAAATATTTAGCCAAACCTTGAATATTACAAACATCAATAACTTTTACAAAGCATGAAAACATGTAGGTCTCGATTTGCATAAAAAAATTTAGACTTATGACTTCATAAATATTTGATGCAGCAAGGGCCACTATAGTAAATGGAAAGATTTCAAACTAACTGTTTATTTAAAATAGACAGAGGTGTTGTGAATAAATAATTATTTTGAAATAAGAAATAAAATATATAAATATGGATAAAAACATATAGATATGTCCTTTCAATTTTCACAGAAAATAGCAGAAAAAATTTATTACTATCACTGTAGTAAAGGACACTAGTGAGCTGGTGTGTGGCGCACACATATATATTACTAAACTCGAGCCAAGAGCGCCACATAATAAATAGTTTCCCACCATAGAAATTGGAGTATCAAAATAGCTGCAGATTTTCGTAGCCACGTAGGACTGGGTGACTGGGTGTAGTTGGTACTTGGCGTCTGCTTCAATGGACTCTGCTTTAAAATCCGATCCATTGGCTGGAGAGGTTAACAGAATAGCAGCCTTGGGAACGAAGCAGCTGTGAAGAGTGAAGGGCCTAAGCTTTCTCTCTTTCCTTGACAGAGGAACGTAAACAGAGGGCGAGGAAGAACGAGCAGATCCATGAGCGTGGGGAGCGCATCTATGGCGGAGTACTGTTGTTTGGCGGCTTGCTGGCTCTCTTGGCAGATTCAGGCTCTTGTGGTGGCGGCGGGTGTTTGTGCAGTCCGGCAACACCAGCTATGTCAGCTTCGCCGCTGACTCTTGGCTCGCCAAGCATGGCAAGGCCTTCTACAGACTTCTCCGTGTTCTGCTGGGATAACAAGATCCACGACACTAGATGCCTCCTATTGTGACTGTGATATATATGGATGCCTAGCATTGCTCCTTGTTGTTCATGCTGCTGAGGGCTCAAGCAGCGAGTTGCAGTGGCCACGTCCGGATCCACCAAAGGCGGCAACTATTCTTGCTCCTACTATATGGCCTCGAGTGAACCACAATGTGGTGCGTAACCGTCATGGTGGATTTATAGATGAAATCCCTGCTTGGCATGTTTCTATTGCTGGCGATGAGTCTGAGCTTGTATGTCATGTTCATGTTCCTCATTAGAGATCATTAAGTCATATCTATGCACAATACAAGCCCACCTTTGCTGATCCAACCCCGCAACTATGTTTGCACAAGTTCAAGCAAGCAAGTTGTCTCTATACTAGCAACCTTCTCGTTCTGCTATTCTCCATACCGAAAGCACTTGAGTCAGGGCAAGTGCCTGAAGTTGTTTCATGGTGTTCTTCTATCGTCTCTTTTCCTTTTTTTTAAGGAAATGAGGCGATATGGAGAATGATCCTTATTTGGTTGCATTATCTTACCAAATGTGAGTTTGGTGAGGCATGATTTCCTCTCTTATGATAGTTCCCCTTCCGTAGCCCTCCGATCTCTACATTGAGTCTTCCTCCCCTCAATGGGTGTTGGCGAGCGACGATTGGATCCCGGATGAGATGCTTCAAATATAATGTAATCACGACTATCATCTCTCAGAATCAACCCGAAGCTCAACCATTGCTTTTGGAATGGAGGTCGCTAGAGTACAGCCACTAGATTCTTCAAATATAGTGTAATCACGACTAACATGATGTTGGTGCTTTTGTTTGTCTTCGGTTCTTCGCTTATACCTTCTTGGGTTGTAAATCTAGGTTCATGAACCATCCGTGTAACTAGAGTTTGGCTCCTTCTATTCTCGGCATCACCGGCATTGGTGGAATGTTATTCATGTGGGTACGTACTATCGTCTATCGTGGTGACTTCTCAAAAGAACTCTCAAATCTGGATGAATTTAATAATATATTCTAGAAAAAAATAGTGGCCCAATATGATCATGAAGACTACTATGCAAATTCTAATGTGAAGTGTTAGAATATGATCCGAATTATAACGTGAGTCTTGTGGGGACGCCTGAAGGGCCCATGGTTCGGGTTATGTTTATTAGCGGATTTATTTCCGTGTTGGACAGCAGTCAGTCCGTCCTATAAATACATCTTGTAAGCCGCACGGGAAGAGCTGACGACTCATTGTATTCCCTGCGTTCTGTAAACACTCTCCTCATATAGTGAAGATCGCCGGTTGGCGCCCGTGGTTTTTCCTGCAAAGGTTTTCCACGTAAAATCTGTGTCTGGTGTGCGATCTTGTTTGATTATTACCTAACAAGTGGTATCTAGAGCCTTACACGAGATTAGATTGAAAAAAAATATTAGGATTTTATTCCCTGTTTACGCCGCCGCCGTGCGTTTGGATATGTTGCTGAGCGTGTTTACGCGCCGACGTATAGATCGTTTTTTCTGTGTTGCCGTGTCCAATCGGGGATTCGGTTCGAGAGCAAGACGGAGTTCAATTGATCGAATTCGTATCGGTCTGTGTTGTCGTCGACTTTGTCGTCTTCAAAAGTTGTTGGTGTTCGTGCGCCAGAAAGGCCGGTTGCAGCACGTCGAGGCGGAGAAAACAAATTGTCTACTGCTTCGCTCCCGTGCATTCGAGTTCCCGCTGCTGTTGTTTTTCCAGGTATGCACACGGATCGAGGCTGTCAATCAAGTACAGGAAGGTGACCAGAGGCTGTCCGTGGCGTGGTGAAAATTTTCCATCAAATTTTGCTACGCGCACACAGCAGATCGTACCAGGAGAATTATTCAGTGGCTATTTGCTATTCGTACACAAATTGTGTACCAGGCTGAAGGTTTTTTGCTAGGGTTACACCTAATTTTCTGCAGATTATTTTTCTTTTGGATTATTGCTGTGATTTTTCACCATGTCTTCATTGAAGTATGATCTTCCACCTCTGGATCGTGATACGAGGTTCGCTCTATAGCAAGTCAAGATGAGGACTATTCTTACACAGGCTGATGTGGATGATGCTCTTGATAAATTCGGTAACAAGGATTCCAAATCTTGGACCGATGAGGAGAAAAGAAAAGATCGTAAGGCCTTGACTCAAATTGAGCTTTATCTTTCAAATAATATTTTGCAAGATTGTCTGCAGGAGAAAACTACAGCTGCTTTATGGCTCAAGTTAGAGTCGATTTGCATGTCTAAGGATTTGACAAGCAAAATGCATATGAAGATGAAGTTGTATACGCACAAGTTGCAAGAGGGTGGTTCCGTGATTAGCCATCTTACGACCTTCAAGGAGATCGTTTCTGATCTAAAAGCTATGGAGGTAAAATATGATGATGATGATTTGGGTCTTATTCTTTTGTGCTCTTTGCCTAGTTCTTATGCAAACTTCAGAGATACACTTTTATATAGTCATGATACTCTAACGCTTGATGAGGTTTCTGAGGCGTTGCATGCCAAAGAAAAGATGAAATTGATGGTGTCTTCTGAAGGTTCTGCTTCCAATGGAGAAGCGTTGTCTGTTCGTGGGAGGACAGAAAATAAATCCAAGAGTGGCAATAGAGGCAAAAGTTCCAATGGTTATAGAGGCCGATCGAAATCTCGAAGCAAGGGGGATAAATTTTGCAAGTATTGCAAGAAGGATAATCACTTTATCGATGAATGTTATAAATTGAAAAATAAAGAGAAGAGAGCTGGCACATATAAAGAGAAAGGTATATCTAATGATGAAGGTAATGCTTCTGTTGCTGCTTCTAAGGCAGATTATTCTAATGGTGATTCGCTAGTTGCTTTTGCTGGATGTGCTAATAGTGGTGATGAATGGATTCTTGATTCTGCTGCTTCATTTCATATATGTATTAATAGAGATTGGTTTGTCACCTATGATTCTCTCCAAGGTGGAGGTTCTGTCAGGTTGGGTGATGACAGTCCACGTAATATTGTTGGCATTGGATCTATTCAGATTAAGATGCATGATGGTATTGTCAGAACTCTTACTGATGTGAGGCATGTTCCAGCTATGAGTAAGAATCTTATTTCTCTCAGTACTCTTGATAGTAAAGGGTACAAGTACTCCGGTGGAGATAGAGTTTTGAAGGTGTCGAAAGGTTCTCTTATTGTGATGAAAGGTGAATTGAAATCTCCAAATTTGTATCGTCTTCGTGGTACTACAATTACAGGTGATGCTGCTGTAATTTCTGATTCATCATCTAATTCTGATGCTACTAATCTCTGGTATATGCGTCTTGGACATATGAATGAGAAAGGCTTGCATGAATTGTGCAAGAGAGGTTTTCTTGATCAACATAGCATCAGTAAGTTGAAATTTTGTGAGCATTGTATTTTTGGCAAACATAAGAGGGTGTCTTTCAATACCTCTACTCATAAAAGTAAAGGTATTCTTGATTATGTGCATTCTGATTTATGGGGACCATCTCACAAGCCTTCTAATGGTGGTTCACGTTATATGTTGACGATCATTGATGATTATTCTCGTAAGGTATGGCCTTATTTCTTGAAGTATAAATCAGAAGCATTTTCAGCATTTAAAGAGTGGAAGGTTATGATTGAAAATCAAACTGAGAAGAAAGTTAAAAAGCTTCGCACTGATAATGGGATGGAATTATGTTCTAATGAGTTTAATGCATATTGCAAGTCTCAAGGCATTGTTAGGCACTACACTATTCCTTATACGCCTCAACAGAATGGTGTAGCTGAGCGTATGAACAGAACTATCATCTCCAGAGCCCGTTGCATGTTGTCAAATTTGGGTTTGAATAGGCGTTTTTGGGCTGAAGCTGCTTCCACTGCTTGCTATCTTATTAATCGTTCACCATGCATCCCTCTTGATAAGAAAACTCCAATTGAGGTATGGTCTGGTTCTCCAGTTGATTATTCGCAATTGAGAGTTTTTGGTTGTTCTGCCTATGCTCATGTTGATAATGGTAAATTGGAGCCTAGAGCTGTTAAATGCATATTTCTTGGTTATCAACCTGGTGTTAAAGGTTATAAATTATGGAATCCCCAAACTCGTAAGGTTGTGCTTAGCAGGAATGTTATCTTTAATGAATCTGCTATGTATTATGACAACTTATCTGTTGATGCTCCTATTGAGGGAGAGAAAATAAGTGTGCAGGTGGAGCACTTGATTGATGCACCAGATGTTGATAATGTTGTTGTGCAAGATGCACCTATTGCTGAAATTTCTCTAATTATTGATGATTCTTCTATTGTTGAGCATTCTTCTCCAGTTGTGCAGTCTCCACAACATTCTATTGTTGCTGACAGAGTTAGAAGGCAGCCCAAACTTGTTAAAAGGTATATTGAAGAGTGCAATGTTGCTTATGCTATGAGTGTTGCAGAAGATATTGAAGGTAATTCAGAACCTTCTAATTATAATGAGGCTATTATTTCTACTGATCGCAACAATTAGATGACCGCTATGCAAGATGAGATGGAGTCCTTGAAAAGAATGGTACTTGGGATTTAGTAAGATTGTCTAAGGATAAGAAGCCTGTCCATTGTAAATGGATTTTCAAAAGGAAGGAGGGTATTTCTCCAAGTGAGCCAGCAAGGTATAAAGCAAGGTTGGTTGCTAAAGGTTATAGTCAGATTCCAGGTATTAATTTTAATGATGTCTTTTCCCCAGTTGTTAAGCATAGTTCTATTCGTACTTTGCTTAGTATTGTTGCCATGCATGATTATGAACTTGAGCAACTAGATGTTAAAACTGCATTCTTACATGGGGAGTTGGAAGAAGACATTTATATGAGCCAACCTGAAGGTTTTGTTAATCCTGAAAAAGAAAACCTTGTTTGCAAGTTAAAGAAATCGCTTTATGGTTTGAAGCAATCTCCTAGGCAATGGTACAAGAGATTTGACTCTTTCATGCTCTCTCGTGGCTTTAAGCGGTCTGATTATGATAGCTGTGTTTATTTGAAGATTGTTAATGGATCAGCTATTTATCTGCTTCTTTATGTTGATGATATGTTGATTGCTGCTAAAGAAAAATCAGAAATAGCTAAATTGAAGGCACAATTGAGTAAAGAATTTGAGATGAAGGGCTTAGGTGAAGCTAAGAAAATTCTTGGTATGGAAATTACTAGAGATAGAAAATCTGGTAAGTTATACCTCAGTTAGCAAGGTTATATTGAAAAGGTTCTTCGTCGTTTTAATATGCATAATGCAAAACCAGTGAGTACTCCATTAGCTACACATTTCAGATTATCCTCAACTTTATGTCCAGAGTCAGATGTTGATATTGAGTACATGTCTAGAGTTCCATATTCCAGTGCAGTTGGTTCTCTTATGTATGCCATGGTTTGTTCTCGTCCTGATTTATCTCAAGCATTGAGTGTTGTTAGTAGATTCATGGCTAATCCTAGTAAGGAGCATTGGAGGGCTGTTCAATGGATTTTCATATATTTGCGAGGTACTTCTAATGCCTGTTTACAATTTGGGAAATCTAGAGATGGACTTGTTGGTTATGTTGATTCTGATTATGCTGATGATTTGGATAAGAGGAGGTTTCTCACGGGTTATGTTTTTACCATTGGTGGTTGTGTTGTTAGCTGGAAAGCAAGTTTGCAGGCTACTGTTGCTTTGTCTACTACAGAAGCTGAATATATGGCTATTTCTGAAGCTTGTAAGGAAGCTATTTGGTTGAGAGGTTTATACTCTGAACTTTGCGGGGTTACTTCTTGCACTACTATACATTGTGATAGCCAGAGTGCTATTTGTCTGACTAAAGATCAGATGTTTCATGAAAGGACTAAGCACATCGATGTGAGATATCATTTTATTCGAGGTGTTATTGTTGAAGGTGATGTGAAGGTATGCAAGATAAGTACTCATGAGAATCCCGCTGATATGTTGACAAAGCCTGTTCCTGGAGCTAAGTTTGAGCTATGCTCACGCTTAGTTGGTATTACAGTTTAAGTCCTAGTGACTTTTGGCGCCGGTGATTATTTATTATTGAAGTGAGTTGATTGATGATACTTCATTTGCTACAAGATGGAATTCGTCTCAAGGTGGAGTTTGTTGGAATATGATCCGAATTATAACGTGAGTCTTGTGGGGACGCTTGGAGGGCCCATGGTTCGGGTTATGTTTATTAGCGGATTTGTTTCCGTGTTGGACTGCAGTCAATCCGTCCTATAAATACATCTTGTAAGCCG
The DNA here is from genome assembly GCA_022036555.1 of Microstegium vimineum. NCBI lineage: Eukaryota > Viridiplantae > Streptophyta > Magnoliopsida > Poales > Poaceae > Microstegium > Microstegium vimineum. The sequence goes on from CM039119.1 coordinate 15,407,567, forward strand.
CACGGGAAGAGCTGACGACTCATTGTATTCCCTGCGTTCTGTAAACACTCTCCTCATATAGTGAAGATCGCCGGTTGGCGCCCGTGGTTTTTCCCGCAAGGGTTTTCCACGTAAAATCTATGTCTCGTGTGCGATCTTGTTTGATTATTCCCGAAGTATTTTTACATTTCTAATAAATTGAAGGAAAGGTTTTGTTTGGAATATCAAGTTTACGCTAGTTATTTGATGAAAACAAGTCATGTGTTCCCTGCTCGTGATCACCACTGAATTCACAGAAAATTGCAGGAACCCTTTACTGTTTATCAAGTATCAACAGCTAGCGGTGGTTGAGGACACCAGTGGGCTGGTGTGTAGCGCACGTATATATACTACACCAGAGGTCCACTCTGCCAAGAGCGGCACAAAATGAAGAACTCCCCACCACAGAAACTACTGTATGAAAACAGCTGGCCATTTTAGGAGCTCACATAGGATTGGGTGTGGGATGTATCAGGATTGTCGTTGGCACCTCGTGGCACCGTGTGTGCTTGAAAATCTGATGCATTGGCTGGAGAAGCTATCGAAATCGCACGGCGATGAAGCGAGTCTGAACAGCATAGGGAGCTAGCTAACAGAGTAAAGTCAACAGAGATGCACGTTGCTAGAATAGAGCAACTAGAGCATGCCAGTGCTATTTGCTTAGGCAACAGCGTAGGTCCACGCGGCACTCTGATCGTTCTTCCTTGAAGTTTCCTGTGTTAACCTGGCTACAACAAAGCAATCAACCAAACACCACACGCACTTGCATTTGCTCAGCCTGGTGCCTGTGAGCCTGGCCGGCAGGTGCGAGCCAGGTTGGGCCTATTCCTGAACCAATTGTGCCCTAGGAGAATGCTAAGCAGCCGAGCTACTCATATCATGTTTCAGACTATGGGAGCTCTGGTGCAGGATTACCAATGCTAGCGCAGAGCCTTTTCAGTTGGGCAAAAAACCATCAGGGATGTATCCAAAACCGTCAGGAATTATTTTCCTAATCCCACACAGCAACAGGCCAACAGGGACACATCATCAGGAATGACTAAGTTTCTCTGTTTCCTCACAGTAGCTCCTGACGGGCATCCAGAATAATTATGAATTTTGCTTTTGTCCTGACGGCTTGTGCAACACAAATTTCCCAGTTCAATTCCTGTCGAAAAAAGCTTTCAATTCACCCTAGATCATTGTTATCTTGACTGTCTTCAATATTGTTGCTACGATGAGAACCAGTAGTGACATTTCCAGCATACGATGACTTGGTACACACAAGATGTAACTGGAAAGGGCGAGTGGCTGAAAAAGTATAGTTTATTTGATGGACAAATAACTTAATTTGGGTGTATATATGAACAAGAATAAGAAAAATCAGGTCCAATACTTATGTGTTTTCTCCGGTCTTTGAAAGGTAATATGACCTCCAATATCCCATGTGTTCACCTAGTGACATGGCTCAAACATTTTTAAATGTCTTTGTTGTGTCTATATATCATACACTCGTCTTGGTGGAACGCGTCAATGATAGCAACCCTTATTATCACAGATTCGTCTAGTTAGGAAGAGACTCTGACGTGTCTATAAATTATAATCGGCATAATAATAAAAGTCTCTAATAATGACTACTATACAGACGAAGATTCAGTGAAGTGCCAATATATCAAAGACTCACCTTGGTGAAACATGTCACTGATAACTCTTAATTATTAGAAACTTGTCTAGTTGGGGAGAGTTTGTGACAACTTGTCATAGTGACATGTTCTATTTATGCACGTCTCTAATGCATTAGAGACTCATTTCAAATCCACATCAGTAACTTGGCATAATGCTATTTAAACACGTCTGTGATGAGGTGTCATCATAGATGCCTCTCGTCTACCGGCCATCTGACAACTCGTCTTAGACACATTTCTTAAACGCATGTCTCTAATCATAAATTAGAGGTGCGTCTCAAATACAAGTAACTAAATAAGGTCTGTCCGTTGTACAAATCTGATCAGACATAGCTATAAGCATGAATGCATCAATGGTCTACCATAAGTTTAGGTTAGAAAATATTTCTATAGACAAAAATCCAAATTCATTTGTTGAAATTTACGAAATATGAAAAGCTTGCTTGAGAAACCATTGCTTTATTTATGGTTGTGAATCATATCCCAAAATTTAAAGATTTTAGACTTATCAGTCAGCACCCACCAATGGAGCAAGTAGGAATTGAGTGGGACCTCGTGAGCAGGTCCACTTGCACTCCGATTGATATTTTTTCTCCCCCTAATTTTTTTTGTGCTTTATTTTCCACTTTAGTTTCATCCATGCTTCCCCTTTTTTATTCAGCTAACTGTTCAGATAAGAGATGGGCATGCAATAGTTGATTCGTGGCATGGATGATAAAGAGGATGGTATGTATATATTGCTGCTCCAGGAAGGATCTAGCTGAGTGAGCTAAGAAGAGGGAACACAAAACCTTTATATCATGGCTCTTTGATCATATCGATGTAAGCAGCTTACAGTATTTTTTTTCTAAGATATACTTTCCTCCAGTGATAGATTGCTATTTTTTTAAAAAAAAAGTGTTATTTTTTCATTCTTGGTCGCTGGATGCGTCAATGACTCATGGCACATCAGTTTCTTTAATTTATATATATCACCGTTACTTTCGGATATCATTGAAAAAGTATCACGGATTTTGTGTTATTGCGTTATTATCATCAACTACTGTGGTTTACATATATGCATATGTTGCAGCAGCTGATGTCAGAACCAATATTGTCAGTGATGTGCCATAAAGGCATCTACCTGCTTGTTTGACGTGATATATAGTCAGTGCCATACTTCACAAAATAATATGTATGTAGTCACTGCCATACTTCCTAGGAGTATTTTGCAAGATAGTAGACTACTAAACTAGCTGCTCGGCATGTCAGATGGCAATGCTTTACGGCTACTGAATTTTTTTGAATGAACCGGAATGAGACTGTGCGCCGATTCTATTAACATAGAAGGAGATTACAAGCAGCTGGAGCCAAGGGCCAATATACACAACACATAATAATTACAAGAGAGTGAACTAGGCGACGAAAATCAAAGCGGTCGAAAACTTTGCCCAGCTAAACCCCAAGTCCTTGCCTCTTCTTTGATCTCTTGGAAGAGATCTAGCGCCGACGATTCCTTTCGCTGAAAAGTGCGTGAATTCCTCTCCTTCCAAATCTCTCAGTTTACTAGAAGCATGAGTGAGCCTTCTCAGGACCCAGGCAATGACCGAACGGACATCCACCATTCCTTGACGGTGGTGGAAGCGTGCCACCCCTGTGGCTCAAGCTTAACTGGCGATGTAGCTTCAAATGCGCATCGAATAAGACATTCAACAAGTATGTGATGCGTCGTCTCCCGCATGCCGACAAACGGAAGCGTTTATTGGCCAAGCAAAAAAAAATTGCATTTTGGAAACACACCCCTGTTGCGGGACCTAAAACAGAGGACCGGTGAGCAGTTAACGTGTTCAACGTTGGGAACAGCGCCATTGCAACACAAATCATCCTATACAGAGATGACAGAGATAGATCAAGCTTTGTTGCACGACATGACAGATAGGCTGACCAAGAGCACCTCCTAAAAGATATAAATGTTACATGTATTTTTTAGAAATTTAGTCAAAGTTAAAAATTTGACCTACACGTATCCCGTAGCGTCATCTATACTGGGACGGAGGGAGTATATACAAAGCATTAGCACAACTTAAATACATACAAATAAACATCCCATTGTACAAAATTGTCTGCTGCTTGATTATGGCTACATACAAGTATTAAACAATTTAGGCGCGGGGGTTTAGGGAAATGAGAGTCAACCGTGCTGGCTGATCGCCCAGGGCATCGCTGACGAGAGGGAAGTTGTCTCCTCCGACGAGCCCGACCAGATAGAGAGGTCACCTACGAGGCAGGGAGCTGACGCGGGGGTCTGTCGATCAAATATGTGTCGCAGTCTACCTAGGGGGTACATTACGGTAGTAGATTGTAGGCGGAGGTGTGGCGACGGCGATCAAGCGTAACACAGAGAACGTAGACACGGCGATTTAGGCAGGTTTGGGCCGGCAAATCACCGTAATACCCTACGTCCTGTGTTCTGGTGGTTAGATTGATCTGAGTATTAGGTTACAATATCTGTAGATGATCTGAGAGAGAGTTTTGGAGGGGGTCCCTGCTCGCCTTATATAGCCGGGGAGCAGGGTACAGTTTTCATATCCTAACAGATTACGATCAGTCCCTTAAGGCAAGGGATCCGAGTCTATCTACTAGGATCTTCCTTGGCGAGCAAGACTTCTTCGGAGTCCTTGGCGAGCACGACGGGCTGGTCACGTGCCGCAAGGCCTCGCGGGCTGGGCCGTCTTCTGGTCGGTAGGCCCATAAGGTTCCTGGGGATATACCGAGGTAATATCCCCAACAAGTCCCCGAGCACGTTATATTCTTCCGGCGAGGCCGCAGCATTATTCTTGGAGGTGTTCAGCTGGTCGCCATCATGCGTCGTGGTCGTCGTGAAGCTCCGACCAGGCTGCCTGGTCGGCGTGCTGATCGGAGAAACCTCCCGACCAGGTCGGGCTGGTCGAAAGCGTCGTAGCGTGATGGGCGAGCTGGTCGCCTCGTCGGGTGCTGCGGCTGCTTGTTGGGAGGATGTGATGTGCTGAAGAAGAAAAAACTTTTAAAAAGTCCTTCCCTAGTGAAATGTACCCACTTAGGCTCTGCAAAAACAACACCAAAAACAACAGAGCTCTATCGAGAAGAAAAATCAATGCATTCACCGCGAGGTGAAGTGTACCCACTTAGTCTCCGAGCATGGTAGCAGGTGAAGTATGCACGTGGTGCCATGCTTTATAAAAGAGATACATAAGGTATGTAAATTGAAGCATAAGTTTGGTAAAACGACTGCGAATACTCGTAGTCCCCGAGCCTGATGTAAGAAACTGGAAGCTTTTTGTATCAGGATCATATATTTGAAAATTGAAACGACTACGAATACCCGTAGTCCCCGATCCTGATGTAAGGACCTTAGGAGGTTCTTACATCGGGGTCATGTTGCTTGATTCGCAGTCCCTGGGCGTCAGTCCCCGGGTGTTGTCCTTCAGTGCCGTGGCCGCAGTCCCCGAGCTTTGCTTGGTATGACTTTGAACGAAGTCCCCGAGCCTGGTCGGGAATGCAACCAGGCAGCCGAGTCATGGTTTCTATCGACGGAGTCCCCGAGTGTGGTTATATCGCAAGCTCTGTGGATCCTGCCGACCATACTACTGTAGCCATGTTACTGTAGCTGCATGAAATAGATTATAACAAGATTATGCGTCCAGTCCCCAGGACTGTATTGTTGGTGACACTGCGGAAGTTATTAGTCGTAAATTGAGAGATAACTTAGAGGTAAATATGTAGGGGAGAACAGAAAGGAAGTAAATGGGCCGAATTAACCGCGCAGTTAGCGGCCCGTATTTGAGGCACAAGGAGTGGGCGGCATGGCGGTTCCGTATTCGATTGTTGCGGTTTCCCAAAAACTTAGGAAGGTGAAGCGCCGCGCCGCTCGGTATAAAGGACAACTCTGACGGTTGGCAGAATGAGAAGGGTCGCGTCTCCTTGTCTTACCAAGTGCGTGTGGGATACAAAGAGCCAGCGATTCTGTGCTATATATGCTAGTGATCCGATAGGGTTTCCGTCCTCCTTGTTCAATAATCTCCACGCTTGCTGGCCGCGAAGAGTGATCAAAGAGTAGAAGGGATTAGTTAGTACTAGGATTTCGTCATTGGAGATGCAGGGTGGCGGTGCGCGTCCTTCGGTCGGTGTCGCCGCCCTGCTGGCTCTGCTGGAAGACCTGATATTTCAGATTCTTCTTCGCGTGATCAATGATGGCGACAATGTGCATGAGTATGTGAAGATTCGTCCGGACTGTCGTCTCTTCCTCGACTTTTGCGATGACGCATCGACGATTCGGGTCTTGTCCCTTCGGCGTGTCCAAGATTACTGCCGCCCCTACTACCCTTTTCTTGCAACCGATCACCCCGAGGCGTTGTTTTTCTGTGGTGTGGAGAGATTGATGTTGTGGGGGAGAGATCCTGATGGGCAGTTGCTTATTAAGCGAGCGGTGGCTGCTGGAGATGAGGTCGCCATGTACTTCCAGGCCATGATGTTGTATTATGTGAATCTAGCAGATACGAAGGTGATGGCTATCATCGACCGACTCAGCGGAGGTGCCCTTCCAGATGGTCGGTTTTGTGATCGAGCTTTGCGTCGTCTTCGGGAGCGCTCTCGTGACGATCTTCATGTCATGTGGCAGCGGCGGTGGATTTGTGCCCGGAGGATGTGCCGGAGTTAGTCATCGTCGTCGGTCCTCATCAGTGCATCTGAGACGAGTGCCGCCATTTTGGTAACAGTATGCATGGGATCATCATGTATTGTAGCCTGCAATGTCAACTTCGACATGAGTTTGATCTCTGGACTAGGAACATTAGTGAAGTAGTCGCTTATCGCATCAGGAGGATGAAATTGTAATCGTTGGAGTGACTAGTCTTTAGGTGTGGTTCCTTCTGTTTGGGAGTCTTGACTTTATTGTCATGCTCTATTTTGCTGTAGGACAACGATAATTTGTATCTCAGATACAAGTGTTCGGACGTGTAAGTGAAAACTACAAAGCTGTAATATATTCGGGGTGGTGAGCTTTTGTTTCACTTGTATGTCCTGTCATGCCTGCTAAGTCATGAGTCATAGCGATGAATCGTTCGGCCTTGGGTCTGAAATGGTCCAGATCGTAGGGCTAGCTCCACTTCATGCGTAGGATACATAAGGACTCCCAAGGAGGCACGCTGCTGGCAACCCGCGGCGCAGAGGGCGAACAACTCATGCACGCTTAGGGAGATGCCAGTGACAGGGCCTTTTTCCGAGAGGCTCGATCGTGGCGTGACTAGGACCTGTGGAGACTGTTCCTGCAGACGCTGGGCAAAATGCCATGCTGCTTGTAGAGTCGTCGACCGTACCGTGGTCGTTTACAAATTCTGAGTACACAACCTCACGGCTCCCGACCCAAGTGACATCGCCCGGCTTCTGGGGAAATGCCACTTGGGAGGCCTGTCAATGAATTCATAGTGCTTAGGGTAGCTACTTCTATTCGCTATGGTTCTTTGGTGGGCCAGCTTTGGGTGCTTTCTGGTTATGGCGAGGCTGTTTGGAGAAACGCCCTATTGCGTTTTGGAGAGGTCGTCGAACACTGTGGGAGTGTTTTGGAGAGGTCGTCGATCATTTAGTAGTTGTATTACCATGGTCGCCGTGCGTCGCGGTGGTTGTTGAATTGGACTTTGTGCGATGTGAGCGTTTTGCAGGGGTCGTCGTACGCCGTGAGCGTTTTGCAGAGGTCGTCGTATGCCGTGAGCGTTTTGCAGAGGTCGTCGTACGCCATGAGCGTTTTGTAGAGGTCGTCGTACGCCGTGAGCGTTTTGCTTGCTCAACAGGTTCTCTTAGAAAAAATATATGCGAAACGAGAAGCCTTTATTCATTATTGGAAGAGTATACAATACAAGATTTTATTGTACTATGTTTATGCTAGGGCATCGTCTCGCATCGCCCGGAGGGGACGGTATTCTATGGTTGCTCGTAGAGGGGGTCGGCGGTGGTCGCTGCTTGTTCTGCTTCCTTCCGCTTCTTTGCGGCGGGGTTGTCGCTGACTTCGAAATTGTACGTATCCTGGATACGGGGCCTCTCGACGGCGTTTATCGTCTGCTGCTCGCACTCGTAAGCAATCTTCAGGTTGGTACGAAGGGTGAGGATGCCTTGTTGTGTCGGGATTTTGAGTATCATGTATGTGTAGTGCGGGACTACCATGAGTTTGGCGAGTGCTGGTCGACCAAGTATCGTGTGGTAGGCTGTCTCAAAGTCAGCTACGATGAAGTTAATGTTCTCCACCCTGAAGTGGTTTTGGTCACCAAACTGCACAGGTAGGGTGATCCGGCCTACCGGTGTTGATGCCTTATTGGGGATGATCTCCCAGAAGGAGAAATTTGCGGGCAGGAGGTCCTTCTTGGAGTAGTCGAGCTAGCAGAATGCATCGGCGAATATGATATTGAGAGCACTTCCGCCATCGACCAGCACCTTCCTAAAGCGGCACGTGGCGATGGTGGGGTCAACAATTAGTGGGAAGCGGCCGGGATATCTATAATCCGTCCACTCGTCTTCTGCAGAGGAGCTGATTGGTTGTTCCGACCAGTCGAGGTAGCGAGCGCTGGCTGAGTCATCTCCTGTTGCTGAGACCGAGTAGAAATCCTTGATAACCTGACGACGTCTCCTCTCTCCTTCCACAACCACACTGCCCCCGAAGATGGAGTACATCATTGAAGTTGGTCGGAACTCCAGGGCTAGTTGTTCTTGGTCCTTGTCCTTGTCGGAGTCGTCTTTCTTTGCTCTCTTGTCACTTCTTGCCTTTACTACGAACTCAAGGAGCTCACAATTGCGCATGGAGTGTTTGGAGTTTTTATATATAGGGCATGGACCGTCAAGGACCTTCTCGTAGCTAGCGTCATAGTTCTTCTTTGGCCGGGCATTCGTGTTGGCGACGTAGCGGTTATCGCGCCTATGATCGTACCTCTGTGGGTAACGCTCGGAATTGTTCGATCGGTAGTCCCAGTGGTCATCGGCCCTTCCTTCGCTATGGTAGTCTGTCGGCGATCGTTATCCCTTGTACGTTCTGGAGATCGAGAGTAGCGCTGCCTGTTCTCCCTGTTGCGGGTGGCGTCGTCTTGATTGGCGTAGGGATTAGCTTTCGTCATGAGCTCTTCTATGGTTGTTATGCTTTTCCGCGCCAGTTTGTTTTGGAGGTTGTCCGTCCGCAGGCTGTTGGAGAAGATGGCGACGGCCTCTGGGTCAGAGATCTCTGTGATGTTCAACCGCTTGTCGGAGAAACGCCTGATGTATTCCTGGAGGCTTTCGATGCTCCTCTGGCGTACGCTCTCTAAGTCGTACCTCATCCCGGGCTGAACACATGTGGCCTTGTACGTATTGATGAAATTCCTTGAGTTGTTCCTAGGTGTCGATAGTGCCTTCCGGGATCTTCTGGAGCCAGTTGTTGGTGGAGGTCGACAACATCACCGGAAGGTAGTTAGCCATTACGTTTTGATTTCCCCCGGCAGTGTAGACAACTATCTCGTAGGTGGACGCCCATTGCTCTGGATTTACCTTGCCGTAATACTTTTCCACCGACGTAACTCTGAAATTCGGGGGCCACTGGACGGTGCGGAGACGCGCGGAGAAGGGGCACAGTCCCCGATTGATCTTTGCGCTAGTGGCGATGTCCGACCACGGCGGAGGTCGTCATTATTGTACCGTGGGGATCTGTGTTGACGTTTCCTCGGGGGGCTTCGGCGCGCCGGAGGTGGTGACCTGTCGCGTCGGGGCCTTTCACGCTCGCCGTCGTTGTGAGGTGGTGATCCTCGCCTTTGCTCCCTCGGAGGGCTTTGACACGGCGGTGCAGGTGCTCGATCGTGCCGGGGCCCGTTGAGTTCTTCGTCGTCGCGGAGTGGGGATCCCCGCCTGGGCTCCCTTGGCGGGCTTCGTGGGTGGTTCCTGCTGTAGGATTGGCCGGAGAATTCGGGCGGAGGACCCGCCTTGTTGACCTGGACCACCGCCGCTATGATGTGGGCTTCTATCTTTTCGATCTCGGGCGTGGGGGGAGCTTGGAGAGCTCGCAGGCGGCTACCTCTAGATTGGCTCTGGGGGTCGGGTACACCGAAACGTCACCCACCTTGTCGAAGTCCTGCTGGAGGTTGCGCCGTGGCGGGCGATCACGATTCCTTTGCTCCAGCTCACGTTGTTCTCGTGCGAGTCGCTCCTCCGTCCCTACGGCGTCAACGGAATCCGAAGATAGCGTGTTATCAAGGGAAACTGCCTGGTCAGAGTCACTGGGGACCGTGGAGATGATGACGGTGTTCACGATCGGAGCTGCCGGGACTTGGTCGGAGATCGCTCGGCGCATTTGGCGCTGGAAAACTGCCACCTGGTTGCTAAGTCCATGAGGCATCATCGGAAGAGGGCGAGTGTCCCTGGTCATCGCGGCCATCGTCTTCGCCGGGGCCCGGCGGCGGCGTGGTCGACGACCGTGGTGGCCGGACAATTGGCGTTGTGCCGCCTGCATGAGGTCGAGGCAATCCATAATACCGCTACTGGAGTGATCGATGGCATCGACCAGGTCGTTGATGCCGATCTTCTTTCGAGGGTGGTATATTAGCGCAGCGGAACGACGCACGGGCGCGGCGCGTCTGCGCCGCGTGGAGTGGATCCGACGGTCCAGGACATCGATCCGATCTGGAGAACGGTGCCGGTCGCCAAGAGGACCATCGAGTCCGGGAAAGTAACCGCTTGATGAGCCATGAAGTCGATGCACACACCCCCTACCTGAGGACCATCGAGTCCGGGAAAGTAACCGCTTGATGAGCCATGAAGTCGATGCACACACCCCCTACCTGGCGCGCCAACTGTTGACGAAATATGCGTCACAGTCTACCTAGGGGGTACCCTACGGTGGTAGATTGTAGGCGGAGGTGTGGCGACGGCGATCAAGCGTAACACAGAGAACGTAGACACGACAATTTAGACAGGTTCGGGCCGGCAAATCACCGTAATACCCTACGTCCTGTGTTCTGGTGGCTGGATTGATCTGAGTACTAGGTTACAAGATATGTAGATGATCTAAGAGAGAGTTTTGGAGGGGGTCCCTGCTCGCCTTATATAGCCGGGGAGCAAGGTTACAGTTTCCATATCCTAACAGATTACAATCAGTCCCTTAAGGCAAGGGATCCGAGTCTATCTACTAGGATCTTCCTTGGCGAGCAAGACTTCTTTGGAGTCCTTGGCGAGCACGACGGGCTGGTCACGTGCCGCAAGGCCTCGCGGGCTGCGCCGTATTCTTGTCGGTAGGCCCATAAGGACCCTGGGGATTTGCCGAGGTAATATCCCCAACAGGGTCCCCAAAGCTGAGCGCGTCGAGCATGACAACGTTAGGGAGACACGCAGCAGTTGCTTGCAAAGGGAGGTGGAAGCCTTGGTCTGTCAAGATTTCGGTCCAACAATGGTGCGGATCGTTGGAAGGAAGACGAGGGAGGGGAAAGAGAGGAATTTTTTTGTCAGTTGTGGTTTCTACCTTCACTTCCCCTCTCCCATTCCGCCACATCCCGAGCTCGTTCTAGAGTTTCTGATGGGGGAGAAAAGGTGAGAAACTGTGTGTGGATTCGGAGGGATCTCTGGGAGAAGAGAGAGTTTGAGATCAAGGATTGCTACCTAGCTTCAGTGAAGGATGAGTTGGTTGGTTCATCTGTGAAGCTTAGGTTTGTCGAAGATGTTTTGGGCAAAGGAGTGAGGGATTCATTTGCAAACAAGCTCAGAGATGCCATGACCGGAAGAGGAAGAGGGTTTCGAGCTCCACCTCAGCCACGTAGTCTGGAGGAAGGGTGGAACAACTAGGGGAAGGATGGAACTACCCAAGTCAGCATCCACCACCCCCATACTTCCCACCGATGATGGGGCCGCCCATGCCTCCGATTCCACCTATGTCACCCTAGGGGTCTAGTTTTGGCTTCTTCCCGGGTCATCAATCCCCCTATCCTCATACTGGTCAACAGATGCAAATCCCCAATCTAATCAGTTCTACAACCAGAATCTGAGAGGTCAGGGAGGGAGACCAAGAGTATCAAATCAAGGAAACAAAGGGAGACAGAACATGCAGTTTTAGTAGCAACAGAAAAATAGAGCACAACCTACTCCAATTCAGTTAGAAGAACAACAAAGGATGAAGCTGAAGGAGGAAGAAAGTGTTGATGAGGAAAACCTGCTTCCTGACTAGGCTCTTCATATCATTTGTTACAATTGTGGTGAGCTAGTGTTTACGGTAAGAATGACATACTTTTACATACTGAAAACCGTCAACAAAGGACCATTTTGGGAACCGAATAAGCAAAGAAGAAATGCTTTGGTTCAAATAACTTGGTTCCACATGTATATGTCCTCTATTTGAATGTAGGCACAAAACGTCATGATTCAGGGCCCAACATGACATATTTCCAAGTATGGCAAATGTGCAAATCCAAAACACCATCATGATGGACATTACCTCTAGAAGCTACATGCAAAATATGAGCTTGTTTGGCCACAAAAGATGATCGACCGATCTCACTTTGGGCCTAATTTTGGACAGTAGAATCCACACCTATCAAGGAGGTCCCACGCCGAAGGGGAGGCCTAGAGCTCCCTAAAGGAGGTCGGTTGACCTCCTAGGTGGGCCCAGAGGCCAACCATAGACTCCCTGACCAGTGGGGTCAGCTTCTAGAAGAAAGGGGTAGGCCCCACCTTCCATAGGCAGGTCGGCCGAGCTCCCCCATGTGCCCAAAATCTTCCTCGAGCTCTCCATCGTCTTCCTGCATGCCGCCATGCATGAAATCAATCTCCACAATTGGATTAAGACGATTACAATGACGGTTTGATCCTACGGTGGCTGATGGAGGTGGCGCGGATCGCTGACGTGGCACCGGAGTAGCCTCTACTCCACCTCTAGCTATAAATACCCCCCTAGGCCTTCACTCTCAATCATGCCTCATTGGAGAAACTACTTAGCTTAGCATAGCTCTGCTGTAGTATTATGCTAGTTGGAGGAGACTGAGGAGCGCCTGGAGGAGAGTCGGTCCTGTCTGGCGTCTTCTCCGAGTTGTACCTCAGCGGATGCGATTCTCTTGTAAGTTCAGCACTTGTAAGTGATACATCCGAGTTCTTTATAGTATTTGATATTCTACTTCTGGCATAGTTGTTATACATCTTTTCGCGCTTGTTCATCACTTTACTTTAAGTAGAGTGCTTTAATCTTATGCAAGGGTTAAAGTAGTAAGAATAGTGTAGAAGTGGTGTCTAGACTAGATCTTGCCTTTGTAAACTGCTTATCACACGGAAAGTCAGTGGATGCTAATAGGAAGTGACAGCCCTATCTAGTCTTTGTATTCCACCCCGTGTGTAAGATAAGTTCTTGAAAGGTAGGGCCTCAATACAACATGATGGCGCGGTCCGGTTAGAGTTTTGCCCTCTTTCTGATCTATCCCATCGCCTCCTCCAAGAGAAGGGCTGATAAAGCCAGTATAACCAGCTATCATAGTCTCCCTTGATTCATCATAGGACATATCCATAATCCTAGTTAACTCACTTCTCGTTCCCTGTGGAAAATACGATACCTAGAATACTCATGGTGAAAGCTACACTTGAGAGGCGTACGCTTGCGGTCTTTTCCCGTTTGCCGCTTCTGGTGTCAACAGCCAGGTCACAGTGCTGCTTGTGATAAGCCAAAAGTCGGTTTCATCTATTTTAAGAAAGATCACCTAGATGATAAGTGTTCCAAATGGAAATAGGCATATTCTGCAGCACAATACATGTGCAGTGCTAATAGGGGTTTAGGTTTCTTTCATGTGGATGTAGAAGAAAGAGCTGATAGGTTCAAGCTGTGGACAGGTTTTGAGAACTATGGTGTGTTCACTATTGAAGAAGGTGCCATGAGTCAAGAAGATATTGTCTGGAACCTCAGGAGGTGATCTAGACTGGCTTTGGCAGTTGAAGTAGCTGGATGAGTTCAGGTATCTGGTGAGATTTCCACAGGAGAAGAAGGTGGAAAACTTTGTGATCAAGAATGTTTCATTCTTTTACCTTCAAAACAAAGAGGTACACGATTCTTTGAGAGTGTGGAATGGCAACATTGAGCCTATCAGTAGCTTAAAGGAAGTTTGGGTTCAAGTTAGAGGGATACCACCAAGATGGTGTGATTGGATCACTCAGAGACAGGTTGCATCCACTATAGGGAAACTTGTGGAGATTGACTGGCAATCCCTATTTGGGAGCTACTTTGCAATGATAAGAATCAACATCAAGTGTAGAGAGACCAGTAAGGTACCTAAAAAGAGAGTCATGGAGATGGGAGATGATATTTATCTGTTAAAATTCAAAACTAAAGGAGGAGATCAAGAAACTGATAATGAAGAAGGTGGAGATGGAAAAGGAAGTAAAGGTGAGGAAGAAGAGAACCCAGAGGGAGGATGAGGACTTAGGGAAGGAATACAAGGATCAGTTTCCCCTAAATGAGAGCACACTAAAAAAGAGAGTAGTAATCAAGAAGATAAAAGTGACCCAAGTTCTAGCAAGAACCAGAAAGAATCTATAAAAGGTAGTCAAGTGGTGAGGAACCTTTTCTGCTATCTTGAGGATGACCCTGATACTAGAGATCAAATGCCTGAGATTGAGGAGATGACATGTATCAACTTGCTGAAGTCTATGGAACTGGAAGAACACAATGGTGACAATGATGAGATGGAAATGGAAGAAATAGAGGGCACAGTAGTTGAAGAAAATGTATACCTACCTGAGGAATGGAAATACAACTGTATGGAACATGCTTCTATAGAAACAAGAGAAAAGAGGTCTACTTAGGAAAATGCACAACTAGTGACAGAGGTTTTCCATCTCAGTGCGGAGGATCAAGATCAGAAGTTTCAAACTGATAAATATGGGGTTGAGGAATAAAAGAGTCTAGAGGAACAGTCATAGGTTAATGTTGAAGAACATGCTAAGTTGCCACCAGTTAAGGCTAAGAAGAAAAAAGCTTGGGGTCCTATCTAGCCTGAAAGAAGAAGTAAGAGACAGTCCCAAGATGATGTCGAGTGAAGTGTTCTGTCCCTACTTCTCTCAAATCTGGCCATACTCAAGAATTGGACCTTACTGTGCCCAATTGAGAAGAAGGCCGGAGTTTACCATAAAGTTGGAAAAGCTCGAAAAACTGGCAACCAGCCATCCAAGGTTGCCTGGCTGAAACAAGCTGATGATGCTTGAAACAATTTCATGTACAAGTCAGTGCTGGATTGGAAGCAAGACACCTACCCTGAAGAAGTCAAGAATTGTCTGGTGGATGCTTCAGATCAGTCGCCAGAGTCTAATGGAAAATGGATTAGCTTCCTTAAGTTGGGTGATGCTTGGAATATGTAATCTCTCTAGTTCGCTATCTGTCACTTTATTGTTTGGTGAGGTTAGAGGTTTGCTAAGTTGAGTCTGGCTTGTGTCGTTTATGTCCTAGATGATGGACCCATATGCTTGAACTTGTTACTCTGGTCCTTGTTTTAATACAATGACCGAGGTGTTTCTTCCCTTAAACTCTAAAAAAATATGTATGCAAAGCATTAACAAAATTTAAATACATACATATAAACATCCCATTGTACAAATTGTCTACTTCGTTATCAATATGTGAGATGGAAAGAACTTACATTTTCCAAATTCCAAAACTTTACAAGATTCCCCTCATCACATCAAATCTTTGGACCTATGCATAGAGCACTAAATATAGTTAAAAACTATAACTAATTGCACAGCTTGTCTAGAATTTTTGAAATGAATCTTTCGAACCTACTTACTCCATGATTAGATAATAATTACCAAATACAAACGAACCTAGTTACATCCGTGAAGTTTTTTTTATCTAAACGAGGCCTAAATATCATGTGGTCATCTCGGGTGGGAGTTTTACTGGTATGTAATAAATTTGACATAAAGAATTTTTATGATGTGATAATATTTTTTTAAGAAAAGAGAAGAGGTAACTCTCTTGTGCTTTCTTATCAACTCCAAATGAGCCATATAATCAAATATTCATGGAAAAATAGGCTCAACGATTTGGTGGTATTTGGATCCAGGGACTAAAGTTTAGAAGATGACATATTTATTTGATACTAATTAAATAAAAGGACTAAAAATGAGCTAATCATAAAACTAATTACATAATCAATCTGTAACTAATTAACGAGTCGAATCTATTAAGCACAATTGATATACCATTAGCAAATATTTACTTACCACCATATTATCATATCATGAACTAATTAAAATTATTAGATTCGTATCGTAAATTACTCTCAATCTATATAATTAGTTTCATAATTAATCTACATTTTATATTTAAAATTAGTGTGTAAACATGAGATGTGACATTGATTAAAGTTTAGATGAAAAACCAAACAAGCCAGCCACCGCTAGTAGCTACTCAAAGCTTTAATAATTTAACTCAATGATTCCAATAATCGTACGGATGGAGATGGACCCTAGTGACACATGCATACTGCAGCACCACAAACGGTGTACTGTAGCCAGAGTTGGAATTTGGGCCTGGCGTCTCCTATGGTACTCCACTGTAGCCACTCGCTTCCGCAAACAGGGAGTACCAAATGTTGTCGAGAAGAATTGGAGTCGAAAATTGGTCAGTAAAGTTACTCTAAAATACGAGGATCCTGTTTGGAACACGGAAAAACTTTTTATTTTTATATATTTTTTTTAAAATAAATTGATTTCTATAAAATTAGTACGCAATTTGTACGAAAATCCTATGTTGCAAATACTGTTTCGACTAAAACCTTGTTCTAAACAACAATCTTTTTTTAGTACGGAGGGAGTATGTCTAAATTTCGTTTTCGTTCCACACATATTATACTAAACCTACCCTCTTCTAATATTCCACTCATAAGTCACTTATGTCTAGATTCCGTTTTAGTTCCACACATATTATACTAATCGAGTGTAAATTGATTGTGTGAGCCACCAAATGAATTCAAATGAAAAAGTTGTAAACTACAAAGTTTCGTAACTTTTCAAGATCTACAACTTTTATTTAGGAAGTTTTTCTATCTGAGGTTGTTTAAAAAAATGAATTTCATGTTTAACAAATTCGAACGTAGTTTTCGATGACAAGATGATTTCAAATAAAAAAGTTATCAACTATAAAGTTTCATAACTTTTCGAGATCTACAATTTTCTTTTGGGTCATTTTCCCATCCGAGGTCGTTTTTGAAAAACTAAAAAAAATCAGGTTCAAGTATTTTTACATGTAGATTTCTTAAGAAACCGCCTATACAAATCCTATTTTTACAGACGGTTTCTTAAGAAAAATATAATTTATACAACCGCCTATAAAAATCAAGTATTTATAAAGTTGGATTTTTAAGAAAATCGTCTATAGAAATCGATTTCTAGTGGTGGTTCAAAACCGTTTGATATCTACTGCGCACGATAAGCGAAACTGTCTGTACAAATTATTACACACCGCCAATTTTTTATACTAGTGTTTGTATTGAATTATTTTATGAACGTGGAATACCCAGCCCTAAAATTCTGGCTCCGCCACTGGCAAACAGGCCCTAGAATGTCATACAGAAAAAATAGCACATATTTTAATCCATTCAATCAAATAAGTTCATCATCAAACGGCTCTCATGTGACAACAATGTCCCGTTTTCTACAATTAGCTGTTTGTTTTTTTAAAAAAACAGTTTTATAAGTAACTTCTAAGTTGAAGCTGAACTGTGTTTGAAAAAACTGTTTGGTAAAACGGCTTTAATCAATATCCCATAGGCATGAGAAAAATGAGGAAGAGAAATGTGAAAAGTTTTTTTTCAGCTTCATACCAACTTATCCTTTTGTGAGAACAACTTCACCCGCTACACCAAATAAGGTCTAATTCTAAAAATTCTATTACAAATTTATAAGTCAATTACAACTATAATTTTAATATTTTAGGGACTTATGTCAGAATGCATATATCAGATGTTGCTCTCCATTATTGGAGTGGCCGCTTCCTTTCCTGGCAACAATGATGCTCGCTGCTGTCCTTTGCTTGGTGTCCACTACTGCCGTCGCAGCACCAGCAGCGGCATCTTCTTGGCGTCCCCACCCGCTGGACCCACTATCCGCCGCAGAGCTCACGGCGGTCCGCGCAGCCGTGCTCGCCTCTCCGCTGGTCCCCGGCCGCCCGCTGCACTTCCACTACGTCGGCCTCGACGAGCCCGACAAGGCGGCCGTCCTCTCCTACGCCTCCGGCGCCTCCTCCACAGCCCACCTGCTCCCGCGGCGCGCGTTCGTGATCGCTCGAGCCGATGGCCAGTCACACGAGCTCGTCGTCGACGTCACGGACGCCGACGCGGCGCCGTGGGTCATCTCGCACGCCGTGCACCGCGGTGCCGGCTTCCCGACGATGACGACGGAGGAGCAAGCCGCGGCGATGGCGCTGCCGGCCACGTACGCTCCGTTCGTGGACTCCGTGCGGCGGCGCGGGCTGAACGTCAGCGACGTCGGCTGCGGGGTGATCTCCAGGGGCTGGTTCGGCGGCGGCGGCGGGAAGCCGGAGTACGGCGGCGGCAGGGTGGCGAAGATGACGTGCTTCGTCACCGCCGGGTCGGCCAACTACTACGCGCGGCCGCTGGAGGGCGTCACGCTGGTGGTGGACCTCGACCGCGTCGCCGTCGTCGGGTTCCGGGACAGGGTGGTGGAGCCGGTGCCCAAGGCCGAGGGGACAGACTACCGCGCGGACAAGCTCCGGCCGCCGTTCACTGGGCCGGACACCAAGCCCGGCGTCGTCGTTCAGCCGGAGGGCAGCGGATTCCGGATCCACGGCAATCTTGTCAGGTAATTTAATTATTTCTTGATATGGTTACTGTTGATATATGAATGGACAGAGCCCACACCGTACCGTCATTGCTTGATATGTCTACAGTTGATAGCTAGCGTTGTTGCGTTGCATTGTTCAACAGTAATCTAGTTCGCTGGCAGCATCCATGCGCTCTGTTCGCTTGCCTTATCAGCCGTCTTATCAGCTATCGAAATAGTATTTCTGTCTCACAGAAAAATAGTCAAAACAGCATTAGCCATGGCTTGTTAGGCAAAATACGACCAAACAAACAGACTGATTTTTAAGGTAGTTTATAAACGATCTACAATTTAAAAATGCTCACTTTCATTGTTACGCCAGTGTTTCGAAGGATAAACTCAATAGTTGTAAGATAACGCCATCTCTTTTTCAGCACAATACCATTTACAAATGGCAGGTCAAAATCAGATTAAAAAAACTGGAGTCAAAACAAAAAAAAAATGGGCTACATTTCTAAGGGGTAATTTGAATGGATTTTTTAGTCTATGCTATATGGTACCCTCAACGATGCTTGTTTCCTGATTTTTAATCCTTATCAGACACTAATTTGGAAGGAGTGACATGTCCATAGCGTCTTCTCTTTTTTTTTTCTTTTTTACTTCTCTTTTTTTTCTATTCTCCCTCTACCCACATTAACCCAGACTTCGGTGCTTCACCCACTCCCGCGACCACCACCTCCCCCTACTCGCACTCCTTGTATAGTGTCCAGACTCCAGATCTAGCAGTTGGATACTTGGACCGCCGTAGGCAGCCTCCAGTCAGCGTAAGCCACAACCATACCTAAGGGTGTCTTTTATTCTCAGTGCTAAAATCTTATTATATTGAATGTTCGATACTAATTTGAAGTATTAAATATAGACTAAGTATAAAATTAATTGAATAAATTGAGACTAATTTATCTATTAACCATAATTAGTTCATGATTTCATAACGATGTGCTACAGTAAATATGTACTAACGGTTGATTAATTAGACTTGATATATTCAAGTTACCATTTATGTAATTAGTTCTATGATTAAGTTATATTTAGTATTAGAACATCCCATGGCGGAGCTAGAAGCTTTTAAAAGCCCGAGCGATTCTCATTATGCCAAAAAAATTTAGCTATAAAATTACAAAATTATACTTAGACATAAAAGAAATTCCTTTTCGGTGAGGAGCCCGGCCTGCCGCCCGGGGTGGCGAGGCGATGGGTCCGCCACTAGAACATCCGATGTGTCACCTACTAAACTTTAATCCTCGGATCCAAACATCACCCTCAAAATCTAGTTTGCTGACAACAACGAGCTTTTAAAATGATTTAGAAATGGTCTATAATTTAAAATGCTCACCTTTATTATTTTATTGTTTGGAATGATCGATTAGCTAAGTAATTGGACGATATATAGCGCTATTTTTATTTGGCACGAACCATATTCAGAAAAAAGTGGAGTCAAAACGAGAACCAAATGGGCACAGGGACTACATTCTGAAAAAACAGGCCACGTTCTTTCGTGTTTTGGTAGCCCTTCTATTTTCCACGGGTCCATTTATTAGTCACAAAAAAAATTACCTTTTGCACCAACTAAAACTAGACCCCCAAATCCTTACCAATGACATGTCAGACCAATTGCCTTTTATTTCTCTTTCTTTTCTCCTGCACACCTCTCTTTTCCCGTGGAGGCAGACGAGGTGGGTTTTTTTTTTTTTTTGCGATGGAGGCGGGTAGTAAAGTGAAAATAGAAAGATTATTAGTAGCCCCATATTCGACCGCTCGATCGACCGCCGAGAATTTAGAGCATCTCTAACAGTTTTGTAAATGGGTTTAACATTTTTATTTTTGCAAAAAAAGTCTAAAAGTTTCCTATCCAACGGTTTGTCAAATGAATTTGACTTTTTCTATTAACTTAGCAAAGACCAGGTGATATTTGGCATATATGTCAAACTACAGTGGCTACTCGCTACTCTCTACTCTCGTGGGATATTTCCCCCCTCGCGCGTACAATTTTTAGTTTTACCAAGTGAATAATGGAAACTGTTGGAGATAAACTCTTTTACCTTTGCCATATTTATTTATGACTTGGCAAATTCCTAATTTTACCAAATAAAAATAAAAAACCGTGGGAAATACTCTAAGAAATGACATCGGTGTTTCCCCAATTAATTTACTATGGAGAATTCCGACACAGACCCCTAAAATCTTATCCACCCATGAAGGGTGAGGATGGTTTGCAAGTCTCCATCTCTTCTCTCATGGGACCCTACATCCATAACCAGACTCAGTAGTGGATCCAGAACAAGATTGAGGGGGGCTCATGTGTTCTTCTTTCTCTAATCTCTCTATTTTTTTTTCTTTTCTTCTCCCTCAACCTCTTAAAATAAGATTGAAGGGGGGGCCTAATATAATCTCTTCTTCTTCCTATAATCTCTCTATTTTTCTTCTTTTCTCCTCTTTTTCCCCCTCAATCCTTCTATAATTTTCATTAAGACACTAGCTATAGGGGGGTTGGGTGGGCTCCAACCCCCTTTGTAGATCTGTCCCTGACCAGACTGGAGGGTCCAACCCTAGTCTCCCACAAAAGTCCTAACTCACCCCAACCCCTAAACCCCCACTTTGAATTTTAAAGACGCCCAAACCCTGTAAACCTCTACTTTAAATTTTAAAGAGTAAAGTGCACTAACGGTTCTTAATTTTACGCTGTTGTATCATTCCGGTCTCTAAACTCGTGAATCAACTGATTAGATCCTCAAACTTGTTTATCTGTGTCGGTTCATAAATTTGCAAATGTACCATTTAGTTCCTTGAACATGTTCAGTTGTATCATCTTAGTCACAAAACTTGTTTTAAGTCTCATTTAGCTCTAAACAGGACAATCTAAAAAATTTGATATCAAACAATAGTTCATAATTATTTAAGATGAACTTCAATGAAGATAAACTTTATATAAAAATTACACCCTCAACTATAAATCGTCTATTTTACCCCTGAACTTTTCAAAACCAGTCAAATTACCCGCTCAGTTGATTTTGGGCGATGACTTTGCTACAGTAACCATAGTTTTGTCTCTTTCTTGTTTTGTTTTCGCTAAATCTTTGAAA
Source organism: Microstegium vimineum (assembly GCA_022036555.1). NCBI lineage: Eukaryota > Viridiplantae > Streptophyta > Magnoliopsida > Poales > Poaceae > Microstegium > Microstegium vimineum. Next base: position 15,429,159 of record CM039119.1, read on the forward strand.
AAACATAGTAAATCACAGAAAAATCATAAAATAGAAAAATCTAAATTTATTGGATTCCACATGAGTAGATTTACACAGTGGACATATAATAAGGTATATTTTAGTACAAAGTTTTTGATGTACCTTTAGATTAATTGAAAAATCAAATTTTGTCTGTAATTAATTAAAAAATATTCATAGTCGAAACTTCTATGGTCCAATTTTTTTTTATGGTGAGCTAATTATTGTATGTTTAAATTATAGTATTTCACAATCATTGGATCATGTATAACTTAGTTATAGATAAAATATAGAAACCATTGAAGAAATATACTTTCATGCTTGTTAAATTTATGCTTTGTCTATAACTAAGTTATACATGGTCTAATGTGTGTGCAATTTTTACTATAGTTCAATCATATAATAATTCATGCAGTATAAAACTTTCACCACAATTGGACCATAGAAGCTGTGGCTATAAATTATTCCAATTAATCTAAAGGTACAAAAAGAACTTTGTACTAAAACATACCATATTATATGACTGTTGTGTATATCTACTCATGCGGAGTCCAACAAAATTGAATTTACAATCTTTGATTTACTATGATTTTTCAAAGATTTAGCAGATTTAAATAAAAAAGAAAAAGACAAAACTATCATTATTGTAGCTAAACCACCATTGTTGTAGCAAAATCACCGTCTAAAACCGCTTGAGGAGGGTAATTTGAACGGTTTAAGAAAGTTTAGGGGACAAAATAGACGGTCTCATAGTTAATGGGGCGAAGTAGACCACGCTAGATAGGTGGGGGAGTTAAGTAGACTTTTTCTAAAACTTATAGTCCTTAATGCGATCTACAACTTTGTAGTTAATTTTTTTAAAGTTAAAATTGTTTAAAGTATTGAAATGGCCTAATTAAAAGTGTTTTCAAAACCTATAATTTTTTAAAATTAAATTTGGGATAATGAATACCTTCAAATAATTGTAGATCATAATGAGAATTATAACTTTTGTATCCAAGATTATCTAATAGTTTTGAATTTTAAATTTCAAAATATATAAACTTACAATAATATTTTGGGACCCACAACATTTTTAATTTAAAAACTGTATAACTACAAAGTTTTACAATAATATAAAGTTTGTCTTCATTCGAGTTCATACGGAGAAGTTATGAACTATTTTTTATATTAAATGTTTGGAATGTCATATTTGAAACCATATGAGATTAAAAACAAGTTATAGACTGCGATGACACAATCGAACAAGTTTGAGGATCTAAAAGGTCGATTTGGAAGTTTAGGGACCGGGATGACAAAGTCGAATAAATTTAGGACCTGATATGATACATAAGAATAAGTTTAAAACTCCAAACGGTCGATTTGTGAGTTTAAAAACCTGGATAACACAACTGCATAAGTTTAGGGACTTCTGATGCAGTTTACACAATTTCAAATTTCAAATTTCATAATCCAAGAACTTCAACAGTATTTAGGACACTAAATAATAGTTCCTACTTCTCAACTTCGAAGTTATAGATATAATTTTAATGTCAAGTTTGTCTTCATCTGAGAATTCATATAAATGAGATGAATTATTTTTAATAACTATTTTTAGCTAGTGATATTAAGCAAATTATTTTCTAAATATAAATTTGACTATTATAAAATAAAAAAACATCATCAACAGACTCTACAAATGATTCTCTAAATTTACTCTCTACTTTTGAATAGGCTATGTCACTAGCTATTCATGTTTTTGTTCTATAGAGTCCGTTGGAATACTCTAATATTATCTATTTTAGAGAGTAACAAAATCAGTAAATTTACCTATTATTTGAAGCTAATCTGTCAGAGGTGCTCTAAGAAAATAGGAGAACTGATTTTTTTTTTGGAAGTGCTGGATTATAATTGCATTATACTCCGGAAGTGGTGGAGAGTAGTTGCCTTTTAATTAAATCCCGTCATATCCCACATGGCCGCGTGCGTGACTGCAGGTGGGCCAACTGGGAGTTCCACGTGGGCTTCGACATGCGCGCCGGCATGGTCATCTCGCTGGCCTCAGTGTTCGACGCCGACGCCGGCCATCGCCGACAGGTGCTCTACCGCGGCTTTGCATCGGAGGTTTTCGTGCCGTACATGGACCCGGCGGAGGAGTGGTACTTCCGCACCTTCATCGACGCCGGCGACTACGGCCTCGGCGTGTTGACGTCGCCGCTGCTTCGCGGCGCCGACTGCCCCGCGGACGCGGCCTACTTCGACGGGTACTACGCCGACGCGGACGGCGAGCCCGTGAAGGCCGGCGACGTGATGTGCCTGTTCGAGCGGTACGCCGGCGACGTCGCGTGGCGGCACACCCAGTTTGGGCCGCGTGGCGCCATGGTGAGCTAGCTCTGCCTTTCTTTCTTCGACACACACACACACCCACTTGTCTCAAGAGCTGGCTGTTTTGGAGATGGAGGTGAGACCAGACGTGACATTGGTGGCGAGAACGGTGGTGACTGTGGGCAACTACGACTACACTCTGGACTGGGAGTTCAGGACCATGGGCTCCATCAAGTGTGTGGTATGGCACACTATATACATGTCCCTTTGTGTCACGTGACGATGCAACCAAACAAAATATGCTTGGATGCAGGTGTCACTGAGCGGCATCCTTGAGATGAAGGCGACGTCGTATACACGCGTGGAGCAGATGATCAAGACGCCAGACGCGCACGGCACGCTGGTGGCTGAGAACACGGTGGGCGTCTACCACGACCACTTCGTCACGTACCACCTGGACATCGACGTGGACGGCACCAACAACTCGTTGGTGAAGAACACCATGGTGCCCACGCGCAACTCAGGGGACCCGGCCACGGGCGGCGCCGCCACGCCGAGGCGGAGCTACTGGACGGTGCACCGTGAGGTGGCCGAGACGGAGGCCGATGTCGTGGCCAACAACTACGGCGGCGGTCCACCGGCGGACCTGCTGTTCGTGAACCCTAGCAAGAGGACCGCGGTCGGCAACGAGGTCGGGTACCGTCTCGTCCCGGACGGCGCGACGGCAGCGTCGCTGCTGGCGGACGACGACTACCCGCAGCGGCGCGCCAGCTACAGCAAGCGGGCGGTGTGGGTGACGCCGTACGAGAGGGGGGCGTCAGAGAAGTGGGCGACGGGGCTGTACGCGGAGCAGGGCACCGGGGAGGACAGCCTGGGCGCATGGACCAAGAGGAACAGAGGCATCAGGGACCGGGACATCGTGGCGTGGTACACCGTTGGGTTCCACCACATCCCGTGCCAGGAGGACTTCCCCGTGATGCCCACTCTCAGCGGCGGCTTCCAGCTCCGCCCGGCTAACTTCTTCGGCAGTAACCCGTTGGTTCGGACGAGGGCGCCGCCGCCGCCTGGTGATCACAGCTACCAAAACTGCTCCTGCAGCGTCGCGTCCATGTGATCCATGCATCCAACGTACAGTGTTTGTTAACAGTACGTACGTACGTCGTCTTTTATGACACTCATCAATAATTCAACCACATTTCAAATAATACATACACAACACTGTATCTCTGGATTTAAAATCACTAGTACTTACATATAGGTTCATAAATATCACTAATATAATAATTGGATGACATGTGAAATGTGTATAACACTTCTGGCTGTGAAATCACTCATTATATATATGACCATACCACAACACAACCCACATATACACTGCCACATATAACACCGCCGTACCTATGGATTTAAAATCACTAGTACTTACACATATAGGTTCATAAATATCACTAATAATTGGATGACATGTGAAGTGCATAACACTTCTGGCTGTGAAATCACTAATACACAACCCACAACACAACCCACACAACTTCAGTCTATATATAGGAGCATTTTCCCATTCTTGAAACCATCTCTATATATATGAGATACACAGTTATATATCGTACTTCTCATCGCTGCAGCTAATATATATCTATTATCCCACTGTATAGAATACCAGGGCTAGGCGTGCTTTTTGTGAGTTCAGCGATTCTGTATGCTACACAGCAGTCAATTCCATCAAATAAGCAGATAATATCATATACATTTTGGTGTCGATGATCACAACAAGTTTGGATCATATATGGTACGAGTGGGATGCATCGGGATATTTGGTGGCACACCTGATGCGATATATTGGAAGGACGCAGTCCATAGTAAGATGGGCTCTGTCACTTCAAATGGCACACGGAAATTTACTGGTAGACCAGTGGGATGCAAGATAGTTGTTTATAAGTGGATATTTAAAAAGAAGCTTAGCCCTGACGTGACTATTGAAAAGTATAAGGCAAGACATGTGGCTAAATGTTATACACAAAAAGAAAGCGAGGATTTCTTTGATACCTATCCACTAGTTGCCAGACTAAGTATAATATTTTGGCTGCTTCTCTCAGTCTCCTTATCCACCAAATGGATATGAAGAGGGCTTTTCTTAACAACGAGCTAGAGGAAAATATTTATATGGATCAGCCTGATGCCCTGACTTCTAGCACAAGGACAAGAGGGAAAGGAGTACAAGCTATTCAAATCTTTGCACGGCTTAAAGCAAGCACACGAGCAGTGGTATGAGATGTTCACAATAGGACTTCAACATTTGTTGGGCCAGTTTGTAGTAAATAAAGACAATGCTTGTGTGTATAACTGCTGGGGGGGGGGCAAATGAGTGATCATATGCTAGTATGTTGACGACATATTGATTTTTCGGACAAGTATTGATGAGATAAGTGATGTAAAAGTTATTCTTACCCCAAAATTTTGACATGCCATATTTTTGGGAAGCAGATGTGACCCTTAATGTTAAACTGAATAAGGGTGAGAATGGGATTACTCTTTTGCAATCTCATTGATTATGTAGAGAAAGTACATAACTGCTTTGGCTATACGAATAGCAAGCCTTCTCCAACACCCTATGATCATAGTCTAATACTTCGAAAGAATCAAAGACTAGAAAAGGATCATTTGAGATACTCCTAGATGGTTGGCTCACTGATGTACCTAGCTTGCACAACCCACTCTTACATCTCATTGTAGGAAGCAAGTTGAGTAGATTCAATTCTAGTCCAAGAGGGTGATCATTGGTGTGGTATAGATCGAGTAATGCTTTATCTGAAGGGCACAATGAATTATGTATTTCACTATTTAGGGTACTCGGGTGTACTTGAAGGATACAACAATTCAAATTGGACTATAGATGATGATGAGCTGAAGGCCACCATTGGATACATATTCACTTTAGGTGTCGGTGCTGTCTCTTGGAGATCTTGTAAGCGGTCATTATTAACAGAGCTCATAGCTCTAAAAACAGCCTCTACTGAAGCTGAGTGGTTAAGAGAACTTTTGATGGAGTTACTTCTGGATGAAAACCAATTCTTGCTATTTGCATAAACTGTGATAATCAAATGGTACTACAAAGGTGAAAAAATAGTCAGGATAATATATGAAGTCCAGCAAACACGTGATCCGCTCATCTGTAGGCTAAAGTCTGTCAGGAAACTACGAACAGATCATAAATCAGCTGGTTGGTGGGTTCCTTGTGGTGGAATCTGCCCACTTGGGTTCAAGTCCTCGATTTGGCATGGATGCTCGCATTTTCCTGGATTTATTTCAGGATTTAGCGGTGCTATGCTTTCAGTGGTAGGTGACGTCCCTGTCAATAGCGAGATCTACCGGCTTAGTCCTTCGGAGGTGCTCATAGAGGCAGGGTTAGTGTATGTGTGTTCATAAGGGTAAGAGTACATGTGTGTGAGCGTCGTCGTTGTACTGTGTAATTCAAAGAAACCCAGACACCTGCACCTCGACCTGGATCCAGCCATAGGAAGTGTCGACGACACGCCAAGGAGAGTGCCGCGTCAGCTACACCAAGCACCAGGTGTGGGTGAACCCCCCTCCTAATAAGATGCACGGGCGCTGTACGCGGAGCAGGGCACGGGGGAGGACAGCAGCTTATTTGGTTCCTGGGGCAAAGAAATCCGTCGATGCCCACACTGAGCAAGAAATCCGTTCAGGACAGCAGCTTGGGTGCCATCATCGTCCATACCTGCCCAGTACAGTACGGAACAATCCCCAAACAGCCCCCATATATTCTACTCCTATATCTATATGGGATCGATCCATCTTATTTATTAAGTCTTTATTACACCCTATAATTCAATATATTTCAAATAATAAATAACACCGTACCTCTGGATTTAAAATCACTGCTACTTATTTATATATGATCGTACCACAACATAACACAACACAACACACATATACAATGCCAAAACCTTCAGCCTATATATAGTAGCATTTTCCCATATACTTCAAGCCAACCTATATGTGAGGTACACAGTGATCTTTTACTTCTCATCGTCCCTGCAGTATATATTATCCCATTATATAGTACACCATAGCATGTGCTTTTTGTAAGTTCAACGATTCTCTATGATATACAACACTCAATTCAATCAAATAAAAAGATAATCATACACTTTGGTATTGATGATCACACCAAGTTTTGATCATATATAGTTGGAGTGGGATGCATCAGGATATTAGGTGGCACACCTACTATGGCTAAAGTGTTGTATCATCGGTGTGACACGGCAATCACCAGAGCATCCTCTCAGTGTCGGATACAGCAGCAAGTTTTAGTGTCCCATAGCCTCTGCTGCTTCGCAAGGCAAAGCAGCATTTCAGCAAGGCAAAGCAGCATTTCTGACCTTCGAGGTAAACCAGCTGAGAGAATCAATGGGACACATTTGTATACGTATTCTAGTTTGGACCGCAACAACTTGTGATATATAACATTTGCTGCTGGACACTGATGATTTCAATTGCATATCGAAGTTATTATTATTCATTCATTGACTTTGAAACGTCTGAAACATCCAGTACATCTGTCCCTCCATCTAGAAATTGAACTAACACTGTTTCACCGACAACGACAGAGATCACTGCTAGTATGTTTCGAGCCTACATGGTTCACACAATGGAACAGCCTATGTTTAGCCTCATTCTCAAACTGTATAAGATGTCAATTTTTTTTTGTCTGCAACAAAACAATTTGATTTAATTAACACAAATGAAGTTTTTTTTTAACCTACGAATACTAGCCAAATCAACTTTTAAAAACACTTTTAAGTGTGTGCATGAAAGACAACTATGTGTAGCAGGTTGAATTCTCTATTTGTTACATTATTAATTGTAACTAATACATTTTTTTTGATAAAATAACTAATACACATTAAGGAAACATGGTGGTGTGACGCAAAGGTGGGAAAATTATGTCTACGCAAATGCAAAGGGCAGATTAAGGCCATAACCAGTCCCAAGATAGATTGGGCTGATCCAACTAGCTGATGGTGGACACGCATGAGCGGTGCCTTGGTTCGGATGAGGCCACTGGATGACTACAACTACCCTAACTGATCCTGCAGCATCTATCGCGTCCATTTGATGTGAATAAGTGATGTCATTGATGCGGCGAGGTTGAGCATCACGTAATAAGTGGATGCATTTGATTTGCATTTAAACAAACGATATTGAACATCTGTAAAGGCATCCATCGGATTTATTTAGTCATTATGATACTCAATAACTGAATGACATTTGAAGACTTTAACTGCGCCTGGATTTGAAATAACTGCTTATATAAGTTAATAGCCATCACAAGACACGTACATTGTGAAAAACTTGGTGTACATATAAGAGCATTTGATCCATACCTGAAACCATCTATAAGAAATACATAGATATGCCTTATTTCTCATTCCTGGAGCTTATACAAACAGATGATATTATCCCACTGTAGTACATCAATAGGTGTGTTTTCTAGGTTAGGTTCAGTGATATACTCTATGCTATACATCAGTACTCAGTTGTCAGTTCCATCAAATAAGCTGATCATCATGCATTCATACATGATGATGCCAATGTTGGATCATAATGATGGGAATGGGATGCATTGGGATTTTAGGTGGCGCCTACTATGACAGCAGTATTGTATCATTAGTGCGACATACCCAGTTTGTCTCATATGATCCCATGGAACCAAATGCTTCCTCACATTTTTTGAGAGAGCTACAGAGACACATATAGTTTTGTTGTCCTGCAGAGCACATCTGGTTGAGCCTAACAAAGTGAGTACTCATCTTACGCATTACCTCAGATGCTTGTTCCGAAGATGCTGCTATAGGCATTGAGTCTGACCTGAGAGGGTGCTAAAACACTAAAACAGAGAATCATACGAACACTCATCGAAGATCTGCCTTTAGTTGATTTCAATTGGATACAAAGTCATTATGTATTCTCTGATGTTGAAGCATGCCAACATCCAGTACTTCAAGGCACATGGTGCTGTAACACTAAAAATTCAACTGACATGCATGGATATATATAATAGAGATCACTGCCAGTTCAATAGCTTACATGGGTTCACAGAATGTAACACCATATATTTACATATGTAGCCTCATTTTAAAAATCAGTTAAGATTTGAAACTTTATCATTTTGAAACAAAACAATTTGATTTAGGTCTTGCTTGCAAACACATGGCTATTTATTAGATGGAGCTAAAAAATAGCCTAAATTAATTAGCTAAAGTTGGCTACCTGGTTGGCTAACAACTAGTTGAAGATGACGTCGATAAAAATTTAGCCCACATATTAGCCCTCATGTTTAGATAAGCAAGGGCTATTTTTTGCTAGCTGACAATTAGTTGTTCTATACAAACATGCCCTATACGATGAATGAAGTTTTAACTCTACGAACAGGAGTCAAATTGATTTTTTTATAAATGTTTTTAAAGTACAAGAAAGACATCCACGTTAATGTTGGAATGTTTCAATTGTTGGTTGACTTCTATATGAAACTATGGTGGTCTTCAACCCTGAACCATATTAAAAAACTATTGAAATTTTGTTTGCATCACACCCACAAAATGGCAAACGATTTTCTTCTCATTTGCTTGGCCTTAATTCTTGCCCAGTCAGCCCATGACACACAAATTAAGTGGATACTTTAGATATAATGTATAAATTGGCATGCACAACCTTAATTACTGGATCTCTGCAACAGGGAATCGATCGGCTTCAGGTTCACAACCTTAATTACTGGATCTCTGCACTCTTCAGAACTCCGTGGTTGTCGTTCATCTGTGTTTCACTTAGAGTTTGGACGTAACAAATTTAACTATACTACACACAAATATGAAATTTTGGTACCCTGTCTACGTATTATCGTGCTTATATATGTCTGCTATAGGCTTCTGATTGTTGTATCGAAAACATCCACTCAGTTCTTATCAGGTTCAATTGTTGCATTATGGTACTCTATAGACTCCTGATTGCTGCTCTATATCTCTGTGGACACTAACGCAATCGACCTTCAATTCCATACTCCACGAATTGCAACCAACCATTACAAAAGCAGGCAAATAATCAACAGTGGTCTGCATGGCATGCCACATCACATTAACCAAATGAGACCTGTCGAGTCATGTGATAGCGTATGGACCGTAAGGGCTCATTTGCATCCACTGGGCCGTTTCAACTATTGGTCTAAAATTATTGGGCCGTTTCAAAGTCGGCTGCCAATTTTTAGAAACTTCAAAGAAGTACAAAGTTAGGTGAGCCGGCTGGGTCCAATAATGCAGTGCTGTTTGGCGTCACTTGTTGCCAGAGAAGTTTATTTTAATTTCCGAACTAGTTTGGGTCTCTCTATATAGGTTTGGGCAAACAGTTTGGCTCTCTATAAGTTTTATATAGGCCATGCTCTCTACTGCCTTTGTTCCATCTTATACCCTCTTAATTTGACAAGTTTACTACATATATTGTGTTGCTTCATCGTGGTTTTGCACCAAACATTAGGGGCACTCCTAGCTTACCATGAGCAGCAAAAAGTGAGGGAATATAAGGTCAGCCAAAGTTTGTGCCAATAACATGGGAATATGAGGCAAAAGTAAGCTAGTGCCTAACCGGAACTGCCATTGTCCTGCCCCTCGTTTCAGAGATGACGATACTTCCCTTGAACTTACAACGTGCAGACGATAAGGTGCAGCCGGCGAAACGTAGCACTGGATTTATCTTGACATCTTTGATTTCGTTTGCCAGGGAGGTGATACCAGCGCGGCGCTCCTAGTCAGTGATTGATTCATGGCAGAGTAAATGCCCGGCGGCTACTCTTTGTCTTACACACTGCTTGTCAAGTGGTTTAGACCATGCTGAAACTGAACCTCCATCAATCTCAACTTAACTGCCTTCGTTTCCTGAAGGAACTGCAACCCACTAGCAGACCAGAACAGACATCAATTGGCCGCTGAGGCAAGAGCTCCAGGTGAGAACAAATCTGACAGAAAGAAAAGAATCATGAGTGAAAGTTTCAGAGTTGCCACTCCGGAAAGGCTTGTTTGAAGCTGGCGGGTGATGGATTATACTAATCCAGATAAGAGCTAAATATTCAGTTCGGTTTTTGCTATGGTACATTCAAACGACCGTGAGTGGTTCATTTAACCAGATTGAGTGGTTAGGATCATGTATTACTTTGTAGAAGATAATAGGTGGAATATATATTTCTTTAATCTTCTATTTTGTAAAATGTTTGTAAAATAGGGAAGTTTTATATGTAAAAATCTTTTCTTCTAGACATAATTTGTAATTTTTGAAATTGGTAATTTTTGATTTTGCAATTTTGGAGATTACATAATTTGATTAGTATAAATGTAACATGACAACTAAACTAATGTAGCGTGTTCTAATGTGACAACCGACTAATTTATTGACATGTACATGTGTACATCTGAATTATTAGATTAAATATAATTGGAAAACAAGCTGCTTGCATCTTTTTTTCCTAATGCGACGTAAATAAAAGCAAATGAAACATATAACATATATGCATTAGATTTTGAACGCAAATTCAAGAATAATCTGGCATGGTAGTACAACATCATGACCATATACCAGTTTATAAGGTGAAGCCTTTGTTTAACCATGACAATCCATCCAGTACGTCCATAAAGATTTACTAAGAGTTAAATACTACTTCCATGACTGTTCTTCAATCTTCTTCTTTATCAGTTTGACCAGAATATAATTAGAAGCCTCTGTCTAACCATTAGCTTGTGCATAATATGGGGAAGAATTCAACAGTTTAATTCTCATACCAATAGCAAAGTCCCTGAAGCTTCTGAAGCAAACATTGTACCTTGATTGGTTGTTATTGTCTCTGGAATTCCAAATTGATTGACTGTAGTAACAATTTGATCATATTACTTGATGTAACAATTTTCACAGGAATTGCTTCAACTCACTTAGTAAAGTAATTTGTTGCTACCAATATGAACTTGTGTCCTTTACTTGAAGGAGGATGAATTTGGCCGATCAGATGTATATCCCATCCTGTAAACGGCCAAGGTTTGATTATAGAATTCATATAGCCAACGTTGGTACTTTCTGAACATTTCCAAAACGTTGACATTCATGACATTTTTTATAATAGTTAAAACAATCTTCAAGCATCGTCGACCAAAAACATCCAACTCTTCTGATAACACGTAGCTTTGAGCAGCCTTCCAATTTCTTTCTTAATGTCATAAAAAATCATGGGATTGAACCTCCTTGGTGCTTGTTTAAAGGGCCAATATCTAGGTTTGATAGGTAGCCGATATTCAACAACCACTCTTTCTAATCTAAGATTTCATAATACTCCCAAGCAAAATAATCCTTATATTCTTTCAAAAGTTCTATCAACTTTTGTTTATACTCCGAATCTAACATAGCACTTACATAGTTCGGCCTTGGCCTATTACCAGGTCCAATATCAACTTCTTCTAAAGTATCAATAGATGTAAACCCTTTACCCAACTTTCCTTCATCATCATCAACTGTACTATCCATTAAATTGCTCTCAGAGCCAACTACTCAGATCAGTCGTTGATCTTCATCATTGATTGTGATGAAATCTCCTTGAAATTCTTTTATAGAGAAACACTCAAAAACATCAAAATCCCAATATGCAGGATCAATGGTTGCCACAGTAACTGAATTATCATCTCGAACTACTTCAATGTCATCATTATCCAACCATTGGACCATACATTGGTGCATTGTTGACTAGATACAACAATTAGCATGTATCCAATCCCTTCCCAAGAGCAAGTTGTACGGACCTTCTCCATCCATAAAGAAGAAATTAGTAGGCAAGGTCTTACTACCAATTGCCAACTCAACATGCAACGCTCCTCGAGTTTCCGATGACTTGCCTCAAAAATCAATAAGTACTAGATCAATTTTAATCAACTCCTCAGGACCCATGCCTAACTTTCTAAGAGTGGTGTAAGGCATTAGATTCATGAAAGCTCCACCATCAACTAGCATATTGGTCATCAACTTCCCATTAACATATCCTTTCACATACAAAGCTTTCAAGTGTCGATGTCTAACTGGTTTATTAAATATAGCCTGGGGAGCTATTATCATCTGAGCAGCCAATTCCACATATTCCAATTCATCAGAGTCGGAATATAACTCATAATTTGTCGGTGCTCTAAACTCAATGGACAAAGATAAAATCATAATATTAGCTGATGTATTACTTGATTTTGTTGTTTGTTTGACACACCATATTTTTGTCCATCTAGGTCTGTTGATCTGTTCAAGATCCTCAAGCGTTGTACCGTCCTTTTCTGACTTTTCATGAGGCCACTAGGACAACATTGACCATCTTGCCAAACATACTCTTCTGTTTCAACCTCGATCCAATTTTCATCGGCCATTCTCTTGCCAAGTCGATCATGAACTCTATGGTTAGAAACATGCTGATATGCACTTTTGTATTCAATTCTATCATGGACAGATCGGAGATTACCTAAATCTCTTATATTGATCGCTGCACTTAGGGCAGTTGCTCATAGTTGGCAATCTCAACCCTTCATTCCAACAATATCTAAATGAAGATCAATCCTAATGAGCTCTAGCCTTTTCTTCATGCCTTTCTTCTTCCATCCTCTGTTGATATCGTTTCTCTTCAAGTCTTCTTGCATAGTCTTTCTCCTTCTATCACTGCCACTTTTTCATAAGAATGGGAGATGTAACCTAAGTAAGTACAAGAGCTTTCTTATATGATTCCCCTCGCTCTAATTGCTTTCCTTGTTTCTTCCTTCTTATCTGAATCTCTTGATATTTTAGGTGCCATCTGTACTCCTAAATCAACAGATCCTGCTTGTTTAGCTTTGACTCAAGTTAACACTTTATCTTTTCTTTCGAGTGGAACTACTTCAACCATACTTGTATCAGCAAGGGGACCAAAATCTGCCTTCAATTTGCAAAGTTTGCCAAGGATTGTTCTTCTATTTTCAGTCATCCGGTGTTGTCGCCCGAAGATTATGCTGTCATTGGCGTCACATATGAAATCTTGACTTCCTATAGACGGAGCCATAACATCAATGATGATTGTGTGTCCCACCAAGCATGCCAAAAAATGTGTTGACGCAAAAATATTGTCGCACCAACACGCTTGCAGGTTGAGTGGATTGTAGCACAAGAAGTTGATGATCTGTGAGGCCTTTCAGCAAGTTGGTTTGCCTAATATAACTCAAAGCGTGCCAATCAATTTGACCCTACAATTAATAAGGAAAGAAATCATTAGTAACACAAGGTGAAGCATGTTGGTGTGGTTCTAGACAGTTCTAAAGATATGCGGCCAAAATAGCCAAGACACAAGACTACCGAGTAGATAGTCAATATCCTAAGCATGAGTTACAAAATCAGCAATTTCTATTAATAGAGAGCCGACTGCAAGCAATCAAAAGGAAAAAACATATCTAGATGAGGATATTAAATCATAAACGTCTAGATATCAAAATAAGGGATCACAACGTGCGTAAAGATCAACTATCCAATTCATATATGGATATCACCAAGCAACTTTTATATTCGTATAATTATAATCTACCAATCAACATCATCTAAATCTGAATAGCTATAATAATGGGGATCAATCTGAGTCATTACAGCCATAATAAAGCATTTAGAAGAGATTAACATATCCTAATTGCATGATCATTCAAGTATCAAGACAACACACATCAACCAAATGAGAGTTTCAAAGAACACATACTGCGCTTGTTGAATTATGGATAATCAACTAAAAATAGCCGATATCGACATGTTAAACAAATGAGCTGTACACTTTAATACTGCGAACAAAGTCTGCTAACCGACAACATCTAAATCCATAGGGATCTAACAGAAGGGATCGGTCGATGCCGTTACATCCACGATAGAAACTTCTGGAAGAGATTAACAAGCTTTGAACACGATACTTAAACGTACCCTCAAATGCGTAACATGTAAGATATAAGATTGAGGGAAGCATGACTAATTTATCATGTTTAAACATCATATCTATAGACTAATGTGAAGCAGCAAGAAATCATGGTAAACATTTGAGATCTATGTTTAGAACCGATCTACCTCAATCTTAGTTGAGAATATTGTTATGATTAATAAAACATTAATTATAACAATAATAATAACTAAAGCGATCTAACATGAACAAAGCGAGCTTGATTCAATTAGATAGATTCGATAACTATTGACATTATGTTAAACAATAGTCATCTATCATAAGATCAACAATAACTAACTCATACCATGAATTATAAGAGATCGGTCTAAGTTGTTACATCCTTACAAAACGATGATACAAGTCATGACGGTACTTAAAACAAGCTAGAGATCGATCGGGGTCATTAGAGCCTAATTTGATGAAGAAACTCACCGAGATCTATAGTACTCCTACTCCTCTGGGTTGGCCTGAAGCCGATTTGTATTGATTGATTGGATGTCTCTTTTATAATGGCCAAGGTTACATATTTATACACTGGGCCTAAAATGAATCCTAGTCCAATACGAAGACTCATCACCAAATATCAAAAAATAAACTAATCTTTCTATAATCGTAGATAAATTGAACTCTACTCTTTCCTTTCTCGTATAGTCCAATGTGTCTCGTGTCTTCTTCTTCTTCAAACATAGATCCCTTCTAAATCTCGCAACATATCCCATCTGCGGTAACTAGCCGATCTTAAGGAAAACAACCGATTCCCTATGAACCAGCCGATGTTGATGCCTAGTCAACTCTGAGGCACAATGTCTTCGTGCTCTTGCCATCCATAGTCCAAAATTTGGTACAAACAGTTTGTCTATATATCTGTTGAAAGAAAATCCCACCCCTTATTATCGAATTTTGGACCATTGGATATGATTTAAGATTTATGCAGAGCACTTAACCCTAACTCTTCTTCTCCTCATTCCCCTCACCCCGCCGCGCCTGACACACCACTCCCGCATGTTGCACGGACTGGCCAGAAGGTGTCAACTGCGTCGGTGAGCCCCATACCCCCTACCTAGAGGAGCCGCATCCATGCTCCATGCTTCCCTCCTCTCTTTCTCCTCAAAGCTATGACGGCGAGGTGCGCCCTTCCCGCTGGACCCGCCACCACTGGCCGCCTGCCACCTCGCACTACTATAGAATTCTATTGTGCGGCGGTCGTTTTTGCTTTTTCACGGCGAGCAAAGGCGTATGCCGCGGCGAGAAGGTGACGGTAAATCATGGCCTTGCCGCGGTGGGCAAAGTGCCCACCGCGGTTAATTGATTTACCACGGCAGGCACGTTAGGATGTCTGCCTTGGTTAATCAATTTACCACAACGGGCATGTTAGGATGCCCACCTTGGTTAATCATTTCAAAAAACAAGAAAAAAATATGAACATGCTCGCGAGCCCGTTTCCGAGCCCACGGCGAGCCCATTCCTAGCCCGAAACCCTAGCTCCGCAGTGATCTTTGCGTCGTCGCCTTTGTCATCCCTATATCTACTCAGTCCGCTCGGCCCCATAGATAGATTCAGGAACAACTAGCCATCTCCTCGCTAGATCCGGGTGTGGTCGACTGTCTCCTCACCGGATCTGGGCACGGCTAGTCGACTCCTTGCCAAATCTGAAAGGGGAGAGACAAGAGTGAGAAACATCAACACGAGAAGAGAGAATAGGATGGGAAGAGGCATACCTTCGGCCCCCGAGAGGAACCCGTTAGCACTGCTGGGACGAGCGTGTCGTTGCCACCCCCACGTTCTGCCGAGAGACAAGCACGCTATCGCTGTTGCCGCCAACGCTCGTGACCC
Source organism: Microstegium vimineum (assembly GCA_022036555.1). Lineage (NCBI taxonomy): Eukaryota > Viridiplantae > Streptophyta > Magnoliopsida > Poales > Poaceae > Microstegium > Microstegium vimineum. Next base: position 15,445,327 of record CM039119.1, read on the forward strand.
TCGCTCATGCACCAGTTGCCATGGCCTCCTTGTCCGGGCGCCATCACCAAGAGAAGGGATGGCCCGGGGAGGACGCTGCTCGGTCGAGGGACGAAGGGTCGGCAGCCACCGCGTGGGGGAGAAGGAAGAGGGCACTGCATGCTCGGCTCGGGGAGAGGGAGAGAGCTGAATGGAATGGAGATCGAGTGCGGTAGATGGCTCGCGGTGGAGTCCTGTATTTATATGGTGAAGGGCTATTTTCCAAAGCAGACGTCTTAAGATGCCTACCGTGGTAAATCGATTTACCGCGGTGTTCTGTTTTCCAAGGCGGACGTCTTAAGACCCACCACGCGGGCTATTTTCCGGGGTGACGCTATGGGAATTCAATTCTGTAGTAGTGTCGTAGGAGCCAGCGAAGAAGAGGAGGTCATCAGAATCAGAGGAAAAGGTAGCCATCGTATCCGTCACTACCGGCCATCACTCTTGCTGGATCCAGAGAAGAAGAGGATGTCATCAGAGTTGAAGAAGAAGAAGGCCTAGAGCACGAATCGCGAAGCTCATCTTGTGGCCCAAAATTTGATAGATAGGCCGATGGAGGCACGCGATATACCAAATTAGAATTTTTGAAAAATATAGTCTTTTGAAATGATCCAGGATGGAGGCATGCCATATTCCAAATTAGGAATGGGATAGTAGTTACCCTACTAATTTACACTAGTAGTATCAAAGACTTGATATATTTTTTAAGATAAATGCCTCAACTACCAGGCAAGAGAGAGAATGCTAAAACCTTAATTCTTACCATGTTATGTGTAACAACAAATTAAAATTATCAAGCATGGAACAAGATATTCTTCTATTTGGTTGATCTTGAAAATCATATATTTTTTCATGCATACTACTCCCTCCATTCCAAATTATAAGATATCCCAAGAATCTTGGAGAGTCAAAGTATCCCAAATTAAGAAAGCATGGCTCTTAGCGGCATCAATAAACCTATGGACCTCGTGTATGTACGACGGATCTACTCTTGGTAAGTTATACATCCATAATGACATCTCCATCATTTTCCTGTAGAAACTATAATGAATTTATTGCAAACATATCAATGCAAAAAAAAAATGATTCATATGAGATATTAATTAGTAACTAACTTTTTTATCAACAACGTCGTCAATTTGTAGACCAACCATCATGGAGAGAATTAAGCATCGCTAATAAGTAACCTTGTTCGATCAACATCATGGTGAACTAACAAAACCTATCATCCCCTCCATACAAAAAAACCTTATATTTTCTCTCTCTACATATATAAATATACACAAGCTATAGAACATAATATTCATACACAGGAAAACAAATATATCTTGGAGAAACTAAATTGAGAAGTAATCACCAAAAGCCAGAGAGGAGAAACAATATCTATCCATCTTAAGTCGCCTCATTTAAAGGAATAAAGACAATAATCTAGCTATTTTTCACTTTAGCTAACTCGTGGTGAAACCCTAGATCCAAAAATGGCTCAAATTGAGCAAGAGAGATTAAAAGAGGCAAAAACTAATCTTCCTGCGACCTCCTTCCAAAAAAAATGAAGATCAAAACCTCTCACTTTGTATTTTATGAAATTTGGACCTCCAAAATCCCCTCCAATAGAAGGTGATTGCGCTGAACAGTAACGGTCGGGGAGGAAGAAGATGTATTTGTAGTAGACTCAGCACTGGCGGTGGTTCGTTAAGAAAACCGCCAGTGTAAATTATACATTTTCAATGGCGACAGTGCTACTGTGTTTCAGACTGGCGGTTTTTAAGCTCGATTTTGTACAGGCATCCATTAACGCAAACTGCAAGTAGAAATGAAACCCTGGCGTCAACAGAAACCATCTTTGATATGTTTTACTTGCTATATAGGAGGTATGAGCTAAAAGGGGTGGTTTCTATAGCTTAAAATACGTCCTTAAGTTCTATCCATCTGAGTAAAACCGGCATGTGATGCAAATACCGATCAGTAGAGCCCCTATTTTATTAAAATCCTGATTGGATTGGCAATCTAAATGGTCAATAAATCATTAGAACGCACTAGTACAGAAAACATTTTTAGAGGCGGTGGTAGAGGCATTTATACAGGCGGCCAAGTCCACCGCCTGTACTAGGGGGTAGTACTAATCGGCCCAAAGTACAGGCGGCGGGCTGTGAGCCGCCTGTGAAAACAAGGTTTTCACTTTCACAGGTGGCTCACTTTGTCAGCCGCCTGTATTAATCTGCAGAATAAAATCGCGTTTTTAAAATCGAAAAAAAAAATTAAACTCTGGGACAAGTGCAGTATTAATCCGCTCGCCCATCTTTGTCGAAGTCCTAAGTAGCACATTTTATCGCGTAAAATTCAAGAATGCGCTCCGCCGGGATTCGAATCTGAGACCTCACCTTCACGCAGTACCTCCTCTACCACTCCACCCATGACTCACTTGTGTCTAGATTCGTTAGTACTTCTTCATATTCTATACTAAACCGAGTGTAAATTGATTGTTTGAGCCACTAAACGAATTCAAATGAAAAAGTTGTGAACTACAAAGTTTCATAACTTTTCGAAACCTACAACTTTCATGTAGCAAGTTTTTTCATCCTAGCTCGTTTACAAAAATTTAAATTTCAAATTTGACACATTCAAACGTAATTTTCGATGACAAGATGATTTCAAATGAAAATGTTGTGAACTACAAAGTTTCATAACTTTTCGAGATCTACAACTTTCATGTACAAAGTTTTTCCATCAGAGGTCGTTTACAAAAATCAAAAAAATTAACTGTACAGGTATTTACACAGGCGGTTTATAATGTCAGCCGCCTGTGTAAATGGTTTTACACAGGCGGTTCTCTTGCTGGGCCCATCCTATTTTTTGTACTGGTGTCATGAAATTGTGAACCGCCTGTGAAAAAAAAAACAACGTGCCAGCAAAAATGATTTTTGTAGTAGTGACGATCTGTGAACCCTTAGTCTCAAACAGTAGTTGTTTCCGGATAGGGATAACATGGGTTAGTGCTAGTCACATACTTCTATAAACAAGTGAGATCCACTTGGAGGGGTTCCAATCACCTTAGTTAAATGGGTTCATTCTAGGCATCTTCATTTCATACCTATTAAAGAAATCAATCACGCGTCCAAATTGGCGGCATGTGAGATAGGACTTGTACACCTTCCCCATTAAGGAGATTGCTTGTCCGACTAGAAAATGCTATCTCACTACTATAGAAAATGTGGGCACATGGAGACAAGGAAAGATGACCTTTCGCTATCGGGATTCTTTGACTTTAACATGTTGAGCAATATCTTCGCCCAATGTGGCAATGTCCTATCCTTTCGATTACACTAAAAATAACAGTATTTTAAAAGATCATATCTCATGTAAGTAGAATTTTTAAGAAATCTACCAGCTCATCTCTGGCCACATATAAGCCTGAACACCGGAGACGAGCACGCTCATCTCTATATAAGCTCATCAACAATGGCGGCCTCTGTTTCATCGGATGATCCTCAACAATGTCTGCCAAAATGTTTCCCATTATCCTGTTCATCTTAGCCATCATCTCTGCCGCCACCATGGCTTCGTCTGCCTCTTCCCGCCCACACCCGCTCGACCCACTCTCTGCCTCAGAGCTCACCGCCGTCCGCGCTGCGGTGCTATCCTCACCGGCGGTGGCAGCCCGCCCACTACACTTCCACTACGTCGGCCTCGACGAGCCAGAAAAGCCAGACGTGCTCTCCTACGCCGCTGCCGGCCCCCACACTCTCCGTCGCCGCCGTGCATTCGTCATCGCTCGAGCCGGTGGCCAGTCCCACGAGTTCCTCGTCGACGTCACCGACGCCTCCACACCCCCTGTCGTCTCGCATGCGATCCACCACGGCCCCGGCTTCCCGATGCTCACCTCCCAGGACCAGGCCGCGGCGGCGGCGCTGCTGCCTCAGTACCCTCCCTTCGTGGAATCCTTACGGCGGCGCGGGCTGAACGCCAGCGACGTCGGCTGCGGGCTCTTCTCCATTGGATGGTTCGGCGACGGAGGAGGAAGAAGGCTAGCCAAGATGCAGTGCTTTGTGAATCATGTCGACGCTGATGGCACACCGACGACTGCCAACTACTACGCGCAGCCGCTGGACGGCGTGACGGTGGTGGTGGACCTCGACCGGGTGGCCATCGTCGGTTACAAGGACAGGGTGGTGGAGCCGGTGCCCAAGGCGGAGGGGACGGACTACCGGGCAGATAAGCTCGGGCCGCCGTTCACCGGGCCGGCGATGGCGCCCGGCGTGGTGGTCCAGCCCGAGGGGAGCGGCATCTCCGTAGATGGTCAACTTGTCAGGTACGTACGTAACTCATTAACTAGCGCCATGATGACCATATGAATTTGTTTAAGTAATTCATTAATAAGTGCGTGTTGACCTAGCTAGCTTGCATTGATAAATTATTAAACGATGCATTTCACGCTAGCTGTCCATCATATCTCCAATTCTAGATTAAAAGTTGGTACCCAATGCAACTTGTACGTGTCACTGAATAAATAAACCGGTGGGTGGTCAATTTCATGTCAATATCCAACGTACTTGTACCAATTAATTAATGGAGGTCTTTTTGTTTTTTTTTCTGATTCAAATGCAATTAAATCAGATAATTTTGGAAAATAAGAAATTATCCTTGATTGCTACTTTGTTGTTGTTTTTTTTGCCATGTATGAGAGCACTGTGAAAATAATAATATGCAACTAGTTAGTAGGGTCATTGAAATGCATCAGATTAACCGTCCATTGAGGCTTTAATTATACCAAAAACAGGACAGTCGACGAGTGTGCCAGGAGCTTTGCAGCGCTCGGCAAAGCCTTGCGTGTTAGGCGCTTGGCAAAGGGTGGCAGTCGGCAAAGCAACTATTTGCCTAGAGCCAGACCCTTGGCAAATATTGCTGCTCGTCAAAAATAGCAAAAAATATTAAGGCTTTCCCGAGGGCTGAGCTAGAGGTCCTCGGCAAAGAATTTTCCAAAGAAATTAAAAAATCTTTGCTGAGAACCTGTAGGGTTGACATTCGGCAACGAATTTCCAAAAAAAAAAACTATAAGGCTTTGCTTAGCATGCACCGACCCAAAGGCGCTCAGCAAAGCAGCCGTCAATTAAACCGGCGTCGTCATGGCAACCTTTTATTGTCGAGCGCTGTCGTGGCACTTGGTAAAGCCTTTGCTGAATGCCCGATAAAAGGCACTCGACAAAGAGACCTTTACCGATAAATATTTGTCATATACTCTTTGTTGAGTGCGGCACTGGGCAAAACGCTTTGCCGCTTTGCCAAGTGTATATAGTGATTTTCCGAGTGCCGGAGGGCACTCGACAAAGCCTCTGTGTCGGGTGTAGCAAAAAAACAGAATGATGGATTAACATGATTAAGTTTCACTACCTCCTTTTTTACCATGCATGCAGAACATTTTCTAAATTTTTGTAATATGCTTGATCTGTAAAGGGGCAATAATGCAACAACAAATAAAAGAAAATGACATTGCAATTGCAAGCCAAGTAAACAGTGAGTGACAGTTGACATTTTGTAACTATCCAACTGTCGCTTGCTCACACGAATTTAGAAACTTCAGAGCAACGAACTTTATTATTTGATGGTGAATGGTGATAAATACTTTACAGTGGAGTATGGACCACCAGAGCACAGAATTTGACATCATAAGCCACACGCAGATGGGCCAACTGGGAGTTTCACGTCGGCTTCGACATGCGCGCCGGCACGGTCATCTCTCTCGCCTCATTGTTCGACGCCGACGCTGGCCATCGCCGACGGGTGCTCTACCGCGGCTTCGTGACGGAGATCTTCGTGCCCTACATGGACCCAGAGGAGGAGTGGTACTTCCACACGTTCCTGGACGCCGGCGACTACGGCCTTGGGGTCTCAGCATCGTCGCTCCAGCGCGGCGCCGACTGCCCGGCGGGCAACACTGTCTACTTTGAAGGCTACTACAGCGACGCGGACGGCATAGCTGTGAAGGTCGAGGACGCGATCTGCGTCTTCGAGCGCTACGCCGGCGACATTGCGTGGCGCCACACCGGGATCACGGCGCCGGTGGAGGTCCGGCCGGACGTGACATTAGTGGTCAGGATGGTGGCCACCGTCGGCAACTACGACTACATACTAGATTGGGAGTTCAAAACCAGCGGCACCGTCAAGTGTGTGGTGTCGCTCACTGGTATCCTGGAGATGAAGGCAACGTCCTATACAAGTGTGGAGCAGATCAAGGAGGACGCGCACGGCACGCTGATGACGGAGAACACCGTCGGCGTCTACCACGACCACTTCGTCACGTACCACCTGGACATCGACGTCGACGGCACCAGGAACTCCTTCGTCAAGAACACCATCACCCCAGTGCGCAACACCGGTAACCCCGCCACGGGTGGTGCCGACACGCCGAGGAGGAGCTACTGGACGGTGCGCCGCGAGGTGGCCGAGACTGAGGCTGACGGCCAGGTGAACGTTAATGGCGCGCTGCCGGCAGAGCTTCTGTTCGTCAACCCTGGAAAGAAAACCAACGTCGGCAACGAGGTCGGGTACCGTCTTGTCCCGGCAGGCGCGACGGCGTCCTCGCTCCTTGCCGACGACGACTACCCGCAGCGCCGCGCCAGCTACACCAAGAAGCAGGTGTGGGTGACGCCCTACGACAGGGCAGAGAAGTGGGTGTCCGGGCTGTACGCGGAGCAGAGCACCGGAGACGATGGTCTGGCCGCCTGGAGCAAGAAGAACAGGAGGATAAATGACGAGGACATCGTGCTGTGGTACACGGTGGGGCTGCACCATATCCCCTACCAGGAGGACTTCCCGGTGATGCCGGCGGTGAGCGGCGCGTTTGAGCTGCGGCCATCAAATTTCTTTGACAGGAACCCGCTGCTTAGAACCAGGCCTCCTCCTAGGAATGGTTACTCCCCTAACTGCTCGTGCAATGCTGGATCCGGGTGATGCCGTCCAATTCATATCGTCATAACGTATGGCACTGATACATAGCAAACCATTCATGTAATTTCCTTCGAGTTTAATTTGGACACAAAGATGAAATGCATTTGACTGGAGTATTTTCATTTTACTTTTTGTACGATGGCAACGAAATTTTGCGAGGATTGGGAAGATTCCACTTGTGGATTGGTGTTGGGAGCTGTATCCATTACAAAAAGCACATATCAATCGACAATGGGTTCATCTTAGTTTCGTTATCAGTCGACAAACTTGATTATTAGAGCAAGTCGTGGTCAATTAGTCATTACGTAGAGGAGAGAGGTGGATATGCATGGGGAGAATGAAATGAAACGAAACTTACATGGCCAAGCGAGAAGGCATGGGAAGGGACAGGGGAGAGGGGCGTGGCCCATGGTGGTGGGAAGTAGGGCTTTTCCGAGAGGAAGCCTCCGATCTGCTGTTCTCTGACACTGCCTGTGCCCGTTGCATCCATTATTCGATTCGATCTTCGGCCAGGAGGCTCGATGCAAAGCTAGGGGTGAACCACGACCAATTTGGTTGATTATATTGAAGGAGACGGAAAGAGATATATAAGCAAGCCCCACACAAATAATACATATATAATGGTAACAGTGGCGTATAAGTTTCATCGGTTTTATTGTCCCAAAAAAAAGTTTCATCGGTTTTAAATTAAAGCAACACGTGCTGCTGCGTGGGTGAGTGGAATGCATGGCATCAAATCAAATCACATCGAAAATATAGAAAACTAAATAAAAGGAAATGCCAGCCAGTGGCGTCCGCGATGGAACTAGCTAGCTTCCCTGCAGTATGCAGACCTGTATTATCTGTATGATGCTTGACTTCCTAACTTGTTATGATGATTGGTGGCGTGTGTTGCATGGTGCCGTGGAATACAATTTTTTTGGGTTTTTTTTACCCATATGCCTTCGTTCTTAGATACATGCGCAGCAGTATTATCTCTCTCTTGCTGTGTACATATATCTCACGGAGAATGTACAGCAACATAGCATGTGCTTTTAGAAGCAAAATTTACTTTACTTGGTGCCATGCGTAACGTACGAAGAGATCATCTTAGTTTATGATGGAAAAGAGATCATCTTAGTAATCAACACTGCTTCAATTGAAAGAAGCACTGTTGATGTTAGAGTATTAGACAATTTTCATGTCATTTTAATTCCGTAAATTAACTTAACGATGATAACATATAAAAGATTATTTATAAATGAGATCACGACATCAACCATATTCATAACAACATGAAACATGTGGATGTCAAAAGCATGTGAACATGATATATGTAACATCACATAAAAGCATAACGACAACAACGAACATACTGCATATGGAACGACGATACAGACCTACTGTAACGTATGCGTAGAAGCATATGAAATAGCATAATAGTAACTCTGAAACAGATATGCAGAATATAAAACTAGCAGGAACAGAAACCAGACAGATTACGAAACAACAGAACAGAGCGTGTGAAACATACTCGCTACAACCGATGAAACTGCATGGATGAACTACTGAAACAAACATGATTTGAACGACAGAAAACACAGACGAGATGATATGAACATACCCTAATTGCCGATCCCCCATGTAATGTCTCGAACGGCAAGGGCTTCGGAGGCACCTGCCCTCTCGCTTCTCCGTGCGCGTGGAGTTGCGAGATGGAGATACAACTAGCAACGGAACTGTGTCTGGAATTTGTGTTGTGTTGGGAACCATCTCGAGTTGGAACCGGTTGGGATTATATTTCCCGTAGGGGAGGCTAAGGGGTTGTGCCCTCTCCTAGCGCGCAGGAGACAGAAGGACGCAGCGCCCAGGAGGCTTGCATGCGCGAGGAGAGGAATAGACACAGCCGCATGCATGAAACTCCTGTAATAATAGAAGGATGTAACTCCTCCCATAATTATTGGAAGCTAAAAAGATAACACATCATGCCGCCTCTCCTCGCCTTGCCTCGCCACGCCACGCCACGCCCGAGCCTTGCCCGGCTGGCAACGGCATCGCGCGCGCGTGTGGCACGCCTTTGTCCGTTTCCCAACTTCTCAATAAAGACGGAATAATTTCCACCCTTTAAGTTGAGTCAACGTCCCTTGGACTTCCAATCCGAACAAATAGTAATGTACACAATTACACACCATATAGCTATTGATTTATTGAATAAATAAATGGGTTAGGCCCATAATAAATCCAACAAACCCCACCAAGCTCTAGGGATTGTGTAGTTCCAGAATCATAATTCTTTGATATACCAGTTTTTCGATGGAGACTGTTAAGTTGAAATCCACCTAGAACAAGAGTTTCACTCAGTCACAACTGAACAATGGACTATGCCTTGAATTGACAGTTTTGTGTGAGGTGAGATTCACTCAAGTCCTTTGCTGATACTATGCTGCAAAAGCATCTCCGCTGTTTTGAAGCATATAAGTCACACTTCAGTGCCTATCGTGAGTATTTAGGAATTACCCAAAATTCCATAGACTATGACCAGTAGTTTGACACATATAGGTGTACTCCTCGTCAGATGTTCTGTAGGACATCTCACCTTTAGAATACATTAAGGTAAATACCTAGGAAAGATACGCATCAGAAATGAGTCAAGAAAGGGATCTTTCCTCTCATCTACTCCTAGCTTGTTTCACCACTCTACTTCACGGGATCTCCGATCACAGAGTAGGTTACCACCATAGTAGATTTCATATGGGTCTCATACTCATTTCTCTCGATGCACCCTCTATCACATTTCGTGATAGTCCCTTGGTGAATTGATCTGCCAGATTATTCAACGTATGGACATAGTTCACCGTTATAACTCCGGAGGTTTTCAATTTTCTAACAGATTTTAATCTTCTCTTAACATGCCTTGTAGACTTCATGTTATTCCTGGAACTGTTAACCTTTGTAATCACAATCTGGTTGTCACAGTTTATGGAAATAGCTAGAATTGGTTTTTCAACCACCGGTAAATCCAATAGGAAATCACGTAGCCACTCAGCCTCAGCCCCAGCAGTGTCTAACACTGTGAGTTCTGCTTCCATTGTAGACTTCGTTAAGATAGTCTGCTTGCAAGACTTCCAGGAAACAGCGCCACCTCCAAGCAAGAACACATATCTGCTCGTGGCATAAAGCTCATCAGTATCAGAGATCCAGTTGGCATCACAATAGCCTTCCAGCACTCTGGGGTTCCCAGTATAATGAATACCATATGTCATAGTACCTTTCAGATAGTGCAATACTCTCTCAAGAGCACGTCAATGATCATCTCCCGGCTTTGACACAAACTAGCTCAGCTTACTCACAACATATGAGATGTCACGTCTTGTTGCACTAGCAAGGTACATGAGTGAACCAATGATCCGGGAGTATGTCAATTGATCCCTAGCTATTCTTTGATTTTTCCTCAATAGCACGCTAGGGTCATATGGCGTGGGAGCAGGGTCACAGTCACTAAACCCAAAGCGACTTAACATCTTTTCCACATAATGGGATTGTAACAAAGTTACCCCACCATCACCTTCTCTGATAAGCTTGATGTTCAGAATCACATCAGCTTCTCCCAAATCTTTCATTTCTAAATTGCTCGACAAAAGAGCGTTTACTTCCTCAATCACATTGAGATTAGATCCAAAGATCAATATGTCATCAACATAGAGGCACAAAATAACAGCCTCACCCCCACCATACCGATAATACACACACGTATTAGACTCATTCACTGCAGATCCAGTAGTTGTGGGAGTATTATCAAATTTTTCATGCCATTGTTAGGTGCTTGTTTTAGGCCATATAATGACTTTAACAATCTGCACACCTTGTTTCTCTGACCATCTACAATGAAGCCTTCTGGCTGATCCATATAGATCTCCTCATCTAACTCTCCATTTAGGAAAGCTATCTTTAAATCCATCTGATGAATGATAAGACCATATGAGGCTGCCACAACAATCAAAGTGCGAATAGTAGTCAATCGAGCAACTAGTGAATAAGTGTCAAAGAAATCTTCACCCTCTTTCTGGGTATATCATTTGGCCACAAGCCTTGCCTTGTACCTCTCAATAGTACCATTAGACCTAAGATTTTTCTTGAAAATCCATTTGTAGCCTATAGGTTGACAACCATATGGACGGTCAACGACCTCCCATGTTCCATTAGACATAATAGAATCCATCTCACTCCTTACTGCTCCCTTCCATAAGTCAGCATCAGGAGAGGAATATGCCTCTCTAATGGTGGTTGGATTATCTTCCACAAGGTACACTATAAAGTCATTACCAAAGGATTTTGCAACCCGTCTCTTGCTCTTTCGAGTAACTATAGTGTCATCCTCCTCAGGGATGTGCACATGAGAATCCTCAGCATGATCTATAGAAATAGATAGTTCTTGCTCATGGGGAATTATAGTCTCATGACTTATTTCACTAGGTGTATGTTTCATTGGAAACTCATTCTCAAAAAATGTAGTGTCTCTTGATTCCATGATAGTATCCACATACATATTAGGCACATCAGATTTTATAATTAAGAACCTATATCCAGTGCCGTGAAAGGAATAACCAAGAAAAACGCAATCAACGGTTTTTTGCCCAAGTTTACACTTCTTGTTGATGGGCACATTCACCTTTGCCAAACATCCCCAAGTGCGCAAATATGAGAGATTTAATCTCCTCTTTTCCCATTCCTCGAATGGTGTGATCTCTTTGTTCTTTGTTGGAACTCTGTTCAGGACATGACACGCTGTCAATATTGCCTCACCCCACCATTCCTTGGATAATCCCGTTGTACTCAACATGACATTCACCAAGTCTGTTACAGTGTGGTTTTTTCGTTCGGCAATCCCATTGGATTGTGGTGAGAATGGCGGTGCCCTCTCATGAATAATACCATGCTCCACGCAAAACTCATCGAACACATTAGAGGAATATTCTCCACCTCGATCGGACCTTAACCGTTTTATTTTCCTTTCAAGTTGGTTCTCAACTTGAGCTTTATAGGCCTTAAAATAATTAAACGTTTCATGTTTTGTTTTTAATAGATACACATAGCAAAATCTCGAAGAGTCATCTATAAAAGTGAGAAAGTATCTTTTATCGCCTTTAGTCAAAATTCCATTCATCTCACACAGATCAGAATGAACAAGTTCTAGAGGTGCCAAATTTCTCGCCTCAGCAGCCTTGTGGGGCTTGCGGGTTGTTTTGATTCAACACAAACATGACACTTAGAATTTTTGACCAAGTTAAATTTAGGAATTAAATTCAGACTAACCGCATAAGACAGCCAAAACTTGCATGACAGAAGCGTGAATGCCATAAAATCCGACTCATCAGAAATATCAACAGAATTCACCATCTTATTACACACATCATGGAAAGATAAGCGAAACAGACCTCCGCAATCATATCCTTTACCCACAAAAATACCATGTTTTGACACAACACATTTATTCGACTCAAGGACAACTTTTTAGCCATCTCGATATAGCATAGACGCACTAACAAGATTCTTCTTGATGGAGGGCACATGATGCACGCTCTTCAATGGCACCATCTTTCCTGAAGTAAACTTTAGAATGACCGTACCAACACCAAGAACATGAGCACGCGGTCCATTTCCCATCAACAAGGCGCCAGACCTCCCGACCTAGTAAGTGGAGAACAAAGAAACATCAACACATATGTGAATATTTGCACACTATCCATCCACCACTCTGGTGATCAACAATAACTAACTCATACCATGAATTATAAGAGATCGGTCTAAGTTGTTACATCCTTACAAAACGATGATACAAGTCATGACGGTACTTAAAACAAGCTAGAGATCGATCGGGGTCATTAGAGCCTAATTTGATGAAGAAACTCACCGAGATCTATAGTACTCCTACTCCTCTGGGTTGTCCTGAAGCCGATTTGTATTGATTGATTGGATGTCTCTTTTATAATGGCCAAGGTTACATATTTATACACTGGGCCTAAAATGAATCCTAGTCCAATACGAAGACTCATCACCAAATATCAAAAAATAAACTAATCTTTCTATAATCGTAGATAAATTGAACTCTACTCTTTCCTTTTCGTATAGTCCAACGTGTCTCGTGTCTTCTTCTTCTTCAAACGTAGATCCCTTCTAAATCTCGCAACATATCCCATCTGCGGTAACTAGCCGATCTTAAGGAAAACAACCGATTCCCTATGAACCAGCCGATGTTGATGCCTAGTCATCTCTGAGGCACAATGTCTTCGTGCTCTTGCCATCCATAGTCCAAAATTTGGTACAAACAGTTTGTCTATATATCTGTTGAAAGAAAATCCCACCCCTTATTATCGAATTTTGGACCATTGGATATGATTTAAGATTTATGCAGAGCACTTAACCCTAACTCTTCTTCTCCTCATTCCCCTCACCCCGCCGCGCCTCACCCCGCAGCAGCCTCCATTTCTCTTGTTCGTGTTATTGTTCTTCTTTTTAAACTATGTTGTCTGAACAGGCTTAGGGGTGTTCTCTTGCTTGTTCTGGTTTTTCTTCTTCTTGTTGAACTTGCGGAAATTAGAGTTTCTCTTCTGAACCACATTTGCAGTAGAGTTCTCAACACCTTTTCCATTATCCTTTGCTCTAGCTCTCTCCTCAACAACAAGAGTACCAATGAGCTCTTCCACATTGAACTCCTGTCTCTTATGTTTGAGGGAGGTGCCAAAGTCCTTCCAAGAAGGTGGTAACTTGGCGATTATACCGCCAGCCACAAACTTGTCAGGCAAAGGACAAGGAAAAAGTTCAAGTTCCTTTGCTAGTGCCTGAAACTCATGAGTCTGTTCCACTACCGATCGGTTCTCAACCATCGTGTAGTCATACAGCTGCTCCATGAGGTACAGCTCGCTACCAGCATCAGTAACTCCAAACTTTCCAACAAGTGCATCCCACAGCTCTTTCCCTGTAGGAAGTATGATGTAGCTTTTCTGGAATTTTACATCAAGTGCGATAATCACTGCTCCTCGAAAGAGGTTGTCATCAGCCTTAAACCTAGCCTCATACGCAGGAGGAAGGTTAGCAGGCTTGCCCTCAGCGGCATAGAAACATGACATTGCAGTGAGCCACAATTCCATCTTAGCTTTCCATATCAAGAAGTTTTTACCATCAAATGATCAGGCTTTAATACGGAAGCAAAACCTCTGACAGAAAAATGCCTATAATTAGGTTTTTGGATTGTTAGAATATTAGGCAATTTCCATATCATTTTAATTCCATAAATTAACATAACGATGATGGCATATAAAAGATTATTTATAAATGAGATCATGGCATCAACCATATTCATAACAATATGAAACATGTGGATGTCAAAAGCATGTGAACATGATATATGTAACATCACATAAAAGCATAGCATATATCTCATAACAACAATGAACATACTGCATATGAAATGACGATATAGACCTACTATAATGTATGCTTAGAAGCATATGAAATAGCATAACAGTAACTTTGAAACAGATATGCAGAACATAAAACTAGCAGGAACAGAAACCAGACAAATTATGAAACAACAGAACAGAGCATGTGAAACATACTCGCTACAACTGATGAAACTGCATGGATGAACTACTGAAACAAACATGATCTGAATAATGGAAAACAGAGACGAGATGATATGAACATACCCTCCCATCCGTGCAACATCCGAGGTTCCAGAACCTTGTCCAACCTCCATGGTCATGCTGTAGATGAAGTAGATGTTCTCTCCACCTGGAAGAAGACGACGGCAACGTTCACCGGGAAGAAGACGTGGTTGCGTCACCTCCGGGAAGAAGACGATCGGCAACGACGTCGGTGAAGAAGCGTTCACCAGGAAGAAGACGGCGACGGCGGGAGGAAGATTGCAGCACCTCCATGGATGACGTTCTTTGGGTAGTCGCGTAGACACTCCCCAAAAACCTAATTACCGATCCCCCATGCAAGGTCTCGAACTGCAAGGGCTTCAGAGGCACCTGCCCTCATCGCTTCTCCATGCGTGCGGAGTTGCGAGATGGAGATACAACTAGCAGCGGAACTGTGTCTGGAATTTGTGTTGTGTTCGGAACCGTCTCGAGTTGGAACCGGTTGGGATTATATTTCTCGTAGGGGAGGCCAAGGGGTTGCGCCTTCTCCTAGCGCGCGGGAGACAGAAGGACGGGGTGCCCAGGAGGCTTGCGTGCGCGAGGAGAGGAAGAGACACAGGCGCATGCGTGAATCTCCCGTAATAATAGAAGGATGAAAGTCCTCCCATAATTATTGGAAGCTAAAAATATAACACGTCACGTCATGCCGCCTGCCTCGCCACAGCCCGAGCCCGGCCCGACCCGGTCGGCGGCGGCGGCGTCGCGTGCGCGCGTGTGGCACGCCTTTGTCTGTTTCCTAACTTCTAAATAAAGACAGAATAATTTTCACCCTTTAAGTTGAGTCAACGTCCCTTGGACTTCCAATCCGGTATAAATAGTAATGTACACATTTACACACCATAGAGCTATTCATTTGTTGAATAAATAAATGGGCTAGCCCATAATAAATCCAACAGATGAAGCCCATGATGATTAGGCCTTTAATTTACAAGAGGTATGCTACATGCGTAGCTACTGCTGCGACGCTGGCCTTCCACTACTGCTTAGGCGCGCCCTGCGCCCTACGCCATGCAGCCTGTGTCCATGCAGCCAGCCAGGTGCTTGCCCTATGCGCCATGCAGCCTTACCGGCCTAGCAGGTTTGGCTGTCCTCTCAATAAAACACATCTCAAACTGAGAAATAGTATCCACTGCGAATTCTTGAAGAGATGCCAACTCATCATGATGAATTATTTTTTGTGAAATCTTGTTAAAAAAAATTAGCACAAGCGTGTGATTGTCATCTTTAAGAACAGGATTTATAGCCCTGATGGCAATAGGGAGGAAGTAGTCAGCATGACATGACAATTATGAGTTGTAGTTGGTCAGTGTAAGGTCTTTCATCGACACAATACTCCGTATGCTAGAGCAGAACCCAGATGGAACTTTCAAATTCTTAAACCATACACACATCGCATGTTTCTCATCCATGTTGAGGTTGTAGCTTGCTGCCGGGAGATGATACTTCCCATTTTCTTGAAGAACAGGGTGGAGTTCTTTTTTAATGCCTAATTGTATCATGTCCATACGTGAATTGAATCCTTCCTTTGTCTTGCTCTTTATTTCTAGCAAGGTGGCAATTAGGCTTTCAAACACGTTCTTCTGAACATGCATACCATCGATCGCGTGATGTACATCTAATTCTTTCCAGTATGGCAAATACTTGAAGAAAATATACATCTTCTTGAATGTAGCCTCTGGAGTTGGTTTGACATCCTTTTTTGGTCTCTTGTCTTTTGTCTTCTTCCCAAAAACAAATTTGATGTTGCTAACTATTTGGAATACTCTGTGACCTTTACTATTACCTAAGGGAAGTAAAGAATGTGCTTCATCATTATTGTCGAAGTACTTATCCATCTTTCGCAGGCGATACCTATGTCCTCTCGATAAGAAGCGTCTATGTCTTATGTACAATAGCTTTTTAGATGCATAAAGGGACACGTAAGAAGTTCCATCTATGCATTTTACGCAACCAACTTTTCCTTTGAACTGTCCTAATAAAGTAAAGAGAGCAGGGGAATTATTTATCGTAACAAAAATAATTGCTCTTAGAGTGAATGAATATTTGCGGTACTCGTCCAACATTTTTTTTGACTGGAAAGACTGTGGGGGAGATTCCCACAAGTACCAGACAATTTTATAAATTTAGAAAGAAAAGATAGTTCTTACCAAGGGTTTAACTGAAGGCATCTAGCCATGGACAAAAGGATGACCTGAGGTCACTTTTGAACCTAATAGACTGAAGATTACATTGGAATTTAAAATTCGCTAACCAGGTACTAAAGTTGGGTTGCTTGCCGTGGAAGATTTTATCATTCCTAATCCTCCAAATTTCCCAGGATGCTATTAGTACTACCTCCATGAGGAAGGGCAGATTGGAGTTCGCTCGAGCTTGGGCAAGGCGCTGGGAGAGACCTATGTGCTCATCCCACTGAATCTATAGAGTCTGCCAGCAACGACGTGCAAAGTTACAGGAGTAGAAGAGATGCTCTAGATCGTCTACTACACCAAGAGGACAAAGAACACAGTGATCATCGTCTTGAATGTTGCAATGACGCCTTCGAAGCATATCTTTGGTGTTTAGACGATCAACCAAGATCAGCCAGGCGAAGAACTTTATTCTAGGAATACATCTAGTTTTCCAGATCCATTTGAAGTTTGGATGAGATTTAGCATTACTGAAGGCTAATTTATAGAGCCGCTGGGAGGAGTAGGATCTATTTCCCCACACATAGTTCCAGACATCATCATATGGCTGTGGAGGTTGCAACACTATCAATTGTTGTTGTAGAGCTTCTAATTCTTCAAATGCATCTTGGGATAGAGGTAGGTGAAAATGATTTTCCAACTCATCTGCCTGCAACATATCTTGGACCGAAGCTCTAGTGTTTTTTTCAAATGAAACCAACCTTGGGTATTGTTCTGATAGAATATGATCCGTCCAAATATCGTCCCAGAAAAGAACTGTGGAACCATCCCCAATTGTGCAGCGTGCAATTCCACGGAAAAGGTTGCTCAACCTAAGAGTGTCTTTCCACCAAAAAGAACCGACTTCCCTGGCAGCATGCGGTACTTTGCCTTGATAGTATTTCCACCAGATGAGTTGGACCCAAGGAATCTCTCTTCTGTTATAAAACTTGTCTAAGCTCTTGAGGAGAAGAGCGTCGTTCTGTAATTGTAAGTTGAGAACGCCAAGCCCACCTTTTTCTTTGGTTGCATCACCACTGACCAGGCCACTAGATTGCCTCCCTTCTGCTGTGCCGAATTACCCCTCCAAAGGCATTGCTTTCTACCTGATCTATGTTGTCGATGACACCTTTGGGTAATTTGATGATTCAAGAGGCATAAGTGGTAATCGGTGTGATAGCAGACTTGAGCATTTCTAATCTTCCTAAGTAAGATAGCATGGAGGAGCATGCTGAAAGGCGGCGCCCCACTTTGTCCATCATTGGAGTGAGGTCCTGAAATCTTGGCCTCATGGTGCCCATGGGAAGACCCAAATATGTGAAGGGAAGGCTCCCGATCTGACACCCAAAAGTATTGGCTAAGATTTCCATCTTTTGAGGTGCTACATTGATGGGAATGATCTGGGACTTGTGGTAATTTACTTTGAGACCTGTTGACTCCGAAAAGGAGTGAAGAATACCTTTTAGGAAGAATAACTGACAAGCATCCGCTTCCATAATCAGCAAGGTATCGTCTGCATATTGAACTATCGGGAAGTCCTCATCTGGTTGCAGGATCGGTCTTCTGAGGATGCCCAAGGAGGAAGCCCTATTAATGATGACCTGGAGCAGCTCTGCTGCTAGGACAAATAACAGCGGCGATAAAGGATCGCCTTGGCGTACACCCCTCCTATAGTTGAATTTCTTACCTGGTACTCCATTTAACAGGACAGAGGACGAGCCTGACACTAGTATCGATCTAATCCACTGAAGCCATACATCAGGAATGCCCATGTGTTGCATCACAGACAAAATGGCATTGTGTTCGATAGTGTCAAAAGCTTTTTCAAAATCAAGTTTGAGGATTAACACTTCTTTTCTTGACTGATGACATTGATGGATAAATTCAAAACACCAAGCTAGGCAGTCCTGTATGGCACGAGTTCTGATGAACCCATATTGGTATCTATGGACAAGCTGTATGATAACCTGCTGAAGTCTGTCCGCTAAAATTTTGGTTAGGAGTTTCAAACTGCAATTCAGTAGGGAGATGGGTCTAAAGTCGTTGATTGATTTAGGGCTGCTGATCTTTGGAACAAGGGTAATGAAAGAACTGTTGATGCTCTCTAAGTTCACATTTCCTTCATGGAATTTGTTGCAGAAGTCATAGAAGTCTTCCTTAATCACATGCCAACATTTCATGAGGAAGAAACCATTAAAACCATCCGGCCCTAGGGCCTTGTCCCTGGGCATTTTCTTGACAATATTATCTATCTCTTCATGGCTGAAAGGCTCCACAAGAAATTCCAAGTCCTCATGTGGTGTAAAAAGAGATTGCAGATTGTAGAGCATAGTTGGCACCTCTGTGATCCCCATTCTATTTCTGAAAGCATTCCAAATAATGTCAGCTTTGCTTTCATGGTCCTGTATCCAGACCCCTTGATCATTCTGCAATTGCATGATGGTGTTTTTCCTGAAGATGATGGTTGCCATGGCGTGGAAAAATTTGGTGCATTCATCCCCAAATTGAATTCTATTTTCAGTATATCTATTCTTCCAGTATGTGTTCCTTGATCTAAGTAGGGCTGCTAGGTGAGTTTTCAAGATATTTCTTAGATTATGTTCTGGATTGTACAGAGTTCTCAGTTCTTCCAAAGCATCAAGATGAAGAATGACTGTATTACAGTTGGCGATGAAGGTCTTCGTATTTGAGAATTGTTTACTCCAATTCTTGAGACTGTATCTCAGTCGTTTGAATTTTGTAGAGAGAACACTAGCGGCGTCTGTCTGGTGAGTGTGTTGCATCCAAGAATCTTGGACTACATCCTGAAAGCCTGACATTTCAGCCCAAAAATTTTCAAAGCGAAAAATGCTAGCTCTGGGGATCTTTGTGTCAATAACAACCTTGCAGGGGATGTGATCAGACGTTATCTTGGCAAGAGGAATAACCATATTACTCCATGTGAAGGCTCACTCTGCATATTACTCCATGTGAAGGCTCTGCCTTTTAGAGGGAGTTCAACTAGACCCAGATGTCCAATGGCGTCATTAAAGATTAAAGTGTCCTGGATGTTGCCCCCTGGCCGATTACGGTCACTAGTTGAGCGATAGAAATTGAAGTCACCAAGAAATATCCAATTCTCTGTGTCTGCTATGTGGTGGCCTCTGAACCAGACAATGAACTCAGACCGATCAGGTTCAGTACATGGACCATACACTGTTGACAATTTCCAAACTTCAGCATTGTGACGTGAAGTGAACAAAATCGTAAGCCCAAAGACTAACTTATCGACTGTCACTCCTTGAAAGATAGACCCATTCCAAACAACCAAGATACCTCCCGAGGCTCCATTGGAGGGGATGTAATCAAAACTGTCAAACCCTCTAGGGGCAAATTTTCGAATTAAAGAAATATCAATATGCTCCTTCTTTGTCTCTTGTAGGCATATTACTGAGCAGGCACTTTCCTCAATTTTCTCTCGGACTGCATCCCATTTCCCCGTTGCATTGAAACCTCTGATGTTCCAACATAACATATGCCAAGAGCGATTATTCATAGGGGACAAATAGAACACAGGAATATCTTGTTATGCATAGCATAACAACAGTCAGATAACATGAAAGAGAGAAAAATATAGGAGATCCACCACCAGTAGCCATAACTTAGATAAAAGGTTGAAAGCGAGACATCCTCGAAGGTGGAAAAAACATGATAACATTCTGGTAGCAGCCAATGAGGAAATGCGGATCGGGCTTAATCTTCATTGGTTAGGTCCGGATTGCCTGATGAAGGCGCCTGCAGAAGCACCTCGTCAGAGACCTCCTCGGGAGAGACTCCGCAGTTGATCCCCCAGCTGCGTAGCATGGCTGTAGGGATCGGACCAGAACTGCCATCCAGTGCCGGAATAGAGAGAATAGGCACCTCCCTCCTCTGTCTCTTTCCCAGGTGGACATGCTTGAAGCCCCCATTCTCACCTCGGATGCGAGGGCTACGCCTCACTGATGTTTCCACCAGAGGAGCGCGGTGGCTGGTTCGTGGAGGAAGACTACTCCCAGTAGAAGTGGATCCCCTAGGTTTGGGTGGTCTTCCAACATGGCGCCGTGGTGGGCTGGGCTATCCCGAAGGAATTTCAAATTCCAATTCAGGGCCTCATGCAGTTGGGCCTGGGAGAAGAATAGCTGACATGTTGTCCTGGAAATTCTGAACATTTTTGGCTCCCTGTCTGAAGGTGATGAAGTCAGGTAGAATCTGCAGAGCAACAGCACTTCCAACTGGCTGCCATGGCACAATTTCAAGACCCGTCGGCTGGATCACCTCCATCTGTTCTGGGACTGCATGCTTCTCGAACATATGTCTATCAATGAAAATTGGTTCCAGTACTGGTGGATCAGCTATGTGCTGGAGCAGGATGTCCGACCCTTGAAGTTGGAAAGCAGCAGGTCCATCTGCTAATGCCTTCCTGTCAAAGACAAGATGGTCTAAGCACCTTGCTTGTGCTGCACTGAATCGGAGGTCTTGTTCAGCAGGTATGATGGTGGCGTCACTTGAAATGGAGCTGTGGTAGAATAGTTGATCAGCGCAAAGCTTGTCTTGTTCAGCAGGTATGGTGGTGCTGTCACTTGAAATGGAGCTGTTGTAGAACAGTTGATCCGCGCAAAGCTTGTTGGCTGTGAAAAACTCGAATGCCTCTTCAGCACGAGAATCAAGGCTGTTCTGGCTGTCAAGCATTGTCTCAGGGATTTGTTTCGGCATCCATACTAACCTGTGTCGGGCCATAGTAAGACATTTCCTTTTAACATGCCCGTAATTGTGGCAGGCCAAGCATCTGATTTTGTTTCTGCAATATGAGCGCAAATGTACAACTGCCAAGCAACGACTGCACTTCAAAAAAGGTTTTGAATTCGAACGGGACTTGGAAAACTCCAGAGGTTTTGTCATGCACATGGCATCCTTGATATAGTCAGAATCACAAAGAACCCGACGCTCAAGGTGGAAATCAAACTTATCACTGATGAAGACGCAGGGCACCAGGCTAGCATTGGACGAGGGAATGGCGCAAGAGAACGATCCAAATTTAATCATCACAGGGGAGTTCTGAGGAGAAAACCCACATGTGGGTTTGGCCATGATCTTGGGAGGACTCTGAATCAAAGCTTTGGCGAAAGAGACATGTTTGTTGCTAGCCATTTTCAGAGATCTCTTTGTGCTCTTGGAGAGCACTCTAAACCATTCTCTTTCCTGCTCTTCTTCCCAGAGGCGCTTCTCTCTCTCCCAATTAGGAGTACCATTACTCCAGAGGTGAAAATAGATCTCGAATTGAGAAGTGATAACTCGACGAAGGCGATAAACATGAAAACCAACTTTTTTGCAGGAGACAGAAAAGCGAAAATGATTTGTGCTTAGGAATTGCACATGAAAACACGAGGCACGTCCACCCAAACAAGATTGGAGAGCCAACGAAAGTGAGTCTTCCGACAAGCAAAACAGGAAGCGACAGAAAGTAGCCAGGAGGAAGAAGGAGCCATCAGCCGAGGTAGAGGGATGGTGTAAGAGTGTGCCGAACCGGAGATCGATCTCCTCCTCCAAGGCACGCCCGTGGGTGAAGTCCAGGCGAGCCGCCAGAGCAGAGGAAGACCCCATGGGATCCAGCAGCACAGATGTCTCCGGCGAACGGAGTTGTCACTGGCGTATGGAGGCGTCACTGGCGTGGGGGCAAAACGTCGAACATCATGCCTGCATCATCCTTACGACCCTTGAGGCCTTGACCCTCCTGCCCCACGACCGCTGCTGCACCACACCGCTGCCAGGAACCGGGGTTCGTGACCAGCAATGGCAACGAGGGAGTTGCGGGCCGTCCTTCTCCGCGGCGGCGTCCACGGTGATGGCCTCCGTCGGCACCCACGCCGGCGTGCCGCCCCCGCCGCCCGTGCCGTGGCCGTGGCCGGAGCCTGAGCCGGTCCTCCCTGCACTTGGCGTCGGTGTCGACGTGGAGATAGGGATGGGGTTGGGCGGCGCCGGCGCCGGCCTCGGCGACGAGGAGGAGTTGATTTAACGTTACTCGTCCAACATTTGAACAACCATGTCCCACAATAGTTTCATTTCCTCCATTAAGGGATCCAAAAATACATCCATGTCAACTCCAGGTTGTGTAGGTCCAGAAATAAGAATGGTTAACAAAAGTTACTTTCGCTTCTACATCAACCATGGAGGAAGGTTGTAGATGGTGAGGATCACTGACCATGTGTTGTGCTTGCTACTTCTCTTAACAAATGGGTTCATTCCATCAGTACTCAATGCGAACCTAACATTACTTGGTTCATTAGCAAAGTTTAGATGGTTGTCATTGAAATCTTGTCCACCGCTTCCCATCGGCTGGATGTCGAAGTTTTCCATCATTTTTGTGCTCATCAGAAGCATACCAGCTCATAAGTTTTGCATCCTCAGGGCTAGCGAACAAACACCTTAATTGATCAACCACAGGAAAGTACCACATCACCAAAGCAGCAATCTTTTTTTACACATAAAAGTCTACTTCTTTTTCTTTGTTGGTGGGTTTGGAACTCTGTTGGGCTATCTTCTGTTGGCTCTTCTTTTGCTTCTTTCCTTTACACATGGAGGCAACACACACTTCCTCTCTATAGTCTTTATTAGTCTTGTACCTACTTGCATCACAGTGTGTACATCTCTCTAAGTCTTTATAATCATCACCTCGAAATAGGATACAATGATTTCTACATGCGTGGATCTTCTGGACACCCATAGTGAGTGGACTGATTAGCTTCTTTGCATAGTAAGCAGACACTTTGTTATCCTTTGGAAGCATGTCTGCGATAAGGCATACTCAAGAACGCATCAAAGCCAGCTTCAGACAAACCATATCTTGCTTTTAACAATAATAATGTTAGATACCTGAGAATAGGGTACCCTAACACCGCACCTTACAAAAACAAAAACACCCCAGCATCCTTCCCCATCCGAGATGCCTCCTCCCTCGGGGGCTCTCCGCCTCGTCCGAGCGGGGGTGACGTCACCCGTGACGCCTCCTCCCTCGGGGGCTCTCCGCCTCGTCCGAGCGGGGGTGACGACACCCGTGACGCCTCCTCCCTCGGGGGCTCTCCGCCTCGTCCGAGCGAGGGCGACGTCATCCGTGACGCTTCCTCCCTCGGAGACTCTCCGCCTCGTCCAATCCAGGGCGCAACACTATCAGCCAATGACACACAGTGCCGTTCGCCCTCCCCACTGTTCGAACACAGACCAGCCGAGCGTGGCCCGCCATGACTACCCCTGTAGAGGTCCCAAGTTACAGCGACCATGTTGCCTAACCTCCAAACGACACTCACCATGCCCTCGCCAGGTACGCGCGGTTCGTGCGAACAGGGATCGCCATGTGTATAACACTATAACGATGGAACGCGGGGGTGCTTGGCCCTGTGTTACCAACCTCCGCCCATGTCCTAATCAGGGAACAGGACACCCCCAATTATGGGGCGCATGGCTACAGCCCTCCCAAAGGATGAGCAGGTCCCTGACGGCGTGTCTACAGGCGCAGTCTTCCCTAGGAAGGAAGGTGGACGAAGGCCTGTGGCGCCCCCAAGTCAGTAGCCCGTACCAGGCGCATGTTTCCTTTCTCTCTGTACTGTACTCTGCCCTCTCTCCCTACGTATAAAGGGAGAGAGTGGACCCTCGATCTCTCTCTCTCGACACTTCAACACACACACACTCGCATTCACGCGAATTCTCACCAGAACCAAATACACCATAGGCACGAGACTTGGGAAGCAGCTTAGCAGCTTCCCTCTCTCAATCGCTTGTAGCTCCCCTCTACGAGCACCCCCGCGCTTGGTAACACGACCTCGAAACACACTGGACGTAGGGCGTTCGTGCCTGAACCAGTATACATCTCTGTGTCCTCCTCGCGCAACCATCCGATCTCAGACGCGCTTAGAAATTTACTAGTTGGTTTTCTAGATCCCGCCATTTTAGACACCGAAAATAACTTTAGCACAGACCGCAACATTGTGAACTCTTGGGTACAACCCTTAGATTCATCATACAAAGGTTCTTCTGTTGCCTTCATTAGGGCCTCCATACCTCTTATAAAGAACATTGATGGATCCATATGACGATGCAATATTGCATTTAACAATTCTACATCTTCCTCAGTCATAACATTTGGTTGAACATAAGTTCTAATGCCTTCATTTCCTTTAGTGACACCATAATCGGTAACATTAGGCACAACATGTTCACTATCTCCAAAAGGTTAATGTGTCTCATCTACGAACTGATTACCATCCTGAAGCATGTCTAGATCATCAGCGATGTTCGTAGGGTTTCCAGCTGTATAAAGCACAGAGCTACCCTCTCCATGTTTTGTCCAAATAAAGTAATCCTCCATAAATCCTCAGTATATCAAATGAGAAATAATTGGTTCTGTATCATCAGATACAACAATATTCTTGCAGTTTATGCATGGACAACATATGTGCTTCCTCTTCGATCTACAAGCATGGTTCTTAGCAGCATCAATAAACTTATGGACCTCTGGTATGTATGATGGATCTAGTCTTGATAAGTTATACATCTAGAATGATCTTTCCATCACTAACTGTCAAAAATGCAATGAGAGAAGAAGTATTTAAAGTCAAAAACTTATTGATTCCCTATATTCTTCTATCCAACACATGGTGAAACCCTAGATCCAAAAAGTGTGTGGCTCAAATTGAGAAGGAATGATTACAAATAGGTAAAAAAAAAGACATAAACTAACCTTTCTGAGCAAGCTCCTTCAAAGAAATGAAGATCAAAACCTCTCCCCTTGTATTTTGTGAAATGTGGACCTCCAAAATCGCCTCAAATGGAAGGTGGCCGCGATGAATAGTTCTGAACACAACATAATTAAAAAAACTAACAAAACTACCTACTAAGTAAATAATCATGAGAAGAGAGGAGAGAGATGAGAGACATTATCTAACCATCATAAGCAACCTCATTTTAAGAAATAAAAAGAATAATCTAATTAACATAATTAAATAACTCACAAAATTCCCTATAGTCTATCTATTTATTAATTCTAAAGAACATAACATAATTAAAAAACTAACAAAACTACCTACTAAGAAGTAATTAATCATGAGAAGAGAGGATAGAGATGAGAGACATTATCTAACCATCATAAGAAACCTCATTTCAAGAAATAAAAATAATAATCTAATTAACATAATTAAATAACTCACAAAACTCCCTATAGTCTATCTATTTATTAATTCTAAAGAACATAACATAATTAAAAAAACTAACAAAACTACCTACTAATAAGTAATTAATCATGAGAAGAGAGGAGAGAGATGAGAGACATTATCTAACCATCATAAGCAACCTCATTTTAAGAAATAAAAAAGAATAACCTAATTAACGTAATTAAATAACTCACAAAATTCCCTATAGTCTATCTATTTATTAATTCTAAAGAATTAACAAAACTACCTACTAATAAGTAATTAATCATGAGAAGAGAGAGATGAGAGACATTATCTAACCATCATAAAACAACCCCATTTGAAGAAATAAAAAGAATAACCTAGATATTCTTCTATACATCACATGGTGAAACCCTAGATTCAAAAGATGTGTGGCTCAAATTGAGAAGAAATGATTACAAATCTATATCTATACCTAATAATAAAGAGACAAATTTTCTCCCCCCCAATTTGTTTGGTCCGGCCCTCCTCTAAAACTTTGAATGTAAAATTCTACGTTGATCTGTCTACGGCCTTATGTTTTCTATATAACATATATATGCAGGCACGCCTTGGACACGGATTAGGAATCCTAATCAAATAAATTCTTTGAGGTAACCTAGATAGGTATGAGTCATAATCCAAAAAGTGAAAAACACAAAAACCAACAGTAAACCAACCCCATGTACTGGAGAGAGGACGGGAAACTATACAAACAAAAAGGGAAACGGAAGACGGAATTAGAAACCAAAACCAACCCCATGTACTTGAGAGAGAACGTGAAACTACAAACAAAAAAGGGAAACACTAAACGGAATTACGCAGGCAAAATTTTAGGAAAAAAAAAAACAAGAATACCAATTCCAGTATAATACAAACTCTAATGTGACAGAGTTGTCTTGGTTATATAAGTGAGGGAGATAGCAAACACCATAGCTCATGGCTGCAGGCGGCGCGCTCGAGGCCTTCCGGTACATGTAGAGCAGCATGACCATGTTGACGCCCATCCTAGCAAGCATGGGCAGCATGATGCCGAACAAGAATTGCAGAAAAGACATTGAAGGTGATAACTAGGTTTCGCGGGTTGCCGATGGGCGTGGCGCGGAGTCGATGTTGGCATTGGTGGCGAGCGCGAGCAGGAAGGGCTTGGCAGGAAGGCCGCGCTCCGCGGCGAGCTCCAGCATGACCTCGGTGAGCACAACGTAGCAGGTGTGGTTGGTGAAGAGTGCGCTGGCGAGCGTAGATGACGCAGACGTGGCGCAGCAGGTTTCGGCCACCCGCCTAACTCTGCCACGCCAGCAGCTTGCTCAGGTGCTTGAACATGCGGATACCCTTGAGGTAGCCGCCCACCACCATGGTGGCAAAGAGGGAAGAGCAGGCCCAGCATGGGGAGGTCGATGGCTCGATGGAGCCATAGGCATCGTTGGCGCTGAGACCGTGGAACACAATCTTGAGGAGTTTAGTCTAATAAATATCTCTCCAAAAGCAATCCTCGACTAGAACTAGCATGTAGAAATTGAAAGATGCTTCCAGTAGTAATCATCAGATAGACCGGTCTATGACATATTGGTATCTACATCTTACTGACATTATATCTTAAATATAAATAGTTTTGTGTGTTTTGCAACAGGAGATGTATTAAAATCTATCGACATTATATCTTAAATATAATACATGTTTAATAAGGTATTGTCATATTATTGCCAACATTAGCTTATATTGTGAATGTAATAGTCATCATAAAAAATTAGCTTTATTTTTTTTATAGAATATAGAAAAAGCATAACATAAATAGATTTTTTTCCCGTGTGTTGCAACGGGCACGTTTGCTAGTAAGTAAAAAGACATAAACTAATCTTTCTTAACAATCTTCTTCAAAGAAATGAAGATCAAAGCATTGTGAAATCTGAACCTCCAAAATCGCCTCAAATGGTTGATGGCCGCGATGAACAGATCTGAACAGGTCTGTCGGGAGGAGGAAGAAGGGTCTACATAGGGCAAACTTTTCACAGGCGATTGGCGTAAGGAACCGCCTGTGAAAATATCATTACACAGGCGGTTCTCTTAACACAACTGCGGTTGGATTAAGTGAACCGCCTACGAAAACAGATGTACACAAGCGGTTCACTTAATCCAACCACCTGTGAAAATGGAACGTTTTCACAGGCGGTTGGATTAAGGGAACCATCTGTGTACATGTGTTTTCACAGGCGATTCACAAGTCCGGCTCGCCGTTTTATATATTTCCACTGACGTTTGGTAATGGAAACCGCCTGTAAAAACTTTCTCCCACCGCCGCTGTATAGCTTCTTTCTACTACTGAATCTTTTTATAGTAGTGGTTGTAGGTTGATTTGCAACCTCTTGGGCATGCTAGCCCTGCTGCTATGTGATCTAGAACCAATCTACTATCTACACACTTTTTAATGACTCCGCTAGGGAAGAAGTGAAACAATATTCAATCTGCTAGCGAGTTGAGGAGCAATGATGAAGATGGTGACGGGACTAGCATCAATCAAGGTAACATCAACCACCCCAGTCCATTGGTGAGCTTCCCAAGGAGCTAAAGCAACAAGTGGAGGCCAAGTTCAACACCGGTCGAATAGCTTTTCTTGAGGGCTGCACTAAACATCGGTGGAACAAGTTTACTCAGTACAAGGAGTCTGATTTTAGTGAGTTGGTTGCCTCTACATCAATGGTGCCTGCTGCACCCAAGGTAAAGCCCACCATAAAGGATAATATTGAGGTAGATCCTTACACTACTCATGCTAATTAAGCTACAATGCTAGAGGAACATAAAACAATTATTGGTAATAATCTCATGACTATCGTTACTATGATCATGTCTCGTTTCGATAAGCTAGAGGGTAAATGCTCATTGAAGCTACTGTCGGAGCAGCCAAAATGAGCCTTCAACATCAACATTTGGAGATTAAAATGTAACACCGTCAATTGCTTCGGACAACAGTCCTTATAGAGCAGATCAATTGCACCTACTTCATCTCTCTGCCCATGCTGGATATTAAACAGTGAAGTCATGTATCTGGTTCGGAAAGTTACCAAACTGGCTATGAAAGGAGAAGTGTCCTCTTGGACCACCTTGTTTCGGATGTTCCAAGTGTGCCACAAAAGCATGAATAAATTTGCCAATACCTCCAGAGAATTGCTGTGCACCAGCATAAGCATCCAGTCCGGCCCAGGGTTTTACTAACCGTTTTGCCGTCGGGAACTGGTGGCCGGCGGTTTGCCGGTTACCGCGGTTACCGGTCCCAAACCGAATGGTTTGGATTTTGAATTCAAACGGCGCAGTTCAAACGGTTAGAGACCGGTAACCGGTCGGTTAGGGCCGGTTACCCCAAACCAAATTTCAAATTTGAATTTAAAAAAATGGAAAATGCTGAAAAAATTACTAAAAATAGTTCATGATTTATAAAGTCGAATGGTGTACAAATTTTTCAAATTGGAGTTCGTTTGCTATTTATTTTGACGTGTACAAGTTTGAAAAAAAAAGAATTTTTTTCTTTTTTTTTCAAACTTGTACACGTCAAAATAAATAGCAAACGAACTCCAATTTTAAAAATTTGTACACCATTCGACTCTATAAATCATGAACTATTTTTAGGAATATTTTCAGCATTTTCCATTTTTTTAAATTCAAATTTGAAATTTAAATTCAAACCGGTACCGAAACCGAACCGGTGGGGGGCGGTTTGGCCGGTTACCGCGGTTACCGACAAAATCTTGTTCTAACGGCAAAGTCCAATGCTCTCTCATGTCCTGTCTAAGAGCCAAAGCATGGGGACAGACCAGGCCAGTAAGGCATGGTAAACATCTTGAGCTTGCTGTCCAAAACATCTGACAGACGCCCTGCTGCTCAAGATGCCGATATTTCTTATTTACTCGAATTGGCAAGTCGTTGTTAACAATCTTATTTATACAGAAGAGATAAGCTCCAAACAAATAATTATGATGATAACAGTAGCGTACAAGCTTCATGACTTTTAAATTAAAGCAACACATGCTGCTGCGTGGGTGAGTGGAATGCATGGCATGAAATCAAATCAAATCAGATCAGATCAAATCAAATCAAATATAGAAAACTCTGCGCTGCCCGGGTCCACACGGCTCCGCCGGCCTGTTATTACCTCCGTATCGTTAATATAGAAAACTCTGCGCTGCCCGGGTCCACACGGCTCCGCCGGCCTGTTATTACCTCCGTATCGTTAATAGAAGTCGTTTAGACATGATTGTGCTTACCAAGAAGTGATTAATGTTGGGTTTAGTCTCACATTGATAATTAATGGTGAGGGAGCCCAACATATAAGGCGGGGCAACCCTCACCTATCAGGCTAGTATTTTGGGTTGAGTTAGGCCCAAAGCCTAGGTATATTGTGGGCTCTGGTGGACATGGGCCCGAGGAGCGCCGACTCGTGGGTATAGCGAGCTGGGCCGAATTCCGCTGCGCACTCTAACAAGTGGTATCAAAGTCCATGGTCGAAAAAACCTAAATCTCAGGGGTCACATGTGACGGGGGAACCCGTTAACGTTCGGAGATCACACGGGTTGTGTGATGAGCGTTGGACTCGGGGTTGGATAACATCTTCCGGAGATCGTGTGATGAGCGTTGGACTCGGGGTTGGATAACGTCTTCCGGAGATCGTATGGTGTAGTGTGATGGAAGAGTTGGGTCCGATGTGTGACGGGGGAGCCGTTAACGTTCAGAGATCACACGGGTTGTGTGATGAGCGTTGGACTCGGGCTGGATAACGTCTCCCGGAGATTGGTTGAACTGGGCTCGAGGGGCGCCGGCTCGTGGGTATAACGAGCTGGGCCGAATTCCGCTGCACACTCTAACAATTAATTAGGGGTATTATTCCATGTTTGCCCCTAATAAATAGAGTTTGGTGTGCATTACTTCCAAGAAAAGATTTGAGGCTGAGATGGTTAGCATAGCACGGTGTGGGGTCACACGACTCTGAGGTCCAAGGTTCTCGACCCCTGCATGGTGCTAGTTTATTTTTGCTGGAAAGGCATGCGGGCGCGGGAGCCGAAGGAGCAGCGCGCGGGAGGCGAGGAGTTCACTGGCAGTTTGCATGTGTGGGCCGCTCTGCTCAGCATGCGGAGATCAAAACGCAGGGGTATAAACGTCCAGATTCAAGCCAAGGCAGTAGAATGACATCCAGGGGCGGAACTATTGATGGCCAGCCAGCCGGGCTGCGCGACACTGGCACGGCTGGGCAGGGCACGGCACGGCGGCGCAGCAGGAGGTAAGGAGTTCGCGGGCAGTTTGCATGCGTGGGCCGCTCTGCTCAGCATACATACGGAGATCAAAACGCAGGGGTATAAACATCCAGATTCAAGCCAAGGCAGTAGAATGACATCCAAGGGCGGAACTATAGATGGCCCACGGCACGGCTGGGCATGGCACGGGGCACGGACCTAGGAGACTCAACCGTGTCGTGCGGTGCCAATGGGCACGCCAGCCCGGGGCCGTGCTGAGCCGCCGCAGTCGATGTAGCCGCGTGCGAAGCCATCGCAGCGCCGCCACTCCGCCGCCGAGTCCACCCCTTGCTCCGCCTCGCGTCGAGCACCGAGCGCTTCCCCTCGACTTCGCATCGCCACAGCACGCCGTGCCAAGGCCACCGCACTCGCGCGGGTGCTGTGAGGGCGAGCGGCTGCGTGGGTGTAGGAGCAGGACAGGGTGGCACGGCGGCATGGGAACCGGAGGCCGGAGAGGCGAGCGATGTCGGGTGAGGGAAGGGGCGCGCGATCACTACTACAGGAATCATTAACCGTGGCGGTTGAAATGGATTAACCGTGGCGAAAAACCGCCACGGATCAATGGTCACGGTTAATCGGAGCATTAACCGTGGCGGTTTTTATAGTACAACCGGCGGTTATGTAAGGCCAACCGCCACGGTTAATTTAACCGTGGCGGTTGCTTATGTAGACCGCCACTATTAATTATTATTAACCGTGGCGGTTTCTTATAGCAACCGCCACGGTTAATATTTTCGAAAAAACAAAAAAAAATGTTTTTTAATTTTAAATATGATTTCAAAACATTTGTCTCAAATTCAAGCACAGATTATATAAGAGCACAGATTATATAACATTGATTAAACAAGTATATTACATGAATGTGTTGTCTTCTTTAAAGAGAACCGATATCACAAAGCTATAACAAGTTCATTATATACACAAGTTCATTATGCAAAATCATTTCCAGCAGTCAACAAGTTCATCTAATCAATGTCTGGCAGCTTGTAGTCAGTCATGTCTAAACCACTAGTTCTCCAATTGGTTAACGCACGGTACTGAGGTAATACCGCTAGTGTGTTGTCCGTGTAGAAGAATTTCCCACTCATTTCAGCACATTCATTGGTGACAAACTTACAAATGTCGTCTATTATGCGAGTATTGGGTAGAGGAGTAGGGTAGTAGTAGTAGAGAGGAAATGACTGCTATATATGAGCAGTAGAGGGTATAGTACAGAGGAAAGCAAAAATGACTGTTATAGGGTAGTAGAGGGTAGTAGAGGGTAACAGTCGTAGAGACCATTATTGAGCAGCAGCAGTAGTAGAGAGTAGTAGTAGAAGTAGTATGAGCAGTAGTAGAGAGCCCAGCAACAGAGAGCAGCAGTAGTAGTATAGAGTTCCATGAGAGTAGAGGGTAGTAGAGGGTACTAGAGGGTAGCAGAGGTAGCAGTAGTAATAGTACTAGTAGTACTAGAAGTAGTACATAGCAACAGCCAGCAGTAGTACATAGCAATAGCCAGCAGTAGTTGATAGCAACAACCAGTATTAGTAGGGTAGTAGTAGAGGAGCAGTAGTAGTATAGAAGTAGCAGTAGTCTAGAAGCATTAGTAGTAGTAGTAGAGAGGAGTAGTAGAGTAATAGAGAGTAGTAGATAGCAGTAGTAGAGAAGACCAGTAGTGAGCAGCAGCAGTAGTAATAGAGACCAGTAGAGTAGTAGAGAGCAGCAGCAGGAGTAGACAAGAGAAGTAGATAGCAACAGCCAGCCAACACCATCATTGCAACAGAGTAGTAGACAGTATTGAGCAGCAGTAGTAGTAGAGAGTAGTATGAGTAGTAGTAGAGGAGTACAGTGTAGTAGTAGTAGTATGAGTAGTATGAGTAGTATGAGTAGTAGTAGAGGAAAGCAAAAATGACTTAGGTCTCAGTTAATACATATCAACATCATTGCAAAGTGCCTTAGGCAAACACTATCATTCCAACATCATTGGATTTTTAAAATCAACATCATTGCAAAGTGCCTTAGGTCTCAGTTCCAAATTGAAAAAAAAAGTGAGAATGGGGCAACATCATTTCCAAATTGAAAAACATCATGAACCTTGCATCAAGTACAGAATGGGGCAACAAGTGAGAACATCAAGCACAGAGCTCATCATTTCCAAATTGAAAAAACATCATGAACTTAAGAGTGACATTGCATCAGGTAGCATAGAGCATCACAGTGACTGCTAGGGCAGCATAGATCATATTGAAATAGGTAGCATAAGTAATGTGCAGTAGTAGAGTAGTAGTAGCAGTAGTAGAGTAGTAGTAGGAGTAGTAGTAGAGTATGAGGTACTAGAGGGTAGTAGTACAGTAGTAGGGAAGTAGTAGAGAGGAAAGGCCAGCCTTGTAATTACCATATAGTAGTAGTAGTAGATACTAGTAGAAGTAGTAATAGGATATTAGTAGAGAGGAGAATAGTAGAGGGTAGAGTAGTAGGGTAGTAGTAGAGGAGTAGTAGTAGTACAGAGGAAAGCAAAAATGACTGCTAAGCAACAGAGAATAGTGAGCAGCAGCACCAGTAGTAGAGAGCCCAGCAACAGAGAAGTGAGCAGCAGCAGTAGTAGTAGACAACACTAGTGAGCAGCAGTAGTAGTAGAGAGAAGTAGAGGGTAGTAGAGGGTAGCAGTAGTAGAACAACAGTAGTAGTATAGAGTAGTAGAGGGTAGTAGAGGGTAGCAGTAGTAGACAACAGTAGTAGTAGAGAGTAGTAGACAACAGTAGTAGTAGAGAGTAGTAGAGGGTAGCAGTAGTAGACAACAGTAGTAGTAGAGAGTAGTAGAGGGTAGTAGAGGGTAGCAGTAGTAGTAGAGAGTAGTAGAGGGTAGTAGAGGGTAGCAGTAATAGACAGCAGTAGTGAGCACAGGTAGTAGTTGAGAGAAGTAGAGGGTAGTAGTACAAGACACATAACAGCCGCCCACAGACATATGCCCCCAATCTTGGATTTTTAGAATCAACATCATTGCAAAGTGCCTTAGGTCTCAGTTCATATTAAAAAATTTCATCATTGCAATGTGCACATGTATTTATTAGAGGAAAGCAAATAATGTAGTAAACAATTATGGCGCGGCTGCCGCACCTAAAGGTGCTCCTCCTGCGCCAACAAGTGTTTACACAACTCAAAATAGCCATCATCATGTTCAAGAAGCAAAATAACATCATATACCTATTGCACATTGCTTAGTATGTAAGAATTGAAATAACCATCATCATTTCCAAATTGAAAAAACATCATTAACCTAAGACATTTTGCTCAGTTCTAATGCTTCTTCCATCACTGAATCACATTGCATCTAGGGCAGCATAGATCAAATTGAAATAGCAGAGAACCTTGCATCAAGTACAGAATCTCACAACAAGTCAAAGTTATCAATCCGCCAATTTCATCATTTCCAAATTGAAAAAACATCATGGACCTAAGACACTTTGCTCATTTATATGCTTCTTCCATCACTGAATCAAATTGCATCTAGGGCAGCATAGATCAAAGAAATAGCTAGGGTTTCCATCACTGAATCACATTGCATCTAGGGAAGCATATATCACTGAATCATCATTTCCATCATTGAATCACTGAATCAAGCAGAGAGACTGGGCATCAAGAAATAGCTAGGGTTTCCAGCATGGTGTCGGGCATCAGGGAGAGGGTGGCTGTGGGGGGAGAGGGGCCGCCGCCGTCGGGGAGGAAGGAGGCGAGAGCACCGAGGTCCGTCGCCGCAGGGGAAGGAGATGGCGTCGCTGGGTCAGCCACCGCGGGGGAGGAAGGAGGCGTGAGCACCGGGGTCCTCTGCCGCTGGGGGGGAAGGAAGCGCGAGCCCCGAGGTCCACCGCCGGGGGGGAAGAAGAAAGCGTCGCGGGATCCGCCGCCGCGGGGGAGGCGACCACCGGGAGGGAGGGGGGTCGCTGCCGCGCGCGAGGAAGGAAGAGCGAGCACCGGGGTTCCCCGCCGTGGGGGAGGCAAGCTCCAGGGAGGGGGAACAGCCGCCGCAGAGGAGCACCGCCGTGCGATTTCGGTAGCCCTTCGGGGTATAGTGGCGGTGGCAAGGAGAAGATGGAAGGAGCGGGCGGCTACGCCTGCTTATATAGGGAGATATTAACTGTGGCGGTTGCTCTAATACAACCGCCACCATGGTTAATATTAACCATGGCGGTTGTATTAGAGCAACCGCCACGATTAATGTAGAGTGTAGAAGGCAGTAGTAGAGGGTAGTAGAGAGTTGTACGAGGGTAGTAGATGGTAGTATAAGGTACTAGAGGGTAGTAGGAGTAGTAGAGAGCAGTAGTAGTTTATAGTAGTAAGAGTAGTGGATGTAGTAGAGTAGTAGTATAGTACTAGTGTGTAGTTGAGAGTAGAATTAGTATTTGTAGAGTAGTAGAGAGTAGTATGAGATGTAGTAGTAGAGAGTAGTAGTAGAGTGTAGTAGAGAGTAGTAGTATAGTAGTAGAGAGTAGTATGAGACGTAGTAGTAGAGTAGTAGAGAGTAGTAGTAGAGTATAGTAAAGAGTAGTATGAGTAATAGTAGAGTAGTAGAGTGTAGTAGAGAGTAGTAGTAGAGTAGTAGTATGGTAGTAGAGAGTAGTATAAGTAGTAGTAGAGTAGTAGTATGAGTAAAGTAGAATAGTGTAGTAGAGAGTAGTAGAGTAGTAGTATGAGTAAAGTAGTAGAGAGTAGTAGAGTAGTAGTAGTAGTAGTATGAGTAAAGTAGAGTGTAGTAGAGAGTAGTATGCGTAGTAGTAAAGTAGTAGAGTGTAGTAGAGTACATTATTAATGAATAAGTGAGTACATTATTACATATAGGTGTGAAAAACATAAAAGTTCTCGGTCGTTAATCAATAAATACATTATTACACACACACATATATATATCATTTTGCTGGAAGTGATCCTATAACGGTCTTCTTCTCGCCGTCGGGGCGAAACCAGGGCTTCATCTTGGTCTTGTTGATGCGGTTCTCGACGATCTTGATCTTGCGTGGATGATCAGTAAAGAGCGAGAGCTCTTGGTAGTTGTTGTATTCTTCGGGACTCTGGACTCCATCGGCTCCAACGATCCTTTGCTTTCCTGACACAACCACATGCTTGTTGGAATCTCTGGGCTTCTTGTAGTAGGCTACCTGCGCGACGCGCTTTGCGAGTACCCACTCATCATCTTTGTATCCGAAACTTTGTAGGTCAACGGTGGTTAGTCCATATTCGTCTATCTCAACTCCCTTCGGGTTGGCCCAATTGCACCGACAGATGGGTATCTCGAGGTCACCGCCGTAGTCAAGTTCCCATATCTCACCGATTTGCCCGTAGAATAACTTCATCTGCATTGTCGCCTCGTCAAAGCCCTCATATTGAATACCACTGTTCTGTGCCGTGCTCTTCTTGTCCTTCTCTTTCGTGTGAAACATGTATCCATTTATGTCATACCCTTGCCATGTGGTGATTTGGCTGGACGGTCCGGATGCAAGCCTAGATTCTTCAGTGCTTCCGTTGGTGGGTATGTCCTGCTTTTGGATCCACGTCGTGAACTTCAT
This sequence comes from Microstegium vimineum, assembly GCA_022036555.1. NCBI lineage: Eukaryota > Viridiplantae > Streptophyta > Magnoliopsida > Poales > Poaceae > Microstegium > Microstegium vimineum. The sequence continues at coordinate 15,482,174 of CM039119.1, forward strand.
CTTGTGTTGTCTTTGTACCCATGCCTCCATGCGACCGACCGCAGTTTGGCGAATCTCGTTCAGGTGCTACTCGACCCACTATTCCATCGACAGCAACTGATTAAGGACGGCGTGATGGGCTTCTTGCAAGATTTCCTCGTCTATATCAGTGTGTACTTTCCTTCCCGTGCACCCCATACCCGTTGTTCTGCCTTCGTGTAGGTGGATGGGCAGCCCAATAGCATTTCCATCTCGGATATATCTCGTGCAACAGTTAACAGCCTCCTCCGTTGTGTATGCCTCGATCATGGAGCCCTCCGGGTAAGCACGATTATGAACGTATCTGCTAAGGGTGGACATGAACCGCTCATACGTCCACATCTGGTGCAAGTAGACAGGACCAAGTTCTTCTATCTGATCCACCATGTGCATCATTAGGTGTGGCATAATATCAAAGAAAGAAGGTGGGAAACACATCTCAAGCTGGCAAAGAGTCTCCGCGATAAACTCTCTTAAGGCAAGCAGGTCAGCTTCATCGATGACCTTCTATGTGATGCGGTTAAAGAAATAGGACATGCGTGTGATGACCATCTTCACGTACTCTGGACCGATAACCTTTATCACAATAGGAAGGAACACAGTCAGCATTATGTGGCAGTCATGGGAGTTGAAGTTGGTCATTGTCAGGTCTTTCATCGAGACCAGACTCTTGATGTTGGAAGAGAAACCGGTCGGGACCTTTACATCCCTAAGCCACTTGCAGAAAGCCCTCCTCTCATCCCGTGTGAGGTTGTAGCTCGCGCCTGGAAGGTCAACTTTATTTCCACTTTGTCCCGCCGGTGTTGGGTGGATTTCGTGCCTGATGTTCTGTTTCACAAGGTCCATACGTGACTTGAGACCATCTTTTGTCTTAGTCTTCATGTCCAGGAGGACCCCGATCATGCTCTCAAAGACATTTTTCTCCAGGTGCATACCGTCGATGGTATGCGGTGTATTGAGAAACTTCTAGTATGGCAGGAACATGAAGAAACATGACTTCTTCTTGAATGAAACCTTCACGGTAGGTGCTTCCTCGTCCTCGTCATCCCACTTTCTCTTCTTCCTTGGTTTATTCTGCCCATCTTTGTCCTCTTTCTTCTTCTTTCCAAACTCGAAGTTAATGTCCTTCACAATATCAAACACCTTTGGCCCGTAGCTCATCCTCTCCGGCTTAGTATATGGCTCGGTCTGGTTATCGAAGAACTGATTCATCAAAGAATGACGGTACATGTGCTTCTTGTGGAGGAATATTCTATGATTCATATACACCATCTTCTGGGATCCACTAAGATAAGTGGAGCAGGTACCATCAATGCATACTATGCAACCAGTCTTCCCTTTAATCTGTCCTGATAGTGAAAAATGACCAGGGTAGTCGGGGATGGTGACACAGATGATGGCTTTTAGAGTGAACTCCTTCTTTAGGGATGCATCCATCATCCGGACCCCTTCCACCCATAGTTTCTGCATATCCTCCATCAACGGCTCTAGGAACACGTCTATATAGTTGCCGGGCTGCCTCGGTCCTGAGATAAGCATTGACAGTAGGAGATACTTGCGCTTCTGACATAGGTGCGAAGGTAGGTTATATATGGTGAGGGTGACTGGTCAGGTGTTGTGCGTCCTGCTGAGGTCACCGAACGGATTCATCCCATCCGTACTCAGCCCGAACCTCACATTCCTCGGCTCGTCCCCAAACTCCTTCGCGAACATGGCATCGAACCGCTTCCACTGCTTACCATCGGAGGGGTGTCGCAGCTTGCCATCGCCCTTGATACGCTCAGGTGATGCATGCCAGGACATGAGCTGGGCATCCTCTGGGTTCCCAAATAACGCACATAGTCGGTCGATGAAAGGAAGGTACCGCACTGACAGGGCAGGACTTTTCCTCTGTGTGTAACCCTCTTCTTCTTCGTCCTCAATAGGCAGCAAATGCTTCTTGCCTGTCTTCTTCTTCTTTGCCGATCTTGACGGTTTTTTCTCATCGTCCGCACGACAACCGACATTCTTCTTGTAGCGGCTCGCGCCGCAGTTCGGACAACTCTGTGCATTCTCATACTCACCCCGAAACAGAATACATTGGTTAGGACATGCATGAAACTTTTGAAGCTTCATCGCTACTAGCCTGATCAACTTCTTTGCTCGATATGTATTGATGGGAACCTTGTTACCCTCTGGTAGAGTTTCACCAATGATGCGTAAAATGTCATTGAAGCCTGTGTCGGTTATCCCATGGCGAGCCCTACACATCATCATCTGGAGGACGAAATGCAACGTCGTGCAATGCTTTGGACATTCACCGCCGTCCGGGTAGAGGAGATCAATTGTTGCCTGTTTCATCTCCCTGAAATTCTCTAGCCACTTTGGATTACCAAACAGAACATCATCATGGTCCCGACGGTTAGCAATCTCCTCAAGAAGCTCTGCATCCTCGGGCCGTAGCGTATCAATCATCGGGTCACCATTGTTGTCGTCCCCGGCGCCAGCAGCTTCGTCTTGGAGCAGATCGACAATAGTGATGTAGTCGCGACTCTCATCATCAATGCTCGGTGTCGCGGTGGGTTGCTGGTGTCCTCCGTCGCCAGACGCAACTGTGGATGTCGTTGACGAGGTTCCCCCATGCTCATTGGCGACACTCGGCTCTTTCTCGCCGTGAAACTTTCACACAATGTACTTTGGATCCTTAATGAAACCATATCATACAAGGTGTGATTGCACCACTCCATCTTTCTGGGCAAACTGATTCTTGCAGTCATTGCATGGACAAACCATGAGCTCCCGATCCCGACTGAGGCGATGCTTCTGCGCAACGGTCATGAACTTCTTCCTCACATTTTCTAGGAATCTCAGATCCATCCTCGATGTCTTGTACATCCACTCATCCCTGTGCTCCATAACCTTTCAAATGCACAAAAACTCAAATTAGCTTAGCATGCATGTGTGTAGCTCTATAGATCTACTATTCTCTCTCCCTCTCTAGATCTTGTTGAAAAGGCACAAAAATCATCCAAAAGAGAGAAAATCGAGTGTTAGAGTAAAGTCAACATCTTGCGGTGCCACCCTTCACCAAATCCAAGGGGAAAATCTCCCCAACATGTGTGTAGCTCTAGATCTCCTATTCTCTCTCCTCTCTATTGGATCTAGATCTAGATTAGGGAAAAGCACCCAAATCATGAAAAAAAGAGAAAACCGAGTGTTGGAGAGTAAAAGTCAACCTTTTGCGGTGCCAAACCTGACCAAATCCAAGGGCAAAACCTCCCCCCTCAAAAAATGGTCAATTTGATGGTTTTGAGCTCAAAACCATCAAAAATGGAGAAGGATCTGCGGGGAAGAAGAGAGGGGGCTACTGTATTTATACTACAGGCTTATTCGTGGCGGTTTTCTTAACAATAACCGTCACGGTTAATGATCTATTAACTGTGGCGGTTACGTAACAACAACCGCCATGGTTAATGCATTAACCGTGGAGGTTGTGCAACAGTAACCGCCATGGTTAATGGTATTAACCGTGGCGGTTATGTAAGATCAACCGCCACAGTTAATCAATTAACCGTGGCAGTTGTATAGAAGTAACCGCCACGGTTAATAGGTCATTAACCGTGGCAGTTATATTAACAATCGCCACGGTTAATGCATTAACCGTGGCGGTTGGGACCCCCAGCCGGTGGTCTTTCTGGCCACCTATTAACCGTGGCGGTTTAGGTGTTTAACCGCCACGGTTAATAAAAGCCAAGTGCTATGCAAAATCATTTATGTAGTAGTGGATTTCCTGGGAATGAGCGGCGGCGGCCAGGGAAAAAATGAGGGGAGAGAAAGAAGTTAGGGTTAGATGAGGGAGATATGATTATATACTCATATCCAACGGACGAGATTCAGCAGTGCTCATCTAACGGTAGCAAATAAACGGGTCGTATTGTGCCAGCCCAGACATGGCACTACGACCGGGCCATCCCTAGCACGGGCACGAGTGAGCCAGATCGGGCCGTGCTTGGGCCGTGCTTTCTAGTGCCGTGCCTGGGCCAGCCCATCGGGTTAGTGCCAAATGGACAAATATAGGCGGACCTACCCTTTCTCCGGACGCTTCGTTCCGGGAGGAGGCGATGGCATTGGTCCGTACATTGACTACACCGGAGAGGGAGTGGCGGAATTCATCGCAACGTCCGTCGACTGTTCCTTGAAGCAAGTAGCCAAGCTGTTTGGAAGACGATCATCATCATCTGGTGGCACCAGCACTAGCACCCGCACGAGCTCTCTACTAGACGAGCTCATTGTGTACTACCCGGCTAGTGGCTATGGCGCCATTGATCCTTTGCTCTCTGTCTAGCTTACCGAGTTCACCTGTGACGGCTTCATCCTCGGTGTTACCTGGAGCCACGCTGTCGCCGACAGGGTTGGGATCGCCCAGTTCCTCGGAGCCATCGGCGAGCTCACTCGTGGGCTGCTGTCGCCGTCTGTTCTTCCCGTCAGGTGGGACGAAGCGGTCTCGAGCCTTTTGTTAGAATAAACCACGTCGTCTCGTCATGTCCGTGTATGACGGCGTGCGTGTCCGTGTTAGAGTCGTTGATGGCGCGCGGGTACGTGCTCGCGTTGGAGTCCATAGGCAAGGTACGTGTGTCGTATTTGTCTAGGATTGATACGTATGTGCGCAGCGTCAAGTTCTAAGTTTGTTAAGATCTCAAGTCGAGTCCGGCTTGTGCGTGGAGTCTAGGGACGTGATGAGAGCTCATGGGCGCAGCACCGCCTGGTGTATAAAACCATCCTGTAGACAACAGGGAGTCCGTGTCTTGAGTTGTATCTTCATTGTGCAATCAAAGTCAACATACAGGTCGTTCGGCGGCTGGGGCGTTCGTCGCCGGAAAATCTCTGTGTACTGTTCATCTTCCTCCTCTAGCTTGTGTTCGTGAGTGTGAGCTGAGAGCGTTCGTCGCTGCGTGGTTCCATCAATTGGTATCAGAGCTAGGGTGATGGCCGGTGGTGATAAGAAGGGTGAAGCCACCTCACCGCGTACAGCCGTGGTGGAGCGTGATTTTGGTGGCGTCGAGATCTCGAAGCTGACGAAGACAAACTACCTCGAGTGGGCACTTGAGGTGCAGTGCAACCTGGAGGGCATGGAGCTCTGGGATGCTATGGTGGGCGGCAACGCTAAGCGCTGCAAGGATCGACGGGCACTGGCTGTCATCCTACACGGTGTGCCGCCGGAGATGAAGTCTGGACTCGTCGCAAAGAAGACGGTCAAGGAAGCTTGGGCGGCGGTCAAGTCGCTGCGTGTGGGAGACACGCGTGTGCAGGAGGCCAAGGCGCAGCACCTCCTCAAGCAGTTCGAGAACGCAGCGTTCAAGGATGGCGAGGCGATCGACGACTTCGCCGTGAGGATCGGCTCCATCGCCGCGGAGCTGCGTGAGTTGGGGGAGGACATGGAGGACAAGCGCGTCGTCAAGAAGATGTTGCGGGTTGTGCCATCGAGGTTCAACCAAATTGCATGCTCGATCGAGATGTTCGCCGACTTTAAGAAGATGTCGCTGGAGGAGCTTGTCGGCAGGCTGCGCATGACCGAGGAGCGTTGCGGCGGCATCGAGCTTGGTGGAGAGCCCACAGGGCAGCTGCTGCTCACGGAGCAGCAGTGGGAGGCGCGTCGTCGTTAGCGGCGCAACAAGGATCGCGCACGTTCGGAGCGATGCGCAGAATAGCGGTGGCGGCGGCCGGGACGACGATGACGAGCAGCGTCACATCGGGCGCGAGTCAGGGCCGACGCAGCTCTGGCAAGGGCAAGTGATACAACTGTGGCATCCGTGGCCACTTCTCGATGGACTGCCCCAAGCCATGGAAGGAGAACGCGTTATTCGCCAACGCTGATGAAGAGCCGGCGCTTCTGTAGGTCGGATAGCCGGTAAGGTCGCGGTTTAGGGGAGATTGTTAGAATAAACCACGTCGTCTTGTCATGTCCATGCATGACGGCGTGTGTGTCCGTGTTAGAGTCGTTGATGGCGCGCGGGTACGTGCTCGCGTTGGAGTCTATCGGTAAGGTGTGTGTGTCGTTTGTGTCTAGGATTGATGTGTATGTGCGCAGCGTCAAGTTCTAAGTTTGTTAAGATCTCAAGTCGAGTCCGGCTCGTGCGTGGAGTCTGGGGACGTGACGAGAGCTCGTGGGCGCAGCACCGCCTAGTGTATAAAACCATCCCGTAGACAGCAGAGAATCTATGACTTGAGTTGTATCTTCATTGTGCAATCAAAGACAACATACAAGCTGTTCGGCGACCAGGACGTTCATTGCCGGAAAATCTCTGTGTACTGTTCATCTTCCATCTCTAGCTTGTGTTCGTGAGCATGAGCTGAGAGCGTTCGTCGCTGCTTGGTTCCAACACCTTTCTCCGTCGCCGGATCTGGTGAAGGATGTGACCATGACGAGCCTGGCCACGCACGGCAACAACTACTGAAAGATGCTTGAGGACTGCCCCCTGCCCCCTCGTCGTCCTTGACGTCACCATCCCCTCGAGCTTCATCAGCCGCTTCAAGTTCGAAGCCGAGTTTTGTGGCCAGCCATGCTGCACTACCTTCGAGGCCGCCACCGTTCTGTGGCAATGCCGTACCTGGGCGATGTCGTCGAGTAGTAGTCCAGACACCCTCTCTGTTCTTGGATTCGCGGTGAACGTGCGCAAGCACGTCGGCGCCAAGGACGGCTACTACGGCAACTGCGTGGTTGATCAGATTGTCACGGCGACGACGACGAGCGGCGCCGTGGCAGGCGCGGATACCCTAGACCTAGTCAACATGATCAGACAGGCCAAGGATCAGGTGCCTAACCTGCTAGACGACAAGGGGAACGAAAGCAGCAGCAAGAACCGGCTGCAAGGGTTGGATGGGCGGTACAACATGTTCATGCTGTCGTCCTGGAGAAATATTGGCTTCGAGGAGGCTAATTTTGGGAGCGGACCGCCAGCTAGGGTTATGGGGCACCAACCAGGGATACCACCTTTCCCAATTTGCCTCATGTGTCCCAACAGAGGGGAAGATGGTGTCAGTGTGGTATCGTTCTGCGTCAAGGAGGAGCATGCCGACGCATTCCTGCAAGAAATAGCAAAGTTTACTACTACTGGTAGTAGTTAGCATCATGTCTGGTTGTTGAATAGTATTCTTCTTCAACGCCTCGGCCTTGGAGTGTGATATGCCCCCCAACCATTGTTCGGTTGATCGTTTTTGCGATTGATAAGCTAGCCAATATTGTTTTTGGCTGTTTTATTGTGAAATAAAAATATTGTACCATAATTGATAAGCCAAGCGAACATACTTTATACCTCGAAAGTTCATTACTCGGAAGATGGGTGTGTTAAAAATGGAATGATCCCCTTTCTCGTATTTGAATTTATATGTTGTCCACAGTCTCCAGCTCTGCGTAGTAGCAGCTCGGCTGATCTTTATTCTGCAGTTTCATTTTCAGTTCAGCAACTTGGGTCGTCTGAATTTTGTGTCCCTTGTCCATCATCAGAGAACAACTGCTGGATCGTGGTCCGGTTCAGATCAGAAAGAAGTCATAGATTCAGGGGAGTCTGGTAGTGAGGCACGGCAAGAGCAGCATGCATGGGATCTGATTTGTTTGAGAGGGAAGCTAATGTAAAAGAGAAAAGTAGCTCATCAGAGCCTGGTGTGCAAAACTATTCAGAGAATCCAGTCGCCGTACTTGTTGGTAACAATCAACAATTTGAATATGCTGTTGCATCTCCTAATTTGGACAGTAAAATCAACACTGAAGGAATTGATAAGCTACAGACTGCTGCTGTTGCTACTAAATTCAGGGCGAACAGAGAAGTAACAACACCTTTTGTTTATGGCAGCAACCCAAGGATCCTAGTGTGGATCGGTAGGTCAGCGCAACACTTATTTTTCATTTTTGGTTATCTTTTCTATGCACATCCTTTACAAAAAAGATAAATACTAAATTCTAACTAGAGGTCCTTAATGAAGTTTCCAAATTAATCCTCACGAGACAACATAGGAAAACAAAAGATAGATCCTAAAAATTCTTAGAAAATTCTAAAATATTTGACCATCAATTTGGTATAACCTAATCATCAGAGTGATGATAATAATAACTATTAATCTATTCAATTTCCTAAATAATTACCCACATGTGGTACAGTGTAGAACAACGTAAACTAACCCACGCTTTATATTTAAACCACTCACATGTGCCATTAAGAAACACAATCTAAAGTAGACATAACTTTGCATGTAATTACCCTCATAATCCTATTACGATAAATAATTAATGTAACCTAATTGTTGTCTCATTATTATAAAAATAAATATCATCTCAAATTTAGATCTAAAAATTGTCAAGAAAATCATTTAAATAAGCATGGAGCATGTATATGTTTCTATATTACCCACTTCTATCATTATTAGTATATATTAAGATTTGATTAAAGTAAGCATACACGTCGTGCCAGCTGGCATGAGCGATAAATTTATATCTTATGTTTCATCACAACAAGAATATTTCATTAAGTCCGTTACTATAAGGTCTAAGTATTAAAACTCTATTGAGATTAGCACTACTAGGTACCCCCATTTCAAGCTCACTTCAAGCTCTATCAGTTATCTAAAGTAACTTGGTGCATATGATTCAAAGGATTGCTTATACAATTGTAGTATATATTTAAGAACGTACCCCATAACCTAAAATCCATAATTTAAAACAGTGTAAAAAGGAGAGTTAATCAAACATTTAATAAGCACAAGAGTTTTAACTTGAGGACAAAAATAGTATTAGTCAATATAAAAAAATGAAAAAAATTGATCAACAACTTCATTATTAGATATGTGATGTAACCAGGACTACCATAGTTAACCGCAAGGTTTCAAACTATGAAGTTATCTATTGTGTAAAAGAGAAAAAACATACAATTTAGTATAAAAAGTTCTTTATTAGTAAGATATTTTAAGTAGTATATCTCTTATAAATCTAACCTGTGCGAGAGCACGGGTTGATGGACTAGTTATACTAATACTCAGCTATAGGTAACCACTTATGCCACTTCTTGGGACAAGAATGAACAGCAATCTGAGAATTGTTTCTAGACAATGATTAAGTCTCTCAGCTTGTCCATGGGTTTGTGGATGATAGGAGGAACTCATGAGCAGCTAAGTATCAGAAAGTCTAAACAGCTCTTTCCACAAAGCACTAGTAAACACCTTGTCTCTGTCCGAAACTATTACAGTAGGCAGGCCATGCAATCTGTAAAGTTGCTCCATAAAAGCTTGGGCTAGATGCAAGGTATGAATAGGTGTGATAGTGGAATAAAATTTGCACATCTTATGAATTTGTCAATGACTACAAGAATGGTATCAAATCTGTTGGAACTTGGTAAAGCCTCGATAAAATCCATGCATACTGTGTGCCAAGCCTGATCAACCACTCTGAAGAGGTTGTAGCAAGCCAGGGGGCTTGATGTGCTCCACCTTTGCTTGCTGGCAAATATCACAAGAGTCTGCAAAAACTTTAATATGGTTTTTCATCTCTGGCCAAACAAATAGACCTTTAACCCTGTGGAGTGCCCAAGAATCCAGAATGACCTCCCACTCTTGTGAATAGCCCGTAGAACATGCTGTTCTGCTAACATATTAGAGCCCAACCACACTCTCTACCATTGTGTCTTATCAGACCATCTTGCAAAGTAAAGGGCCCAGAAAAACCTTCTCTAGCCTTAATCTTACTAATGAGCTCTTGGGCGTCTAGAGATCATCTTCATATCCAGTAATCACTCTCTGCAGCCACATCGAGTCTAAACCAGCACTGGCACAAACTGAATCAGGAAGAGGGCGCCTAGGCAAGGCATCAGATGCCTAGTTAGTGTTGCTCTGCCTACATGTAATTTTGCATTGCAAATCCATAAAATTCAACACACTAGTACATGATTCTTTTTAGGAGACACTTCTTTTTCTTCATTGGAGGCAGGAACATCTTCCGCCCGCCTCCATTAATCCCTGACAGGCTGCCTCCAGAGAATTGCTGTGTACGTACCAGCATAAGCATCCAGTTCGGCCCGGATATGCATGGCTAAAATCTTGTTCTAAAGGCAAAGTCCAATGCTCTCTCATGTCCTGCGTAAGAGCCAAAGCATGGGGACAGACCAGACCAGCAAGGCATGGCAAAGTTCAATGCTCTCTCATTTGCTGAGTGTTTGGCTATGCGGTCATCTACACTGTAAAGCGATTAACAGGTTAGATCTTGACTTGTGCATGTTATTCACAACGTGCGTACTATTCTGTAATTGTAGAGTGCTTGTAACGTATTGATGTACTCAGGTTTTATATAATATAATTTTTCTTTTGTCATAAAAAAACATCTTGAGCTTGCTGTGTCATGAGCAGGCGTGCGCGTGACTCTAAGAGAAGGCGTGCCCGTGACGTACGCCGTGCCGCTGAGATCGCGCAGGCAGCAACCCGGGAGCGCGCGGCAGCAACACAGGACTCTACGGCAAAGGATTAGATGGAAAGTTAGAGTTGGTTTCCTTCAAGCTAGGAGAGTTGGTTTCCTTTTATTAGACAATAAATAGTTTATTTCCTTTTATTAAATAGCCACGGGCTATATATTGTAACGAAGACACTATGATCGGATCAAGCAATAATATTATCAATCTAATCTCCCTCAACTCTCTCTAAGCCTACGGCCAGGGTCTAACCCCGCCGGAGAAAACGACGGACCGAGACTACAAACTCCGTAGTCGAGGGCCAGCTACCCTAGGATCCAACGCCCTTGACAACCTAGTATCACTATCCAGGCGATCCTCAGCATCCCGATCCTCCTCACCGACGCCCGCCGCCGCAGTTTCCCCACCACCGTCCGCACCTTCCCCGTCATCAACCTCTTCCTCCGCTGCCTCGTGCGCCGACACAACCATGGGTGACGATGACGACTTGAAGACCACCGTGGCGAACCTCGCCAAGGTGATGACAACCCTGCAAGCCTCTGTGGACGCGAACGCTAAGGCGATCGCCGCCCTCATCCTCGGTCGGCAAGGACAGTACCAGCGAGCACCATCAAGACCGTCCGCCCAAACACTGGCGGCCGGACTTCCCGCGGTATGATGAAAAGACGGATCCGCTCGCGTTCATCAACCGTTGCGACTCGTTCTTCCGCCAGCAGTGGACCATGCCGGAGGAGCGGGTCTGGATGGCCTCGTACAACCTACAGGATGGCGCCCAGCTCTGGTACATGCAGGTGCAGGAGGACGAGGGCACGCTTCAAGGAACTCCTCAAACTCCGTTACGGGCCTCCCCTCCGATCAGCTCCCCTCTTCAAGCTCGCGTCTTGCCGCCGCACCGACACAGTGGAGACGTACCAAGATCAGTTCCAGGCCCTCCTCCCTCGCGCAGGCCACCTCGACGAGGCGCAACGGGTCCAGCTGTTCACCGGGGACCTGGGCCATCCGCTCAACTTGGACGTACGCGCCCACAGGCCCGAGTCCCTGGCCGCCGCTATGAGCCTGGCGCGCCTCCTTGAGCTGCAGGAGCCGGCCCCCACGGCGGTCGCCAAACCCGCTACCAGGGGTCTGCTGCCCGCCCCCGCACAGCGGTTGCCGTTGCCCGCGCCGCCCGCCGACACCAGGGGCGCCGCTACCACGGGCGCGACAGAAGGGCTGCCCACGAAGCTCCTATCACCCCAGGAGATGGACGAACGCCGCAAGCTCGGCCTGTGTTTCAATGCAATGAGCCGTACACGCGGGGCCACAACCGCACATGCAAGCGGATCTTCTTCATCGACGGCGTTGAGATCAACGACACCGACACAGCCAACGCGGGGGACGTCGACACCCCGGTGTTCTCCCTGCACGCCGTCGGAGGCGTCGCCATCGCCAACACCATCCAACTACAGGTGACCCTGGGGGCGGGACAGTTAGTTCCCCTCATCGAATTTGGCTCATCCCACGACTTCATCAGCGATGGGGCGGTAAGCGCAGGGCTGCCCATCAAGCCGCGGCCCCGCCTTATGGCAACGGTGGCCAACGGGGAGCGCGTTGCCTGCCCCAGTGTCCTCCGCTAGGCCCCGGTCTACATCGGTGACGTGCGGTTGAACCTTGACCTCTTTGTGATTCTGCCGGCCGGGTACGACGTCGTCCTCTCCTCGGGACCAACTGGATGGCCACCCTCGGGCCGATCGTCTGGGACTTCGCCGCCCGGACTATGGCGTTCCAGTAGGCGGAGCGCGCCATCTGCTGGCAGGGTGTTCCGCCACCGTCGATGCTGGCACTCCACGCGACATCGATCATGCCTCCCCTCCTCGATGTGCTGCTGGACTCCTTCGCCGATCTATTCGCTGAGCCCACAGGCCTGCCGCCGGCCCGGGGACATGACCACCAGATCACCCTCAAGGCGAGCTCCGAGCCAGTCGCGGGTCAGCCATACCGGTACCCAGCAGCCCACAAGGACGAACTGGAACAGTAGTGCGCCCCCATGATCAAGCAGGGCATCATCCGCCGCAGCGACTCCGCGTTCTCGTTCCCGGTCCTCCTCGTCAAGAAGCCGGATAGGACGTGGCTCTTCTGCATCAACTACCGTGCGCTGAATGCCCTTACGGTGAAGGATGCGTTCCCGATCCCGGTCATCAACGAGCTGCTTGATGAGCTTCACGGCGCCCACTTCTTCTCCAAGCTCCACTTGTGCTCAAGCTACCACCAAGTGCGCATGAGACCGGAAGACACTCCCAAGACGGCGTTCCGCACCCACGACGGCCTCTATGAGTTCCTAGTCATGTCGTTTGGGCTGTGCAACGCCCCAGCGACGTTCTAGGCGCTCATGTATGATGTACTCTCCTCGTTTCTTCACCGGTTTGTACTCGTTTTCTTTGATGATATTTTGATCTACAGCAAGACCTGGGCCGACCATCTCCGGCATCTATGCGCCGTTCTCTCCGAGCTCCAGCAGCACCAGCTCTTCATCAAGCGCGCCAAGTGCGCATTTGGCGTAACCACCATCGTGTACCTCGGCCACGTCATCTCCGCCGCAGGGGTAGCCATGGATCCGGCCAAGGTGCAAGCCATCCATGAGTGGCCGGTACCCCGCTCGGCGTGCGCGGTGTACGGCTTCCTCTGCTTGGCGGGAAACTACCGCAAGTTCGTCCACAACTACGGCACCATGGCGGCCCCGCTGGCGGCGATGCTCAAGAAGGAGGGCTTGTCCTGTAAGGGGGAGGCAGCGGCGGCCTTTGAGGCACTCAAGACAGTGGTCACATCCGCACCGATCCTCGCCAAGCTGGACTTCGCCAAGCCATTCATCATTGAGTGTGATGCTTCCTCCCACGGGTTCGGCGCCGTGCTCATCTAGGAGGGCCACCCGATCATGTTCTTCAGTCAGCCTGTGGCGCCTCGCCATCGCGCTTTGGTGGCATACGAGAGTGAGCTCATTGGACTCGTCCATGCCGTCCGGCATTGGAGGCCCTACCTGTGGGGTCGTCAAGACCGACCAATACAGCCTCAAATACCTCCTCGACCAGCGCCTCGCCACCATACCTCAGCATCACTGGGTGGGCAACCTACTTGGCTTCGACTTCAGCGTCGAGTACAAGTCGGGCTCCTCCAACACCGTGGCAAACGCTCTGTCGCGCCGGGACACCGATGAGGGGGGGCTCCTGGCGGTCTCCGTGCCCCGCTTCGACTTCGTTGACCGCCCTCACCAAGCACAGGGCACTGAGCCGGCCCTGGTAGCCATCCAGGACGAGGTTCGAGCTGGCACGCGCGACATGCCTTGGGGGGTCGCCGATGACATGATCGTCTACAACGGGTGCCTCTGCATCCCGCCGCACTCTCCCTTGGTGCAGGAGATCATAGCATTGATACATGAGGATGGGCACAAGGGCGTTCAGCGCACTCCACCGTCTCCGCCGCGACTTCCATGTCCCCAACATGTGACAGTTGGTTCAGGACTTCGTCCGCGTCTGCGCCACCTGCCAGCGGTACAAGTCCGAACATCTACATCCGGCAGGCTTGCTCATGCCGCTCTTGATCCCGGCCACGGTGTGGGCCGACATTGGCCTGGACTTCGTTGAGGCGTTGCCGCGGGTGAACGGGAAGTCGGTCATCCTCTCCGTCATCGACCATTTTAGCAAGTACTGCCACTTCATCCCGCTGGCACACCCGTACATCGTGGAGTCCATGGCCTAGGCATTCTTCACCGACATCATGCGCCTTCACGGCATGCCCCAGTCCATGGTCTCGCACCGCGACCCGGTGTTCACTTCAGCGTTTTGGCGGGAGTTGATGCGGCTCTTGGGCGCGAAAGTGCACATGTCTTCGGCGTTCCACCCCTAGTCTAACGGCCAGACGGAGGCTGCCAACAAGGTCATCGTAATGTATCTTCGCTGTTTTACAGGTGACCGGCCTCGACAGTGGGGTCGATGACTGCCTTGGGCAGAATATGTCTACAATATGCCGTTCCAGACCTCTCTCCAGGAGACACCGTTCTGCATGGTGTATGGACGTGATCCGCCAACTATTCGCTCTTATGAGCCGGGCGACACACGCATTGCAGCGGTGGCGTGGGACATGGAGACGCGGGAGGCGTTCCTGGCGGACGTCCGCTACTGATTGGAGCAAGCTCAGGCGTCGCAGAAGCGCCACTACGACCGGCACCACCGCCAGGTGTCCTACCAAGTTGGGGACTTGGCGCTACTTCGCCTCCGCCAGCGCGTTGCGGCCTCCCTACCATGCACAACGGTGGGCAAGCTCAAGCCGCGTTTCGTCAGGCCATACCGCGTCACCGAGATCATCAACGTCGTCGTTGTGCGCCTGCATTGCCAGCTGACGCTCGTCTTCATGATGTGTTCCATGTCGGCGTCCTCAAGAAGTTCATCGGCACCCCCCCCCCCCCAGCTGACCTACCTCCTCTTCCACCGATGCACAATGGCACGGTTGCCCCAGAGCCTCTTCGCGTGACTCAAGCTCGGCTCGCCAAGGGCATTCGGCAGGTGCTGGTGCATAGGCGGGACTAGCCTGCTGTGTCAGCCTCTTGGGACGACCTTGATGATTTCTGTGCCAAGTTTCCAGACTTCCTGCTCGAGGACGAGCTGGGCTTCGAGGGGGGAGAGATGTCATGTGGGGCCACGCATACTCTAGGAGAAGGCGTGCCGGTGACGTACGCTGTGCCACTGAGAGCACGCAGGCAGCAACCCTGGAGCTCGCAGCAGCAACACAGGACTCTACGGCAAAGGATTAGATGGAAAGTTAGAGTTGGTTTCCTTTAAGCTAGGAGAGTTGGTTTCCTTTTATTAGACAATAGTTTATTTCCTTTTATTAAATAGCCACGGGCTATATATTGTAACGAGGACTATGATCGGATCAAGCAATAATATTATCAATCTAATCTCTCTCAACTCTCTCTAAGCCTGCGGCCAGGGTCTAACCCCGCTGGAGAAGACGACGGACCGAGACTACGAGCTCCGTAGTGGAGGGCCAGCTGCCCTAGTATCCGACGCACTTGACATGCTGTCCAAAACATCTGACAGATGCCCTGCTGCTCAAGATGCCGATATTTCTTATTTATACTCGAGTTGGCTAGCCGTTGTTAATAATCTTCATACCAAAAGAGATAAGCTACAAACAAATAATTATGATGATAACCGTAGCGTACAAGCTTCATAGCTTTTAAATTAAAGCAACACATGCTGCTGCGTGGGTTGGTGGAATGCATGGCATGAAATCAAATCAAATCAAATCAGCTCAAATCAAATCAAATATAGAAACTGCGCTGCCCGGGTCCCCACGGCTCCGCCCCTGTTCTATATATTTACACCAAAGCAGTCAGATATGCATTGAACAGTATGAGTACCGTAGTAGTGAGCAAGTCGTCCTCGGTTGTCGTCAGGCGGCCATTGGAGCCATCGACGATGAGCGACGGTACTAGCATAAAACTCTCACCTATAGATAGGGGTAATTTTCCATTTACAATGTTGCTCCTTTACGAGCACCCCATCAACAACGCTGCCAACGCCATACAGACGGCACTCTCTCATGCACTCGTCCACTACTACCCTTTCTCCGGACGCTTCGTTCCGGGAGGCGATGGCATTGGCCCCTACATCGACTGCACCGGAGAGGGCACGGCGGAATTCATCGCCGCGTCCGCGGACTGTTCCTTGAAGCAAGCAGCCAAGCTGTTTGGAATTGGAAGACGACCATCATCATCATTATCTGGTGGTGACGGCGGCACCGGCACCGGCACGAGCTCTCTGCTAGACGAGCTCATCGTGTGCTACCCGGCCGGCGGCTATGGCGCCACTGCTCCTTTGCTCTCTGTCCAGCTTACCGAGTTCACCTGCGGCGGCTTTATCCTCGGTGTTACCTGGAGCCACGCCGTTACTGACGGCATTGGGATTGCCCAGTTCCTCGGTGACATGGGCGAGCTTGCCCGTGGGCTGCCGTCGCCATCCGTTTCTCCCGTCAGGCGGGACGAAGCGGTCTCGAGCCTTCCTTCACCGCCAAGAGTGGCGGGGGATGTGATCATGCGGTTGGAGCACTGCCCCCTCGTCGTTCTTGATGTCACCATCCCTTCGAGCTTCATCGGCCGCATCAAATCCAAAGCTGACGATGAGTTCTATGGCCGGCAACCACGCTGCACCACCTTTGAGGTTGCCGCCACCGTTCTATGGCAGTGCCGTACCCGGGTGACCATATCCAAGTCCAGCCCAGACACCCTCTCTGTTCTTTCATTCGCGGTTAACGTGCGCAAGCACGTCGGCGCCAAGGACGGCTACTACGGCAACTGTTTGGTTAATCAGCGTGTCGTGGCAACGAGCGGCGTAGTGGCAGGCGCAGACATCATGGACCTCGTCAAGATGATCAGGCAGGCCAAGCGTGAGGTTCCTGACCTGCTCGACGAGAAGAGGAACCAAAGCAGCAGTAAGAACCGGCTGCAAGGGTTGGATGGACGGTACAACATGTTCGTGTTGTCATCCTGGAGAAACATTGGCTTCGAGGAGGCTGATTTTGGGAGCGGGCCGCCAGCTAGGGTTATGTGGCACAAATCAGGGCTACCGCCTTTCCCAATTTGCATCATGTGTCCTAACAAAGGCGAAGATGGTGTCAGTGTGGTATCGTTCTGTGTCAAGGAGGAGCATGCCGACACATTCCTGCAAGAAATTGCAAAGTTTACTACGGGTAGTAGTTAGCAGCATGTGTGGTTGTTAAATAGTATTCCTTTTCAACAGTGGCGGATCCAGAACAAGATTGAAGGGGGCTGACCTGTTCTTCTTCCTCTAATCTCTCTATTTTTTTTGTTTTCTTCTCCCTCAACCTCTTAAAACAAGATTGAAGGGGGCTAATCTTTTCTTCTTCCCCTAATATCTCTATTTTTCTTCCTTTCTCCTCTCCCCCCCCAATCCCTCTATATTTTCATTGACACACTAGCTATAGGGGGCTGGAGCCCACCCAGCCCCCCTTTAGATCCGCCCCTGTTCTTCAACGCCTCAGCCTTTGACTGTGATATATTCCCCAACCATCTATACACCAAGATTCATTACTCGGAATTCAGATAGGTCATATGAGATAGATGGGTGTGTTCAAAATGGAATGATACCCTTTCTCACTGTTAGGACATGGGTCCCAACAGGGAGTAAGCGATAGTGAGAGGAGCAAGCTCGCTGCTGCTGCTTGACACCTGGGGGTCGAAGGTTCCGCACTAGGGCGGAGGCCTTCGACTAGAAAAGGCCCTCGCTATTGCTTGGCACTAAGGGGTCGAAGGCTCAGTTCGGGGGCGGAGGCCTTCGACTACCGAGGCACGGAGATAGAAATGGAGTCCACACCATTATCGAGCTAGTATACTAAGGGTTTCGAATCACATGCCATCCTCCTCCTTTGGGTGGCTTGCTAATTGTTGACACCGTTTTTCAGCACGTGTCAAATGAACTAAGGCTTGACTGGTCAGCGGCTGTTCTCCATCGGCATCGGGAAATCGTGAACCAGTATTTGCCAATGAGAGTGCTGCGGGAAGACTAAGTGTATTGTCGATGGAAGCTGGAGGTTTTGGATGTTGCCGATGCCGATTGCTGATGAGCTTAATTGATGAAGTCAGATAGCCTGAGCTGTGAAGATGTTGTTGCCGATTGCCGGTGAGGAGACGTTGCCGATTGCCGATGAGAAGCTGATGCCGAGTGTCGATGGAGAATGGTTGCCGATTGCCGATAGGTTGGTGAAGACAGTTATCGGTACAAGGTTGCCAATCGGAGGTGTTACCGATGCCAATGGGCATGAGGTGCCGATAGGGTGACTTAGTGCTTGATGTCAGTAGAAGGCTGCCGGTGGTCAAAGAAGGAAGTCGCGGATTGAAGGGATCTGCCGATGGAAAGTTTCCATCAAGGAGAGGTATAAGGAAACTAGTGATTTTGTACCAGCAGTTTGAGTCCGACTCTTGCATGAGTCGTTTGTTTTCCTTTAAAATAGGTGTGTTTGTTTAGGGAAATAATATTTTATTGTTTTAGATCCGACTCCTGCGCGAGTCAGTTTCCTTAAAATTAGGAGTTTGTTTTAGGAAGGATACGTGTTGTGTCTTTGCACAACTCTCCATGCAGGAGTATAAATATGTGCCCGAGGGCTACGAAAAGAAGAATCAATCCAATATCAAACAAACCAATTTTACTCTTATTCTACTTTTTATCGTAATTTACCCTTTTTGCATTAGTTATAGCTTATCAACGAGTTCTTCAAGCTTTGACGGGCTGCATCACATTGATCTCCGTCAAATCCTTGCAAGTTCCGCGTGGGAGTACCTCTGTGCCTTGGCATCCGGGCGCATCGTTGTTGCCTCGTTCAGCTCTGCTCTAGTTATCCTGATCAAGCCTCAATCCCAGCATCCGGGCGCATCGCCGTTGTCTGGATCGGATCTTGTTCTAGTTATCGTCCTTGTCGATTAACTGGTCAAATCGACTGGCACGCTTCCGGATATCGAATTTCGGGTATATGCCCGAGGTGTTCGCTGATCCTGACGCTTTTTGTGTCAACACCTCTTTTGGCACGTCCAGTGGGACACGATTATACAAATCTACACATCTATCATGGGTGATCACGCCGACGTTAACCAGAGGAACATCATTGAAGTCTCCGAGGTCGATCTGAAAGATGATCAGAAGCAGGCCATGGAGCGGGCTATGGAGGAATATAAGCAGTTATATCTGAAATCCTTTAGCCTCAGCAGGAGCAGCGAAGCAATCCAGAAGCAAGATACGTCGTTGCCATGGCAGTTCACGTATGACGCCAATCCTGGTAAGCTACAAGAGATGGTTAATGCCGCTATAAGTCAAGCATTAATTAGCCACTCCAACGTGCTGTCCAATACTGTCTACAATGCCGTTACGCAATCATTCAAAGAAGGGCATGCACCACGATATGTCGGTCCAACGTACCATCAACCTGGATTGGCATCTACAAGCCCATCGGCAACCCCAATGGCGTCTTCCACCCATGTGGAACCGTCTGCCGATGCGGCTACATCACCAAGACCGAACCCTGGCGGCGTCACCAAGCTCGACACAGATCCAGCGGCGTCGGCTATTTCAGGACCAGCCCCTGCTAACTGGTGGGGATACGGTATGCCTCCGAATCTATATGTTGGTTCTAATCTGGTGCAAGGAGACAGTTCAGCTTGGAGGAACTCTATGGCATCGGCAACGCAGTCACAGCCGATGGCCCCTATGATGCACAACTCTGCACCTTCTCCAACTATGCAAGTGCCATCAGAAGATCTTCAAGTAATCCCTAAGATACCTCTAATGCCACTATCGGCAAGCTCCGTGCCGATGCAACACAATATAACAACTGGCAGTCAACCTCTGGTGGCAAATCCTCAAGCTGGAGTGCTAGCTCCCCAAGATAATCTGGTGATTGACTGCTCCAGAATACAACAGCCACATGCTCCGGTCAGCTATCAGCCATCGGTAAGCCATGTGCCGATGATTTATAATCCTGGATGGGTCAACCAGCCACCAGCTCAACAGCCTGGCCTGTCGATGCCACATTATGGAGGCCCAACGTACACTCAGAACGGACCATCGGTACAGCAACCGATGAATACAATGAATCAACCTAATCTGCTAAGTGTGCAAAATTATCCATCGGTAAGTCAACCGATGCATAGTGTTCAGATGACTGGTGCTGCGCCCGTGACTACTCCACATCATCTTCAAGAGGCGCATCAGCCGGCTCCACCAGTCAACAGCCAGCCAATGACTCGGCAAGAGCAGGATGCATATTGGGTCAGTAAGATTGCCGAAGTTATGAAAGAACAATTCGGCATCAAACCCAAGGTCAATACATACTCTTATTGGACTCTGTATCCTCCTGCATATGACTTGATTCCTCTCCCAAATCGGTACAAAGTGCCTGACTTTATCAAGTTCTCCGGCCAAGATGACACGTCCACAATGGAGCACATCAACCGCTATCCAGTGCGGGGAAGCTGCCAGCAGGGAGGAGTTAAGGGTGAGATTGTTCTCTTCGTCATTGTCTGGATCGGCATTTACATGGTTCATATCACTGCCTCCAAACTCTGTAATCACGTGGGCCAATCTAGAGAGGCAATTTCATAAATACTTCTTCGCTGGCATACATGAGAAGAAGCTTACCGATTTGGTTAAAATGAGGCAACGCAACGATGAATCGGTAGAAAGCTTTGTTCAAAGGCTACAGGACGTGAAGAACAAGTGCTACAGTCTGGTGCTTGATGATCGACAACTGGCAGATTTGGCCTTTCAAGGATTACTGCCGCACATCAAGGACAAGTATGCGTCCCAAGAGTTTGAAAGCCTAAGTCACCTGGTGCAAAGGATTGCCAATCAAGATATAAAAACTTTTGAGCCCAGGAAGACTTGGAACAAGAAGGTGACCTTCATCGGGAAAGAAGACTCTGGGTCCGATGAAGAGCTGAGCGTCGATGCGGCCGAATGGGTGAAGGATAAGAAGCCTGTGTCTTGTCCATTCAGCCAAAAGGAGACTGAAAGGTTCACCTTCGACATCACCAAGGCCGATAGGATGTTTGACTTATTGCTGCAAGAAGGGCGAATCAAGTTGGCGCCCAACCAAGTAATTCCGTCGGCCGAGGAGCTCAAGAAGATTAGGTACTGCAAGTGGCATAATGCAACTTCGCACGGTACCAATGACTGCAAAGTATTCAGGCAGCAGTTGCAGTCAGAGATTGAATCTGGACGTATTAAGTTTGAAAATTCTAAAGTCCAGAAACCGATGAAGATAGATCAGCACCCGTTCCCAAACAATATGGTGGAAATCAGTGAGAAGACCAGAGTGCTGACATCGGAAGCTGCCAGGAGAAACTCATCGGCAGATCCTAACCACCAAGTACCTGAGCGTGATGCAAGAAGGTTTGCCGATGACAGAAAGGGTAAGAAGGTTGCCGATGAAGGTAGCAGTGCCGGCAGGGCTCCTGGGGTTGTAATCACACACAAGCAGCCAAGGCGAGATCATCGGCAATCGCGTGAAGAGCGATATCGGCAAGAAGAAGAAGAGCATCGGGAGTGGCTTCGGCATAAGGACCACTGGAAGTGTCCCTTCTTCGTTCACTGTTGGGAAGAAGGCATCAAGCTGCCTACTGCCGATAATTGTCCAGAGTGCAATGGATATTACGCTCCCGATCGGTCAGGTAAGAGACCTTGTTTTGATGATTAGGCACCCAGGTACGCCAAGCCGCTCAGAGAGGACAGATCGGCACATGACCGACTGGGGGGCAAGCTCAGTGCCCATGACAGGCTTGGCAGACGTGTTGACCAAGGGGATCGGGAGGAGATGGCCAATACAAGAGTGTCTGATGAAGACGTGTTCTCCGGAGATCCCAACATCGGAAGAAGTGCCGATGCAAGCAACGGGAAGCAGCGCCAGCCCGTCTGGAAAACCAAGCTTCCTCCATGGTGTCCTAAGGGTCTAACTAAGACCCAGAAGAGAAGGATTCAGTGCCAACGCCGTGATGACCTGTATGACGATGAAGAACCCTCAAGGGAGAAGCAGTGGAGGCCAAAGCGCAAGGACAGGGATCCATCGGCAGACATAAACATGGTTGTCATGTTGCCGATGGAGTTCATGGCACCCGTCAGTGATGACGAAGAGACTGCCGATATGGCACAATTGGTGCTGGATCCAATGACAGTTGTCTTTGAAAAGCCTGCCGATGACGAGAGGCAGCATCTGAGGGCTTTGTTTGTTAAGGGCAAAGTGGATGGACAACCGATGATGAAGATGCTGGTAGATGGCGGCGCGTCGATCAATATAATGCCATATGTCGTGTTCAGAAAGCTTGGGAAAGGCGACCAGGACTTAGTCAAGACCGACATGAAGCTCAAGGACTTCGAAGGCAATGTGTCGACAGCTATGGGAGCCATATGTGTTAACTTGACCATCGGTAGCAAAACTTTGCCGACAACATTCTTTGTGATCAGCGGCAAAGGCACCTACAACTTGCTGTTAGGAAGGGATTGGATCCACGCCAATTGTTGTATTCCTTCTACTATGCATCAAAGTCTGGTACAGTGGATCGGGGACAGAATTGAAGTCGTCCGAAGTGAAGCCTCATCTACTGTTGCATCGGCAGAGTCGGGAACTTATGAGCAGACCAGGTGCATATCTGGTGAAGCCTGGGACAAAGAGTTCCTTAAAGTTGCCGATTACCGCATCAAACCGATCCAAGCAGTCGGTCCTGAAGAAGAGTTTTAATGGATCGGTTCGCTGACGATGGAAAGCTGGGGCAGGGCTTCACGTCTGCCGATGACTTACTCGAGGTCGACATCGGCGATGGTAGTAAACCTAGGCCTACTTTTATTAGTGCTAAGTTAGATTCCCAATGTAAACAACAGTTAACCGATTTATTGAGAGAAAATAAAGATTGTTTCGCTTGGGACTATACAGAGATACCTGGGTTAGACCGATCGATAGTTGAACATCGGTTACCTATCAAGTCTGGGTTCCAACCACATCGGCAACCTGCGCGCCGATGCAATCCCATTATTCTGCCCGACATCAAGGCTGAGATTACAAAGTTGATCGAAGCTGGATTTATTCGGCAATGCCGATATGCCGATTGGATTTCTAATGTGGTTCCTGTGTATAAAAAGAATGGAAAACTTCGTGTTTGTATTGATTTCAGGAACCTTAACAAGGCTACGCCGATGGACGGCTATCCGATGCCTGTTGTCGATCTGCTGATCGACGCTGCTGCTGGACATCAAATTATTAGCTTCATGGATGGTAATGCTGGGTACAATCAAATATTCATGGCGGAAGAAGACATATCCAAGACTGCTTTCCGATGTCCAGGTCACGTTGGCTTATTTGAATGGGTAGTCATGACTTTTGGCTTGAAGAATGCTGGTGCTACTTATCAGAGAGCAATGAATTTCATCTTTCATAAGTACATCGGCATGATAGTTGAAATCTACATTGATGATGTGGTGGTTAAGTCCGGAGATTTCAGGAAGCATCTTGCCGATTTGCGAAAAATATTGGAGTGCACAAGGGAGCATGGGTTAAAGATGAATCCTAACAAATGTGCATTTGGCGTATCGGCAGGGCAGTTCCTGGGCTTCATGGTGCATCAGAGAGGCATTGAAATCGGCAGAAAATCTATTGATGCAATTAACAAGGTGGTTGCTCCTACAAACAAGACTGAGCTGCAATCTTTGATCG
This sequence comes from Microstegium vimineum, assembly GCA_022036555.1. NCBI lineage: Eukaryota > Viridiplantae > Streptophyta > Magnoliopsida > Poales > Poaceae > Microstegium > Microstegium vimineum. The sequence continues at coordinate 15,505,861 of CM039119.1, forward strand.
GCAAGCTTAATTTCATCAGAAGGTTTATATCTAACTTGTCTGGTAAGATTAAGTCCTTTAGCCCTCTGTTAAAGTTGAAAGCCGATCAAGAGTTTGCATGGAAAGAAGAGGAGCAGTCACCCTTAGAGGAGATTAAGAAATACTTAGTAAATCCTCCAGTCTTAGTTCCACCTCAACACGGGAAGCCTTTCAGGTTATATTTGTCTGCCGATGATGGTGTTATCGGATCAGCCTTAATTCAAGAATTTGAAGGGAAGGAACATGTAATATATACCTGAGCAGAAGGTTGGTGGATGCCGAAACCAGGTATTCGGCCATAGAGAGATTATGCTTATGTTTATATTTCTCTTGCATTAAATTAAGGCATTATTTATTGTCGGCTGAATGCATTGTTATCTGCAAAGATGATGTGGTTAAGTACATGTTATCAATGCCGATCTTGAATGGACGAATCGGTAAGTGGATTCTGGCACTTTCAGAGTTTGACCTAAGGTATGAATCGGCTAAGGCTGTTAAGGGTTAGGTAATGGCCGATTTTGTTACTCAGCATTGTAATATGGTGAGCTCTGTTGAGATTGCTCCTTGGACTTTATTCTTTGATGGGTCTACGTGCAAGGATGGAGCAGGTATCGGTATTCTCTTGATTTCACCCCGGGGACAGAAGTATGAAATCTCGTTGCCAATTGTTGCTACTTCAACAAACAATCAGGCTGAGTACCAAGCTTTACTTAAGGGGTTAGAATTACTTAGGGAAGTGCGTGCCGATGCTGTTGAAATCTTCGGTGATTCCATGTTGGTGATTAATCAATTGATCGGGACATATGAATGCCGAAGTGAAGTTTTGATTGCAGCCATGAACGGTGTCTGCAATTGTTAAGAGAGTTCAAAGAGTATCGCCTCGAGCACATTCCAAGGTTGCATAATGAAGAGGCCAATCGGTTGGCGCAGAATGCTTCAGGGTATCAACCGATTCAAAAGGTCACAACATCGGTAACAGTTACCGATGACTGGAAAAAGGAGATTGCCGATTACTTGAGGGATCCATCTAGGAAAGTTGAAAGGCGTCTAAGGTTCCAAGCTACTAAGTATGTGCTCCTCGACGATGAATTGTATTATCGGACAATTGATGGAGTTTTGCTTAGATGTCTCGGCAAAGAGGAATCAAAAGAGTTGATGAGTGAAATCCATGAAGGTGTGTGTGGAGCGCATCAGTCGGCATTCAAGATGAAGTGGATGATTAGGCGGAATGGATATTATTGGCCGACAATCCTTGAAGATTGCTTCAATTATTTCAAAGGGTGCTAGGATTGTCAGAGGTTTGGTAATGTATAGAGGGCACCTGCATCTGCAATGAATCCCATAATCAAGTCTTGGCCGTTCAGAGGATGGGCTATTGATCTCATCGGCCAGATTTATCCACCATCGAGTAAGGGGCATAAGTTTATACTTGTTGCTACCGATTACTTTACTAAATGGGTTGAAGCAATTCCTTTGAAGAAGGTGACATCGGCAAACATGGTGGATTTCGTTAAAGAACACATTGTTTACCAATTTGGTATTCCTTAGACTATTACTACCGATCAAGGAACCATGTTCACATCGGGAGAGTTTGATGAGTTTGCTGCTAGCATGGGTTTCAAGGTGTTAAACTCTTCTCCTTATTATGCTCAGGCTAACGGTCAAGCCGAAGCAACTAATAAAGGAGTTATTAAGCTTATAAAACGTAAGATTGAAGAAAACCCTAGAAGGTGGCATGTAGTGCTAAACGAAGCCTTATGGTCATATCGGATGGCTTGTCATGGTGCAACCAAGGTCTCGCTGTATCAGTTGGTCTATGGACACGATGCTGTCCTGCCTTGGGAAATTAAAACTGGTTCTAGGCGGTTATCGTTTCAGGATCAACTGACGACCGATGATTATGCTACTCTGATGAAAGATGAGTTAGAAGATTTGGCAGGTCATCGGTTGAGGGCGTTGATTAGTATTGAAGAGAATAAGAAGAGGGTTGCCAGATGGTATGACAAGAAAGTAAAAGTAAAGGAATTTGCCGATGGTGATTTGGTTTGGAAGTTAATTTTACCGATCGGGACTAAGAGCTCTAAATTTGGAAAGTGGTCCCCTAATTGGGAGGGTCCTTATCGGATAAAGCAGTCTGCTCCTGGTAATGCTTACGTTTTGGAAACTCTCGAAGGACTTGCATTCTCTAGAGCGATCAATGGCAAATACTTAAAAAAGTATTACCCTAGCATATGGGTAGACGCATAGCGTGCTCGTTTGGATGCCAACGAAAGAGAAAATTATATAAGCATCGGTAAAAGCGTATAGATATTATATTACAGAAGCCAAAATCAAAGTGTCAGAGTTACATTTGCCGATACTACAAATAGATTACAACAAAGAGTGGATGGCTGATATCGCATGCAGGCGAATTTGTTCTATCTCATCCATCTCCTTGGCATCGGCATCAGCGGAGCCCTCGACCGGCTTGATCTTCTTCTTCCACAAGATGGCTTGTCGGGCATTCTGGTCTCGTTCTTGCCGCAGGACCCTGATGGTATCGGACAATTGGGTTTTCTGCTGGTTGGCTGCAGTCAGAGCCTCCTCGACCCTTTGTAACTCAGCTAATAACTCTTCTTTCTTGGCCGATAGCTGAGTGATCTCTTGATCGAGGCCATTGATGGAGACTTCTGCCTGGCCGATGCCCTTGTACTTTTCATCGGCAATATTTTTGAACTTAAGCTTCTCTTCCTTGCTCTTGGATTGGGCGGCCCTATCGGCAATGCGACGGGAAAGCCGCTGATACTGGATTTGCTTGCTATCGAGGAAGGTTGCCTGGAAAAGGATTTCTTCCATATCGGCAGGAAGATGGCCTTGGATGTCTTTGAAAGCAATCCTTGCTGCCGATGAGTCCTGAATGAGTTGGGGTGTGTCTTGCAGCAGCAGCAAGGAAAGCAATGCTTCGAGCTTGGTCTTGATTTCTGCCGATAAAGCTGGGACAGAGCTCTCTTCCTCCTCATCGTCTTCGGGGATGTCGATTGCGAAGGAGAACAGGTTGTCCGCTCGAACAGGGCCTTGGTGTTCATCCTGGAGGTTGAGACTGAAGGAGAAGAGACTGTCCGGAGAGTCTTGAGCCTGAAAGCAAAGAGGTTAAAATGTGCCGATCATAAGATTATACTATGAGCTTTAAGGTGATTGACTTACCGTCTTGAAGCGGATCTCCTGCCTAGGACTTGGTATGCTGGATGGTCCAGCCTCATCTTGGACATCGGCAGCAGTTGCCGATGACTGAGCCTCTGCTGGAGAAGCACTTGGCGCCGTTGGTGCTGGTGGCGTTGTTGCTGGCGTCGCTTCTGATGTATTGCCTGGTTCTTGGGGTGGCGACGCCGCTCTCTCATCGGGAACTTCGGCCGACGGTGCCGATGCCGATGTTGCCTCCGCTGCTATGGCGGGTGGAGTTGTCTCCTCATCGGGAGCTTCGGCTGATGGTACCGATGCGATGCTGCCTCCGCTGCTGCAGCAGGTGAAGTCGTTTCCTGATCAGGGACATCGTCCATCGGGTGATAGAAGATGGGGGCCGATGGGGGTTCTGCCGATGACGCGCCGGCGGTTGGTGGTGCAACTGGAACCGATGGCAGTCCTGCTAGTGCAACTGGAACCGATGGCAGTCCTGCTGCTGGAACCGATGGCAGTCCTGCCGATGACAGTTGGAGCCAATGATGGGCTAGCCAGCCTCAGACGCCTCTTCTTCCTTGGTGCAGCAGCGAGGGATCCGACTCGTTTCGACGACTGGGGGGCATCGGCAACCGAGCTTGGAGGTGCTTGTCTGCTTGAAGCAGCTACCGATGACCAGATTGCCTGGGAATATAAAGCAAGTTATATAAAATAAAATGTTGCCGATAAAACAGTATGTAATCGGTACGGGTAAAGATGAGTTTACTGCATGAACCCGCGTCAGGGCAACAGCAGCGGCCGATATAGCCTTGGCTTTTGTAGGTGTCGGCGTAGGTACCTATTGAGGCGTGAAGGCAGCTAGCGAAGGGTCTTTGTTGCCGATGATTGATATGGGACCCATTATCCGAAGATTGAAGGGCCTGCCACTGTTGCTCGTTGTAGGGATCGGATCATCGGCCTATCAAACACAAGAGGGTTAAGTACCGATGATGGAAACAAAATAATAAGGAATGCATTGGGATAAAAGACTTACTGCTTTATCAGGGATAATGTGATCGGCGTCAATCATGTGCCGATAGTAGTGCGACGACTTGGCAAACAGCTGACACCTCCATTCTTGCCACCACGACTTGTACTCATTTGTGATGAAGGAAGTTGGTGACTAGGAGGACAAGTCAATGTCTGATATATTAGCATCGGGAGGAAGATTGACGACCTTGTTCCAGTGTAGAGCACTGGAAATTGTCTGCCTGGGCTTCACTACTTTGGAGTAGCAAAGTTTAATCGGCAGTTGGCCAAATGCCAGTTGTCTCGCCACTACCGATGGGTAGTAGAACTCATAAGATGGAGGGGCATTCTTCCCCGATCCGAAGATGTTCACTGGAATAGCTCGGGGAGTGATGCTGGCCATCATGATTGCTTGGTTCTCAGGCAAGTTCCCATCGGTAAGGTTGAATAGCAGCGGGAACTGATTGTTTGCATCAACATATGGCCACCAGAGCCGTTCCGTGGAGGAGAGTCCATTATACAACTTCTGAAAAAATGCGCCGAACTGCTCTACATCGGCATCGGTCCCTGGCAGCACTATAATAGCCTCTCGAAAATTGAGTGGAGGGCGAGTTGCCGATTCATCATCCCTATACTGATAGTCTTCCGATATATCCCTCGGGAATTGTTAGGCGAACAGGTCAAACTGAAACACTTTCTGCATATGGGCGTTCAACCACATGTTAATGAACCACCAGAGACCCCCAAGGTTGTCGATGGGTTCACCTAGCAGTAACTTCTGAGATACTTGGTGTAGAAGGCGGTATACTACTCCAAGAAGGTATCTGCCTAGGGGAAGCCTTGTTCCATCGGCAAGTAGCTCGGCTGCAGGGAGGTGCATGGTGGTCGGTCCGACAGTTTTGCCGCAGAAGATAAACTTTTCCAGCCACATGTTCAGAAACGTGGCGTGCTCCCGCTGGTTTACCGATCCTGTCTTCTGGTATTCATTGATGTAGCCTGTCCAGCCGCCGATGTTTCGGGTGTTAACCTTGTACTCAGCCTTTCTGTTGAACAGAGTAAAGGTATCGGCAGAGGAAATGTCCAAGCCTGTCAGCATATGGACATCGGCAAGGGTAGGGGTGGCTGGTCCATGTCGGAAAAGAAAGGCATTCATGGTGTCCGACCAGAAATAGGAAGCAGCCATTAGCATGTTCTCATTCTTCTCTATATCGGCAATGGAGAGCCTGATGCATTGGTCCAAGTTGCGCTCTTGTCAGTAAACTTGTTGTGCCCTAGCTACCCTAAGGTACCAGTTTTTTCCAACCCTTGGTAGGCTTGGGCCATGACCGAAAGGCGTCTTTCCACAATCCCAGGCCGAAACACTCGGATCTGAAGGGTACCCGGTTGGTTTCTCCATTGATTATGAAAGTGGGATCCGGATTGCCCATTGGGCCGAGGCAGCTGAAGTTGGATTGGGCGAGGGGGATCGAAAAAAGGAAAAGAGAGGGTCAGAAAAGGAACGGAGAAAAATCCAGATTCGTGCGAAGAATTAGCAGGAGGTTGGATTAGGCAGAGAATGGGTCTTACCTTTGGGATGTCAACTTGGATCGCCATTGGAGCGGAAGGAGTGCTTGTGGTTTGTCCTTGGATTGCAGGAGGGAACTGTTGCTCGAGCTCGTGTTCTTCGGAGGCGCCGGAGGTTGAAGGCGAAGGCGGAGTGTGAAAGTGAAAATGAACTCGAGGTAAAAAGTAGTGTGGATCCCGGTAACTTTTATAAGCTTACTCAGGGGCATTTTGGAGTTTCAGTTCACACAGTGCAGGAATGTGGAGAGGCCCGCGGTAGATACGCGCGATGATCGAGGGAATTTGCAATTGTTTGTGCTACAATCGAGGGATTTTATTATTAAATTGCGGTTCCGCGTGCGGAGATTGAGGAAACTGTGCATTTATCTCGAGGGTAACGGCTATAGCAACGGCTACAGTGGAGAGAATTTCGGCATATAAAATATTATACACTCCGAAACTGGGGGGCATGTGTTGACACCGTTTTTCAGCACGTGTCAAATGAACTAAGGCTTGACTGGTCAGCGGTTGTTCTCCATCGGCATCGGGAAATCGTGAACCAGTATTTGCCAATGAGAGTGATGCGGGAAGACTAAGTGTATTGCCGATGGAAGCTGGAGGTTTTGGATGTTGCCGATGTCGATTGCTGATGAGCTTAATTGATGAAGTTAGATAGCCTGAGTTGTGAAGATGTTGTTGCCGATTGCCGGTGAGGAGACGTTGCCGATTGCCGATGAGAAGCTGATGCCGAGTGCCGATGGAGAATGGTTGCCGATTGCCGATAGGTTGATGAAGACAGTTATCGGTACAAGGTTGCCGATCGGGAGGTGTTACCGATGCCGATGGGCATGAGGTGCCGATAGGGTGACTTAGCGCTTGATGTCAGTAGAAGGCTGCCGGTGGTCAAAGAAGGAAGTCGCGGATTGAAGGGATCTGCCGATGGAAAGTTTCCATCAAGGAGAGGTATAAGGAAACTAGTGATTTTGTACCAGTAGTTTGAGTCCGACTCTTGCATGAGTCGTTTGTTTTCCTTTAAAATAGGTGTGTTTGTTTAGGGAAATAATATTTTATTGTTTTAGATCCGACTCCTGCGCGCGTCAGTTTCCTTAAAATTAGGAGTTTGTTTTAGGAAGGATACGTGTCGTGTCTTTGTACAACTCTCCATGCGGGAGTATAAATATGTGCTCGAGGGCTACGATAAGAAGAATCAATCCAATATCAAACAAACCAATTTTACTCTTATTCTACTTTTTATCGCAATTTACCCTTTTTGCATTAGTTATAGCTTATCAACGAGTTCTTCAAGCTTCGACGGGCTGCATCACATTGATCTTCGTCAAATCCTTGCAAGTTCCGCGTGGGAGTACCTCTGAGCCTTGGCATCCGGGCGCATCGCTGTTGCCTCGTTCAGCTCTGCTCTAGTTATCCTGATCAAGCCTCAATCCCAGCATCCGGGCGCATCGCCGTTGTCTGGATCAGATCTTGTTCTAGTTATCGTCCTTGTCGATTAACTGGTCAAATCGACTGGCACACTTCCGGATATCGAATTTCGGGTATAAGCCCGAGGTGTTCGCAGATCCTGACGCTTTTTGTGTCAACACTAATCCTTTTATATGGCACGGTTACATCATTCGTTGAGTACAAAAATGCTCCTAGGGCCAATTGGGCATCTCCCGGTATATGTCTATACATCACGTTCATACATCCGGGGCACTCGGGTCATTTTCTCCTCGCTACCAGCTTAGCCGATGGGCCGCTATTGAGCGTGGGCTCTCTGCTTATCACTTGTTGCGCCAAAGCCTCTAACTAATTTCCATAGAGTTTCAGCCTTTGACTTTTTATCGTGGTCTCCGTCTAATCCCCTTTGCGTTCGGACCTCCGTCTTCATTCTCAGAGCCTCCAACTCATCTTCATTGCGTCTGGGCCTGCGTCTTTTCTTTGGAGCCTCCAACTCATCTTCACTACGTCTAGACCTCAGTCTTTTCATTAGAGCCTCCAACTCATCTTCACTGCGTCCAAGCCTCCATCTTTTCATCAGAGGCCTCCAACTAATCTTCACACTACCACACTAAGTTATGTTGGGTCTCTTTAAAGAGGAGTTAGCATGTATTCTATATAGGCTCCCCAAATAGTAGCCCCTCAGCTACTAGGTTGTGGTCGTTGGCTGATGCTACATAAACTAGTAGATGTTCATATAGGAAAGGCACAATAATACTCTAACCTTGGTTGAGAGGATCGCCCTTCACTACCTCTACGTGCGCACCTCACTAAAAACTTTATCCCAAAACCCTGTGCGAAAAAGGGCATGGAGAAAAGAGTACACGCACAACTCTAACCTATACATGTCATAAGTTTTGAGGCTTTTAGCCCCAAGTGTCTTGATCTTCTCGATTCCTTTATCTTTGGTCTTTGGCTCTCTCTCTATCTGCTGCTTCTGTAACATGGTTCATCGGCTTCGCTCAGTGCTCAAGTCTTCGTCTCTAGAACCTTCTTGATGCACAAGTCTCTATCCTCGAGGCCTTTGCCTCTGATATCTTCTCAGCATGTAGATATGTCTGCATTGGCTTCTTAATGCATGGGCCTTTGTTTCTGAGTCCTCTTGGCATAGAAGTCTTCATTTCTAGGTAATCTCGGCACAGAGGTCTTCATCTCCATCTCTTCTTGGAGTGGTGGAGTTCTCCGTCTCCATCTCTTCCTAGAGTGGATGTCTTTTGTCTCTAAGGCCTTCAAATCTTCGTCACGAGGCAAAATAATTCATGCTTCGGAGTGGCTGGTCCTCCGGTGCACTCCCATAGCCCCTATTGTCTAGTTCTCATGACTGAATCCTCAGCCATGCAGCCACGCTTGGTGTAGTCAACATAGTGGTAGTAGTGGAAGTAGATGTTTTGGCTGAAGTTGTTGGTGAGCCCCTCAAGCCTGAGTGGTTGACGAAGGTATGTGAACCTTGGTGTTGAAGAAGTTGATGTAGCCCCTCGAGTTTGGCAATAGAGGAAAGTCATCGTAGGTGTTGATGTCGAAGGTGTCGATGGAGGCTCTCAAGCCGTTGTAGTAGATGAAGGTGATGACAAAGCCCCTCTTGCTAAAGTGTTGGTGGGGGCCCAATCATAGAGGTTCATTGATGAAGTTTTTGAAGGCCATCCTTTAAAAGGTGTTTAGCAGAGGTGGTGTTGGTGACGACGTCGAAGGTGTCAGCGAAGCCCTCTCACACCAACGTATTGGCAAAGGCGAGTCATCATGGTTTTGTCAAATGATTTCCTAAGATGGTGGTGGAGGACCGCTTGAAAATAAATGTATTTTGGAAAGGGCGGTGTTGATGTAGACAATGAAGGTGTCGCTGAGGTGAGGCATCGTAGTTTTGCCAAAGACCCTTCTTCAAAGTTGTTTAGCAAAGGCCCTCCTGAATAAATGTGTTTTGGCGGAGGCGATGTTGGTGGAGTCACCAAAGATGGTGGTAGAGCTCCTCATGCCGAAGAGCTTGGCAAAGGCGAAGCCAAAGTAGACGTCAACGCCACATGATGGAAGCTGGAGAAGTCACGTGAAAATGCACCTTAGTTGATAGAGTGCATTTTTCAAGGACTTAAGTTAAGCGTCATAGCCTCATCGAGTATTGACTTGTTGGCAAGTCTTTCGACACTCAAAAAGACACTGGCTTTGTACTTGCTACAAAAATAGTTAGACATTTATGTGATAAGTGAGGGTAGTGCGAAGGACTTAGCTTCACAACATGGTGTCCATCTAGGTTCGAGACTTCTTCTAGGATTTTGATGCATAAAAGTATTGGTGTTCGTTTGTTTTCGGGACTTCTTCCAGGATTTTGATGCATAGAGTACTAGTGCCCGTATATTTTTGGGGCGTCTTCCAGGTGGCCCAGGCCATATGGTGCAATGTATGTATGCATGCATGTAAAGATGTCAATAAATGCATTTGCATGAAATATTAGAAGGGGTAAACATATCATGTGCCCTGCAAAATGATAGTTGGTCTTAAGAGATAGACACTGCATATGAGGAACAATGCCTTCAGTCGAGAAGGTTGTAATTTAAGATGGCTAATAAAGGCTGGCAATTAGGAACCTACATGGTTAGTTTCGTACGAAGGCTGGCTCAAATAATAATAGGCGGATGAATATTATAGAATATGATGAATGAAAAATTAGGTAATATCTAATATGACCTGCAAAAAAGAGGAGTGTTAGCGTTAGAGGGTTCAAAAGTTGGGTGGTTGTCGTAGGTCGATTGTTGATGGAGTCTATTGGTTCATGTAAGGACCTGATTAGCCTAGAGGAGGGGTGAATAGGCCTGTTTAAACCAACTTGACACTTTTCTGTTAGCACAGGCACGGCACTGCTGGCCTTGGGTCTGGCACTGCCGGGGTGCCTGACACTGCTGCACTCAGGGGCGGCAGCGCTGGTCACCAGGACAGAACTGAGCACAATACAAAATGTAAAACTAGAATGAAAATTGTGCTTGAATCAAAACTTTCCTAGAGATGTAGGGAACCTCTAGCACCACTTGAAAGTGGTAGCAACACACCCACCGAGTAGATCGGGTCCAAACCCCAGAAATCACCTAGCAAACAATATATATCAAAGTAGAGAGACAATCACAAGGGGACATAAGATTTGACCCGTGGTTCAGCTCGCCACCAAGGCTTGCCTACGTCCACGTTTTTGAGGTGCGCCTCACAAGGCTTCAGCTCGCCACAAAGGCTTTCTCTTTCCTCGGTCTCAAGTCAAGAGAATGAACTCTTGAGATGAGGGGAAATGTATTAGCAATATGGGGTGTTACAAACCTCCCTAGGCTGCCACACTAAGGAGGCAAGCTCAAGGGCGACGCCTAGCCGGCTAGGAGAAAAGCTCCAAGAGTAACAAACTCAAACCGGCGGCCACCACGCAAACCAAATGTGTTTAGGACTTGAAGATCCGAGGGCGAAGCTTCTTCTCAAGCTTGGAGGCTCAATCTCTCAAAGGTTGATTGCAAATCAATGGAGGAGAGTGGTTGAGCACCAAGGGAGAAGGGAGAGCTAGAAGAGAGTTTCTTTTCTGTTCTTACAAAGTCTGAATGTGAGAATGGTTGAACTAGCCGTTGGGGAGAAGTGAGGGGTAAGAAATACCCCTCCACTGTCCAACGGGCATAACAAGTCACGGTAGTGCCGGCCAAAGGCACGGTCGGCACTGCCGGCCTGGCAGAAACAACAAAGAGTGGATCTCTGAATAGTTGGCTGGTTTGCCTACTATGTATGTGGAGGTGTGACATGTTTGGATAGATATTGCATTTGGTTCACTTGTTGGCATGTGTGTTGAATCCCTCTTAATAGTACGGCATACCTAACTCAATTTCAAAATATAAAACAAATTAAAGTCCTATGAGCTTGTTGTCATGCACTTTTGTAATTGGAGGGGGCCGCCAACCTGTTCATCAACCACCTTAAGATTAACCTGGTTGTCATACTTGTAAAGTCTCATTAGTTTTCTAAATATGTTGTCATGTCACCAAAACCCACTTAGGGCTTGATTGCACTTACAATCTCCCCCTTTTTGGTGATTCATGACAACACACTTAGAACTTACAAAAGTGAATAATAATCTGAGACAATGCAAGTGATGAGTGTAGGAGCTCCCCCTAAATGTGTGAATTGGAATTTGAATTTCCAATTTGGCATGAAAAGCCGAAATTCACACATTGGAGTGAAATAGGGCTCCCCCTACATCCATGGTTGTTGTGGGGTGCTGAAACAAGGTGTCACAAATATATAGTGATCATACAAACCTATCTCTCAAAGATCAGAGTGCTTGTTGTCAGAGCAGCCCAGCACTGTCGGCCCTGAGCCCGGCACTGTCGGCTTGACTGCAGACAGCAAGTCCGCGGAAGCAACAGCACGGCCACACAGCACAATATAAATGAAAACTAAATGCACACAGAGACAAGCATGATATATATGAGAGAGTACATGTCCACAAAAACACAAAACAAGTACTTAAGTGGCAATATTACAATAAAATAATTTTGATGTTGCTCTCTCATCTCACAAACTAAAACTAAGATAACTAGACTAGCAGCTGCTCCTCCATGACCATCAAAGATTGTTGTACCCCCTTCACTTAGTAATTATCCACCTTTGGCACCAAGTCACCAAAAGAAGAGAAGAACATAGCAAAAAGAGTACAAACTAGTCGTTATCCTCATCCATATGGTCATCTTCATCATCATCTTCATCCTCATCATCATCATCATCAGGAGTGCCTGTGAAGTGAACACCGGGACCACTAGAATGACCATTGCGTCTCGGTGGCTGCTCTTCCTGGATCTCCTTGTCATCATCATCATCAGAATCAGCCTCTTCATCTGAACCATATGTAGACTCCTCACTGAGCTCTAGTGGAGGAGTGGGTGGAGAAAGTTGCCTGAGGCCCTGCTCCTGTCTGAGCTGCCTGATCTCTAGCCTGGTTTGGTAAACATGATTATTTGCATAACACATGCCAGAGAAGATCTTCTTTAGAAGCCTGCCAAGCTTCCCTTTCCTCTTGCCTCTGCTAGCTGCTGTTGCTCCTCTGGATGACTCAGGAAAATCTAAGGCTGCTGCTGTCCTAGGGGGAGTCATCACCTCCTGAACTGTAGAGTGAACTGCCTTCTCTCCTCTGTAAGGCTCATGAGTGGTGTCCTTATTGTATATCCGGCCAGTCACTCTCTCAATGACAAACATCAGGTAAGGGGCATAAGGAAGCCCCTTTTTGGCATCATCAGCTGCAATGAAGATCTCATCCCAAATAAAATGTGTCACTAAAAAGGGTGGTGCTCCACCTCTCATCCTCCTTAGCACATTCTTGGATGAAGCATAGAGGTTGGAAGCAGATCCCACCTTGGGATAGAGTGTGTTCCTGAAGAGGTTGTTCAAGATATAATACTTACTCCTTAACCCCTTCACAAGACCATCTGCCTTCTCAGGCTCAATGTAGAGATGTGAAATCTCTTCATTTGACAGACCTCTCTCATCATGAACATTTGAGCATGCTCTGTCATCTTCTCGAAAACCAAAAAGACGGGAAAATGTCACATAATCAAGCTTGTAATGCATGCCCTCTATCATCCAATGCATCACCAAGTTCTCCCTGTCAAGATAATAGGTTGCATAAAACTGATTGATTATCTCATTGTTCCAATCTTTTTGGAAACCCATCTAGTCATACATGCCAAGCTCCTTGCACTGATCAATCACTCTGTCAAACACAGGGTCTCTCTTGTTCTCTAGATGCTCCCAATCAACATACTTCATCTTGATGATCTTGGGCTTGTTAGCATGGAAGAGAACAGTGGAATAAAAATCAGAATGAAAAACATTCTAGAACATGAATCCACTCCCATATCCTTTGGCACATCATATGGGTAGATTTCCCTCTGCTCTTGGACGAACCTGTATTGATTATGATAGCTCACTCTATCTCTAGCACAGTTGTCTTGAGGCTCTCTGACAAACACATCCTCCGGATGAGGAATAAGATATGAGCCATCAAACAAACCCAGATCTGGAGGTGTCCTTGGGCAAGCACCTTCCATGATTGTTCTTTCTGCCATCTGTAGTTCACTCTCCTGCCTGATCCTTTGCCTTGGGCTCAGGCCATCATCAACACCACCTCTTCCTCCTCCGTGAGCACGGGCCTTTGTCCTTGGCCCCTTTCCTCTTACATCGCTCGGTCTTCCGGTATCCATCTATGCATTTAAAAAGGAGTGAGGGTTAAGTTGCTAAAATCAGAATAGTCATTGGAACTCTAGTGGAGAGATTGAACCAAAACGAGAGTCAATAGACGATTGTAGGAGCATATGCAGCAGTGCTGTCACCAGGGGCCCGGCACTGCCGGCCTCTGGCCCGGCACTGTTGGCCTGGTGCAGACAGCACCATTGCTAGCTCCATCAATCCTCCATTGAATCTGGTTTTTTATTGAATCTAACTACTAGAAGTACATCACCATACATAATGCAACTACTAACAACCTAAATCCCATCTCAAAATCCGTACATTGCATAGATCGAGCCTAGTTAGGGTTTCATGTTATTACCTTTGAATGAGAGGGATGAGATTGAAGAAGTCGGGCTTGAATGAGCTTGACGCAGGGACGAAGATCCTCCACACCTCCTCCAATGGCAGCACCTCCAAAGGGCGGCACCGCCGGGAAGAAGAGAGGGACCTTCGGGCTCCCTAGGTCTCCTTGGGGTTGAGAGAGAAGAGGGAGAGGTTTCTGTTGGGGAGAAAACGACTGGGATGGAGTCCCCTCGGGCCTGGGGCAGGGAATAAGAGAGGGCCCGAGAGTTAGACTTGAACCTGACCTCTCTGGTCGGTTAAGTCACGGCACTGCCGGGCTTGGCCCGGCACTGCCGAACACCCCGTCACTGCTGTGCCAAGGGCCTGCACTGCTGGCCTGCCAGGGCAGTGAGGAGCTATGCCACTTCATACTATCTTTTTATGCACTTGTAGACACATACTCCTTGCCATATGTTGGTCAGTAAGCAAATCATCAATACATACTATGACCAACACATTCAAGTTTCTTTCAAAATCGGTTTTGAAGCACTTAATTGAAATTTTCAAAGTTTTGCCTATGTCGCTAGGTGGACAAACAAATGTGTGCTATAATTCAAACCACATTACGAGAATCAAGTATATTCAGCTCACTACGCAAAGCACAAAACTTTGTCTCATCGAGAGGCTTGGTGAAGATATCGGCTAGTTGCTTTTCGGTGCTCACATGGTGAATTACGATATCTCCTTTTAATTCATGGTCTCTCAAGAAGTGATGACAGATGTCTATGTGTTTTGTTCTAGAGTGACTAACTGGGTTATTTGCGAGCTTGATGGCACTCTCGTTATCACACAAGAGAGGTATCTTGGTGAATTCACATCCAAAACCTTTTAAGGTTTGCCTCATCCACAGTAGTTGAGCACAACATGCGCTGGCTGCAACATACTCGGCCTCGGCAATGGAAAGGGCTACACAATTTTGCTTTTTAGAACTCCAAGACACTAGGGACCGTCCAAGGAATTGACACGTCCCCGAAGTGCTTTTTCGGTTACCTTGCAACCAGCGTAATCGGAATCCGAATACCCAAGTAGATTGAACTTAGAGCCCTTAGGATACTATAAGCCAAGGTTAGGAGTGAAAACTAGATATCTCAACATTCTCTTAACGGCCACCAAGTGGCACTCTTTCGGGTTAGCTTGAAATCTAGCACGCATGCACACACTAAGCATTATGTCCGGCCTAGATGCACATAAGTAAAGGAGAGAGCCGATCATGGAGCAATATACCTTTATGTCCACGGATTTCCCTCCTTCATCAAGATCAAGATGTCCATTGGTTGGCATGGGAGTCTTGATTGGCTTTGCATTCACCATGTCAAACTTTCTCAACATATCATGGGTGTACTTGGTTTGGCATAAGAAAGTCCCTTCCTTGAGTTGCTTGATTTGAAAACCGAGGAAGAACTTTAGCTCACCCATCATAGACATCTCAAATCTCTTAGTCATGATCCTACTAAACTCATCACAAAAGGATTGGTTAGTACTACCAAATATTATGTCATCGACATATATTTGGCACACAAAGATATCATTATTGACTTTATGAGTGAAGAGAGTAGGATCCGCTTTGCCTATTTCAAAGCCTTGTTTGAGTAAGAATTCCTTAAGGCATTCATACCATGCTCTTGGTGCTTGCTTAATCCCATAGAGCGCCTTATGGAGCTTGAAGACATGATGAGGGAACTTAGGATCTTCAAATCCCAGTGGCTGCTCAACATAGACCAACTCTTGGATAGGGCCATTGAGGAATGCACTCTTCACATCCATTTGATAGAGCTTGAAGTCATGATGGGCAGCATAGGCCAAAAGCATTCAAATTGCTTCAAGCCTAGCCACCGGTGCATAAGTCTCTTCAAAGTCTAAACCTTCCACTTGAGTAAATCCTTGAGCAACCAATCTTGCCTTGTTCCTTATCACCACGCCTTGCTCATCTTGCTTGTTGCGGAAGACCCATTTGGTGCCAATCACATTGGTATTTGCTCTTTCCACCAAGGACCAAACTTGATTTCGCTCATAGTTGTTGAGCTCTTCTTGCATAGCCATCACCCAATCCGGATCATCGAGAGCTTGCTCAACCTTGAGAGGTTCCAAGGAGGACACAAAAGAGTAAAATTGACAAAAATTTGCCAAATGTGAATGAGTAGTTACCCCTTTCGAAGACTCCCAAGTATGTTATCAACGGGATGATCTCTTTTAATTGTTTGCCTCAATCTTGGGTATTCTGTGGCTTCTTGTTGGTCACTTTGGTCATCATTCTCATATTCTTCAAAAATTGGTTGTAGGTTCATTGGGCTTGCTGGTGAGCTTGCTGTTGCCTGTCTGCTGGGTCCGGCAGTGCCGGCCTCTAGTCTGGCATTGTCGTGGTCAGGCATAGAGGCTGAACTAGGGAGCACTGTTGGCCCATTTTCTTCAATCCTTGGAGCAGTAACTTCAGCACCTTGAGGTTCCTCTTCTGTGGCCTGGATTTCTTGTGGTCTAATGTCACCAATGGACATGTTCTTGATTGCCTCACAAGGTGGTTCCTATTTACCTAGAACCACTTGATCAATTTGCTCTACTTGAGAGCCATTAGATTCATCAAATGTCACATCTATCGCGATTTCAATTTTCCCTAAGGTCTTGTTCAATACGCGATAGGCATGCTCATTTGATCCATAGCCAAGAAGAAAACCTTCATCAACTTTAGGTGCAAACTTAGAGGTTTTGGGTTTCTTGTTAAGTATGAAACACTTGCACCCAAAAACTCTAAAGTATGACACCTTTGGTTTGTTACCGATTAAAAGCTCATATGAAGTCTTCTTCAAGATCTTGTGTAGATAGAGCCGGTTGATAGCATGGCAAGCGGTGTTGACAGCTTCGGCCCAAAAGATATCCGAGGTCTTGTACTCATCTAGCATTGTCCTTGCCATATCAATGAGTGTCCTGTTCTTTCTCTCTACTACACCATTTTGTTGAGGGGTGTATGGAACTGAAAACTCATGCTTGATGCCCTCATCATCAAGAAACTCCTCCACTTGAGTATTCTTGAATTCGGTTCCATTGTCACTACAAACTTTCTTGATTTGGAAACCGAATTCTCTTTGTGCTCTTCTAATGAAGGTTTTCACCTTATCTTGCACTTGTGCCTTATCGTACATGAAAAACACCCAAGTGAAACGAGTACAGTCATCAACAATAACTAAACCATGTTTGTTACCGCCAATGCTTATGTAGGCCACCGATCCAAAGAGATCCATGTGAATTAGCTCCAATGGTTGCTTGGTGGAGACTATGCTCTTTGATGGGTGAGGTGCACCTACTTGCTTTCCGGCTTGGCAAGCGCTACAAATTCTATTCTTCTCAAAATGAACATTTGTTAGTCTAAGAATGTGTTCATCTTTTAAGAGTTTGGCCAAGTTCCTCATCCCAACATGAGCTAGTCGGTGATGTCATAACCAACCCATGCTAGATTTTGCCACTAAACAAGTCTCAAGCTTTGCCTTACTTTTGTTGAAATCAACTAGGTAAAGTTTGCCCTTCAAACGACCTGTAAAGACAATAGAGGAATCATCCCTCTTAAAGGCTTCCACACCCTTATCCGTAAAGAGACAATTGTAGCCCATCTCACACAATTGAGAAACGGACAACAAGTTGTAACTCAACGAATTCACATGCAAAACATTTGAGATAGAACGTTCAAGAGTAATAGCAACTTTACCAAGACCAATCACTTCCCCTTTGGAGTTGTCACTGAAGATGATATTCTCACTTGCATTTGAAGTTGGGGAATATGATGAGAACATACTCTTCTCTCCGGTCATATGATTTGTACATCCACTATCAAGCACCCAATTTGATCCACCGGAGGAGTATGCCTACAAAACAATTTAGTTCCTAGATTTAGGTCCCCAATCAATCTTGGGGCCTTGCATGTTAGTCACAACAATTTTTGGTACCCATATGTTCATGCTTCTCTTATCATGTTTCTCATCACCCACAAATTCTGCAATGACTTTACCACGGTCATTGCATTTCAACATGTAGCAAGAGGACAAACTTCCTTGAGGTGACCTTGCCTTTGGTTGGTATGCATACTTGTTCTTTGCCATCCAGATTGAGTCCTTGGGTTTCTGAGAAACCTGCTTTTGCTTGGGCACCCTCTTGGCATGGACTTGAGCTTGATCAGATGAAGCACTGGTAGCCTTCCCTTTAGTGTGGCGCGGCACTGCCGGCCTGCAATCCAGCAGAGCTGCAGTCTGTGCAGGCTTATCTGCACCAATGCTTCCCCTCTTCTCAAACCTGACACACTCAATGCCTTTCACTGTTTTTCTTCCATTGGTTTTACCTCCTTGAGTGTGTCCAAGCCCATCCTTGATTGGTGGATGCCTTCCATCCTTGTATTGGATTTTCTTGGGCTCAACTTTGTCTTTGTCATTCTTGCTAGAAACTGAGATGACATTGTTGAGCCTTGCTATCTCTTTCTTCATGGCCTCCATGTTGACAAGGTTAGTGGAATAATCATTCAAATCAATATTATAGCATTTTCCACAACCTTGGCTAGTGGATGGAGAAGAGGCATCACTTGCTTTAGGAAGATGTGAGTTGCCCTCCCAAAGAAGGTTGTATTGTGTCTCAAGCTCTTGATGCTTTTCAACTAAGCCACAATGCTTTTGCTTGAGTTCACTATACTCCTTCTTAGTGAGAGCATGAGCCTCTTGTTCCTTGGACAAAGCCTTGGTCAAGGAGCTCACCTCACTTCTCTCTAATGCAAGAGCTTCCTTGCTAGCAATATAGAGATCCTATTGTTTGATAAGAGTCTTTTCTCTAGAT
Organism: Microstegium vimineum; assembly: GCA_022036555.1. Lineage (NCBI taxonomy): Eukaryota > Viridiplantae > Streptophyta > Magnoliopsida > Poales > Poaceae > Microstegium > Microstegium vimineum. Next base: position 15,524,464 of record CM039119.1, read on the forward strand.
GCTAACTCAGTCTTGGTTGCCTCTAATTCATCCATTAGATTAGCAATGAAGATCTTGGTCTTATTATCCATGTTTTTGGTTATAACATTGATTTCTTCATCACTAGATTCATCATCACTAGAATCACTACTAGAGATGTCATTAGGGGAAGGAGTTATGGGTTTTGGTTTTGGTTTTACCTTCTCACCCTTTGCCATGAGACAAATGTGAGGGGAGCATTCATCATCATCGGTCATGTTGTTGAAGAGTCTTGGTGAAGTGGATAGCTTGTGAATAGCAATGGTAGCCATTTCTTCATCTTCACTTGAGGTCTCTTCCGTTGAGTCCCACTCATGCCCAATGTGTGCTTCACCCACATATCTCTTGCTCTTCTTGTGGTCACCCTTGTCTTTCCTCTTGCCTTTGCCAAACTTGTTGTCTTTTTTTCATTTGGGCAATCGGCAATGAAATGTTCGGTGCTACCACAATTGTAGCAAGTTCTTGACTTCTTGTTTGGGAATCTTCTCTTCATGAGCTTGTACCCATTCTTCTTTAGGCCCTTGTTGAATCTTCTCATGAATAGAGCCATGTCATCTATCTTTTCGGACTGCCCACCTTCACTTTCACTATCACTTGATGTTGTAGCTTCGGGTTCATGCTTGATGGTCTTGGTTGCTTGAGCTTTGCTTGAGGAAGCTTGCTTGCTGTTTTTAGGACAGCTAGGGGCTGATCTCCTTGTGCTCGTGTTGGCTTTGAGAGCCACATCCTTGATCTTCATCCCTTCCATCCTTGCTTGACCCTCACCAAGCTTCTTCCTCTCAAGTGCTCCTTCTCTTTGCAAATCAAAGGTCATGATCCTTCCAAGCACATCACTTGGTGTGAAGTACTCAAATCTCTTCTTGTCTCTTATCAATGTCACAACGGTCTCATTCCTTGGAGAATAGGCTTCAAGCATGATCTTGACTACCTTGTGATCATTGACTTCTTCACCACCAAGGCCTCTAATCTTACCAACAATAACCATCAACCTATCAAACATCTCTTGTGGCCCTTCACCTTCATTGATCACAAACCGATTGAGCATGGCCATCAATAGATCAATCTTGGACTGCCTCACTTTGCTCACACCCTCATGTGCAAGGTGCAAGGTGTCCCATATCTCCTTGGCAACCTCCAATCCCATTACCTTGTTGTACTCATCACCATTGTTGACACCGCTTTTCGGCATGTGTCAATATGGGCTAAGCTTGTGTCGATCGGTAAGGAATTGATTGTCGTTATCTGTTGGCATCAGGGTGTCACTGGTTAAATTACCGATTCGAGTAAGACTAGAGTACCGATAGTGAGTTTGAGGAATTGCCAGTGGAGGTGAGAAGGCATTGCCGATAAAGGTAAGAATGTTGCCGATGAAAACAGGAATATGTGACCGATGGAAGTGAGAAGGCGTTGCTCATAAGGACAGGGATTTGTTGCCGATGGAGGCAGGAAGATACTGTTGATGAGGGCAAGAAGATGTTGCCGATAGAGAAAGGAATGTTGCCGATGAAAGCAGAAAGGTGTTACCGATAGAAGCAGAGGTGCTACCGATGGAATTAGAGGAAGGTTGCAAACTAAAAGTTTGCCGATGGAAGGTTTCATCGTAAAGGAGACGGATATGGAAACTGGTGATGTTTATACTAGTGTTATTATTATAGTTTGAGTCCGACTCTTGCACGAGTCGTTTATTTCCTTAAAAATAGGAGTTTTGTTTAGGAAAAAATATGAGTCGCGTTTGTTTACAACTCCTCTTGCTGGGGTATAAATATGTACCGAAGGGGTGGTATAAAAATATATACACAATCAATCAAAGAACTTTACTATTTTCATCTACTTTTCCAACAAATCTACTTTTTTGCATTAGTTTTAGTTCATTTACGAGTTCTTACAAAGTTTCGACGGATTATCTCTGTCAACCTTGCAAGATCCGCGTTTTGAGCAAATCAGAGCTTTGACGTCCTGATGCATCACTGTCGTCTCGTTCTGCATCTGTTCTAGTTATCATCCTTGTCGATTATTTGGTCAAATCGACTGGCACACACCTCAGTATTTTGGGTATTAGCCCGACGTGTTCGCAGCCTCGACGGTTTTTTGTGTCAACACGTCTTTTGGCACACCCAGTGGGACCAATGATACATCTTCAGGCCACGGTTTAACCCATATCAGGTTTATGGGGGACACTGATATCAATCCATGCAATGTCATTGAAGTCTCCCAAGCAGATCTGAAAGATGATCAGAAGCAGGCTATGGAGGAGTACAAGCAGTTGTATCTGAAATCCTTCAGCCTAAACAGGAGCGGCGAAGCTATCCAGAAGCAAGATCCACCGTTTCCACGGCAGGTCACCTTCGACGCCAATCCTAGTAAATTACAAGAGATGGTTAATTCTGCATTAAATCATGCATTAATTAGCCACTCTATGTGTTGTCCAATACTGTATACAATGTTGTTATGCCATCTTTCAAAGAAGGACAAACACCCCAGTATGTTGGTCCAGCGTATCATCAACCTGGATCGGCATCTGCTACAAATCCATCGGTGGTTCCAGTGGCATCTTCCCAACCTGTGGATCCAACTACCGATGAGGTTACGCCTCCAAGATCGAGCCTTGTAAGTGTCACTCGATTGAGCACAGATCAGATGGCATCGCAATATCAGGCCCGCAACTAAGAATCAACCAACTCCCGCCAACTGGTGGGGATACGGTATGCCTCCAAATCCATCTACCGACTCTAATCTGATCCAAGGTAACAATACAGCATGGAAGAGCCCCACGGCATCGGCAATGCCTACACAGCCGATGATCCCGATGACGCATTATGCTACATCCTCTCCAACTGTGCAATTGCCATCAGAAGATCTTCAGATGGTAATACCCAAAGTGCCTTATATGCCACCATCGGCAAGTCCTTTGCCGATGCAACAAGTGCGGCAACTGCAAGTCAATCCATGGCGGTGGTGAATCCTCAAACCGAGTACCATCGCATCAAGGTGGCCAATTTGTTGATTACTCCAGAGTACAGGAGTGACAGGTGCCGGTTAGCTATCAGACATCGCGAATTACATGCCGATGATTGGTAATCCTGGTTGGACTGGTCAAAGGCCGATTCAACAACAGGTGGTACAACCTGGATATCAATATCTGATGAGCATTCAGAATGAGGCATCGGCATATCAACTGATGAATATAATGCCACAGTTCACCCCCGTGGGCGCTCAGAGTGCTCCATCGCAAATCAGTCGATGCATAATATTCAGCGAGATGGTGCTGCACCTGCACCATTTGTTCCAGCTTATTTGCCACAGAGATATGAAGAGGCATATCAACCAGTTCAGCCGTCAACGTTCAGCTAGCTCATCGGCAAGATCAAGATGCATACTGGGCCGATAAGATTGCCGAAGTGATGAAAGAACAATTCGGCATTAAGCCTAAGGTTAACACATACTCTTATCGGACGTCGTACCCTCCAGCATATGACTTGATTCCTCTCCCGAATCGTACAAGGTGCCAGATTTCACAAACTTTTCTGGACAAGATGACACATCAACTATGGAGCATATCAACCGCTTCATTATCCAGTGTGGAGAAGCAGCCAGCAGAGATGAACAGAGGGTGAGATTGTTCTCGTCATCATTATCTGGATCGGCATTTACATAGTTCATTTCATTGCCTCCAAATTCTGTGATTACTTGGGCCGATCTAGAGAGGCAGTTTCACAAGTACTTCTTCGCTGGTATACGTGAAGAAGAAGATTACTGATTTGGTCAAGCTGAGGCAGCGTAATGATGAATCGGTAGAAAGTTTTGTCCAGAGGCTGTGAGATGTAAAAAATAAGTGCTATAGCTTGGTGCTTGACGATCGGCAATTGGCAGATTTGGCTTTCCAGGGATTGCTGCCACACATCAAGGACAAGTATGCATCTCAAGAGTTTGAAAGTCTGAGCCATCTCATGCAGAGAGTTGCCGATCAAGACATTAAAACTTTTGAACCAAGGAAAACTTGGAATAAAAAGGTATCCTACCTTGGGCAAGAAGAAGATTCTGATTCAGATGAGGAGCCACGTATCGGTGCTGCTGAATGGGTCAAGAATAAGAAGCCTATGTCTTGTCCGTTCGGCCCGAAAGAGACTGAAAAATTCACCTTCGATGTTACCAAGGCCGATAGGAATTTGATCTGTTGCTGCAGGAAGGGCAGATTAAATTGCGCCTAATCAAGTGATTCTATCGGTAGAAGAGCTCAAGAAGATCAGGTATTGTAAGTGGCATGATGCAACTTCACACAATACTAATGATTGCAGGGTTTTTAGGCAGCAGCTGCAATCAGAAATTGAATCTGGGCAGATTAAGTTCGAAAATCCTAAAACCCAGAAGCCGATGAAGATTGATCAACACCCGTTTCCAAATAACATGGTGGAAACTAGTGGAAAGGTTAAAGTGCTAACATCGGAAGCTGCCAAGAGAAATGCATCGGTGGATCCTGAACACCAGATAGTCGCGCATGACGTGAAACAGAAGGGTTTGCCGATGACAGAAAGGGCAAAAGGGTTGCCGATGAAAGCAGCGGTGCCAGGAGATCTCAAGGCGTCATAATCACGCATAGGCGGCCACAGCGAGATTATCGGCGAGCGCAGGAAGAGCAATATCGCAACAAGAGGAAGAAAGGCGTCAGGAGTGGTATCGGTATAAAGATCACTGGAGGTGCCCCTTCTTTGTTCATTACTGGGAAGAAGGTATTAAGCTACCCACTGCCGATAATTGCCCTGAATGCAACGAGTATTATCTTGCCGATCGATCAGAAAAGAAGCCCTGTTTTGACGATCGGGCATCAAACTATCGTAGGCCGATCAGAGAAAAGGGATCAGTACATGATTGGCTGGGGGCAAGCTCAGCGTACATGACAGGGTTGGTAAGCATGGTCGTCAAGAAGAGCTTGAAGAGATGGCTAATGCAAGAGTACCCGATGAAGAGATATTCTCTAGGAATCCAAACATAAGGGTGGTGCAGACACAGCGATGAGAAACAGTACCAGCCTGTTTGGAAAACTAAGCTTCCTCAATGGTGCCCCAAGGGTCTGACGAAAACTCAGAGAAGGAGGCTCCAGCATGAATGCCAAGGAGATTTGTATCATAGTGAAAATCCTTTAATGGAGAAATCTCCAATTCAACAGTGGAGGCCGAAAAAGCAAGGATAGGGATCCATCAGCAGAAATCAATATGGTTGTAACATTGCCGATGGAATTTATGGCGCCTATTGATGAGGAATAAGTTGCTGAGATGGCACAGTTAGTACTGGACCCGATGGCAGTTGTCTTGAAAAGCCTACCGATGATGAAAGGCAGCATTTGAGGGCCTTGTTCGTCAAAGGCAAAGTTGATGGGCAGCCAGTATCCAAGATGCTAGTAGATGGTGGAGCGGCAGTCAATATAATGTCGTACGTTATGTTTTAGAAGCTTGGGAAAGGTGATCAAGACTTAGCCAAAATAGACATGATGCTCAAAGATTTTGATGGCAATGTGTCCACTAGCCAAGGAGCAATATGCATTGAGTTAACCATCAGCAGTAAAACTTTGTCGGCGACGTTTTTTGTGATTAACGGCAAAGGTGCCTACAACTTGCTCCTGGAAGGGATTGGATCCATGCTAATTGTTGTATCCCTTCTACAATGCACCAAATCCTCATACAATGGTTGGGGACAGAGTTGAAGTCATCCAAAGCGAGGCTGCATCGATGTTGCATCGGCAGAGTCAGAAACCTATGAACAGATCAAGTGCATATCAGGTGAAGCTTGGGATACAGATTCCTCAAAGTTGCTGATTACCGAGTCACACCGATCCAAGTAGTCGGTTCTGAAGAAGAGTTTAATGGATCAGTTCACCGATGATGGAAACTTGGGCAAGGGTTCACATTGGCAGATGACTTGTTAGAAATAGATATCGGCGATGGTAGTAAGCATAGGCCTACTTTTATAGTGCTAAGTTAGATTCCCAATGTAAACAACAGTTGAATGATTTATTAAAGGAATATAAAGATTGTTTTGCTTGGGATTACACAGAGATGTCTAGCTTAGACCGATCAATAGTCGAACATCGGTTACCTATTAAATATGGTTTCCAACCACATTGGCAACCTGCGTGCCGATGCAATCCTATGGTATTGTCTGACATTAAAGCTGAGATTACAAAATTAATTGAGGTTGGGTTTATTCGGCAATGTCGGTATGCCGAATGGATTTCTAATGTAGTTCCTGTGTATAAGAAAAATGGAAACCTTCGTGTTTGTATTGATTTCAGGAATCTCAATAAGGCTACACCGAAGGATGGTTACCCGATGCCCGTTGCCGATTTATTGATTGAGCTGCTGCTGGACATCAAATAATTAGTTTTATGGATGGTAATGCTGGATATAATCAAATATTCATGGCTGAAGAAGACATATCCAAGGCTGCCTTTAGATGTCCAGTCATGTCGGTTTATTTGAGTGGGTCGTGATGACTTTTGGTTTGAAGAACGTCGGTGCTACTTATCAGAGAGCAATGAATTTCATTTTTCGTAAGTATATCGGCACGATAGTTGAAATCTATATTGATGATGTGGTGGTCAAGTCCAAAAACTTTGAGAAGCATCTTGCCGATTTGCGAAAGATTCTAGAGTGCACAAGGGAACATGGGTTGAAGATGAATCCTAATAAATGTGTGTTTGGTGTATCGGCAGGTCAATTCCTAGGATTTATGGTGCATCAAAGAGGTATCGAGATCGGCAGAAAATCTATTGATGCAATTAACAAGGTGGTTGCTCCCATAAACAAGACTGAATTGCAGTCTTTGATCGGCAAGATTAATTTTATTAGAAGATTTATATCTAATCTGTCTGGGAAGATTAAATCTTTTAGCCCGCTGTTAAAGCTGAAGGCCGGTCAAGAATTTGCATGGAAGGAAGAACAACAATCAGCCTTAGAAGTAATTAAAAGATATTTGGTAAACCCTCTAGTCCTGGTTCCGCCTCAACATGGGAAGCCTTCAGATTATATTTGTCTGCCGATGACAGTGTTATCGGGTCAGCCTTAATCCAAGAATTTGAAGGGAAGGAACGCGTAAATTTATTATTTGAGTAGAAGGCTAGTGGATGCTGAAACCAGATATTCGGCCATCGAGAAATTATGCTTATGTCTATACTTCTCTTGCATTAAGTTGAGGCATTATTATTATCGCCGAGTGCACGGTCATATGCAGGGATGATGTGGTTAAATACATGCTGTCAATGTCGATATTGAGTGGCAAGATCGGAAAATGGATTTTAGCACTGTCAGAATTTGACTTGAGGTATGAATCGGCTAAGGCAGTTAAGGGTCAAGTGATGGCCGATTTTGTTACTCAGCATTGTAGTACAGTAAGCTCCGTAGGGATTGCTCCTTGAACTGTGTTCTTTGATGGGTCCACGTGCAAGGAAAGGGGCAGGTATTGATATTGTGCTAATTTCACCCCGAGGGCCAGAAGTATGAGTCTCATTGCCGATTGTTGCTACTTCAAACGAACAATCAGGCTGAATACCAAGCTTTGTTAAAGGGATTGGAATTGCTCAGGGAAGTGTGTGCCGATGCCGTTGAAATATTTGGTGATTCCATGTTGGTGATCAATCAGTTAATTGGAACATATAATGCCGAAGTGAAATTTTGATTGCGCACCATGAAAAGTGTTTGCAATTATTAAAGGAATTTAAAGAATACCGCCTCGAGCATATTCCCAGATTGCATAATGAAGAGGCTAATCGGTTAGCACAGTATGCTTCAGGATATCAGCCGATTTGGGGAATAATGACATCGGTAATGGTTGCCGATGACTGGAGAAAAGAGATTATCGATTACTTAAGGATCCATCTAGGAAGGCTGAAAGGCGTTTGAGGTTTCAGGCTACCAAGTATGTGCTCCTTGATGATGAATTGTATATCGGACGATTGATGGAGTTTTACTCAGATGTCTTGGTAAAGAAGAGTCGAAAGAGTTGATGGGTGAAATTCATGAAGGAGTATGTGGAGCGCATCAATCGGCATTCAAAATGAAGTGGATGATTAGACGGAATGGTATTATTGGCCAACAATTCTTGAAGATTGCTTCAGATACTTTAAAGGGGGTCAAGATTGTCAAAAGTTTGGTAATATTCAGAGAGCACCTACATCGGCAATGAATCCTATAATCAAACCTTGATCGTTTAGAGGTTGGGCTATTGATCTCATCGGCCAGATTTATCCGCCATCGAGTAAAGGGCATAAATTTATACTTGTTGCCACCGATTATTTCACGAAGTGGGTTGAAGTTATTCCTTTGAAAAAGGTGACATCGGCAAACATGATAGATTTTGTGAAGGAGCACATTGTTTACCGATTTGGTATTCCTCAGACTATTACAACTGATCAAGGACAATGTTTACATCAAGGGAGTTTGATGAATTTGTTGTCGGCATGGATTTAATATTTTAAACTCTTCTCCTTATTATGCTCAAGCTAATGGTCAGGCCGAAGCAACTAATAAAGGGGTGATTAAACTTATCAAGCGCAAGATTGAAGAGAACCCTAGAAGGTGGCATGTTGTGCTAAATGAAGCATTATGGTCATATAGGATGGCATGCCATGGCGCTACTAAAGTTTCACCTTACCAGTTGGAGTATGGGCACGATGCTATTTTGCCTTGGGAGATTAAAAACTGGGTCTAGACGATTGTTTTCCCAGGATCAATTAACATTTGATGAATATGATGTCCTTATGAAAGATGAGTTGGAAGATCTGGCGAGCCATCGTTGAGGGCCTTAATCAGCATTGAAGAGAACAAGAAAAGGGTTGCCAGATGGTATGACAAGAAGGTGAAAACAAAAGAGTTTGCCGACGAGGATCTGGTGTGGAAATTGATTTTACCGATTGGGACTAAGAGTTCAAAGTATGGAAAGTGGTCTCCTAATTGGGAGGGTCTATTTTGGATAAATCGATATGTTCCTGGTAATGCTTATATTTTGGAAACCCTCGAAGGGGTTGCGTTTCCTAGAGGGATCAATGGTAAATATTTAAAGAAGTATTATCCTAGTATCTGGACAGACGTGTAAAGAAATACATATGTAAATACCGATAATAGGATTATCATACATAGCGTCAGTAAAAGAGGCATTAACGTTATAATACAAGCCAGTCATCAAGTTTTGAGTTGTCGGTACAACAAGATTACAAGAGAGATTGAATCGATGAAATCGCACGAAGGCGAATTTGGTCTGCTTCTTCTATCTCCTTGGCATCGTCATCGGCAGTGCCTTCAATGGGCTTGATCTTTCTCTTCAACAGAAGGGCCTGCCGAGCGTCAGCATCTCTTTCTTGTTGTAGAGTTTTGACGGCATCGGGAAGTTGAGCCTTCTTTTGGTTGGCCACGTTTAAGGCTTCATCAACCTTCTCCAGCTCTGCTGGTAGTTCTTCCTTTCTTGCCGATAGATGGGTGATTTCTTGTTCGAGATCGATGCTAGAGGCTTCTAGGTGACTGATGCCCTTCTGCTTTTCATCGGCAGTTTGCTTGAATCGAAGCATCTCCTCTTCAAACTTTGATTGGGCAGCCCTATCGATAATGCGGCGTGAGGCCCGTTGGTATTGGAGTTGTCGGCTCTCAAGAAACGCCGCTTGGAAGAGTATTTCTTCAACATCGGCAGGCAGTTGGCCTTGAATTTCCTTGAAAGCTATCCTTACTGCATTTGAATCTTGGACTAGTTCGGATGTGTGTTGCTGCAGTAATGATAACAGTGCTTCAAGTTTGGATTTCACTTCTGCCGATATAGCATCTGATGGTGGAGCAGAGCTTTCTTCTTCTTCGTCATCGTCTGGTATATTGATAGCAAAAGAGAATAGGTTGTTAGGGAGTCTTGGGCCTGAAAAGAAGAGGATTAGAGTTTGCTGATCACAAGTTTGTGTTTTACAAGTTTTATGATAGTCAGTTTACCATCTTTAGACGGATCTCTTGCCTCAGGCTCGCAAAGCAGCTGGCGCGGTGGTGTCTTGAGCATCGGCAATGGTTGCCGATGAACTTGCTTCTATGGCTGGAATTGTTAGTGCCAGTGCTGATGCCGACGCTGGTGATGTTTCTATTACAGCTAATCCCTGCGGCACTGGCGTTGTCTCTTGGGTGGAGGCTTCGACTAGGCGTCTGGTCAGGGGCAGGCACCGATGCTGGCTCTTGTGTTGGCGCATCGGTAGGAGATTGAGAAGATGCTACCGATGTTGGCCTTAGGCGTTTTTGTCGAGGAGTGGTACTTGGTGAGCCTTGGCGCTTTGACTGCTGTACTTGGGGGCATCGGCAGCTTGGACTTGGGGAGCTGGAGAGCTCGGAGTAACTGCCGATGAGCTTGTCTGCTATAGGAGAACAGTTAATACAAACCAAATGAGAACTTGCCGATGAAAATACGAAATCGGCATAAATTGATAGAAATTTCTTACCGCAAAAGCCTACGCTAGAGCAGCAGCAGCGGTCGATGGAGTGGCAACAGTCAATGGAGTGGCAGCCGCTATAGTCGGTGTTGACTTCGGCTTGATGGTGACCTTGGAGATACCCTTTGTTGCAGGAAGGAAGATAATGATGGAGCCCTGCTACCAATTACCGATGTGAGATCGGTCGGTCGCAGGTTGAAGTTTTTGCCACTTCTCGCTCTTCTTTGGGATTAAGTCATTAACCTGTTAACAGAGTCAGTTGCCGATACATTTAGAAAAGGAAAAAAGGGTAATATCAAGGAAGAGCTTACCGCAGTATCGGGAATGACGTGATCAGTGTCAATCAAGTGTCGATAGTAGTCCGACGATACATAGAACAGTTGGTCCTTCCACTCTTGCCACCAAAACTTGTATGACTCAGTGATGAAGGAGATTGGCGCCCAGGTAGACAAGTCGATATTGGTTGTATCGGCATGAGGGGAAAGGTGGACGATTCTGTTCCAGTCCATGCCATTGGTGATGGCTTCTCTAGGCTTCACCACATTGGCGTAGCATAGCTTGATCGGCAGTTGCCCGAATGCTACTTGCCTTGCTACTGCCGATGGGTAGTAGAACTCATAGGAAGCCTGTGTATTCTTCCCAGTCCCGAAGATGTTCACTGGGATTGCGCGGGGAATGAGGATGGCTCTCATGATTTCTTCATCTTTGTCTAAATCTACATCGGCGATGTTGAAGGAAAGAGGAAATCTGTTATCGGCATCAACATAGGGCCACCAAGCCCGGTTTGCGGAAGGGATTCCACAGTAAAATCTCTGGAAAAATCTGCTGATCTAGTCCTCATTAGCATCAGTCCCAGGTAGGACTACGATGGCTTCACCGAAGTTGAGAGGAGAGTGAGTTGCTGGTTCGTCGTCGGCAAGCGTGTGGTCTTCAGCTAGGTCCCGTGGAAATTCTTGACTGAACAGATCAAATTCGAGGAATTTGTGCATATGAGCGTTCAGCCACATATTCACAAACCACCAGGGCCCTCCAATGTTGCCGATGGGTTCACCCCGTAACAATTTCTCTGACACTTGATGCAGAAGACGGTAAACTGCACCGAGGAGATATCGGCCAAGAGGAAGTCGAGCTCCATTGGCTAAGAGTTCTGCTGTCGGGAGATACATATTGGTTGGCCCGACTGTCCTGCCGCAAAAGATGAATTTCTCCAGCCACATGTTTAGGAAGGTGGCGTGCTCCCTCTAGCCTACCGATCCAGTCTTTTGGTATTCCTGGATATATCCAGTCCAACCACCAATGTTGCGCGTAGTTACCCGATGCTCAGGCTTTCTGTTGAAGAGACTAGCATCATCGGTAGAAGAAATATCAAGACCAGTAAGCATGTACACATCGGCAAGTGTAGGAGTAGCTGGTCCATGTCTGAATAGGAATGCATTCATGGTGTCGGACCAGAAGTAGGATGCGGCGATCATCATGGATTCATTTTTTGCCATATCGGCAATGGATAACTTGATACATTGATCCAGCTGGCGCTCTGCCCAGTAAACTCGCTGCGATATGGCCATCCTTAGGTACCAGTTCTTCCACCCTTTGGTAGGTTTGGGCTAAGAACGGAAGATATCTGCCCATAACCCTAGATCAAAGTGTTCGACTCTGAAAGGAACCCGGTTGACCTCTGCATTTATGGTTTTGGTTGGATCGGTATTCCCCATCGGACCCAAACAGCAGACGTGTGGTTGATCGGTGGGGATTACTATTCTATTGCGCATTTCCTAAATTCAGAAAACAAAAAGGGAGAGGAAAAAGGATCACGAAAAAATGCAGAAGAAGATCGCAAAGTATGGAGTGAGAGGAAGAGAAATTGACCGTAGGGACGGTGAAACTGATCGCCATTGGGTCGGAGTTCTTGTAGGTCGCGCCTTGCTAGTGGGAGGAGCCGCCGGTTGAATGTCGCCGGAGTGTTCTTCGAAGGCGCCGGTGAAATGGAGAATGAAAGCAAATGAGGATGTGAGCTTGGGGTGAAGAACAGGTTGGATGATGGTGATTTTTATAGGCCTGAAGACGCCGGGGGCATTTTGGAGTTTTCTTTTCACTGAGCAGAGATATGGAAGGGTATGGTAGTGGATTCGCGCGATGATCGAGGAATTATGAGAGTGGATTGTGACTATTCGCGCTACAGTTACGGGGTTCTGTTGGTAAATTGCAGTTTTTTGCGCACGGGAATCGACGAAGTCGTGCAGGTATCTTGAAGGAGAAGGTTGTAGTAGAGAAAATTTTGGCGCATAAAATATTTTATTCTCCGAAATTGGGGGCATGTGTTGACACCGCTTTTCGGCATGTGTCAATATGGACTAAGGCTTGTGTCGATCGGTAAGGAATTGATTGTCGTTATCTGTTGGCATCAGGTGTCACTGGTTAAATTACCGATTAGAGTAAGACTAGAGTACCGATGGTGAGTTTGAGGAATTGCCAGTGGAGGTGAGAAGGCGTTGCCGATAAAGGTAAGAATGTTGCCGATCTGTTGTCCTTTGCCTTGAGCTCCTTCTTGAGTTTCTTTACTTCTCTTTTATGAAGCTTCTCGGCAAGCTTCAAGCTCTTGGCTTCATTGATTGCGTCTTCTTCTTTTTGCTTTTTCTTTCCTTCTCAATCTTCTTTCTTCTTTTCTTCTTGCTTTCTCTCCTTCGGACATGCCAGCGGTGGTCAAGTACTTATCTATGTCCACACTCTCATCGCTGCTGTCCGTGGAGTGCAAGAGCACCTTCTTGGGGTTAACCATCTTGACACTACCCTCTTTGGCCAATAACTCACACGGTGAAGTGTTTACTGAGGTAACCAGGATCTGATACCACTTGTAAGGACATGATTAGCCTAGAGGGGGGTGAATAGGCATGTTTAAAACAACTGGTCACTTTTCTGTTAGCACAGGCGCGGCACTGTTGGCCTTGGCTCCGGCACTGCCGGGGTGCCCGGCACTGCTGCACTCAGGGCAGCAGTGCTGGTCACCAGGACAGAACTGAGCACATTACAAAATGTAAAACTAGAATGAAAATTGTGCTTGAATCAAAACCTTCCTAGAGGTGTAGGGAACCTCTAGCACCACTTGAAAGTGGTAGCAACACACCCACCGAGTAGATCGGGTCCAAACCCTAGAAATCACCTTGCAAACAATATATATCAAAGTAGAGAGACAATCACAAGGGGACATAAGATTTGACCCGTGGTTCAGCTCGCCACCAAGGCTTGTCTTCGTCCACGTTGTTGAGGTGCACCACACAAGGCTCAAGCTCGCCACAAAGGCTTGCTCGAGATGAGGGGAAATGTATTAGCAATATGGGGTGTTACAACCTCCCTAGACTGCCACACGAAGGAGGCAAGCTCAAGGGCGACGCCTAGCCAGCTAGGAGCAAAGCTCCAAGAGTAACAAACTCAAACCGGCGGCCACCACGCAAACCAAATGCTTTTAGGAGTTGAAGATCTGAGGGAGAATCTTCTTCTCAACATTGGAGGCTCAATCTCTCAAAGGTTGATTGCAAATCAATGGAGGAGAGTGGTTCAGCACCAAGGGAGAAGGGAGAGCTAGAGGAGAGCTTCTTTTCTGTTCTTACGAAGTCTGAATGTGAGAATGGTTGAACTAGCCGTTGGGGAGAAGTGAGGGGGTAAGAAATACCCCTCCACTATCCAACGGGCAGAACAAGTCGTGGCAGTGCCGGCCAAAGGCGCGGCAGTGCCGGACTGCCCGGCACTGCTGGCCTGAAGCTCGGCACTGTCGGCCTGGCAGAAACAACAAAGAGTGGATCTCTGAATAGCTAGCTGATTTGCCTAGATATTGCATTTGGTTCACTTGTTGGCATGCGTGTTGAATCCCTCTTAATAGTAGGGCATACCAAACTCAATTTTGAAATATAAAACAAATTAAAGTCCTATGAGCTTGTTGCCATGCACTTTTGTAATTGGAGGGGTCCGCCAACCTGTTCATCAACCTCCTTAAGATTAACCTTCTTGTCATACTTGTAAAGTCTCATTGGTTTTCTAAATATGTTGTCATGTCACCAAAACCCACTTAGGGCTTGATTGCACTTACAGTTCATGAAGTCTGCTGAATGATGAAAGTTGTTGTCTCACAAAGACTATAGAAATCCATGCAGCCAGAGGCACGACGACCCGGCCCAAGGCACGCACATTCAGCCCGACACAAGCACGGTCCGGCCTGGCTAAGCGCGGGCCTGGGCTAGCACGGTGTTGACGGTAATTACGAGCTATTTTATTACCATCAAAATACTGTCAACAACCTCATAATCAAAGGAAATCAAGCATAACCTGAACATATTGTGCCAAATAACTAGTTCCACATGTCCCTTGACTATTTGATGCAGGTAATGACAAATGGGGACTTTTGGGAGCTAGTGGGCCCACTTAGGGGGTCGGTCGACCACCCTGTGGGGCCACTAGACCTCCCAAGCCCCCATGATCCAAGATCCACCCTCTAGAACACTCTCTACCCCTTGGATCCAAGTATGCCTCTTACCAACGGTCTAGATTCACATCACAAGGATCCATGGACCCACATCAATGATATCAGCGTGACAAATCAAACTCCGAACTGAAATCCAACACATATGACAGGTGGGACCAGCAGCCAGAAGGCAGAGGTGGGCCACAGGCCCCTATAGGCGGTCGGCCGACCTATAGGTGGACCCCACAAGCCCCCACTTGGTCCCTAACTAGTGGGCCACCATCTAGAAGGTGCAGGAGGGCCCACATGGCAGCATGGGCGGTCGGCCGACCACCCTTATGGCGGTTTCACCCCCCTCAACCGCCTCACTCACTCCCCACATGATGGAAATCAACACCCTTGATCCTTAGGCGGTTCTGAAGTCGGTTGGATCCAATGGTGGTTGATGAAGGTGATGCGGATCGCTGACGTGGCACCAGAGTAGCCCCTGCTCCACCTCTAGCTATAAATAGACCCCTAGAGCTCCCTTCTCATTCATGCCTCATTGGAGAAACACTACTCCTTAGTCTCTTAGCGGAGCTCTCTAGTAGTGCTATGCTGGTTGGAGGAGAGTGAAGGAAGTCTTCTAGAGAAAGCCCCGGGCCTGTCGGGAATCTTCTCCGGAGTTCTTCCTCATCGGATGCGAGTCTCTTGTAAGTTTAGCACTTCTAAGTGACTACTTCTCAGTTCTTTATAGTATTTAGTATTCTAAATCTGGTTTAGCTGTTGTACAACTTTTCACACTTGTTCATCGCTTTGCTCTGAGTAAAGTGCTTTAATCTTAGGCCAAGGTTAAAGTAGTAAGATAAGTGTATACATGGTGTCTAGGCTAGATCTTACCTTTGTAAACTGCTTATCGCGCGATTGTTTGTGGATGCTAGTAGAAGGTGACAGCTCTATCTAGTCTTTGTATTCCACCATGTGTGTCAGATAAGTTCTTAAAAGGTAGGGCTTCAATACAACTTGATGGCGCGGTCCGGTTAGAGTTTTGTCCTCTTTCTGATCTATCCCCTCGCCTCCTGCAAGAGAAGGACCGATAAGGCCAGTATAACCAGCTATCCCTTGTTAGATATCTTTGCTATATCGAACCCCTCAACCCTGTTATCATAGTCTCCCTTGATCCATCATAGGACATATCCATATTCCTAGTTAACTCACTTCTCGTTCCCCGAGGAAAATACGATACCTGGAATACTCCCGGTGAAGTGCTACAACGGTATAATCCGTGCGCTTGCGGATTTATCCAATAGTCATAAGAAATACCAACAAGCATTTCTAGCGCCGTTGCCGGGGAACGGTAGTTGTTTTAACTAGTACCCTTTGGTCCTATTTTATCTTTGTTTGAATTCATCCTTCCACTCCACATGCACATATGGATCAAACCCCCACTTATTGAATATGGTGCTCCAACGGGCGCTAGCTTGGAGGCACCTAAATCATCTCAGGTCGTTCTGGCCGTTCGTTATGAGCTTCGCCCAAGTCTCATAGCAATGGTTCAGGAAAAACCATTTTTTGGGGGACGAAGACGAGAATCCCTATACTCATATACGTGACTTTGAACAACTTTGTTCATGTGTCCACATCCAAGGGATGAGGCCAGGTACCCTTAAGTGGAAGCTATTTCCGTTTTCTTTAACGGGAATAGCCAAACGATGGTACACTCGCCACGTAGATGATGCGAAAGGAGACTGGGAAAAATTGATGCCTAAATTCTGCTTGGCATTCTTCCCTATCCCTTGCGTCATTCTTCTTCGAAAAGATATCATCAATTTCTCGCAAAGAGAGAAAGAGTCTCTAGGTGATGCATGGGCCCGTTTTTTAGATCTAGTATCTTCGGGCCCTGATTTCACTATAACCGAGCCTACAATGTTACAACATTTCTATGGCGATCTTAGTAGAGATTCTGCACAACTCCTTGACATATCTTCTGGGGAGCCTAGCTGTGTTTACGCGTTAGTGCAGGGAAGAGTCTTCTCACAAAGATTCTTGATAACACCCCTATACTAACGTATATTATGAAGGACCTGCGGAAGAACAGAAACCATCCCCCAGAATAGAAACAACATCGATAGCCTAAACTCTCCCCTCTACATCTCAAGATCCTGCTATCGAACATGAACCACCAAGGGAAGAAGAAATTCATCCCTTGGAATTTCCCCTTGATATCGAGGCTGATTTATTTTCCAATTTTGGAAATGCCTTGAATCAATCTGTGCAAAATAAGTCTACTGCTCGAAAAGCTCCAAACTGCCACATCCCTAGTCTCATAGAAGAAGCCTATCTCCAGGAGACAGTTCAAGAGCTAGCCTCTATCATGAGCAATGAGTGGTTAGAAGAGGCCGAATCTTCATTCGAGCCAATTTGAATTCTTTCTTCCTCTACAACCATTCCTTGTCAAATCAATAGAGCAAAGTTAGACTCTCTCTACGATCCTGTCGTAGGAGTTAGCATTATGTCTAAGTCATTAGCTAATGCTCTCCTAGGCAAGGTAAATCTAACTCCAACCAATAAATTCTTGAAGCTTCCTTCAGGACAATTGATTGAGAGTTGTGGTATTGCACAGACCATTCCTACGCTAATTAACAAAGACAATATCCTCCTGAATTTCTTCATTTTTGATATAGAGGAATTCGACTTGTTAATTGGACATCCACTCATGAGATTCCTTAATGGATCTCTTGATGGAAGTCTTAAGGGTCATCTTGGGAGCAGCATCAAACTCTCGATTCCGCTCAACAATTCCATGAACACCATGACGGAATCGCTCCCAGAATCTGACCCCATAGAGGAAGTGATGGTTGCATCTCTTCTAGAATCATCTCATCCTGATCTAGAAGAAGAGGCCGAAGATTTCATCCAGGAAGAAGATGATCTAGAAGAACCCATAGATCTGGAGAAATCCGAGCCCCCATCTAAGCCCTCTATAGAACTTAAACCCCTTCTAGCTGGTTTAAGGTATGTGTTTCTAAATGATGATCGTGAGGCCCCTGTGATCATCAGTGACAAACTCTCTCCTGAAGAGTCCTTCAAACTCCTCACCATCTTGAAAAAGGATCAGTCAGTCTTAGGCTATTCTCTTCAAGATCTCAAAGGCATTAGTCCCGCTCTTTGCACACATCGCATCCCCATAGAACCTGAGGCCCTTCCATCTAAAGAGCCCCAGCGTAGATTGAATAATGCGATGAGAGAAGTAGTGAAGAAGGAAGTCTTGGAACTCTTGCACGCGGGGATCATCTACCCCGTTCCTCATAGTGAATGGGTTAGCCCTGTGCAAGTTGTGCCTAAGAAGGGAGGTATGACGGTCGTTCAAAATGACAAGAACGATTTGATTCCTCAACGAACCGTCACGGGTTGGAGAATGTGTATAGATTACCGAAAACTTAATAAGGCCACAAAGAAAGATCACTTCCCGCTACCCTTCATCGATGAGATGTTGGAGCAGCTTGCAAAACACTCTTTCTTTTGTTTCCTTGATGGTTATTCGGGATATCATCAAATACCAATCCACCCCGATGATCCAAGTAAGACCACTTTCACATGCCCTTATGGAACATATGCATATAGGCGAATGTCTTTCGGCCTATGCAATGCTCCTGCTTCTTTTCAGAGGTGCATGATGTTCATTTTCTCTGATATGATCGAAGAAATCATGGAAGTTTTTCATGGATGATTTCTCCGTCTATGGAAAAACTTTCGATGATTGCCTTGAGAATCTGGATAGGGTCTTATAGAGATGTGAAGAAAAGCACTTAGTCTTGAACTAGGAGAAATGTCACTTCATGGTTCGTGAAGGCATAGTGCTAGGACATAGAGTGTCCGAACGTGGGATAGAAGTGGATAGAGCTAAGATAGATGTTATAGAACAGCTTCCACCTCCCACGAATGTCAAGGGGATTCGTAGCTTCCTTGGGCACGCAGGCTTCTACAGGCGGTTTATCAAAGATTTCTCTCAAATTGTCCGTCCTTTAACAAACCTGCTAGCCAAGGATGCTCCCTTTGACTTCAATGATGAGTGCTTAGACTCTTTCCACATCCTCAAGAAAGCACTCATCTCAGCTCCAATCATTCAACCCCCTGATTGGAAGCTTCCCTTTGAAATAATGTGTGATGCTAGTGATTATGCTATCGGTGCGGTATTAGGCCAAACCAAAGATAAGAAGCATCATGCTATTTCGTATTCTAGCAAAATCTTGACAGGGCCACAGCTAAACTATGCAACAACAGAAAAAGAGTTGTTGGACGTGGTGTTTGCTATAGACAAGTTTAGATCTTACTTAGTAGGAGCAAAAGTTATTGTGTATACAGATCATGCTACTCTTAAGTACTTGCTCACTAAGAAAGATGCTAAATCACGCTTAATAAGATGGATCTTGCTACTCCAAGAATTTGATCTTGAAATAAAAGATAAAAAGGGAGTAGAAAATTCTGTTGCTGATCATCTGTCTAGAATGCAATTCAAAGATGCACAGAATTTGCCCATTGAAGATTTCCTCAGAGGTGACACACTTCTCAAGGTGACAGACTCCAACCCCTGGTGTGCAAATATAGTCAACTTTATGGTTGCAGGCCATGTACCACCAGGGGCAGATATGAAGAAATTAGTTCAGGATAGTCGAATACATCTCTGGGATGAGCCATACCTCTATAGAGTATGCAATGATGGATTGTTAAGAAGATGCGTACCTATGGAGGAGGCGATCAAGATCATGGAAAGATGTCATGGAGCAGAATACGGAGGCCACTATGGAGCATTCAGAACTCATGCTAAGATTTGGCAGAGTGGGTTTTTCTGGCCAACCATGTACAAGGATACACATGACTATGTCAAAAGATGTGCAAGGTGCCAGAAGCACGGGAACATCAATACCCGAGATGTCATGCCACTCACCAACAACCTACAAGTCGAGCTCTTTGATGTATGGGGCATCGACTACATGGGGCCCTTTCCTCCATCGAAAGGGTATGAGTATATCTTAGTGGCGGTGGACTATGTGTCCAAGTGGGTAGAAGCATTACCCTTCCGCAAAGCTGATGCAGCCAATTCAAAGAGAATGTTCCATGAAGTGATATTCCCCAGATTTGGAACCCCAAAGTTAGTCATAAGTGACAGGGGATCTCACTTCATTGACAAAGGCTTCCGCCAGTTCCTCACTAATCAAGGAATCCGGCACAATGTTGCAACTCCATACCATCCTCAAACAAGTGGTCAAGCAGAAACATCCAACAAACAAATCAAGAACATTCTACAGAAGACTATAGAAGAGATGGGTACCACTTGGAATCACAAGCTACCAGAGGCACTTTGGGCATATCGGACCGCATACAAGACCCCAATTGGTATGACACCATACCAACTTGTATACGAGAAGACATGCCATTTGCCTATAGAATTAGAATTCAAAGCACATTGGGCAATCAAGAAATGGAACATGGATTTTCCAGCTGCTAGAAAATTTAGGAATATGCAAATCTCTGAATTAGAAGAATGGAGAAAGAAAGCATACCACAATGCCAGGATATACAAGGAGAGAACCAAGAAATGGCATGACAAGAGAATCAAGGTCAAGGAATTCAAGCCAGGGGACAAGGTCCTACTATTCAACTCAAGATTCAAGCTCTTCGGTCAAGGGAAGCTGAAAAGCAAATGGGAAGGGCCATACCTCGTCGTCAACATCGCGACTCATGGAGCAATCACACTCCAGGACGACGACGGCAAAATCTTTAAGGTAAATGGCCAATGTCTTAAAGTTTTTCATGAGCATGAAATTCTTGAGCAAGAAATTGATATGATAGATTTTGTTCTTAATCCAAATTAGAACTAAGATCTAGTCAAATTCCAGGAATGACCTTAGAATTGGCCTAGACTTAGCCTTGACTCCCCTCTTGTGAAAGGTCGGCCCATTTGGCCTCTAAAGGAGATCGGTCGACCGTGCTTTGGGCCAAACAGCCCGAGGCTTCACGACCTGACTCACCTGACCCGAACAAGTTCATAACCTGGCTCGGTCGGTCGATAGCTTTCAAAAAGCAATCGGTCGATCGTGGTTTGAACTCGTTCAAACGTCCCGTTGCACAGGAACGTTGGGCCAACATTCCCCTTCGGTTTCATCGCGATCCGAGTGAGAACAAAGGCCCTGCATGATGGGTTTCTCCTTCTTAACCCCCTCTTCTTCTTCTTCCTCCTTCCACCTTGCTTTTCTGCACAACCAGCAGCACCAGCACCACTCTTTGCACTCATTCACATCCGCCTTGATCACCACCATGGCCCCACCAAGAAACAATGGCAAGGCACCACTCGTTCCTGTCGGCGGAAGCCCTTCCAAGGCCTAAGACCCCATCAATGTCGATGCCATGTCCATCGAGGTCCTCGATGTCGTTCCCCTAGCCATGGCCCCGCCGTCAGCACAGCTGAACTCCCCTAGGGGGGTCGGCCGACCGGGCAGTGGAGCTCGGAGCGGATGCGGAGAATCGCCCGATCGATGTCTCCCCGCCGCAACCTCAACAAACTAGCAGCGCAACCAGTGACACCCAAAAGGCCGACCACTGGCTAGTTGGGGGTGAAGAAGGCCCCCATCTCCTCCACCGACGGCGACACGAGCATGGGCTACACCCACTACTACTCGCCATCGACACCGCCATGGATGCGCCTCCAGAAGGCTCATGGTGGACCAGGCAGAGGGAAGGTGCTCATCCCTCCTCTCACCTCTGAGGAGCGGAGGGAGGGGGTGCGCAGATCCCTTGAGACATTGGAGTCTCGCAAATCAGTCCGGCGGACTAGCAACCCGCCATCCATCTCCGGACCTCCAGGCCAGTTTGAAGATGAAGATGAAGAAGATGACATGGAGAAGCTGCTTCGCATAGTCGCTAGGCTTAGGGAAAGCAACACTAAGCTAGCAGAACGGGCAGCAGAGGAGAGAATGGCCCGTTTGGATCTAGAGGACAGTTTTAACGATCTTCGCATTAGCACTAATGCGAAGATCAAACGTCTAGCCCAGGAAATCAAGAGAGAAGATCTCTTTGCCCCTCCATCTCCATAGATCACGAGTCCACGAATAAGATAGGCACTTAGATTTATTTGTTTCAATCATTCTTTTATTTCCCTTTCAACAATGTAATTTGTGCCTACCAAAAGTTTGAATTAAATAAAAAGTTTGGTTTTGTTGGTATTTTGCCCAACAGAACCCATGCACTTGACTTGTTTCTGTCACTAAATTCAGCATGCCCCAAAACAAGTATGGGGGAGGTCGGTCGACACTCTAACTGGTCAAAACACCAGAACGATCACTAAATCATGTTGTACACATTCATGACACGTTCCACAAAAAAGTTGGACCGAAACGGCCACTTTTGTGCATCGGCCGATGCACTTTGGAGGCCAAAATTCAGAAAGATCAGAGTACATCAACATTCAGAGGTAAGGAATCCAAATGCAGAGTTCGAAGTGGCCAAACGGCTCCAAGGAGCGGTCAGCCGACCACACTTATAGGGCCTGGACCCACCAGCCAGCATCCTCTCAACTTCAAACAACTAATCTGACTGGTTTGCCATGTCTCTCCCCTTCCCTCTATACTTTTTCATTTGTTTACTCATTTTCCCTTCAAAAAAATAAGAATAAAATAAAAATAATTTCTTCATGAAATTCATCACTTAGTTTAATTCCTTTTTATTGAATAAAACAAGAGATCGCATCCAAAATTAAAATTTTGAGAAAAGTGACATGATCTATGACATTTAAAGGGCAAAAGTGTCATAAAGATGAATTCTTGCTTTTTGCTTATGCTAGTGGGAAAACATTTTGATAGAAAGATCATATGGACTAAGTTGTTGATTAATGTGATATAGTCTCGGCTCATGATTCATAACCTTTCTATTTTAAGTTCTTGGAGATTAATTTTTGAAAATGTCATAAAACCATAATGTCACTACTCCTCTATAGTGAGAAAAATCCTACCAAAGCCATAAATACGTATGCATGTTCAAAACTTTCCTCAAATGCTTCTTGTATTTGCTTTGAGTTTGGTCAAACCTTGTGACCCTTGTTGAGAATTATGTCATAGTTCAAAGATCAAGATCACGTAAACGCCACATACTTTTTGCTGCTTCTACACTGGAAGTACGCAAAACATGCCTTTCATTCACATGATCCATGTTCATCCAATAAATACTCTAGAAATAAATATTATGATCTCTCTCAAAATTCCTCAAGAGATATGGCTATCATGAAAAATAATGATGAGCAAAGCTCTTTTTTCAAAAAAAATGATGATAGCCATGTCTCAAGTAATCCTAAAGTTAGAGAGATCATATACATAGTTAAGGAGTACATGTTAGTCATATACCTTTGTCCACACACATGCACATCTTGATCTAGGATTATGACGTTCTTCTCCTTGGATCCTTGTTTTGGCTTTACAATATAAGTGATACAAGTTTGCTACGTTGTATTGTCTATCCCTACCTAAACTCCAGATAAAGCCATTTAGAAATAGGGAAATGCAAAGAAGGAAACCTCTTGATGCCTTGGTAAGGAATCATACACCTTGAGTGACTTAGAGTGCCATAAGAGGAGTAAGTTGACTTATGAGATTTCTTTTGAAAAAATTATCAAAAGCTCCAAGTACTAAAATATGATTTAGGAAGATGACTTTGCCTTGAGAACTGTTCCATTTCTCAACCTCTCAAGAATATATGTTAGCCACTACCACATATCCCATTAGTATGACAAAATGTCTTGAGTGAATCCTTATGCTTGCTTTATACTTTGAATAGCATAGTCTTGTTATCTTTTAACCTTTACTCGAGGACGAGCAAAGAGGTAAGTATGGGGATCTTGTTGACAGTAATTACGAGCTATTTTATTACCATCAAAATACCGTCAACAGCCTCATAATCAAAGGAAATCAAGCATAACCTGAACATATTGTGCCAAATAACTAGTTCCACATGTCCCTTGACTATTTGATGCAGGTAATGACAAATGGGGACTTTTGGGAGCTAGTGGGCCCACTTAGGGGGTCGGTCGACCACCCTGTGGGGCCACTAGACCTCCCAAGCCCCCATGATCCAAGATCCACCCTCTAGAACACTCTCTACCCCTTGGATCCAAGTATGCCTCTTACCAACGGTCTAGATTCACATCACAAGGATCCATGGACCCACATCAATGATATCAGCATGACAAATCAAACTCTGAACTGAAATCCAACACATATGACAGGTGGGACCAGCAGCCAGAAGGCAGAGGTGGGCCACAGGCCCCTATAGGCGGTCGGCCGACCTATAGGTGGACCCCACAAGCCCCCACTTGGTCCCTAACTAGTGGGCCACCATCTAGAAGGTGCAGGAGGTCCCACATGGCAGCATGGGCGGTCGGCCGACCACCCTTATGGCGGTTTCACCCCCCTCAACCGCCTCACTCACTCCCCACATGATGGAAATCAACACCCTTGATCCTTAGGCGGTTCTGAAGTCGGTTGGATCCAATGGTGGTTGATGAAGGTGACGCGGATCGCTGACGTGGCACCAGAGTAGCCCCTGCTCCACCTCTAGCTATAAATAGACCCCTAGAGCTCCCTTCTCATTCATGCCTCATTGGAGAAACACTACTCCTTAGTCTCTTAGCGGAGCTCTCTAGTAGTGCTATGCTGGTTGGAGGAGAGTGAAGGAAGTCTTCTAGAGAAAGCCCCGGGCCTGTCGGGAATCTTCTCCAGAGTTCTTCCTCATCGGATGCGAGTCTCTTGTAAGTTTAGCACTTCTAAGTGACTACTTCTCAGTTCTTTATAGTATTTAGTATTCTAAATCTGGTTTAGCTGTTGTACAACTTTTCACACTTGTTCATGGCTTTGCTCTGAGTAAAGTGCTTTAATCTTAGGCCAAGGTTAAAGTAGTAAGATAAGTGTATACATGGTGTCTAGGCTAGATCTTACCTTTGTAAACTGCTTATCGCGCGGATTGTTTGTGGATGCTAGTAGAAGGTGACAGCTCTATCTAGTCTTTGTATTCCACCATGCGTGTCAGATAAGTTCTTAAAAGGTAGGGCTTCAATACAACTTGATGGCGCGGTCCGGTAAGAGTTTTGTCCTCTTTCTGATCTATCCCGTCGCCTCCTGCAAGAGAAGGGCCGATAAGGCCAGTATAACCAGCTATCCCTTGTTAGATATCTTTGCTATATCGAACCCCTCAACCCAGTTATCATAGTCTCCCTTGATCCATCATAGGACATATCCATATTCCTAGTTAACTCACTTCTCGTTCCCCGAGGAAAATACGATACCTGGAATACTCCCGGTGAAGTGCTACAACGGTATAATCTGTGCGCTTGCGGATTTATCCAATAGTCATAATAAATACCAACACACGACCCGAGTCTGTAGGTCGTGCTTGGGCTGACCTCCGAGCCCACGGGCTAGCACGGCATGGCCCAAAAATCAGCCTCGGCCCGACAAAGGCCCGTCATCCCCCTCGGCTGTATATAAGCGCGAGCGGCGGTCGGAAACCCTAACCCTAAATCACTTCCGCATCCATCCGCGCTGCGTCGCGCCGCTCGCCTCACGCACTAACTCGCACTCGCCTCGCAGTCTCACACTCTCGCTGGTCGCCTCGCCACTTGCCTCGTCCTCACCATCTCCGATCCACCACGCCGACGACGTGAAGCACTCTCCGCCCTTCTCCTCCATCTCTTCTCTCCGGTCTCAGTGTTTCCTCCCTCTCCCTCCCTCCCCTCTAGATCTGGCCACGTGAGTTCTTATTCCTGTGAGCCCTGCTCCGCCGCTCGCCGTCCTTGCTAACGGTGTCGTCTTCTCTAGGGTGTTCTCGCCTTCTCTGGCACCGGGATCCGGTTGCGCAGGTGATTTCGAACCCTAACCCTAACCCTAATATCTCTTGCTAACGGATCTAATGGATCTTGCTTCCTTTTCTCTTTGCACAAGTCAGTAGCCTCTTCCTCGTCCTCTAGCTGTGGCGTAGAGCGAGAAAGGCGGCCACCTGCACCATCTGAGAAACGGTGCTAGAGAGGCCATGGCGGAAGATGACCATCTTCCGTCGGGTCTGGCACCCAAGGGTGACGACGATGACTACCTCCGTGTTGATGTGGCTGCCTTGTTCGGTGTCGATGTTGGAGACAGCCTTGTTCGTCCGGTTCCAATCGAACTGGACGGCGATGCTGGTGGAGGGGCGCTGGGAACTCGAACTCCAATGGCTCTGCTCCATCTGTTGCTGGTAGTGGTAAGACTGGTAAGCGCAGATCACCTGTGTGGGAAGATTTTGATGAGATCTACGAGGATGTGAATGGTCAATCTGTTTGCACAAAGGCTACCAGTCTTCTTGTGGGAAGTACTTTGTCTGCTTTTTCTAAATCTGGTACTAGCCACTTGAAGAGGCATCAGTCTTCTTGTAAGGCTAAATTTGCTAGACGTGTTGCTGTTCAGTCTAGGCTTGCTATGAATGTTGATGGTTCTGTTCGAAATTGGACCTATAAACCTGATGTTGCTAGACTTGAACTGTGTCGCTTGATTGCTAGGCTTGATCTGCCATTAGGAATAGGTGAATCATATGCCTTTGAATAGTACATTCAAAGAGCTCATAACCTTGTTTTTGTTGTTGTATCTAGACAGAGCACCACTACTAGGGATCTTTGCAAGCTTTTTATTGATCGTCGTAACTTGCTTAAAAATCATGTTTTTCTTGCTGCTTCATCTAGACATTTGGTCTGGTAATGCTAAGGAAGATTACATTAGTGTTGTGGCTCCTTTTGTTTCTACTGATTGGGAGATGCAGAAAAAGGTTATCGGTCTACAGTTTATTGAGGTAAAACATTCTGGTGAGAATATTGCTGACAAAGTTGCTGGTGTGGTTCAGGAGTTTGGCTTGCTTGATAAGATTTTTTCTGTAACTCTAGATAATGCATCTTCTAATTCTAAGTCTATGCAAACTTTGACACCTATGTTTGCTAGTTATTTGGGTTCTGATCCTGCACCTGAGCCCTCTGATCCTCATAAGCGTAAATATAATCTTGTGCATCAATGTTGTGCTTGCCATATCATAAATTTGATTGTCAAATCTGGTTTAAAGTGGTTCAAACCTTTGTTAGAGGACTTTAGAACTTCTATTAACTTCTTGAATTCTTCTAATCAAAGAATTGCTAGCTTTAAGAACTACTGCAGTGCTCAATAGCTTAGGCCTAGAAAATTTGGCTTAGATATGGATGTTAGATGGAATGCTACATACCTTATGCTTAAACATTTGCTACCATATAAGGATGTTTTTTCTGTCTTCATTAATGGAAATTATGGATCAACATTATTAACTAATAAGCACTGGTACATTGCTGGAAAGATACTTGATTTCCTGGAAATTTTTTATGATTCCACAGTTGTTCTGTCTAGTGTTTACTATCCAACTAGTCCTCTTATTTGCACCATATGCTAGACATAATTTCTCATTTACATGATTGTGAAAAGGATCATAATCTTTTGACTATCGTTTATCCTATGAAGCTAAAATTCTTTAAATACTGGAAGGATATACCAATGCTTTACTCATTTGCATTCATTCTTGATCCTAGAGGCAAGTTGAGAGGTCTAGGCAATGTTCTTCAAATAATGCATGAAAAACTGGTCATGACTACAATTCTTATTACTGATGTGAAACTTGAACTGTATAACATCTTTAACAAATATGTGGGTAAGTTTGGTGCAGCCACTGCTCAAAGAAGGGCTACACAGCCACCAAGCCAATCTAGTAAGAGAAAACATGCATGGGGTATGATCTTTGGAGGCCCTGGAGCTTCTAGTGTTGTTGGACCTTCCCCTGTGTCCACTCAATCTGCTGTTGGTACTGGTTGTGAGCTAACAGCTTATCTGGACAGTGACAATGTCACTGCATATGAGGAAGACTTTGATTTACTTCTTTGGTGGCATGACCACAAACTAACCTTTCCAGTACTTTCTATAATGGCTAGAGACATTATGTCTATTCCAGCTTCTACTGTATCTTCGGAATCTTGTTTTAGCTTGACAGGAAGGATCATTGAAGAGCGACGGCACCGCTTATTGCCTGAACATGTGGAATAAAGGACTGGGAGAAAAAAGATTACATCATGCTGCTGACAGTCACGAAATGGAGGAGTCCTTCAAAAACCTCTACCTTGATGAAGATGGAATTGGGCCTCCTCCTTCTAATAGCACATCTGCATCTACTTGCTCTTAGTTAGTTAGTTGTGGCTAATGAGAGAGAGAGACTTGAATTGTGAGAGTTGTTAGTTGTGAGACTTGAATTGTATCTTGTATCTGTGAACATCTGAGAACCATTAAGACTTGATTATAAGAGTTGTGCTGCACTCTTTTCCTTTCTAGGATTTCTCACAAGGGTGAGTTTTACCTAGAAAGGTTTTTAATGAGGCAGCATTGCACACAGCTCATTTTGTTAAGTTAACTTTGTCACTGTGTGCCTGTGTGTGACTGACTGATTGTTAGTCTGTTAGACTTTAACTGTATGTGACTGAGTATGTGACTATTTGTGTATGTGACTATCTGACTGTGAGTGGTGACTGATATGTGTGAAACTGTAATTAGAAATTTAGAATGTGAATTGTATTTTTATTCTAGTGATTCTGTTGCTGATGAGGGGTTTTTTTATTACCGGGTTGTGGACCGCCACGGCACAAGTTTTTTGGCTGTGCTTACCGGGCCGCCCAGCACGAAAATCAGCCCGCAGGTCGTGCCACGGGCTCTGATCTGGGCACGAAGCATGGTTGAGCATGGCACGGTGAGGCACGTCGTGCCGTGCCGGCCCGAAGCCAGCATGTCGTGCTGGCCCATGCCCGTGCCGTGTCGTACCGGGTCGGCCCGATGGTCAACTATAACAAAGGCCAATGACTGACTAAGGACAAAGGCTGCTCACTGTGACAAAGATTGCTGACTGACGAAGGCTACTAATTATCGAAGACCAATAACTGACGGAGGTTGTTGATTGATGAGAACCACTGACTGCGAAGGTTGTTGGTTAATAAAGGCTGATGATTGTGACAAAGGCTACGAACTAATGAAGGTTGTTGAATATTTCATGAGGTATCCAATGATGGTTTAATATTTCATGAGAACCGCTGATTGATGGAGAGTATTAACTCATGCAAACTCAATAGTTGTTGGACAGATATTGACAAAGGTTGAACACTCTTTGACCGACGAAGGCTGAGTTTCATAGGGACTACTAATATAATATATTTTGAGATGGTGGAAACACGTACACAACAATACAAATGTGTTCTATTGAAGGGGTAGGTTGGGAGGATAAGTCATACTCACATTGGTGATGACCTGAATGTTAGTAAAAAAATAAATTCAATAACATGTGTTTTGAGTTAGGCTATTGAAGACAAGTATGTAGTCATTCCGACCATGCTTTTGATGCGGTGAAGGTCGCGACAACTTTGTTGGCCACATTGGTGACAAGTTGTATAGTGGATGTTAAATTTTGAGATTTCCCATGAGGTGTAATGGTTAGTTTTTGAAATTATCCATGAGAGGCGAAGGTTAAATCAAGAATGTGACAATATAAATCATAAGAGCAAAATTATTAGGCATTATAAGTTGGTGAGACATTAAAACCGGTGAGAAATACTCATTGTGTAGGTTTGGTTATCATCGTGTGTGGCTTGGAGCATTTAGATGTAAACATTGATACCTATGAACCGCCCAGGTCTTTGTTGAGTTTAGGTGCTTTGCGTCGTGGAGGTCATTCCGTACCCATGAGCCTTCGGCTTCAGGTGACGGAGGGTCCTCTTTCCGCTGATAAAGCTATGGTCGAATGTTGTGGCTCTGTACTAGCCACTTTCGACTTAGGTTTTGAAACCTTTCTTAAGAGGATATTTGCTCTTAGTTTAGTTTCATGTTCCTTGGGCCCCAAACAACCAAGAGAAACATTAAATTGATAGTTCATTATAACACAACTACAAAAAGAGAAGAATCATGAGCCCTGAAAAGGGGTTAGCGAAGATATCAAAATATCATGTCAAGTTTTCTAGAGGTCCAATACTGAAGCATTCATGAAATAGTTATTCAATACCATGCTGGCGAAACTGATCAAAGGTTGATGAAACTGATAGAAGGCGGGGGCTATGAGAAAAATCTCAATGTCCATCTTTGATGACGAAGGTTGATACTTTGACAAACAAATTTTCATCTTCAGTAAAGAAGGCCAATGAAATTGATCAAAGGGTGATGCTTTAAGAAAAATCCAAGTTTCAGCTTCATTGATGAAAGCTAAAGAAACTAGTCAAATGTTGATGTTCCAAATGATAATCCAATATTCAGCTTTATTGAAGAAGCCTCATGAAACTGAATGAAGTATGAGGCTGAGAAAACTCTGAATTTCTAGCTTTGATGCTGAATATTGATGAAACTGGTCAAAGGCTGATACTTCATGAAAACAATTTTTACCTTCACTAATGGAGACCAATGAAATTAATCGAAGGCTAAAGTCTTGAGCTGAAGGAGACCCGAGTATCAGACTTTTAGCTTTTATCTGAGTGATGGTGATATTTCTGTAGCTCGAGGGTTTGTTAACATCCAAAGGTACGCTGGGTTGTTGAAGGTTGATTGTTTCCTTCGCATTTTTGGCCTTGCTTGTGGAAACCTGCGCATGTCAAGCACAAAACCTGCTCTTGTGTCGTATCGCGGTGCGGAGGCTCCCGTGTCGACTATTGTTGTGAAGGCTCCCGATCTGCCATGTTGGCTATTGAAGGAGAGGCTTTGGTACCGTCTTACGGTACAAAGTCTCCTAGGTCGGTTGTTGGTGTGAAGACTCCCGCGTTGTATGTTGATGTAGAGGCCCTCACGTTTTCTCGTGATGCGGAGGCTCCTGCGTCGGTCATTGGTGCGGAGGCTCCCACATCGGATGTTGATGCAGAGGCTCTCAGTTCAAAGGCTCATATGTCAGCTCACAATGCAGAGGCCTACGGTGCAGAAGCTCCAATGTTGTCTCATGATTGATCCCTCCTGCACCCAAGTCACCAAAATAGGCCTCCACGAGTCCTTCCTCGGAGGTTGTCAAAGATTCAAACCATCACTCTCAAAAAAATTATTCGTGGCGAGCACAATGGGCGCCAATGTTGGGAGATGGGTCCCGATAGGGAGTAAACGATAGTGAGAGGAGCAAGCTCGCTGCTGCTTGACACTCGTGTTAGGAATATGCCCTAGAGCTAATCATGAAGATGATTATATTCCGATTGTATCCATGATTAATAAAGTGTTCTTTGAATATCCATTATAGACAACGAGTATTGATTGACGATTATGTGAATTGTTTGTGGAACTCAATTACCTGAATGGTTATTCTAAAAGTTGTCCCTGGTCGGCATTCTTGTAAGAGCACACTTGAATATTAGACCAGCACATGTATTAGTTGATGGTTATGTTTCACAAGTCATAGACATGGAGATGTCAAACTAATAATGTGGGCACATGTGAGACATGTAGGCTGGACTGACCCAACAAGAGAAAGTCTCTATTCATGTCATGTACGTTATGTCCTTAGACCTGAGATTGTGGTATGTACTCAAGATGTGAAACGATCTACTTAGGGACTATCAAACGCTACTCCGTTATTGGGTAGTTATAAAGGTGGTCATTGGGTGGTCGGGAAATATGCTATGAGACATAGACAATCAAGATGGAATTTGCCCCTCTCTTCGTGAGAGAGATATCACTGGATCACTCATGTGATTGGATCAACAAATGCATGGCCATGCTTGGGTTAAGTGTTAACCCACGAGTTGAACCATATATCGAGTGGCAAAGGGAATAACTTGTACATGGTCATAGTGGTTCGTCTGATATGATCATAGCGTATGCATAGGAGTTGACACGCCTTGCTAGAGGCCGCTATCAACTATTGGTCGAGTAAGAGTACTTGGGCCATGTCTATGTATGCGTGAGCCCATAGGGTCGCACGCTTAAAGGGCTGGAAGCCTAATTCGGGTTGAAACCGAATTAGACTAGGTTTAGGGTTACTAATGGGCCTCCAACGTGGGAGCTCGTTAGGACGCCTATATAAGCAAGGGGTGGGCGCGGGCGAGATTGATCCACGCCTTTTGGCAGCCGCCGTCGCCTCCCCACGCTCGCGCCTTTTGCTCCTCGCGGACCTAGCAGTCCGGAGGCGCAACGCTTCCTCCCTGCACGTGTGGGATTCCTCGGAGGTGCTGCATCTGGAGCACAAGGACGAACCGCGCGAAGGGGACGTTGAGACGGACGACCACGCAACTGCACTGCCTGCTGCGACGCGCACGACTACATCAAGTCGTCTTCCGCTGCACCTGCGCGTCTAGTGGTAATCCCGTAACCTGTAACTAGCAGTAGATCCTGGTTTATGAGGTCGAAAAGTTTTGTTTTCCGGCTAGCGTAGCAACCTCGTATTCCTTCAACTCGAGGGTCGAAGGCTCGGCACTGGGGCGGAGGCCTTTGACTAGAGGAGGCCCTCGCTGTTGCTTGGCACTAAGGGGTCGAAGGCTCCGCACTAGGGTGGAGGCCTTCGACTAGCGGAGGCACGGAGACAGAAATAGAGTCCACACAATTATCGAGCCAATATATTAAGGGTTTTGCATCACCTGCCATCCTCCTCCTTTGAGGTGGCTCGCTACTTCTTTTATAGGGCACGGTTACATCATTTGTTGAGTACAAAAATTTCCCTAGGGCCACCTAGACATATCTTGGTATATTCCTATACATCGCATTCATACATCCGGGGCACTCGGGTCATTTTCTCCTTGCTACCGTCTTAGCCGATGGGCCGCTATCGAGCGTGGGCTCTGGGCCCATCACTTGTTGCGCCAAAGCCTCTCACTAGTTTCCATAGAGTCTCGGCCTTCGACTTTTTATCGCGATCACCGACTAATCTCCTTTGCGGTCGGACCTGTGTCTTCATCCTCAGAGCCTCTGACTCATCTTCGTTGCGTCTGGGCCTCCGTATTTTTATCGGAGCCTCCGACTCATCTTCACACTACCACACTAAGTTATATTGGGTCTCTTCAAAGGAAAGTTGGCCTATATTCTAGATAGGCTCCCCCAACACTCATATTTGAATTTTTTTATCCACAGTCGCCAGGTCTGCGTAGTAGCAGCTCGGCTGATCTTTATTCTGCAGTTTCATTTTCAGTTCAGCAACTTGGGTCGTCTGAATTTTGTGTCCCTTGT
This sequence comes from Microstegium vimineum, assembly GCA_022036555.1. NCBI lineage: Eukaryota > Viridiplantae > Streptophyta > Magnoliopsida > Poales > Poaceae > Microstegium > Microstegium vimineum. The sequence goes on from CM039119.1 coordinate 15,557,603, forward strand.
TCGTCATCAGAAAAAAAAAATGCTGGATCGTGGTCCGGTTCGGATCAGAAAGAAGTCATAGATTCAAGGGAATCTGGTAGTGAGGCACGGCAAGAGCAGCAAGGATCTGATTTGTTTGACCGGGGGAAGCTAATGTAAAGGAGAAAGGTTCATCAGAGCGTGGCGTGTAAAACTATTCAGAGAATCCACTCGTGTATTAGTTGGTACCAATCAACAATTTGAATATGCTGCTGCATCTCCTAATTTGGACAGTAAAATCAACAGTGAAGGAATTGATAAGCTACAGACTGCTGCTGTTGCTACCTAAATTTAGGTCGAAGAGAGAAGTAACAACACATTTTGTTTATGGCAGCAAGGATTCTAGTGTGGAACTGTGGATCGGCAGTTGTAGTTCAGCGCAACACTTATTTTTCATTTTTGGTTGTCTTTTCTATGCACATCCTTTACAAAAACACTTATGTGTTTCTGAACTTCTAATAATAAAACCGCGCTGCTTCATATATGCCTGGTTCGATGTCTGAAACTGTAAGCCCTGGCTTATGCAAATGTAGCTGTAAACCTTACGCTTGATTGCACAAATGGGGTACCCTTGCGAGAATTTGCAGCTTGTAAGTGGCATCCGGGGTACACTTTTTGCTTATGCTTCAAATGTCGATGCACTGGAACTTCAGAACTGAAAATGCCCAGTCCCAAATATATACTATGTGAACAAAATTGTTACAACCATATATAATATATCATTTATATTAATGATTTTTTAAAATTATATTGTAATCATGTATCTTATTTAAGCTTGATCCACTATCAATCGAATAAGTTGCATGCAAAACAATGACTCCTTATCTGTGATCTTATTTATAAGTTATTCGACTTGTCTTTTTTAGTTGTTTGTATATTAGATTCGAAACTCTTGATGACAAGCCACTGTCTGTGGGTCAAATGTGCCGGCCTGTTTGGATTGGGGGGCAAAACTTTTGCCCCCATCACATCGAATTTTCCGTCCCTAGTTTCGTCTATTTAAAATGTACTAAGCAAAAAAGTAATTTGTCAGCCGAAGGCAAATTCATGAGACGAATCTTTTGAGCCTATTTAGTTCATGTTTTGACAATATTGTGCTACAGTAAATATTTGTTAATTATATATTAACTTAGCTTAATAAAATCGTCTTGTTAAGTCTTGTTAAGTCCCACAGGGGTATGTACTTAGTTTTATAAGTAGTCTATTTTTAATACACTAAACTAGTGCCGAAAGATTCGATGTGACACAGCAAAACATTTGTCGCTATATTTCTTGTGCTAGTTTTGGGTCGCCTCTTACCCGGACTACCATGCTACAAAAAGTTAGTACAAAAGTTCGCCGTCAGACCGAAAGGAGTTATTACATTAATTTAAGAAGATGCCATTACATCACAGCTGCTATCCTCAAACAAATTCACCCAGCTATTCACATACAATGGGAAGAGCTAAACTACAAATGAAAAACATTTAACTCTACGGGTCATCACAACAGTTCCAATTTTACAAATCATACACACACACATACTAGTACATCAAGAAAAACCTTAGCTTTGGGGTTCTACCAATGATCTTATGAAAGACCTTCTCCACCATACCTGAAAAGCTCTAATAAGGTTCGGACACTCGGCTCCTTTGGTCGCATAGAACTGGAACCATTCCTCGAACAAACATTGCTGCTGCCCGAGAGGGAGAGTTAAAAGGCCTCGCCCTAAATTCTCCTCCAGTGATCTAAGGTCTAGACCTTTGGGGCAGCGCTGAAGCCAGCCAAAATCCAACAAGATTGTGCTGAACCATCCATTAAAGAGAAGGCTTCGTACGTCACCACGACACTGCACTTTTCCTTTACCAAGTGCAATGAACACACCAGCTGATATTCGGCTTAGTTCATACCTGACCATCGCTGATGCTTGCTCGTGCATCCTAATGAGCCTGTCTTGCTTCGCCCACAGTTGTACAAATTCTTCTGCAATATCATTGTTCACTAGAATCTCCAAGAGCCAATTGAGGTTCTCTGCTTGCCTAGAGACTCGCTCAATCAGTGGTTTACTCCCTCTAATTACCACAGCCTGACCTGTAAAATCTGTTGGTTCTCTAGCCTCTTCAAAGAGGTCAACCAGTGACTCCAGACATGAATAACAGATCTGGTACAGGCTCTCTTTGTTTAGTCCTGACGTGTCCTTTTGATACACTGAACTTTTGCTTAGAAGACCATTTACCAAAGATTGCATGTCTTTTCTTGCCACACTGCTGGTGCTGCTAGTGATAGATTGAATAAGCTGTACAGTGAGGTCATCTGAGCTTTTCCAGTTGTGTGGCCGCAATCTTGCAAGTATATCCTGGGATATTGCTTCATCAAAAGTGAATCTTGCAAAGAGATTCTTCAGCTTCTCCTCCTCATTCTCATTCCAGGGAACAGCTTCTATGTATGCCAAACATGATTTGATTCCCTTGCTGAACATGATAGACGAACATACCTACATTTCAAAATAGAGCATTGTTTAGTAAAATTAAGCGTAATCAACATTTAAGTAGCCTGATTAAAGAAGTCAACAGAAAAGGAAAGATGCTAATGCCCTTATATAACTATAGTTCCATGGTTCGACACAAATCTAATTCAAGTACATAACTTAGATCTTATTTGCAAAACTTCAAACCTACGCAGCACCTGTTGTAAATTTTGAAAACTATCGCTGGATACTGATAATTGCCATTCAAAATACTCTACAGTCCAATCAAATTAACTACATCGATGTACTAATTTTCTTGGGAAACAAAAAGAACATATTACTTATAAAAGAAGCATTGCCATCATACTACCAAGTAGCATGTCCACAAAACTCACTCTACACATTTTGCAAAAAGTAAATATTTATTGATTGTATCAGATTAAGTGTTAAATATTTATCGATTGTATCAGATTAAGTGTTAATTTATCAGAAAGACATTTATGAAATTAGCTCATTCTATTCCTGGGATATAAGTTCAGAATACTTGAATTAGATATTTGGTACGTATTAGAAACAGTGCCCAATGTAACTCATCCAACTAAGAAATATATCGAATACAGAGATAATGTTATCTGGTCATCTAGTCAATCCTAGTTGCCAGGGGAATGACTGGGAGACTAATTCTAGTCAATCAAGACCAGCCCAACTTGTTAAGCCTAGTAAACCATATAGTTGCCCAGTATATCTTATGGCATATATACTATGAAGTGTATAGTATAAAAATCGAGTATAAAAGCTCTAGAGCAGCAGATTCTTGTGAAAATTGATGAGAAGCTCATCTTCATAACCCCTTGGAGCTGGACTGTTGGAGCAATGACCCGGCAGTGGCAGCAGCTTCTGCATCCAGACAGTTCTTGACCCACCTGAGGTGGCAAGGGGAGCCGGTGGCTACTCAATACTCACATGGGCCGCGAGATCTGCTGACCAGTGGATGAAAGGGAGAGAGGCAGCAGCAGCTTGGAGGTCATGGCAGGCAGAGAACAGTGCAGTGGCAGCCGAAAGTGCTGCAGTTCTGTTTTTTCCCAGACACAAGCTTCCTTGCAGCTGGTGGCTATGTGATGGACAGGGGCGGATTTGGGACCCGGGCTGCCTGGACTGCAGCCTGGGCACGGCACAAAACCTGTAAGAATAAGTTTCACAAAAACATAAAAAAAAGGGCCAGCCAGCCCAATAGCCCACCCCGACGCGCAAGGAAAGCCCAGCCAGCAGGCTCCGATTCAAGCCCTGGCCGCAAGCGCGTGTGAAACACCCCGACTCAGTATCTCTGCTCTCGGCTTCGGCGCGGAGACCGCGATCACTCTACTCCTCCGCCTCAAACCTCCATGCCCTCCTCCTACTGTGCTGTCCACCCGGCATTCGGCTCCCACGTCCTGGCCGCTGCGGGCCTCGCCCCCCTGCCGCCAAGTGGCTGCGACCCTGTCCACGCGGCTGCACCTGGTGACCGCAACCCCGCCAGCGCGGCTGCCCGCCTTCCTCTGCCAGCTGCGGCCCCGCCCGCTGCTTGGTGACCCGGCCAGCGACCACCACAGTCCCAGTCGGTGCACGAGCGCCCCCACTCTGCGGCACGCGATAGTCACTACTCCCTACTCTCTAGATCAATAATAGATATTTTCATAACTTTAGAGTCAACAAATGTGTGTTGTATACATTTATTAATTATTAGTCCATTTCAATACACAAGTTATCTTGCTTTTTAAAAAAAAACTGACATTTTTTAAAAAAAAATATGTAGTACTGAGGATGTGAAATCATAAAGATATATATGTTTTTTGTCTTGTATAAGTCTTTTCATTTGGTACTTTTGTAGCCTCGATGTTCTATGCATTATTTGAACATATCATTTGAGCTCTTTAAAACAATATCGATATTTGTCTTCTTTGAAACTATATTATATCCAATAGTCTACGGCTAATTAAATTTGAAGTGTTGTATTAGTCACTAGCAATGGATATGGGAAGGGAGCAGCTTCCACTCTGCTGTGAAGTTGTGCATGTGAGGGAAACCCTATTGGGCCAAAATAAAGAAATCCAAGTGACTCGGTGACCAGCCTGCAGCCCATCTTACAATGTCCAACTATTCTTCCATCAACTAATCATAGGACTAGATTTCTTGTTGCTCTAATCGAGTTGCAGTGCCTAGTCAAAGTTTTAGGACCAATTAGCCTGACTAATCACGATCAATTAGACAACCAGATAACATTGACAGAGCAGGAAACACTGATTTAGGAGTGAAATTATGGTGGTTCTACATAGTAGAGAAATAGCAATGCAAAAATAACAGCTACTTAGAATTAGAAGCTATTAACCTTAGAAAGTTGTTACACGGATATTGGAAACAATAACATCTACTTAGAGAGGTTCATGCTGAGCCCCCAGAACTACCTTATCCACATTCCATAGTAGTGATGTTGGAAAAGAGATTATATCGGTAGTGAATAACTTCTGCCTCTGTTCTTTGGGAAAAGACATGCTATCAGATCCATGGCTTGAGCCATTACTTTTTCTAAGTGTTTGTCATCAGGAAAGCCATTGAAAATAGTAATTTGACAGTGTTTTTCATCACAAATCTACTTGTAACATTTTCATGAGATAAATCTGATACTTTCAAGAACAATAGTGGTCAGAGTTTTAACACCTTGACTGCACACACTTAAAACTAAAAAATAGTCATTTTTTATGGCGGGAGCAATTCACACTGCATGATTTACATGTCAAAATATAGTGTAAATTTGAGGAGTTAAAAGCATGTAATGTGGCAACGCATAAATTGAATAGAAAAACATGGAGTCACTGATTGTCTGCTTTTGATAAAAGCATTACTAGATAAACACCAAATAGTGCCTATAGCCTGTGTTAGATATGTTATCCTAGACCACTTGACGCATCTAATGTAAGTACTTTATTTATACGAACAAAGTAACAACACTTGCAACTGTTCAAGGGCGTCTATGAACCTAGGGACATATAGTTAAACTACTGCACACCATTCTTAATACCAAGCAATGTGCCATTAAGAAAACCACATCTAATCCAAATACCATGAGGGAACAAACATTTTGCTGGCAACACTGCTTAACTGCCACTCTGATAGACAGTGGGAAAAAAATGAGTGGTCAGTACTGAATCAGAGTATCAAACGCTGTCTCACTGGTGCCATATCAACAAGAAGCATAGAGAATGTAAGTAACAAACAAATAAGAGAGGCCTGCAATTCGTCTTCCTCACCTCAAGCACATCTATGGCCCTCAACACGCCGGCAGCCGCAAGACACCGCATTGGATGAGGGTCGTACATGAGCTCCACCGCGGCCCTGAAAGCATCCAAATTCTCCACCCCATCCACCTCGATCCTCTTCCCGGCAGCACCGGCAGCAGCAGCGCCAGGAGCAGCGTCCTCGCGCGGGGCCATGGCGGCGAAGAAGTCGCTGCAGCCGCACAGCACCCTGGAATCGAGCTCCAGGAGGACGCACCTCCCGTCGGTCCCCCTTAGGAAGAGCCTCAGATCCAGCACGCCAGCCGCGTCCGCTTCCTCCCGCACGGCCAGCACCGGCGGCGGCGGCACCACCGTGGCCGACGGCAATGCCGGCGACTGCTCAGCGAGGGGCACAGCTGGCGAATCCTCAACGGCGGTAGGCAGCGGCGGCGGAGGGAGCGGGAGCGGGAGGGGCGGCGGGACCACGCCGTCGGGGTCGATGGGGGAGACGCGGCCGGGCGAGAGGATGCGGCGCGGGTCGATGAGGCCGCCAAGGCCCGCGAGCCTGGACGAGGTCGGCGAGCCGTAGAAGGACGCCGACGAGGGGGACTTGGGCGGCAGCTTCCTCCCCGCCGCCGCCGCCGGGGAAGGGAGCGGGCGGAGGTCGGGGCTGTCGGGCGCGCCGGCGAAGGAGCAGCACCAGGCGCGCGGGCGCACGCGCGTGGCGCCCCCGCCCACGCCGCGCCTCCGGTGGGCGCCGCGCGGGCCCTGCTGCGCCGCGTCCGCCGCCGCCGCCGCCATTTGATGTGGTGTGGTGTGGCGATTGGCGAGGCGTGTGGGATCCGGAAGCGGAGCGAGCTGGTGGGTGGTCCGCGTCGGCGGGCAGCGCTTGCTAGGGTTCGGATGGGGCTGAGGAGGAGGAGGTGGCGGCCATTGGGACTTGGGAGGGGAGGAGGGCGAGGGGTTCGAGGAGTGGCAGCAGTAGCTTTGCCGTCCAGTGAAAGCTCTCTCTCCAATCTTCCTTTCCTTGTGTCTGTGGACTGGAGCTGCTGTGCTGCCAGTCTGGCGCCGTGGTCCGTGGTGGCGCTCCGTGGACACGGTCCATGGACAAGGGACGCACGCACTGCCCGCTGGGGTCCACCGCGGGTCCTTTGGCGCGGCGACCGATGAGGCTGGCCTCGGATACCCCGTGACGACACCCGGAGAAGACGGTTGGGATCTTCTGCGGAGCGGCCTTGAGGCGGTGGGGTCGGCCGTCCCGTGGCGTGGCACGCGTCATCGGCTGCCGCACGTGGAAACAAGCAACGGGTTGGGCAGGGCACGGGTAGCTAGCCGTTGCGACGATGATGGGCGCGCTAGATGGTTGTCGCTTGTTGTTGATTTTTTTATTCACTTTCATGTATCCAACCAAACACGGATGAAGCTAGAAAAAAATTTAGGATGGACTGAACAAAAATCTACAGTGACTTAACTATACTATGATTCGTCACAATAGACAAATATATAATAGATGGAAAACATTATAATATTGTAAACGTTAATTAATAATAAAATTTACAAAATACATGAAAAAGAAGATAGTTCAATCATACATACTGAACTACTTCAGGGGTTTAGCTCTCTATTTTTCCAATTAAACCTAAAACTCCACCGTTATTTGTACAATAGAATAGGGTTTTTTTCTTTGGGCTTTTGACAATACGTAGTTGGCCCAATAAGAAAATACAAACACATTTCTCCTCCAAACAATCTCAGCCCTACCTTTTCATGTATTTTTACGTAAAAAATGAAAATAGGGCTCCATGGGGCTCTACTGTACTGGACAGCAGTAGGGGGGCTCGAGCCCTGGCTGCCCGGCTGTTGGCTCCGTCCATGCAACCAAAGTAAAAAATGAGTCGTCATATCTACTCAACCAAATATGCATCATGCATATCCTTATCTCAATATCTATAAATCGCTATATCCCATCAATCTTGATCCTCCAACCAAACACAAAGAATCTAAGTCTGTCAAAGCCTGTCTCGCTAAAGTAGATGTCATTTGGTTTTGGCACCTCCCAATCTTATAAATGCTTATGCTCCTCGCTGGATACAGTTGATTGAGTGTAGCGCTTGGTTCTCCAATCCAGAGGATTGGTGTGGTATGAGGCATTGAAGAAGTTCAATAGTTCTTAATTGTCTGTCAAAAAAAATAGGCTCCATATATAAAATTGGAGATCTACTTACCCACTACTTCCTCCGTTCTAAATTAATTGTTATTTTGGGTTTTCGTATCACAACTTTGATTGAATTTATATAAATACGTGTAACATTTGTGTCTCCAAATAAATTTATTAAAAAACTAGATCAAAAGATCTATCTAATGATATCAACTATGTATCATAACTATTGATAATTTTTTATATAAAATTAATTCAAGTTATTTCTCGAAAGATGAGAAAGATAGATATTTTGAGACACAGGAGTATACTCCTCTCGAATGTGTACGTAATTATCTGATTGGAGTCTACATAGATTAGCATGGAGGCTTCTTCAGTTAAGAATTTGCTCTCATTTTGCATAAATCTTACACGTACGCAAACCCTACCCGTATGAGCACCTTCGAAGAACTGAGTCGGCAGATAAAGTATAGCACTAGAAAATCCTGAAATAAATTCAGGAAACCACAATCTAAAATTTGTTCATACCGCTCAAATGACTTAGCCAACCAGACTAAGCACCCTTTTGCTTCCTAGGAAGAGTTGTTGCGACAGTAGGTATATATGCAACTTTCTATTTGATGTTTGCAGTTCTAGGATCTTTACTTGGGCTTACGGTCCATCTAAACTCTCTGTACATATATAATAAGAAAAAGACAAGTATTGGCCTCTCGTGCTGTTTCATCAAAAAAAAAAAAACTTAAGCTAGATAGCAATTGGTCCAGCACTGGATCAAGATGCCACAGCTCCATCAACCTTCGAATCTTGGTAGTTCTATGTTGTTCCATTGTAAGAGCATCTTCAAAAGTACTCAATAATCGTTCTCAATTCACAATGTTTAGGAAGAACAAAAAATATATATCTTCCACAACTCTTATACTCACCTTTTCGTACTTGAAAAAAAACACATTGTGGGTAAGGATACACGGACTCCAGCTCGCACGGATCTTTTGTCTCTATGTGCATAGGTCGGATAATCTAAAGATGTGTGAAAAAATAAAATATGGAAATGAGTTTCTGAAGTACATATATAAAAGACAAAGAATATATAAAAGTGATTACGATAATTTAGAAATAATATAGAAATTCTGGCGTAAAATTGTCTTCTAACTCTTGGAGATGGCCTTCTTTATTCCTCCCAATTTTTTTGGAGTTTCAAAACTCTATGTTTTTGGAACAAAATATTAGACACTCTTAACTCTTAGAGATGCTCTAAGATTATGTGAAACATTTTTAGTTGGAGACCTTGTAATTTTAATAGCAGATTAACTCTATTTTATTTCATCAATTTATAAGAAGGGAAGAAAAATGTAACTAATGTAGGTAAAGTGCACAATGCACCTCTTCATAAGAAAAAGAACAAGGTAGAGTGAGTCCCAACAAAGGAGACAGCTAACAAAAACTGGCAAAGCATGTGACCAGTGCACGGGACCCGGATGTGATCACACAAAACTATATTATTAATTCAAGTACCATCAAATGAATTAATCGTATGAATAACATCCCTCACACATTAGCCATCTTGTCAACACTGAGATTATAAGGCCCTAATTGATCGGATTATAATATCCGGATTCTAGATAAATAAGTCTTTGGACTTTTTTTTGACTACCTCCCTCCGTCCAAAAAAATACACAATTCTAGCTATAAACCTAGACACGGCATGTGAAAGTCCTCTAAAATCCGAAGGGATTCTAAAATTTTTTACCTGGATTGTTAGACCAAACGGGACCATTAGTGTTTGGTTCACAGCGTCGTAGCTGCCAAAATCCATGAATTCTGGCACATGCACATTCATTCTATTTTGTTGTTGAATAGTTGTATCCATCGATTTGTTTTTTTCAGGCATCCCCAATGCCTCACTGGCATCATGATTATTGAACGGCCCAACACTACAGAAATCCAGCAAAAAATTGCCTTCGCCAGAAAACCTCCCACATTCACGGCTTCAGTGCGTTGCTCCAGCTTTGTGAAACACAGGGATAATTGCAACGAACCGAAATGGAATCGCAATTCATTAAGATAATTGAAGAGTCAGTGTCCTTCTGGGTCCAAGGAGTGGTCAGGAAACAGAACAATTCACATGGCAGAGTTGACAGTTGACACACTCGTTGAAGTCTGGTCCAGGCAAGTACTTTCTCCGTCGCTAAATAGAAGTCATTCTCACTTCCCGAGAAGTTAAATTTTTTAAACTTTAATCAATCATATATAAAAATATATTGATATTTTTAATATATAATTAGTATATTGTTGAATATACTTTTATAATAAATTTATTTAAAAATATAAATATTGCAAACATTTTCTATAAAGCTAGCCAAAGTTAAAAAATTTTGACATACACATATCTTATACCGACCAATTTTTTAGGACGGATGAAGTAGGCAACTCAACCAGTGCCCAACAAGAGGCGAAGCTACATGTCTCTGTCTTACCAAAATTTGGAGACATCAATCACACTTTCCTCCCATTTAGGGCGTCGAGCCATCAACTATGCACGAAGGCAGTCCTCCCTACTCTCTAGTGAAACTGCCTGTACATCACTCATAGTAAACGTAAGATTTTCCGAACAACCATTTCTGCAGCTACGGGCAATATGATTACCTTTTGTGGTCACTGTCATTTGCTCTAAAGGCTGTCCATGCATGGTCCTTGGGTGCACATGAGAAACAGCAGAAGTACCACCGCACTGTAGTACTCCTGGGTGGTTGGACATGATGTGATGCTTGCGGTTCCAGCATATGTGACGAGAGTACCATTAATTATGGGACCAGAAGATAGCAACTGCATTCAGAAATCTAGCATGTCAACTGAAGAACTGGGCACATGGAGGATTTATAAGTTTGTTCCGGGAAATTCTACAGACAAGATTAAAGTGCAATGCAAACAAACTCGTTCAATTTCGCCAAAGTAAGATATGCTAAACAGCTGCACCATAAAAGACTCAATTCTATCAAAGTTGCTACAATTTTGTGAGGGAAGTATGTTAAATATATCAAATTGCAAACACCGGTCCTGAGAGACCAATGCAATTCCCCAGCCTGCACAAAAAGGAGGATCCAATGAGTGCCTTGCTCAAAAGTACTCAAGTACATGTAAATGTGTATAATATAAAAATTTGAGTATAACAGTGGAACAAATTCAAGGATAACAGTTGTACTGGAGTAGTCAGTATACAATATAAAAGTTTAAGGCAACAGAGGAGCAAAATGAAAAAGGCTGGAGAGTCAAAAAGTGACAAAACAAGATGATCCAGTATGGATGGTTTCCTTTCCTCTAAAGATCAATAAAACTGTGATACCAAAGCACTCTGAACCTTCTGGAACCACAGCAGCATAAAAACGATGAGTTGAGGTTGATGTATCAAACTTTGGTAACAAAAAACATAAAAGACAGGGGAGCCTACGCCACAATAAAGATTCAACACTAGACCAACCTTTTACTATTAAAATGCATTTCACTAGAGGGAGAAATTCAAGTTCACAAAATACTTTCTAGTTTCTTATTTGACCTTTATCGCCATCTTGTGGTTTTAAATTGTTTTTTGGAGACATCACTTTGACTACTTCCTTTTGATTACTATATTATTATATATGCTAATAATCTAAACTTTTGAAAGAATTCTTGAAGATAACCCTAACCATAAGCCATATCATTCTCATATAATCAATATTGATATTTTCAGACCTATCAATGGTCAAACTTTATAAAGTTTGACACCAAGGATTCTAGGACATCAAATAAGAAACCGGAGTCAAAAAAAGAGCAAATTATCAAGGCCCAAGTGCCCAACCACTGACAGCTGCCCTTAAGGAGCAGAAATAGAAACAGCATATACAATTTGAAACCAATACAAAACTGGAGCAATAATGACGACAAAATGCAAATTCCTAGTAAACCCTGAGAGGAAAACCAAACATGATAAAGTTTTACTCTTACATAGTAATGCATGTGTAGAAGCAACAGGATAAAACTCCATTTGAATGCGAAGATGGTAACTTGTGTTAGCACTAAATAAACTAAAAATCCATCATCAGTAAACTCTTTGAATGTTATGTTTTAGCATTTTTTTTGTTCTTATTTAAAATGTATTCAGATGTTGAAAGCAAAACATCTCATCAATTTGAAGGAACAAGAATACGAGATTCAACAAGATGCAATGAGATCATCAACAATTTTTCTGTTGGTAACTAGAAAAGCTTGATACTGGATTTCTACATACATGAATTTATAATGAAGAAGAATATTTTACGTCAGTAACTTAATGAAAGATCTGAGATGCAAAGTAGGTTCTTCCTCTTTAAAGTTGGCACATGCTCAGCTCGTGTCAATGGTTGGCCTTGGCCTCATCAATCTTAAATAAAACACAGTTCATTTTCTATTCAGAATGAAAATGACTGGCCAACATACTGCAACTGCAATTCATTTGATGCCCCCCCCCCCCCCCCCCCCCCCCCCCGTTCCATGATATTCTAGATCATAGGTGACAGCTAACTCAGCTTTCATTCACATGCCAAGTGCACAGCACACAACCAACCTGGCAAGATAGTGAATAACTCAACCTATCCTAGAGTTGTTCTCTACTGGCCATGGATGCCATTAAATCATAAATTGTTGATCTAATCACAATCTTGGCTACAAAGCTCATCAGCGAATGATTTCGTATTAGATAAAAGGCCTCCCACAGCCCATAAAATGTCTGGAACTTATTGTTCACGTCGTAAGGTTGCAGCTACTCAAAGAACTCTCTATTACTCAAGTGTGCTGCAATAACTTATCCACGGGGTGTGCTCTGTATGTCTGATGAGGGCTATTAAACCATCCAAAGTTTCGTATACCTCTTTCCTTTTTGTGTGTCTTGTGTCTTTAGCCAAAAACTCATGTACCTCATTTCCTACCTGAATCAAGCTACTACCAGGTGTTTTCTCAACTCCCCAGTCACGCATTGTTTTGCGTGCGTCCATCACACTGCCCCACCTTCCCTCTAGGGCACTACAATTGGAAACCAACACTTGATAACTAGAATTAAAAGGTTCTATTTCAACCACCCTTGCACTGACATACGCTGTCAACTCTGCATCACCATGTGTAATGCAAGAACTAAGCAAAGTTACCCAAATGACAACCGCAGGATTAAGAGGCATGCTTTCAATAAATCGGACTGCCTCCTGTAACTTACCAGCTCGACCAAGTAGATCCACTATGCATCCATAATGCTCCATTCTTGGCACAATCCTATAGTGCTCAACCATTTGCTTAAAGATGCTCCAACCTTCTTGCAACAAACCTCCATGAGCACAAGCAGCAAGTGCAGCAACAAAGACTGTATCATCCAGTGTGACTCCTTCTCTGCACATATCATTGTAGATCAACAGAGCTTCTCTAAACTGTCCATTATAGGCAAAACCAGATATCATTGTTGTCCATGTAATGATACATCTTGCTTTCATTTTATCAAAAACTAACCGTGCTCTTCCTACATCTCCACATTTTGCAAACATGTCTACAAGAGCATTTCCTAATGCAACAGTTATATGAGTGTTGCTTTTACTGATGTAAGACCTGATCCAATTGCAGTATTCAACACTGCCCAGCTGAGCGCAGGCTGAGATGACACTTACTAATGTTGCTTCATCAGGCATGAATCTTCCCTCAAGCATCATCTGCTGAAACGTGCGCAGTGCCTCATCATACCTCGAGTTGTGGTTGTACCCTGTTATCATTGCATTCCATGAAACCAAGTTCTTATCAGGCATCTGATCAAACAGAACTCTAGCTAAATCTAGATCCCCAATCTTTGCATAAGCAGAGACCATAGCTGTCCACGAAACCACATCCTTCCGATCCATTAGATCAAAAACTGACCGTGCAGACTCGACATTGCCACTTGCTGCATACCCTGAGATCATGAGATTCCAAGAAATGGCATCCCTGATCGGCATCCTATCAAACACAGCACGTGCTGACACCATGTCCCCCACCCTCGTGAATGCAGCGACGACAGTGTTCCAGGAGACAACGTTCCTCTCCGGCATCGCCTCGAACAACTCCATGGCCCCTGCCGTGTCTCCGCTCGACATGTACACACCGACTATGGAGTTCCATGAAACCACGTCCCTATCCCCCATTCCATCGAACACCTTGCGAGCGACCCCAACGTCACCTGGGTCGATGCACTTGTAGTACACGTTCAGGAGAGCGTTCTGCACGACCACGTCGGAGCCGAACCCACACCTCACGACCTGTCCATGGACGCACCGGCACAGCGGCAGCCGCCTCACTGATTCGCACGCGCGAAGCAGGAAGGTGAAGGTGAACCCGTTGGGGGACACCCTTGCCGCACGCATCGCGGCGTAGGCCACGAACGCGTCTGCCGCGGAGCAGTCCCAGCCGCTGCCGCTGCGCCCGCGCCCGGCGAGCCGCTCGATGAGGGTGTTGTGCGCTACGGTGGAGGCACCGGCGCCGGCAGCGCGAAGGATGGCCGCGGCGGCGGCCTGGCGCGTGGACGAGGACGAGACGGAGAACGCGGCGGAGACGAGGGCCGGAAGGAGGCGCGGACTCGCGGAGAGGCCGCGGACAAGGAGCTGGGCGTGGGTCTGCAGCAGGTGGCGCGGGGACTTGAGCCCCCGCAGGATCCGCAGCAGCTCCTCCATCGCCGTGGTGAAGGAGGGCTTTCTATTCCCGCGGCGGCGCTGCTTTTTGAAAGGCGATTTCGTTTTTTTTGTTTTTTATTTATTATACTTTTCTTTTCTTAATCTTTAACTGAAAACCAGATGGAAAATAAATATTTTTATAATCGCTAAAAAGTAGAGAACATATTTGTTGTCTTTCTCAAAATATTTATATATCACTGAGAAGACAATTTTGTATCATAAATCTCACTCTATTTTTCAAATCAATATAGTCGTACATTTGCATTGAAATTCTATCTATTCTTCACCTACGTACTTTCACCTTTCGAATGATCGATGGAAACGTGTACGTATGTTTATATGTAGTTTTTTTTTCCAACATGGCGAAAAGATTAAAGTTGAAATAACAAGTTGTTGGAGAGGGAGAAGGGAGAGAGGAGACAAGGTGGCGAAAAGATTGAACTTGAAATAACGAGTTGTTGGAGAGAGAGTTTTAATCTTGCTAAAAATCAAGAGTGAGAATGTGTTTTGAAAACTCTCATAGATGCTCTGAATGGTTATGAAAATTAGACTCTATATTCAAGGCCAATTTGGTAGGGCTCATATTTCTCTAGATTCTCTCTAAAGTTGCTTCTCTATAAGAAATGGTTCTCTGATTGAAATTGATTCTCTATGCTTAGGTTCGATTGATGCGATTTGTAGTGGTTAGATGGGATGGACTCAAGATTGTTGTTGTTTGGATGAGAGTCAGCTTAGGGGGTAGGGAACCAAGGACATCCAAGTAGCATATTCTCTCTAGATTCCTTGACTCCACATCCCTCTTTTTTCATGTACGGGGTTGTCCCACATGAGACGATCACAAGCAACGCAGGGGAGAAGAGAGATGAGCACGTGCAACACAAGGGAGAAGGGAGAGAGAGAGGAGACAAGGTGGCGGAAAGATTGAACTTGAAATAATGAGTTGCTGGAGAGAGATTTTTAATCTTGCTAAAAATCAAGAGTGAGAATGTGTTTTGAAAACTCTCGTAGATGCTCTAAATGGCTATGAGAATTAGACACTATTTGAGGCCAATTTGGTAGAACTCATATTGCTCTAGATTCTCTGTGGAAGTTGTTTCTCTGATTCAAATTGGTTCTCTATCCTTATGTTCGGTTGACGGGGGTTTGCAGTGGCTAGATGGTATGGACCCAAGATTGTTGTTGTTTGGATGAGATTTGGCGTAGGGGCAAGGAGCCAGGGACATCCAGGTAGCATATTCCCTATAGATTCCTTGATTCCACATCCCTCTTTTTTCATGGACGGAGTTGTCCCACCTGAGATAAGCACGAGCAACAAAGGGAAGAAGAGAGATGAGCACGTGCGACACAAGGGAGAAGGGAGAGAGGAGACAGGGTGGCGGGCACGGGTTCCACCCTCCTTTTTTCTTTCTTATTTCATCTTGGGTTAAGTTTTCATTTAAGAGGTCGAAAGTTCATGGAATATGATATGACTAATGTGTATGAGTAGTTGGAGATGATGTGCATGTCTTGTATGCTGAGATAAAAACTTTGTAGTGGGGATTAACTTTATTGAAAGTAGAAATTGCATTTTAGTGAAAATAATATAGGTAGCTTGTTTTAAGAGGTTGAGAGTTAGTGGAATGACATAGCTAATGTGGATAGCTAGGCCCATTTCACAAAGCTTTTTCACCGGCTCCAGGAGTCGTTTGGACCCAAACAGGGTAAAATAAAACGACTCCACTAGCGAAACCCCTTACACCTACTCTCACAAAAGTTTGGAGAGGGATGTGGCTTCATCGGCCTTCATCTCGGCCGCATGGGAAGACAGGGTGAGAGCGTGAGGCCTCTAAGGGAGTGGGACACTACCGCTTGTGGAGTTCGTGGCCACTAACACGTGTGGTTTGCTATGGCGCACGACCATTAGGGAAGGAGACGAGTCATAGGAAGTGGACATTGTCTCGTGCTTTCCTCACGTTTGTGTGGCAGACAAGGGAAGAAGGACAGTAAAAGAAGGGCATTTTGGTCTTTTCATATAGAGTTAGTTTCTTCAAAACGAGGTACTAAAATAACTTTAGCTCCACTAGAAAACCGTCCAAGTAGCCAAAGTAAAAGAAAAAAATTTAGCTTCACTGGTTAGTTAAGTAAAGATGTGTCAAATGGACCCTAGTTGGATATGACATGTATATATGTAATTACTTAAATGATACCCATCTACGTTACACGAGTACGGGTACGGATATCCGATACAATACGTATCGGATACGTGGATACACACTTTTTAAAAAGAAAACCCACTAAAATGGTGTATCCGAGTATCCGTATCCGTGTATCCGATGAGTATCGGATACGGATACGTCACCTCCCTTGGAGTATCCGTGTAACATAGATACCCACATCTGGTATGGTGAGATAGAATTTGTAGAGAAAATTAGTTTTTTAAAGACATATGTCTTCAATTGAATTATAAATTATATATTTTTCTGGTGGCGTAAAAAGGATTTTATCTAATAGCTAGAAAAAATAAATCGATTTTATCTAGTAGCTAGAAAAAATAAATCAATTTATCTAGTAGATAGATTTATAATTTGGAAGATATATAGATAGATATCTCCTAAATAAAAAATATTTAGGAGAGGAAAAAAAAAAGTCCTTTCACACTGCCAGCATTTCTCCACCAGCTGAATCCCGTTCCCCTCCGCCGCCCGCCGCCCGCCGCTTGGCGGCCCTGCGCCGCCGCCTTGCATCTTTCCACCGGTACAGCCGCTGCTCCAATCGATTGATCTGAGTAAGCTTCTCGCCTTGCTGACCGCGCTAGCGTGGATCTTGATTCCTTACTCATGGAGCCGCGTATGCTTGTTTAGCAGATCTGCGGATGTGACGTGTCTAGGCGATGGCGTCGCCGAGGCCGTACTCCCCGCCCATCACCCGGGGCAGGCGTGCGCGAGAGGCCGCCAGCTCCGACAGGCTCCCCACGGACGTGCTGTATAACGTCCTGCTGCGCTTCCCGGCCAGGGACCTCTGCCGCCTCCGCGCCGTCTGCCGCTCATGGTGCTCCCTCACCTCCGATCCAGTCTTCATCACGGAGCACGCGGCGCGCCATCGGGACCCCCTCTTCCTGGCCCAGTTTCGGGACGACAAGACGCACAGCATCTACATAGTAGATCTGTCAGGTAACGTGGTGAAGCGGATCGCCGGCGCAGCTGGTGGCCCTTACCACCGGCTGCAATGCACGCGCCTGGACCTTGCCTGTCTAACTACTGACTGGAACAGATGCCATGTGCTCAATCCGGCTACCGGAGCTGTCCAGGCCCTGCCGGAGAGCCCGGCGGTGGAGCATGTGAATCGGGTCAACTTGCGTGACCCGTACACCTTCTTTGCCCTTGGGCGGGTCTCCTCCACGGGGGACTACAAGGTGCTCAGGATGTTCAACAGGCTTGGCTTTGCTAAAGGTGGTCACCAGCTCTTTGAGGTGTTTACCATCAACGGTGGTGCTGCACATGCACGGTGGAGAGGGCAGCAGAGCCCTGGTATCTTTGTTGATGAGTGCAGTGGAATTGTAGTTGATGGGGTGGTGTATTTCTTGACGAGCAGAACATATGATGGTGCCCGTAATGGGATTCGTCCTGACTATATCGTTTCGTTCGACCTTGGGAGAGAGGAGTGGAGGAGAGATCTCCGAGGCCCCATAAGTAGCAATGCTGGATCTGCGTCAAGTTTTTACATGCGGCATCACCTTGCTTTGGCTGAGCTAAAAGGCTCTCTAGTTCTTGCAGACCACCGTCACCAGCCGTTAACCGTGGACCTTTGGTTTCTAGTGGACTTTGGGAATGGGCACTGGGTGAAAGAGTACCACATTCTGACTGGACCGAGCATCTCCCGGCCTGTAGATGCGTACTTCAAACCATTGTTGCTGCTAGATGATGGGAGGTTGGTCGTTTATGTAGCACAAAAAGGGCTGGTGTTAATTCGTGAGCCAGGAACAGACAATTTTGCAAGAGTCTACATGGGACGTCTTGATTCAGTCAGTGTGTACACAGGAAATCTCTTGAGTAGAGGTTGAGACTCAAATTAGATCATGTCTACTGTACTCCATATGAATCATTCTCCTAGTTTCTGGAACTGAACTTGGTATAGATACTGAAGATTATGGATCGGTTATTGTAAATCAATGCGTATTCGATGTCCCATTTTGCTAGCATCTTTTGTTATTATACAATGTGGCATGATTGCCCATAAATATTTTAAGACATGGCATTTTGTTGGTGCCACAGTTCATCTTTCTGCTGCACCTTTGTTGGGATATAATCGTATGAATTCTTACCCCTGTTTGGCCTTGTGGTAAGACATAATGTTGAATTGTTGATGCATTTAAACATAATCCATGATTATGCCTGGAGGCAATATTGCTCACTACCCAATGGAGGGGCATAGCGCATCTACTTTGCATATATTGTTATTGAGCACATTGTCAATCCATATTGTTGGTGTAATATTGTGTGTTCAGTCTACCAGTCAGTAGTTAGCCTAGTTAGTTAGTTAGGACTTACGACCAAGTCGGTCTGCCACTTTTTTCAGCTATTCTTCAGGTAGTCAGTTTGTCTATCAGTTAGTAGTTAGGTAGAGTTAGTAATCTTGACGAAGGTGTGTCAGAAGAGTTTCTTGTATTTTTAAGCATCAAAAGGTTTTGCTATTCTCCTAACTACCGTGCTTCTATATTTACAACTCCTGTGGTTTATGCAAGGAAATTGGGAACAGTCATTGAAACTGGTTAGGTACTGTATATTTTATCTCATTTTGACAGATTTCATTATCATATTGCATAATGCTACTCCAAAAAAAATCATTTTCAGGGAGAAGCATATGCATTTGAAAGCTATGAACTTAATTGCTAGATTTTGGCTTCAACTATGCCCAAAACCTTATGCACTGTGATAATTGATAATTGTATGATCGATGAGCATCATATTGTCCCTGTCTAGGTTTCTGAGAGGGAGAAATGTGTAGGAACCCTTATATCTATATTTATTTAGATCTTCACTGCCATGTTTTTCAATTTAGCACTAGGAACAACATGCATGACCCTGATAGTAGATATGATTTATTTCTCTACTTGATTTTTTGAAAGGGCTGAAACTAGGTCTTTGAGACACATTGTATTACAGCGTCGGTGTGTCAATCCTGGACCTGATAATCCAATCTGAAACCTTACTATTTCGTGAGACGATAGCTGGTCCATGTGTAATTTTTCTGGAACATTTGCTCATGAACTAATCGAACTGTAGATGAATGCCAATTCCATCCTTCTATACATAATATTATGCAGGATTGTAGCTAACTTGGCTGCAGAACTAGGAATTTTCGATGAACCTGGCAACTTATTACGATTGGAATGTTTGGCAGCATTTTTGAGTTTCTATCTCAGTTTTACAATGATTTGCTTGGAGTTTATCACAATGGTGGTGGTTGAGTAGCTGTTTCTCCAACTGATCACAACATAGTAGGGACATCTGTTTTCATGTGTCATCCAGGGCAAGAGGTTCTGGTAGGAGTCTAGGATCTGCAGTTATGTATGCAAAGTCGATAACTGGTTAGCAGCGGCATGGTGTTTGATTTGTTTGCCTTAGATGTTTTTGTTAAATGTGACCAAATAATGTGGTATCAGACATATTTTTGTTTTTTCTATTTCTCTGCAATGGTGTGCTATAATACAGCCCATTCATTAGCTTTCAAATTCTTGGAGTGAACCATCATTATGCTTTGTAATACATATTCTTGGATTTCATTTTATTGATCCTGCAATGTGTTTCTGTCTGTACTATTTATTATTTCTGATTTTCCTTGACTTCCTTGGGATTTCCCAAACAGGGACTTCCTATCAACAACTCGTAGCTGGATGTGGCATTTGGGCAGTCCTAACCCTAATAGGATATTTTCCATAACATTAAATAGGCTGTCATGCATGCATATTATTGATCTGGCCAGAGTTTTTTTTTAAAAAAAATAGAAACCATTTTTTTTTGTTGGAACAATGAGAAACCATTTTATTGATGAAGTGCAATAAACCTACCATTGCCACATCCGCCGTGGTACGGCTGTTTCTACAGTAGTGATCGTATGAGATGTCCTAGCCACAGCAGCAGCAGCAACGCTTTGCAGCAACGCTGAATAAGTCCAGCTTCAGAAACATCCGAACAGCACATCCATGGTGTGATAGAGAACGGATCGAGGATTTTGAAGAATTTATTATGGGCCCATATCTAGAAATTAGTTTCAATGAGAGTCTTACTGACGTGGTAGCTGTGGAATTACTGGTGATTTGGTGAATAGCAGGGTTGGAACTTCCGTTAGAAGAATATAAGAAAATTGAACTTTACCAAAAAGAAAAAAATGATGTAAATCGAAATTTATTTGTTTTGCTCATGAAAGATGTGGGTACATAGTTTAAATTATACCACACCCCGCCACAAAAGTGAATTTTACTCCTACTCGTATTCAAGTTCACGCAAGAAATGCAAGGAGAAATGAAATGTACTAAAAAAAGAGGCCATTTGTTTTTCGGCCCAGCCATTTTGTATTTTTTTATTTCCTTAAACTGTTGCCGTGGTCTAAGTTTCCTTCCCAAACTTTAAAATCAACCATCTTACACCTTCAACTCTCAAACCGCTTATGCCCGTTCGAAATGCAGGACTTGCATAGAAATTTTACAGAACTAGTTAAACTTCATAGAAAAAAAAATGCACAAACAAAAAAAATGCACAAACATGAAAAATACCTATGTTCCAAATAGGCCCTTAAATTACATCCTTCTATTGGTTAGAAGTGATTTTTTGTTTCATCTCTTTTTTTAATTTAAAAAGTTTGTTATATACCTGATAATGTTTTTAAACCATTAAAAATACTGCTAAGCTTATAAACATTAAATATTAGAGATAGATTGTACAGAGGAAACGCAAATAAAATATTTAGAGCTCATGAAAATATCTTTAAAAGCTTCCAAAAACTAAAGTTAGCTATAGTAAAACGGTGAATATATTAAAAAAAGTATAGAAATTTCCCAAAACATTCCAATTGTTGTCTTAATGCACTTAAAAAAACTTTTCACAAAAAAAAATATGACATGGAACTAGCAAGAATGCAACATATTAATATTTAATGTATTCTTTCTGATTGCATATCGTGTTTTTCTTGTGAAAAGTTTTCAAAATGTGTTTGGATTTTACTTATAATGTTTTGGGAATTTTTAAATATTTTACCATTTTCCTATAGCTAAAATATAACTTTCGGAAGATTTTAAAGATACTTTCATGAGCTCTAAATATTAAATTTGTTTTTGGCGTGTCACAATCTATTTATATGACCTTTCTTAGAATTTTTAGAAACTCAGAGACATCATTTGTAGTTTAAAATCCTATCAAGTATTTATTTACTAGGTTTTCTTAAACTTAAAAATGAAACTGCCTCAGAAACCACTTGTAACACCCTAAAATTTCATTTCTTGAAAATAGGATTAAATTGATTTTATTATGATTTTTGGTGCTCATGAAAATGTAGGAAAATAAAACTTTTCATCAAATTAAAAATTATCTTAAGGTAGCAACATGTTTAAGCATTCATGCCATGCATTTTGGATTTTTGTTTGAGTGGCTCAGTTTAAAAATTCAAATTTGAATTCAAAATGTGTTTTGCAAATTGACTTTGAAGTAAAAAGGAAATAAAAAGAAAAACAAAACCCCCTTTTCTCCCCCCTCTGTTCTGGCCCGAAGGCCTGCCCACCCAGCCCAGCACTCTCTCCCTCCTCTCCTTTCGGCCCAGCTCCGGAGACCCCTCCCCCCCATCTCTTCTTCCCGCGTGGGCCTTGACCGGCCCAGTTCGGCACCCAGGCGGACAGCCCGCTCGCGCAGCGCCATCCCCCTCTCTGCTCGCTGACGAGCCGACCCCACGCGTCAGCCGCCCTCTGCCTTCATCTTCCTCCGGATGGAAACCGCGCTGCCGCCTTCCCTTTTCTTCCCCGCCGAATCCTCCATCCAATCCCTCTCCTTCCTTCTTCGACTCTGCCCCCGGGCTATTTAAGGCGAGGCCTCGACGCCGCCCCCCCCCATCCTGAGCCCTAGCACCCGCAGCAGTGCCCTAGAGCGCCGCCGCCGCGAGCCGCGACCCTAGCGCCGCCGTCCCTCTCTGCTCTGTTGCTGTCGTGCCCCTCTGCCTCCCTTAGCACTACATCGAGCTTCTGATCAGGGTAAGGAAGGTCCCCAGGTGCCTTATTGCCCTCTCCCGCTCCCTATCTCTCTGTCTATGCTCGCCGGCGACCAGAGCCGCTTCATCACGGGCGCCGCCGTGACCGAGCCCTATCGGCTTCAACCGTTAGCACCATCGTGCTCGCCACCGTCTTCTCTCCCTCCTTGTTCTTTTCGCATCGAGAATCATGCACCGAAGCGGCAGATTGGCTAGCGCCGCCGGTCTCCGGCCATGGCGCCACCGCGGGAGCACCGCCCCGACAACCCTGACTCCCTCTCTCTTTCTCCCCTTCTGTTCTGGGCCATCCATCGTGAGACCAACGATTGGGATTAGATCCCCGAAGGGGTACGCCTTCTGGTCCACCATGGACCGTGGACCGAGCCCCCGCACGCGGTCCACGGCCGCGTCGTGCACCCGCCCTGTCCCGTGCCGCCACGTGGCGTCACGTCGACCTCGCACCACAACACCACAGTCCCCTTGGCGTTTTCTGCGTTTACGCCTTCTCTTCTGAAAAGCATATTTCTTTTCGAGATTCGTTTTAATTGAAAATAAATTGAAAATCCATATTTACAACTATGCCATCCACTTTCAAATGTTTATAAAAGATGCGTTTCAAATCGGTTTTCATCCATTCAAATTGCGTTAGATCCGTAGAGTTTTTATCTACATGTTAAAACCATGATCAATCTGTTTTGGAACACTGAAAAATATTTATTTATTAAATGGTTTTAAATGTGTGTTTTAAATCCCTAAAACTTGTTTAAATCATATCTTCTCCGTTTCAAATCCGATTCGTTCCGTTCAAGTTGCGTTGGCTTCGTATCGGCATAACCTTTTCATTAGTGATCCTTAATACCATGTTAATATATCTGTAATTTTATGGTTAACTCCTAACTTGATTAATAACTATGCAACTTGTTTTATACATAAAATAATGATAGTTTCTCCTTTAGATTTCAAAACCAAATACAAGTTTGATCTAATCTAATCAAGGTGTTTCATGGAAATACTTTATACACTCTTTTTCATAGTTAAAACTAATAAAGCTCGTAGTTCTCTTTTTTTTACAAGCAAACCCTTCGATAGATGTATCTCGATAATCGTAGCTCCGATTAGCGTGATCTTCGCGTTTGTGTGATCGTAGGTTTCTTTTTAAATCCTTTTCACTGATTGGTGTATTGTTCTAATGTAGCCATGTTTGTATGCTTTGTATGATCAGAATGCTTGTGTGGTGATTTGTTATTATTGTCCAATTGGTGAGTTTTGCGTTGGAGATCAAGAAGAAGTCATCTAAAGCTGAGAATCAGTTGAACAAAGGATCTAAGCTTTTAAGGCAAGTATTACATGGGATTATCCTTGTTGTCCTATTCATGATAATCACTCATTAATCATATGCATGAGTTTCCTTGTTACCCTATAAGGTTATCCTAGTATTGTACCTTATACCTTGTCACCTGGGGATTTATGCATTTGGGTAGATCAAGCTAGTGCTCTTTAAGAATGACTATGATCATGTAAACTTGATTAATGAATATATGCAAATGACAATAAAAGATGACTTTTTAGCAACGTAAACCATAGGTGGAACATCAGGGACTCACACCTGTGTTCTTACTCATAGGGATATTTCTGTAAGAGATTACTCCGAGAAAACAGTACTACCACAAGCTATATGGGCTCTGGCTTGACTCAGTATTAGAATTCTACTGGTTTGTGGCAACTTACCCGAAAGGGCGCAAGAGGGGCTCACCTTAGTTCCCTCGTAAGAGGGGTGGTACTAACCATTGAGGAAACTTGTAGCGGGTTGTTACCTACCAGTGGAACCTGTGAACGGTCTCGTAGTGTACCTTGCTCCACTTCCTTGGTAGAGGTGATGGCATATGGGGATCACGACTTGTGGGTAAAGATGTACGACCTCTGTAGAGTGTAAAACTATTATAATAGCCGTGCTCACGGTCAAGAGTGGCTTGGGCTCCTTACTGTGTGATGTCCTTATGTCATGGCTCATCAGTTGTTATTTGTTATTTATTATTGTTACTTGTTCATATAAGCATTACATCCTGTTCACTTGATCATATGGTTAATGGGCTTTTTGATTTTATTGATGCTATCCTATGCTAAAATTAAGATAACTTAAAAGCTTATGCAGTTGAACCAGTGTCATACCTTTTTTGAGCCTCAAGAACCCCATGTATACTTGTTGAGTACGAAAGTACTTACGCTTGTTTATTTTTTTCAATATTTGGATAAAAATCCCGGATGGGTACCAGATTGCGAGAGTCTTGAGCAGTTAGGCTTGTGATCAACCAGTCAGTTGGTCCCTGTGGAGTGGAGTCTTCACCTGAAGATCGGAGTGTCTTTCCGCTGTTTGGTCTCTTAAGGTTATCTCTTTGACCTTACCTGTTATGTATTTAAGTATTGTCTTTTGATATTACCTTCTTCTATGACTATATGTGAGAATTGACTTCCTGGGCTCACATATGATGTATATCTAGTTTTGTCCTTAAAACCGGGTGTGACACCACTCCTAACTAGGGTAGGGAGATAATTTAAATGGTTTTGAGAGTTGAGGAAGTAATATGTTTATTTTTAGAGTTCAAGAAAAAAATAGACTATGATGATAGTTTAGACATTTCTACTTTATATGATTTCCCTAAGTGTTCTTTTCATATCTAGATGGTTGAAAGAGGGAGAGGTCACTGACTATGTCATCTACTTGTCATTTATTTCATAAATAATTTTTATTAAACATCATCAAAATAAAATAAAACAACATGAGGCCACAGTAAATATCATTTGTATCTTTAAATATTTTTTTACACGAGGCAAAACATGATCCATAATGGTTGAATTCATTAGGTGGATAATCACTTTGAAAGGAGAATGTTGGCTTGGTTTAAGTCCATTTGGGTTATGCAAATACGTCAATTCTTGAATACTAGCAAAAAATAAAATGTTCATAAGTCATATACGGGTTATTTTATTTTAGATTGTGAATGGTGTTGTAATGCCCAAAAGAAATAAATTAAAAAAATAAATAACTTTAGAGGACCCCAAGTAAACTTGGGCCAAGGCGATGGGGCAGCCCATCGCAGGCCCAGATCGCTCCCCACAACACCCTTTTCTTCTCTTCCACTTCCTACGTAACAGAAATTACAAGGGGGGAAAAAGGAGAAAAATGGATTGAGGAGAGATCGATGAGTGGTGCATATTGGATGCAAACGGGATAATAATAAAATCATTATTAAGACATTATCTTTATCCCTCTTCCAATGGAACAATCAAGATACCCTTGGGGTATTAATATTTCTCAAAACCGATGATGTTTAGTGAAATATGTCTTGGTATCAGAAGAAAAGGACAGCATGTATATGTTATAAAATAATAGACTAAGATATCATGTGAAGAAAATGAAGGCAATGGTTTCCTTCATATGTATCACCTGCAACTGCATTGCATTAGGGAATGCATGTCCCTTAAAAATCACACATGTATACGATATAGAATGCATACAGATAAAGGCATATCAACTTTTTTTGAATGCGCTCGTGCTGCTCCTTTTCTGCAAAAAGAATGACAATAACCAATAAATGTTACATATTTCAAAACAGTCCTTATACACAGATAAATGTTTTATTACAGTGAAGCAAAGCAAACCCAAAGGCAGTGGTTGTTCTTTAGTTGGCAAGCATTCATCATTGTGATTTACCATAAGAAAATGCAAGCTCATTTCTTCGCCTTGGATCATTGACACTAAGGCCCTCTCTTTTTGTACTATCCTCCAAGACTTTATTTACAAAACTGCAGATTGCCTATAATAAGTCTATTTTTGGCGTAACTCTTCTAATAAGTCTATCATGTAAGCACATAGAATAACTATAAAAAACAGAGTTCTAAACCTGGTGGCTGCATTTTTCTTGTATGACGCATGTAAGAGAACGATTAAGTATACAGATTGCATCGGCATGGTTAAGTATACACATTGCACTTCGGCCTCTCAATTTTAGTATAGTAACATGTCATCAGAAGAGTAAATAGGAGCAATAAACGCCTTGTTCGCTTGTCTTATCGGCCACCGAAACGAAACAGACAGCCAAAAACGACATCAACCGGTTTATCAGCCACCGAAACAATCAAATGAACATGGCGAAAGTTGATAAAAACTACCTGTTTGAAAGCTATTCCAGTCTGTTACTTTAAGGCATCCTTTTTTGCCTGACTCTGGCTGCATACAAAATATTTTAGGTGGCTAAATGTCTAGCATATTCAAAGTACTCTGAAAAGTGAAAACCCAGTTCATTCTTATGGCATGTTCATAACGCTTGGTACATAGAAAAGGGATGCAACATCACTAATATATAAATTCTGAAATAATTATAAATCTTATTTTCTACCTTCTTTAATGTATAATCTTGCATCTTATCACATAGTCCATTCAGAAGCTGCACAACCAGAATCTCACTGATCCTGTACTATGTATATAAAACCAAGTACATAGCAATACAAAAGTAAGCAATGAAATATAACCATGGTTACTATAAGTATGTGAGGCCAAACGATGCGTGAGAAGAAGTCGAGATCGGTCACTATGTGAATAAATACATATGCGCTCATGCTTTTTTTTTCTTACATGTAATAAAGGACCTTCCCCTCCCTCTAACCTTGTGCAAGTTGAAGTGATTTCTTGGCCTCTCCCGCATTCGTGCATTTGGGAACAAAAAAAGTGATCAAATGGTGCCAACAGCAATTAGTTATTAATAAAATAATATGCTGTGCAAAGACGATGGAATGATTGCTTTCTCAATTGTAAAAAATTACTTTCATACTTGAGAAAGACAATCTAATAGAAATAAAATTGTTGTCAGCAAGAATGGCCGGAAATTGGGAATCACCAAATTAATAAAGGAACCTAAAAGAGAAGTTATTGGTTCACTAACACTCGAAATTCCAATCTCTAGCTGTAAGATGGTTACCACACAATTTGGTTCTTCTGTTCCTTTTTCCTGCAAGCACATTCAATCCCGGCCCACAAAAAAAATGCAGATTGGATCTCTCAAGCCAATACAAAATAGATAGGTCGTACGGAGATGACATTGATAAATTATTGCTAAGTCCTCAGCCAAAGTAATGCTTGTCACAACTCACAAGATTATATTATCAGAATAACAAAAATGCCTGGCGGAAGTCGCGGACGGGGAATGTCACGGACGCCGGCGTCTGCGCGATGAACGAAGAGACGTTGGACCGGTGGGCCGTTGTTGCTAGCTAGTTAATTACCACGTCGGAGACGCCCTCGGTGGTGATGCTGGCAACCTCAGACGCCCTGTGGCCATACCCACCAGCGTCCTCGTGCCCGTGCCGATGGACATGATGTCGTGAATGATGGCGGCGGCCACTACTACACAATTCTTTTTTGCGGCGGTTGATTTTCATTTTTCGCGGCGGGCAAACGAGTCCGCTTCCGCAGAATCGTCACGATTAATAAGCTATTAACCGCAACGGACAGGAGCGCCCGCTGTGGTTAATCGATTAACCACAACTGGCTAAGCATTTACCGCAGCGGGCGCTCTAACCTGCCCGCTGCGGTTAATTCATTTCTTGTGGCGGGCTTTGTTTTATGCCCGCCTCGGTAATTTAAAAAAAATTAAAAAACAGAAACTAGTAGTTTCAATATTCAAATTCAAATTCAAATTGAATCCACATTTCACAGATATATACATCGGACATCCATATATATATATATATATATATATATTCACAAGACATCCATGCATTCAATTAGTTGTTCATACACATGAAACCAACGAATTTCTCACAAGATATACTTAGTTGTTCATTCTCACTTCACGTTCTCTCACACAAACACACATATATACAAAAATTCTCACAAACATTATCGCTAGCTAGCTATGTGTAAAATCTATGTCGAAAGAATAATCCTTTAGATTTACTATGGTAGGCCACTTCCTAAGCTTTTCGTACTTCGGCTCCTGGCCTAACGGACTATCGGTGTTGAAAAATAGTTCCCCTTCGTATATGCATTTGTCTAAGACAAACTTACATAAGTCCGCCCTTGTTTACTTGAAGCAGTGTTGTTTGCTTTGCACATTGATCCACCAGTCCATTCCTTTCTTGAGTTGCCGCCAGCTGTTGCTGTAGCCCTTGCACCTCCTTAGGTGCTCGCAAGCGTAGAAGCCACAATGCACTAAATTGTCCGGTTGTTTGGCGCACTACACAAGAACACAACCGTTAGAACACATGTATATATATGTAGAGATATAGAATGTTCATTTGATGAAAACGACAATTGAACCTTTGAAGTACGTACCGGGAAGTCACGCCTAATTTTGATTTTATCAATCCCATGCCTTTTCTTAAACTTTTCTGATCTTCGATCATAAAATCTGGGTGTCTTGACGTAGTCCTTATAAACTCTGTATGAAAAATACACTAGTGTTAGTAACAATTTGAATACATACTACTACACTATATATATATATATATATATATATATATATATATATATGTATATATATATATATAGTAAGTTTGGACACTTACACTTTAATGCACCCTTGACATACCATTGTGTTGGGCATGAAGCTGCCATGCCAACCCACTTGGCATGGAAGCGGTGCATATAGAGCCACTTGAAGGCCTCCCCTTCCCTCTCTCCCTTCTCTTCTCCCTCCCCAAGCGCATCCAAGCACCCATGACCACCGGTCGATTTCTGGTCCTAGATGCTTGCATCTAGACCAGGATTTTGGTGATCACTCCCCTCCGCCCCCATGCCATAGGTCAAGATAATCCCCCATTCCTTTGATTGTTTCAAGTTTGTAGTTGACAACTTTTTAATTTGAATTCGTTTAGGAGCTCAAAACTTTAATTTTAAATTTGGTTTAGGATAATATGAGTGTAAGAAAATTTCATTATTGACACAAGTGAGTCTGAGGTGGAGTGGTAGAGGAGGTTGCGCACCAAATGTTCTGACTTGAGACTTGGGTGGGGGCTAGCGGTGGTTCACTACTCCAGAAAAGTACATCAGTGCCGGTTCAAAACCTCCTTCACTGGCGGTTTTTGAACCGGCACAACCAACTCGACAGTGATGAGTTGATGACATCACTACCAGTTATGTCAAACCGGCAGTGATGATGGTGTTCAGAAATCGCGTTTTTAAAATAGAAAAAAGATTTAAATTCTGGGGGAGGCCACTAGTAACCCGCCCGTCTCCGTCTCAAGTTGCGCATTTTTTCGTGTAAAATCGTGAAACCCACAACCGCAGCCTCGCGTGATCTCTCCTCTACCACTCCACCCGTGACTCACTTGTGTCTAGATTCGGTTTAAGTTCACCTCATTCTATACTAAATCGAGTGTAAATTGATTGTTTGAGCCACTAAATGAATTCAAATGAAAAAGGTGTAAACTACAAAGTTTTATAACTTTTTAGATCTACAACTTTTATGTAGAAAGTTTTTCCATCCGAGATCGTTTACAAAAAATCAAATTTCAAATTTGATAAATTTGAACGTATTTTTCGATGACAAGATGATTTCAAATGAAAAAGTTGTAAATTACAAAGTTTCATAACTTTTCGAGATCTACAACTTTTATTTAGCAAGTTTTTCATCCGAGGTCGTTTACAAAAATAAAAAAAATCAGTGTCCAGGTACATCACTTGCGGTTCCAGCCACGAATCGGCAGTGAAGCTCATCATCAGTGGCGGTTCGTGGCTGGAACCAGCAGTGAAAGTGTCCAGGTTATCACTGCCAGTTCCAGCCACGAACCGGCAATGATGATGAGCTTCACTGCCGGTTCGTGGCTGGAACCGGCAGTGAAAGGGCAGAGAATTTTCACTGCCAGTTCCAGCCACGAACTGGTAGTGATGATGCGCTTCACTGCCGGTTCTGCCATGAACCGGCGGTGAAGAGGCATCACAACCAGCCCAAACAAAACCGACAGTGATGGGCCGATAGCGATGCCTGATTCTGTAGTAGTGGTTGACTAGTGAGATCCTCTCTTGATTAAATAAAAATGTTTTGCTATTTTTTTTTTGCTTTTTTTCGTGAATTCTGAAAATTGATTTGGAGGGTCGGCTCTATATAGAACTGCCCCGAAAAATCATAAAATGACTTTAACCAACCGACACTAAATGTCATCATTAGCTCCCGGTTGCCTGGCTAGGGGCTAAAGGGCGGGCCTTTAGTCAAGCATTTGCAGTCCTGGCTGGGAAATCCAGACTCGTGGGGTTTCCCAACCAGGACATCAGCTCAGTTAGGATTACAATTATCCATGTCATCCTCCACTATGTGTTACTATTATAAATATACCATAATTAAAAGGCACCCAAATGATGCTATTGTTTTGTTGTTCCATCATCTTATAATTTGATCTAATATTCTACAAGTTTTTATTGGAATTTTTCATTACCTTGCCCAATTTTGACCAAAGGTGATCGTAGAACATGTAGGTCTAGCTTATATAAGCCATGACTTCATTTGTAAGAAACCCCCATAGCAAAACTTAAGATATCCCTCTAGTTTAGTAATATATCCTGAAGGAATCTCCAATTATAACCTTGAATCAGAGCCCCAAGGACAAATGGGAGCCCCGATTCTTGAGCCGCAAACACAGGATCCTACTCCAGTAGCAAGATTTATAGCCCACATTTCTTTTGCTCTTTCATTTCCACACGTACTATACATTGTTCCTTCATTTTCCAGACCACAATAGCTGAAACATTAATATTTATAATTGAAATAATTCAACCTTAATTAATGAAATAATCCAAAGTTCCAAATAACACAATTTAAACTCAAATTCAATTCTTTTGAACCTAAAATGGATATTCTAGTTGAAATGTCATGAAAACATCATGGATATTTCAAACAATACAGTTATGTGTAGACGATTTGGTATAATTAAACATAGTCCATAAAAAAGCATGGCCAAGGTCCATCAAAGAAAGAAAATACCTTCTCATAACGGCACCATTGGCATTTCCACCACCGAACTTACCTCCAAAGCTACCACTAGCACAACAAAAGCCACTTTGAGGGCAACCACCTTTGAAGCGGACATATGTGTCCCCACCGCCAACACATATGTTCTCATATCTAAATCTAAGGTAGAGACGACATCACATAAAATGATCTATTGTTCAAATACGAGAATTTGTGTGCATAGATCACCATAGTCTCCCTCCATCTTTGTTCTCCTAGCTTTCCTACTTCTACTTGACTACCAACAACTCTTCTATCACCTCCTTGTGTGGTCCAACTTCTTCTACATTTTTCAATTTCACCATATCTTCTTGTTTGTTGGTCTTTTCTTAGGAATTGGTTATGATGACTAGGACTTATGCCATTACTACTATAATAATATCCTTGGCCTCTTGATGGCTATTGGCATCTTTCTCGAGACAAGTATGTTTGGAACAATTGGCATTTCCTAAACTATAGATAACATTAAAGAAACTAAAATGACATATTCTTTTTTTTCTAAGAGTAAAATGTCTATTTTTCAAGAAATAATAATGAAGTTTCACTAATAAGTTCACACATGAACAATATTGTTGACAAGAATCAATAGATAAGTGAACTCGTTACATTCTAATATTTATATGTTATACACCGCTTGGATGATATCAATTTGGAAATGGTAGGGTTGAAAACTTGCATGCTCAAAATAGTTCATTCCTATCAGACTTAATATTGTGGTTGGCATGGTAGTGTTCGGTATCCATTTACAACATTCCTTACCAAACTCCTCGGTGGCAAGTGCTAATGTTCTCCCATAACATGCACAATTGGTTTTTCCTCTTTATGAGTGTTGTCATATTAGTGTAAGTGGGGGAAGAGAAAGAAAAGGAGGGATGTACTAAAAGCTCCTAAAAAATAACATGGTGGCCAATGGAGCATGAAAATGTGATGCAACTACAATGCAGTTCCATGGGACTTCGGATGCCAATATACTAAGGGGAGGAATTGAGAAGAGAGTGGGGGAAGGATGCTAGCTTACATGTAATTGGTTGGAGGAATGCCACAACGATAATGATGACGCCCTATGGGAGCAAGGGGAGGAACCATGGATGAAGGATAAAAGTCGACCCATCCTTCCAACCATGAATGGGAGAGACCCTCATGACAAGGAACAAGGGTGTGTGTCAATGGGGATGAGACTAAACATGCACTTCAAACAGGATCAGATGGCACCTTTGTCATATTTTCTATTATCATCTTTTACATTGCGTCTATTATAAAATTTTATGGTCCCACTAGAATTCCTACATGCACTAATCTTGATCAACACTCTTTTCTCTCCAAGAAATTCTATGTTGACTCTACTGTTGCCTTGACTACCAAGCATAAAATATCAAACACCATAGAGGGTAGTGCCCCACTACCTTACTCAGCACCTAGCATCTAGCGTTACAGCTTCCATGGGCCCACCTACCTTCATGATATATTCTAAGCTTAAGAATACCTTTGAGGCCAAAGATTTCCTATCCTAACCACAAGACCTTAAGGAATGCTTGTTGGCAACCATGGAATTAACTTTAAGTGAAGTGAGGAAACAAAAAGTCACTTAAAAATTATGTGGTGGAATTTTGTGTCTGCCAGAGCCAGTGTGAATTGTTGTGTGGTGACCAAACAAGCGGGACAATGACAAGTAGGTATGTTAGGGTTCTAGGGAGCATCTAATGGTATCTTGAAGTTGGGGGAGAGGGTTGGGAATGAAAGAATTCAGCAAGATCAAGAGAATGGCTTGAAATTGGCTGGAAAAAGGCCTTGGTGATGACAATAGCAACACATGGGAGGAAGGAGGGATGGCAACAAGTGCGAAGGATAAAAGCCACCAACTCATCCAACTAGAGATGGGGTAGGGCATAAGGGGTTGGAGTGGAGAGGGGATTTGGTTGGCATCCTAGTTTTGGTCTCGTGTAGGGGCCTGCAACCTACTAGACCTCTTTTGGGGCCTATGCATGTACTTCAGTCATGATCGGATGCATGACTCACTGTTGTCATCAATTTTGTATTCTCATATTCTTCCACCTCTCATAATAATTCTAGAATTTCATGGTCTCGCCAAAATCACGGCATGCACCAATCTTGATCTAATCAACTCTATTTTGACTCTGCCATTGAATTCACTACGGAGCACCAATCACTACTACACAAACGATTATGCGCAGCATTACACTTTTGCACTCCGTGACCGACACCTATTTTTGCCCGCTGCGCTGCGGTAAATCATGCCTTTTTTATTTACCGTGGCGGGCACTCTTGCCCGCTACGGTAAATTGGGCGTCTTAAGATGCCCGCCACACGGAAAATACCTTATTTTTTGAGGCGGTCATCTTAAGGTGCCCGCCTTGGTAAATCGATTTTCCAAAATGTTCACGGAAAAAGACCCACGTCCTAAAAACACAGGCCCAACTCCTGGCCATCTCAGCCCGTACACGCTCCTCATATATATCGCTAGGGTTTCCTTCACTCACAACCCGATAGACACCCCTCACCTCTCTATCGCCGCCGCTCTCTGCCCCACGCCCTTCACCTCACGCTGCCTCTCCCTCACCTCTGTCCCATGGCAACACCACGAGATCCGGTGGCCTATCTTCCTCTCCATCACCTACCTCTAGTGGCGGCTCTCCATTT
Source organism: Microstegium vimineum (assembly GCA_022036555.1). Lineage (NCBI taxonomy): Eukaryota > Viridiplantae > Streptophyta > Magnoliopsida > Poales > Poaceae > Microstegium > Microstegium vimineum. Next base: position 15,592,039 of record CM039119.1, read on the forward strand.
CCTACCTCAGGCACGGACAGGGGCACTCCCGGCGGCAGCCCTCCGACGGACTGCCTCTCCCCACGGCGGCGCGCCCCATCCCTCCCCAACGATGGCGACGGGTGGATATGGTGGGAGACGACCTCCCCATCACTCGTCGTAGACGGCGGGTGGCGTATCTTGTGGGAGGCGGCCTCCCCATCCCACCCCAACGACGGTGGCTGGTGAATCCAAGTAGAGGGAGGCTGTATCTGACGGTGGAAGTGAAGGTCCACGACGATGACGGCGAGGAGGGGCCATGGCGGCGGCGTATACGGGGCGTGGGGCTCCGCCGATGGCGGCATGTCGAGTCTGGCTGCCCTTAATCCCCGGCGGTGGATCTGGTGATGAGCTCCGGAGGTGGCAGCCCTGGAGCATGGCTCTGCGGCCCAGATCCAAGCCTCTGTGGGCTTTTTTCTTCTTCTTATTCTTTGTTTTCTTGAAATTATTTACCGTGGTGGGCTTGCTGAGATGCCCGCCGCGGTAAATCAATTAAATAGCGGGCAAAGGGGTCCACCGTGGTGATGAAACAATTTTACCGTGAATGCACTCAACCACGGGAGTGGGTGGCCGGTGCTCCGATCACCTAACTCCCCACCTCCACGGATCCGCTTGCATCCATGATATCAAGTGTTCGAACCATAGCTGCCAGCAAGAAAATCACATTCTCTAGACTAGTCAAACCAAATCCATAAAATGTTAAATTATAAGTAACACGTGATGAGAGAGAATAGTTAAGAAAATGTTAGGAAAAAGAAGAGTGCCTAGACGTGAGATGGATGGCGACAATTTTTTTAATCCCTTGTGGACCCTACGAATCAATGTCTACGCTAGAGTTAGTGAACCACTCCTCTCTTTGTGTTCGGCTAGCTTCCGTAGATTTTACAGTTCTATCCTAAGTTCCTAACCCTACAAGTTGAAGGAATGTTCATCGGCATCCATGGAATGAGAAAGCCCTAATGATGTTTAAATTGAATGAACTGGTATACATAAAAAAAAGGAGAAAAGATAATAGTGTGAATATATATTGCTGGGCCCATTTTGTTTGTAGCTCTAATATAAGCCCAGCGACAGTCCCCATACCATACCCCACCTACCACCATTCTCTCTCTCTATATCGACCGATCCCCTCGGTCTCAGCGGCACTCCGAATCTGCCGCCGCCGCCGCCGCTAGAAACGACCGATCGATCACAGCATGGAGACCGCCGCCCGGCTCCTCTAACTCGAGTCGACCTAACTCGTTGGTAAGCTCCTCGTCTTGCTCAACGTCGTCGTCTATCCGCCGATTCGGGTTCCTTTCCTTACCCGTGAGGCTGTATGCTTGTTGTTCGATCCAGTCGGATTTACTTAGGTGATAGATGGCGTCAGACTGGTCGGAGATCTCAACGGACGTGCTTTCCTACGCCCTGCATCGGCTCCCGACCAAGGAGCTCTGCCGCCTCCGGGCCGTCTGCAAGTCGTACGTGGCGCTCCCTCACCTCCGATGCAGCCTTCATCAGGTTGCACGCGAACCACCACAAGGAACAGCTCTTGGTGGCCAAATTCCCAGACGACAAGACGCACGTCTACGTCGTGGATCTCTCCGGCAACGTGGTCAAGCGGATTATTTCCGGCGGCGCGGATGGTGATGGCCTTCATGTGCTGCGCACTAGCCTGAGCCTGGCCTGTCTGAGTACGCAAGAGAACACATGCAGCGTGCTCAACCCGGCTACTGGAGGTATTCTTCAGGTCCTTCCTCCAGTTGGCAATCGTGTGTGCACCTATTGCACCTTCTTCGCGTTTGGGTTGGTTTCCTCCACGGGGAAGTACAAGCTGCTGCGCTGCCTGAGCACATACAACCCGCGTGGCTTTGCTATGCTGGGTTCTCGCCCCCTTGATGTGCAGGTGCTTACCATCAATGGTAGTAGTAGTACCGATACCGACGATGCACAGTGGAGACCAAGGCCGAGTCCTCCTCTCTCTATTGATCCGACCAGTAGCGTTGTAGTTGATGGGGTGGTGTATTTCTTAACCAGTGCTGTTTATGATGCCAGTCCTAATGGTGGGATGCCTGCAGACCGCAGCATCCTTCCATTAGACCTCTCGAGATGGTGGAGAGATCTCCATGACCCGTCGTCAAGTAACAGCGACGTTTTATTTGGGGATGTGGTGTTTGATAATCTGGCTCTCTATCATGCCAATAATGCTGGGGTACCGGCCGACTACATCCTTTCATTCGACCTTGAGAGAGAGGAGTGGAGGAGAGATCTCCATGGGCCTTCAAGTACCGCCGTCAACCTTACTTCTGGGCAGATGCTGAGGAGTCAGCTTACTCTAGCTCATCTGAAGAGCTCTCTAGTTCTCGCGCACCACCCGCGCAGCCTGTCGATCTTGGACCTATGGTTTCTACTGGACTTTGAGAGTAGGCTCTGGGTGAAACAGCATTCAGACCGATTCAGTAAACTCAAGCTTGGTACCCGGAGACCATCTAATACCATTGCTGGTGTTACATGATGGTAGGTTGGTCATTCATCTAGCACCCACTGGACCATTGCTCATATGTGATCCAGGAACCAACTCTTTCACAACGGTGGACATGAGACATCAGCTTCAGTCAGTTGCTGTGTACACAGGAAGTCTGTTGAGTCGACAAGAGGGAGACATGGTGTAGTAGTATTGCCATGCATGATAAATGGCTGCTCTTTAATTAGCTTGTCTAAGTTGGTCTCATGGCTGATGTAGTATGAAGGCAAACTGTGTACATGCATGTATCTGCCATGTCAATAGTTGCTCGTCATGCTTTACTCTCTGTTAGTTTGTGCAAACCTTGAAATTCTCGCAAGTATATTATTGAGGTACGTTGAGGCAGAATATGACAGCTGATGTTGAGAATGTGTTGTAGCTTTTTATTTTGTTGTAGTTTGTGCAAGCCTTGTGTGATGTCAAGACAATGATGATGTTATTGAAATTAATATAATTTTGCTTTATTTTGTTGAGGCAGAATATTTTGCTTTATTGAAATTAATATGATGTCAATGACAGTTATTAAGTTTTGTGTTTAGTGTTTTCCTTTATTTTGTTTTTGGCTGCCTGACCTCCAGAGACTTTGTATATATTTGGTTCTTTTATCCCTTCTTAATTCAATGACTTGGTACAGCAACTTAAGCAGCTTTTAGTTACAGTTTGGAATAACGAAATTATGTTTCTTGGCTATCAAATCCAGTTTTGTTCAGTTCTCTGGTACTAAAGAGGTATGTTTGTTAAGGTACACACATAGTTTATTGATAACCATGGAGAGTGCCTTCTTTGTATTTCTTGTCATATATGGATTTTCCTATATTTATTATGGTACTATAATTTAGCACTACACTATACTATGTATTATGGAAGCTGCACGCACAGTACACAGTGCTTACTTGCTGAACTACAGAGTAATTATCAACTTATCATCGAATACACTTATCAGTTGGCATAATCATCTCTTAATCCATACCATGCAAGCATTTCCAATGTGAGATTGCAATAATAGTTCTGTATTAATATTGTTTTGTACAATAACCATAGCTTCTCTGTTTACTTCTAGTTGTTCTGAGTTGCATAACATCTGAGTAATAAAAATGTACTATTATTTTGGTATCATTGAAAACTTTTGGCATGGCGTGTATTGCATTTTACCACAAATTTACATAAACTCTGACCTTTCTCTTCAAGAATCCTAACATTTTCAAAAACTTGAAGTCAAAGCTTGTATATGGAGATAAATGCGGTGCACCAAGTCACAAAATTTAATTGTGGAGAGAGGAAGCAAAATTCTAGGATGGCTGTAGTTATACAGTTCCAGTCGAAATGCATCATCATGCCATTTAAAGTTCAGAGCTAATAAAGCAATTGTGCCCGCGAGGACCAGAATTTTTTATTTAGGGCTGTCGCGGCAAAGACACTCCACCTGATATTCCATTCAAAGGTTTCTTTTGGAAGCCAAAGTATGATTACAGGATCTCCAGGAGATTACATGGAACTAGGCAAGAACCATAAAGAAGTAAGGTTTGCATTCTATTCACTGCATTGCACCAGGTCATTATAATGTGCCAATCACTGGCTTTAAACCGCCAGCTCCACAGATGAGCTTTGGTATCGAGTCAACAGGATGCATCCGGGATCACAAGATGTGAAATAAACTGAAGTTGGTAAAATCCAGTTCTATTCTGTTTCGTTTATTTGGTTTCGTCCTAGGCTACGATGTGGTGCCTGATTATAGTATATTATGATTAAATTATGTTGGTGTGAAACCAAATGTCCGAGTGAAGTGGCATTATATTTGTATGAGGACTTGGCGTTGAATGGTGTTTGTCATAAAATTCTATTCTGATGTGAGTCTCAACTACACGTGACCATATTTTATATTCGAATTTATGCAAAAATTTAAGCCAGCCATATCGACCATATCTCAGTATTCGTGCTCATATTCGAATTCGTGCAGGAAATGTATAAGAATAAACAAATAATATGATACAATAAGGACACTGAAAATGTTGCTTGTTTCCATATCTATATCTATATCTATATCTAATAAAAGTAAACTATCACTGGTACAGAACACGCTTTTAACCCCGGTTCGCAAGGGCCTTTAGCCCGGTTTCTGAACCGGGACTAAGGATTCGGGACTAAATGTCCCACCTTAGCCCCGGTTCTAAAACCTGACCTTTAGCCCCGGTTAGTAATACCAACCGAGACTAAAGGGTGCGCCAGGTGGCGCAGGCGGGCCACGCGGGGCAGCACCCTTTAGCCCCGGTTGGTGCCCCGGTTAGTAATACCAACCGGGACTAAAGGGTGCGCCAGGTGGCGCAGGCGGGCCACGCGGGGCAGCACCCTTTAGCCCCGGTTGGTATTACCAACCGGGGCTAAAGGTCCATTTTTTTTTTCTGGTTTTGGTATTTCTTATTTTGGTTTTCCAATTAGATTAGGTATTCAAATGTGTGTATTCTTCGCTTTTAATACATGTATTCGCTGCTAATACATGTATTCACGCACTTATAAATTAGTTTCAAGCATTAAACACAAATAAACTATAAAACTCTATGTATAAATATATTATGGAGCTATATATACATAAGTATAATATATATATACACATAAAATTTACATCATTATCCATTGTTACTTGAGTTAAGACACAACCGCTCTCGCCACTTAAATATCATACAGATGTTCGTCTTGATTTGGCTAGAGTGGTTTGGCCGGGTCGTAATAGTACTCGCCTTTAGGGTTGACCACTTTTTCAAGAAAAAATCCAGTAATTGTCTCTTGAATTCCTTTGAGGCGGACTTCTTGCAACACTTGTTGCTGCAACCATTGCATCTTCAATTTGCATTATAAAGAAACAAGTGTTAATATACATAAGATTAAGTTAATAGCAAGAAATAAATAAAATGGATGTATTATATATACATATCACATACTTGTAGTGTCTGATTAATAGTTCTTCTTGCATACACCGTGAGGAACTCGCAAACGTAGTATCCATATAGATTGTTGCCTTGTGGCTGCCTTAAAACCCACTGTAAGATATGAAAAGATTACTATCGTTATCATACACATATGTTAAAGCATGATAAGGTAAAAGATTATGAGAGCTAGTAGAACTTACATTTAGCAGACGAGGACCCTTTAGTGCCACTTCCAGTTCCGGACGGTGTTTCGGGACGAACCAAGCCCAAACCCTGCTCAATAATTGGATCATTAGTTAATTAACTCTTGCAGTGTAGTTAAAGAGCAGGAATCCATATTTAAAGATCAAAGTTATCCCTTGATAATGTCTATCATATCTTGGTAATCTCCCAGTGGTTTTCTCAATGAGTCAAAGATTATCAATTGACTTCTTCTCATATCGAAGACTATGAGTATCCAGTGAAAACTGCATTTGTTTATAGAGTCAACATATATATCTTTATGCTGAATTGAGTAATAAGTAAGACAAATTGTGCAAACGATAACAACACTCACCCAAAGTTGTATGGGAAGAGTATATATTCTCTGATCTTTTGGTTGACCAAGAACCTCCAAAAATTTCTCTCCGTTTGAGGTATCCATTGATTGCGGGGAGTGTTTGGATCCGAGAATATGATTGATGGATCAATGAAACCAATATCCGTGTCTCCGTTATGTTTGAGCAATAACATCAAGAATCTGCATATATATGTTTGAGGATAGTTAGTTACTATACATATACATATGCTATAGTCCGATTACTAAAAGAAATGATCACTTACAGACAGTAGCAGCTCATCAGAGATTTGTCTAGAGCGTCCATATGGCATAGTTGGTGGAGCTCACTATACGGAACAAATATAAGGTCATCGCCCCGGAAGTAATGTTCTTGTCTAATTCTGACGCAAATGCAGTCGTCATCTGGGTTTTTGGTACATGCCTCCATGTACCACGAGTTTAACCTGCGCATTTGCGTACCAAGTTCCCTGAGGGCCCATGGGTTGTACAGACTTCTGCCACGTACATAAGTTATCTTCCACTCATCGACTACAGTGGCATTTGCGATGAGTGCATTTCCTAGAAATTGAGTCGCGGTTAGACCAGCTCCTGACAAGAACTCTTCCATACCATCATAATTGACCCTGGGGCCACTGTAGTCTTCTAGCACGCTCATGTTGGAACCATATTGATTCCCAACAACTAGCGGGGGCACTGATTGATTCGATTGTTCCCCGAGCTGTGGGGCACTCTTCCCTGCTCTTCTCTCTTTATTCTTCTTCTTGTCAATTGCCTTTTTGAGAGTGCGGTCATAGTCCGATAGTAGAGAACTCTTCTGAGCATCACGTAGCTTTCTCTTATGAGCATCCACCGCTTGCCTTAGAGCTGATTGATGTAAGAAGAACGACTGTTTCCTCATTGAATTTCGAGATGATGTACCGACCCTCCAATGGCTTCTTCGGGCCTCGTATATTTTTACTCTTCCCCATAGTTGTCGTTGATGCAGACGGCTATGTATGTAGACACACAAAACTTAGTGTAATTATTTTGATTCTTATGTATACACAAGAGATTGTAGACATATATATACCTTGGCAACATTGTCTTGCGCGATATTTTCTTGCTCAACATCTTGCGCAAAGTACTGACTTCCATCATCTACTTGATTGGTGTTGTCGTCTACTTGATTAGTGCCATCTACTACTTGATCAGTGACATCGTTGATCATTGAAAACAAGAAAGCCTCCATGTTGTCATTCGGGTCGTCTATTTATGCAACTATATATAGTAAAAGGGTTTAGACACTTAGTGTGTGTGTAAACCGTAAACAAGCTAAGTGTGTAACACTAACCAAAAGGGTAGACACTTAGAGTAGACAATAATGTGTGTGTGTGTAAACCCTAAACAAGTGTGTAACACACTTAGAGTAACCAAAAGGGTAGACACTTAGTGTAGGCACTCTAGGGGTAGACACTAAGGGTTTAGGCACTTAGAGTTAGGCACACTTGGGGGTAGACACTTAGGATGTATATCTATAGGGTAGACACTTAGGGTTTAGGGTAGAAACTGTCACACCCGGTTTTAAAAACAAAACCAGATATACCCTATATGTGAGCCCAGGAAGTCAAATCCCACATATAGTCACAGAACAAGGTAATATCAAAAGACAATAATTAATTATATAACATATATGGTTAAAGAAATAACCTTAAGAGAGAGCAGACAGTGGAAAAGCACTCCGATCTTCAGGTGAAGACTCCACTCCACAGGGACCAACTGACTGGTTGATCACAAGCCTAACTCTTCCAACTCTTGCTAACTGGTACCCATCCGGGATTTTTATCCAAGAATTGAAAAGAAAGAAAACAAGCGTAAGTACTTTCGTACTCAACAAGAATACATGGGGTTCATGAGGCTTAAAAAGTTGACACTGGTTTACTGCGATAAGCATTTTTAATTTGTAACAAAACTTTACAATTAATGTGTCATAAGTTATGCCTAAGCCCCCAAATTAAACCACATGATCATATAGAAATTGCATGAATATCATAACATCATGATAAAGTGATTCATAAGTAACCAACATGTAAACATTTCTTCTGTGAGCTTTCTGTTCTTAGTCTGTGAGTTTTCCGGGCCGCTCGTAACCGTGAGCACGGCTGATATATCAGTTTTACACTCTGCAGAGGTTGTACACTTTACCCACAAGTAGTGAATTGCCCTTTTTCCCAAGGTAGCTAGTCTCTTACCCACTTCCGAGGTGGGCCGGCAGGGTTCACTACGAGACCTTTCACAAGTTCCACTAGAAGGTAACAACCCGCTACAAGTTCCCTCAACAAGATTCCAGAAGACACACGCAGCGCTTCCGAAAATCTCGGAGCACTTCATGCGCCTTCACAGGTAAGTTGCCACAAACTTGCAAAATCCTAATACTGAGTCAATCCAGAGCCATATAGCTTGTGGTTGTACTGTATGTCCCAGCTTTTGCTGACAGATAGGGTCCTTAATCCATGTTGCTAAAAAGTCAAGTTTTACTTTATCATCTCAGGTAGTCATTAACCAAGATTAAAGGATCATGCGTATTAAAGAGGAGCACTAGCAATAACTACCCAGATGCAAAGGTAACCCATAGGATTTCAAGGTGCAAGGTAAACAAATCTAGGTAAACCCTATGGTAACAATATTAGACACATGCATATGATTTTATTGAAAAACTTCATGAATAGGACAACAAGGATAATCCCATGTATACTTGCCTTAAAAGCTTAGATCCTTTGTTCAACTGCTTCTCAACTTCAGACGACTTCTTCTTGATCACCAACGCAAATCTCACCGGTTGGACGACAATTAACCAAACACCACACAAACAGCTGGACAAACATACATAGCATACAAACATGGCTAAATTAGAACAATACACCAATCAGTGAAAAGGATTAAAAAGAACTCTACGCAACTCTACGGTCACACAGTCGCGAAGATCACACTAAACGGAGCTACGATGATCGAGATACAACTAACGAAAGATTTGCTTTTATAAAAGAGAACTACGAGCTTGATCAATCTTATTATTATATAAAATAGTGCACAAGGTATTTCAAAGAAACACCTTGATTAGATTAGGTCAAAATTGTATTTGAATTTCGAAAATGAAAGTTGAAAGCATCGTCATTTTATGTGTAAAATATGTTGCATAGTTGTTAATCAATTTAGGGTTTTACATCATGACAATACAGAGCTATTAACATGGTATTAAAGATCATTGTTGAAAAGGTTACGTCGTTACGAAGCCAACGCAACTTGAACGGAGCGAAACGGATTTGAAACGGAAAAGATAGAGATAAAACAGGATTTTGAAAAGGCGGGACAAAAGCATTAACAAATTATTTTTCTTTGATTTTAAAAATTAATTAACATAGATGAAAACTGTACCGTTAGATAGATTATGAAATTATGGATCTAACGCAACTCATTTGGGTCAAAACGGAGTTGAAACGGGGAAAATATAAGCAATTGAATAGGAGGTGGCAAATTTGTAAAAGGAGAAAACGTATTGTGGGAAAAACCGAGAGGGTTTACGTTTCCAGAGAGAAGAAAACGTATTTTCGCTTAAACAGAGGAAGTCTATGTCTTCAGAACGAGAAAGCGTAAAGCAGAGAGGGCGCCAAAGGATCTGCGGTGGAGCTGACGGTTTGCCATGTGGCGCTCCTTTATTGGGCGGGTCCACGGGAGCAGTGTGGACGGCCTGCGGGGTCTCTGGTCCATGGGTCCACCATGGACCGGTGGGCGTACCGCTTCAGGGTTCTAAGCCGGACCGCCTGTGCGAGATCGGACGATCCAGAGCGAAGGGGAGGAAGGGCGCGGCGTCTGGTCGTCGGGGCGGCGCTCCCGCGGCGGCGCAGAGGGGAAGAACTCGCCGGAGTTCGTCGGGGGCGATTGCGGCCGTCTCGGGTTCAACCGATTACACTGGGAGAGAGAGGGAGAGACGGGGAGCTTGCCTGTGGTGTCGGTTGAAGCTGAGGGGGACTTAGGGGGGCTGGCCACGCGTGGTGGCGGCGCGACGGCGCTGGTGTGCGTGCGCCGGTGTGCAGAGAGCGAGAGAAGGCGAGAGGACGGCAACGAGAGGTGCAATGTGCGCGTGCGAGTGCTGTGAGGCGCTTGGTTGACACGCTGGCTCGCCGAGATAGTGTGCCCACGGCGGCGTCATGGCGGGGACGAACTGCGCGCGCTGATTCGGCGGTGTGGGGTGCTAGGAGCGAAATTGAGGGTACCGGAAGGTTCGGGGTGCACGTGTGGTGACTGTGAGGTGCTCAGACGAGGCGGTGGATGGCCGGAGCGTGGTGCTCACGACGGCGCCATTGCCGCCGAGCTCTGTATCGTGACGGCGCCGCGGTACGGGGTGATAGAGGCGGAATTGGAAGCACGGGGAGGGAGAGGGGCATACCGCGACGATGCTGGAGGGGTCCGCGGGGTCCAGAGATGCTCCACGGGGACTGTCGATGACCGGCGGTGATCTGCGAAGGGAGAGACGCACGGTGAGTGCAGTTAAGAAGATGCACGGGCTGAAAGCGATCGGCGAGGAGCGTTACAGACTCACGATGTCAATGCGAAGCTCCGAGTGCTCTTGATGGCGGCGTCGGTGCACTGGAACGGCGAGAACGCGGCGACGGTGACGTTCTGCGGCGACGGCGTTCTGTGGCTAAGAGCGGGCGAGGCGGTGGCTTTGGGTGGCTCAGGTGGGGGCGGTGGTGGTGCGGGGCGACTTAAAAAGCCCCAAGTAGAGCTGAAGAAGGAAGGAGGAGGATTTGAAGAAGGATTCGGTGCCGGCGGATAAGGAAGGCGGCGGCGACTCTGAACGGCAAGCACCGTCGCAAGGGAAGGAAAGGAAGGGGGAGGCAGAAAGGAAATGGCCGTGGCGGTGCTCGGTTGCACGTCGCGGCTCGGTGGCAAATATGGGAAGGGAGATTTCCTTCTCCGACTCGTGTTCGGCGGAGCAGATCAACGGCGCGAGCGAGCAGGGAAGGAAAGAGGGAGAAGGGAAAGGAAAGTGATGAAGCTGACAGGTGGGGTCGGTTTGTCGGCCAGAGGGAGGAGAAGGGAGGGGCGTGTCGTCTGGCTCGGCTGGCTGACGTGTGGGACCCGCATGTCGGCGCTTCCACTGCGGCAGGCCGGTTGGGAGGGAGAACTGGGCCGGGGGGTTGGCAGGCCGGCTTGGTCTGGGCCGACCGCGAGAAAAGGAGGGAGGGGGAGTGCTGGGCTGGTGGGGGGAGAAAAGAGGCCTGCGGGCCAGGAGCAAAGAAGAGGAGATTTGGCCCTTTTTCTTTTATTTTCAAAAATTGTAAACGCATTTCCAAACTCATTTTCAAAACCCGTTTTCAAATTCATTTGAGTTTTGAAATAGAGTCACTCAAACAAAAACCAATTCGCACGGTATGAATGCTCAAACATGTTCCTACCAAAACAAAATTTTAGTTTCATAAAAAGTTTTTATTTCCTCTGATTTCATGAACACCAAAACATAATTAAAACATTTTATTTCTATTTTTCATAAAGTAAATTTTAGGGTGTTACAGAAACTTAGGGTTTAGGCACTTAGAGTTGGGCACTAGGGGTAGACACTTATTGTGTGTAATAAAAGGGAAGACACTTAGGATGTATATATATAGGGTTTAGACACTTCGGGGTTTAGGGTAGACACTTATGTGTGTGTAATAAGGGTTTAGGGTTTATGGTAGACAATTAGTGTGTGTGTGTGCAATAGGGTAGACACTTAGAGTTAGGCACACTTGGGGTAGACACTTAGTCTTTGTGTGACTAATAAAAGGGTTTAGGGTTTAGGGTTTAGGCACTTAGAGTTAGCCACTTAGGATATATATTTCTCTAACAAATGAAAGATCTATACATTTAACTACAAATAATGAAAGGTATCTATTTATCTAACAAATGAAAGCTTAGGGGTTTAGGGTAGACACTCAGTGTGTGTGTAAACCCTAAACAAGTGTCTAACACTTAGGGTAGACACACATATATATCAAATCGGCACTTAGATTTATTTTACTAGTGGTAGGCACTTAGTGGTAGGCACTAAAATATATATTACTAACATAAACCATTTCCTAACTCAATTTCCTAAAAACATGTATACCATTTCTGCAACTAAAATATATTAACATATATAAATCAATTTGCTAAGACTAAAATATATAACTAAATCTAAATCAATTTTCTAAATCTATTTGCAATAAAATCTATTTCTATTTTATTACACACAGTTCACCTTCTTCTTCACCTTCTTCTTCTTCTTATTCTTCTTCTTCTTCTTCTCGATCGATCTCCTCTCCGCCTAGAAAAACATGTATAAAATGTTAGTGTGTGAAAACAAGCAACTAATAACATATAGTATTATCAAATTTTCTTTTTCATTTTCTAACAAATATTTTTAGAAATTTCCTTTTCCATTTTCCATTTAGAAATCCATTAATAAACTAAACAAGCAACTAATATCCTTTTCCTTTTTATTTTTCCTTTTTCTTTTTCTAACAAAGATCCATTTAGAAATTACTCAAAATTCAACTACTAAACCCTAAACCTTTTTATTTTTTCCTTTTTCTTTTTTCCTCTCCTTCCTTCTAGATCTTTCCTCTTCCTCCTTCTCCTCTGCTCTCCTTCTTCTCTCTCCTTTTCTTTTCTTCCTTTTCTTCTCTCTCTTCTCTCGATCTCTCTCTCCGGTGGCTTTGCTGACCGGCCCCGGCCGGCCTAGCTCTCTCGGACGGCGCGCGGGCTCGCGAGGTGGAGGCACGGCGGCGGTGCGCGCGGCAGCGGCTTGCGCGGCGCGCGCGGCGGCGCAACGAGGAGGACGGCACGACGGCGACGCTTGGGCGAGTGTCGGACAGGGTCGGGTGGGGCTAGCGCGCGCGGTGCGCGGGGGCGTTGCCATTTAGAAATTACTCAAAATTCAACTACTAAACCCTAAACCTTTTTATTTTTTTCCTTTTTCTTTTTTCCTCTCCTTCCTTCTAGATCTTTCCTCTTCCTCCTTCTCCTCTGCTCTCCTTCTTCTCTCTCCTTTTCTTTTCTTCCTTTTCTTCTCTCTCTTCTCTCGATCTCTCTCTCCGGTGGCTTTGCTGACCGGCCCCGGCCGGCCTAGCTCTCTCGGACGGCGCGCGGGCTCGCGAGGTGGAGGCACGGCGGCGGTGCGCGCGGCAGCGGCTTGCGCGGCGCGCGCGGCGGCGCAACGAGGAGGACGGCACGGCGGCGACGCTTGGGCGAGTGTCGGACAGGGTCGGGTGGGGCTAGCGCGCGCGGTGCGCGGGGGCGTTGGCGCGCCGGCGAGTCGCGGGCTCCTCCGATGGCGACTGTGACGACGGCGTGGCGGCGGTGGCGTCGAGAAAGAAGGCTGTGAGATCGACGAAGACAGATATGAGGGGAGGAGGAAGACAGGAGATCGGCCGCAGCTTATATAGGAAGGAACCCTTTAGCCGCGGTTGGTAATACCAACCGCCGCTAAAGGCTTCTTTAGGCGCCAAACAAAATTTTGGAGGGCTGTTGTATATGTTTTGGTATTTCATATAGTTTAATATATGTATAAATTGCTCTAGCTCTTGTTAATTGCATAATAAATTAAATACATGGCACACATTTTTAAAAAAATAATCATTGCATTTCCTTTTGATTTATTATACACTATTAAAATGTATAACATAAAATCTTTTACCTTTTTTCATAATATCAAATATAAATGTAACTAACCATTAGTATTTGGTTAATGCAAAAGTACATTATTGAATTAAAAAAACTAAAATGCTTGGTTACCAACAGGAAATTAGTTTATGCATTATTTTAACGTTAATCTTTTTGTTTTTCACCATTAATTGTCCAATTATGCGACAAATAAGTTTACCATTAAATAGGAAATTATTAATGAGACACTAAATGACCTCATATGAAAAACTTTTGAATACAAAGGTTTTAAAACTCATCAATATCTATCTTTTTTAGTAGTTCATATTTCTATTTGAGGAAGTGTTAGTAAACATTAGTCACAAAATCTTGAAGATACAAAAGAAGTATTAGTAAACGTTAGTCACTAAATGCAAAATTGACCAAATACAAATGTAGATCTTTATTTATTTGACCAAAATGACCAATACACATGTCACTTGATCGACATCACTGCTAAGCTAGCTACATCAAGCGGGCACAGTAGTGATCTTCTTCTTGACATATGTCCCTTGGTCATGATCATGTCGTAACCATGGAGTGTCCTCGGCATTTAGAAGGATGCTTGGGTCTTTGGTTACACTGAATGGCGCAATTCGGTCATCCCTTTCGTAAAGTTCTGACATGTCTGAGTTGTTCTCAATTCCCAAAATTTTTCTTTTCCTTGAAAGAACTATGTGACGCTTGGGCTCATTGATGCTTGATTTGTCATCGTTTTTTCCTTTCTTTGGTTTTGTAGACATGTCTTTTACATAGAACACCTGATTCACATCAGCAGCCAGGACGAATGGTCCGTCTTTGTACCCAATAGTGTCGAGATCCACTGTTGTCATCCCATAATCCTTGTCAATTGTTACCCCAGCTCCAGTCATCTTCACCCATTGGCACTTAAACAAAGGGACTTTAAAATTAGATGCATAGTATAGTTCCCAAATCTCAACTATGCAACCATAATATGTTTGCCTATTTCCATTTGGGTCAATGGCATCTATGCGGACACCACTGTTTTGGTTGGTGCTCCTTTTATCTTGGTCTACCGTGTAAAATGTATTTCCATTTATCTCGTAGGCTTTGTACGTGAGGATGTGCCACGATGGTTGTCTAGCCAACAAAGACAGTTGGTCATCAATGTTGTCATCACCAAGAAATTTTTTTCACAACCAATCGCCGAAAGTTTTCATGTGTTCACGCATAATCCAAGCTTCATTCTTCCCTGTAAACTGGGATCGTAGGAACTTCTTGTGTACCTCGACATACGGCTCCACCACGGAGGAGTTTTGAAGAATTGTGTAGTGTGATTTGTTGAAATAATCATCCCCCGTACCGATATATGTTTTCTTCTCTAGTGTTCCTTTCCCACTAAGTCTCCCCTCGTGTCTTGATTCAGGAACACCAATCGGGTCAAGGTCGGGAATATAGTCAACACATAACTCAATGACCTCCTCTGTCCCGTAGCCCTTGGCGATGCTTCCTTCTGGGCGAGCATGTTGTTGAACATATTTTTTCAGGACTCCCATGAACCTTTCAAAGGGGAACATGTTGTGTAGGAACACAGGACCGAGAATACTAATCTCTTTGACCAGGTGAACTAGGAGGTGTTCCATGATATTAAAGAAGGATGGAGGGAAAACCAACTCAAAGCTGACAAGGCACTGAACCACATCATTCTGTAGAGCAGCTAGTTCCATTGGATCGATTGCCTTCTGAGAAATTGCATTGAGGAATGCACATAGCTTCACAGTGGCTAGACGTAAATGTGGAGGTAGAATTCCTCTTAACACAACCGGAAGCAATTGCGTCATAAGCACATGGCAGTCATGAGACTTTAAGTTTACAAATTTCTTCTCTGACACATTTATTATATTCTTTATATTGCAGGAAAATCCAGATAGGACCTTGATGCTGCTTAGACATTCAAACATGCTTTCCTTCTCTTCTTTGCTAAGAGTGTAGCTAGCAGGCTTTAAATAATGGCGTCCATCTTCTGTCTTCTCTGGATGCAGGTTGTCTCGTTCTTTCATGTCTTGCAAGTCCTGTCGTGCTTCAAGTGTATCTTTGGGTTTTCCATACACACCCATGAATCCGAGCAGGTTCACACAAACATTCTTTGTCAAGTGCATCACGTCGATCGCGTGGCGGACCTCTAGGACATGCCAATAGGGTAGCTCCCAAAATATGGACTTCTTCTTCCACATGGGTGCGCGTCCATCAACATCTTTTGGAACTGGTACGACCCCTTCTCCCTTTCCAAAGACTACTTGCACAACCTTGACCATATCAAGTACATCCTCTCCAGTTTGGTTGTGAGACTTTCACTTCTTCTTTACAATGCTTGCCTTTCTTTCTAGCTTGGTGATTCTTAGGAAGAAAACGACGATGGCCAAGGTACACGACCTTTCGACATTTTTTTAGATATACACAGTCAAGGTCATCAAAACAGTGTGTGCATGCATTATATCCCTTGTTTGTCTGTCCTGAAAGATTACTTAGGGCAGGCCAATCATTGATTGTTACGTACAACAATGCTCGCAGATCGAAGTGTTCCTGTTTGTACTCGTCCCACACATGTACACCTGGTTTGCTCCATAAAAGCAAGAGTTCCTCAACTAAGGACCTCAGGAAGACATCGATGTCGTTGCTAGGTTGCTTCGGGCCTTGGGTCAGCACTGGCATCATAATGAACTTCCGCTTCATGCATAACCATGGAGGAAGGTTGTAGATACATAGAGTAACAGGCCAAGTGCTATGACTACTGCTCTGCTCCCCAAAAGGATTCATACCATCCGTGATCAAACCGAACCTTAAGTTTCTTGCGTCTTTTGCAAACTCCGGGAATTCTCTGTCAATTGCTCTCCACTGGGACCCATCAGCAGGGTGTCTCAACATGTTGTCTGCCTTACCTTCTTTGTGCCATCGCAACAACTTTGCATGGTCCTTGTTTCTAAACAGACGTTTCAGGCATGGTATTATAAGAGCATACCACATAACTTTGGCAGGGATTTTCTTCCTAGGACGCTCTTTGCCCTCAACATCGCCAGGGTAATCTCGCCTGATCTTATACCGCGACGCTTTACATACGGGGCATTCATCCAAATTCTCGTAGTCCTTGCCACGGTACAGGATGCAGTCATTAGGACATGCATGTATCTTCAGGATTTCTAATCCCAGAGGGCACACGACCTGTTTTGCTTCGTATGTAGTGGCAGACAATTCGTTAGGCTTCAGAAGCATCTTTTTTTGGATCTTGAGTAATTGCCCAAATGCCTTGTCGGATATGCCATTTTTTGCCTTTCATTGTAGCAACTCCAGTGTTGTACCCAACTTATTTTGCCAATCTTCGGCCCTCGGGTATAGTAGTTTCTTGTGATCCTCTAGCATGCGGTCAAACTTAGCTTTCTCCTTTTCACTTTCACAATCTCTTTGTGCATCACGAATGACTTCACCAAGACCATCATCTTCAGAGAGTGTGTCCTCTGCCCCTGCCTCTTCTTCTGCTTCCACCATTGCAGTATCATTGAAGTCACCATATTGAGCAATAATGTCGTCAGGGTCCAATTGCTCTTCTTCGTATTCTTCCATCATAATTTTGGTTTCTCCATGCTTGGTCCAACAAATATAGTTCGACATGAAACCCGACTTCAAAAAGTGTGAGTGAAGAGTCATTGAGCTAGAATATTCCTTCAAATTTTTGCACAAGGTGCATGGACAACACATGAAATTACCATCCCGCTTGTTTGCCTCAACCGTTCTTAAGAAATAATGCACGCCATCAATGAACTATTTGGAGCGGCAATCTACATCGTACATCCAATCGCGTGTCATCGTCTGCATTATATGACCCAAAACATAATTAAATTTCTCATTTTGGTTAAAAAATGAAATTATAAAAATACCGAAAGGTCTGCATTAAAAATAACATGAGATGGAACACCATCATGTGTCATTTCCGAGTCACACAAAGACTAATGTATGCTCTATGAAAGCCTCGACATAACTATGCTGCTAAGACCGCTAGCACTATACACAGAAAACCTAAAATGCACTTCAGTAGCATAATGATCTCCCGACCAATCCCAACTAAAGCAGACAGATCATTATTCGTCTATTCAACATCGATGAGCTCCTTGAGCTGGCTCGCTGCCTCATCAGCATTCGTAGCCTTCGCCACATGTTTAACATAATCTTACTCTCAGTACCAGTCGCGGCATCCAGTGCCATCCCACTGAAAATAGAAATAAAAAATCAACATTTTAATCAAAATCATCAGGAAATATAGGTACAAATTAACCATAACCATCAAATGAGACAAAATATATAACTCACATTGCGATCTGGACACTTATAGAAGATCCGACCATTGTTGGGACCCGCCTTCCCCACTCGATACTCTTTCATAGTCTTTTGCATACACTTGCCACAGGTAATGAGAGGGAGGTCTGGCCTTAGTCGCTTTGGAACCCGATCAGAGGCCGAGTACCCCGAAGCAGTTGTCATCTACTCTCTATACTAATTTTTCAAACTTGATATTATAAATTCCTCATATTCTAAACAAAGAAAATAAAACAACTAAAATTTACATTTCTCTAAAATCATCAAATGTGCCATGTATACAACTAAAGTATTCTAGGTAGCTAACTTCTTCATCTAAATATATAATTATTTTGAGGTCAAGTGGCATATATATAAATCAAGAACAATCCACCATAAATTCATCATTTAATAATATCCTAAAAATCTATATTTCTCAAACTAAGCTAAACTAATCTTGAATGTATGTTGAGCTCAAGTGGCATATAAATCAAGAACAATCCACCATACATTCCTCATATAGTCCACAAATTAAATAAATTAATAATATCCTAAAAATCTATAATTCTCTAACTAAGCTAAATAATTCACTAAAATCTCTATTTTCAACTAATTAAACCATAAAATGTGGTAGACATAGTACAAATGAAAGGTGTATACTTAGAATACTAGTTTGAGTTGTATTTTTCAAAATATTCAAACAATGTCAAGTGAATGAAGCTTAAAATGGTAAAGAGTTAAAATCATAAAGAAAAATCACACATAGACCAAGAAACAACATATGCTGCCGCTAAAACATGAGAGGTTGAAGATAGTAACCTTTGAACGAGTCGATGGAGGCGTAGAAGTGATCAAATGAAGAAATGACTGAAGAGGAGATGAAGAGCAATGAAGAACACACCAAGAACAAGCAAAAACAGAGAGGAAGAAATGAGCTCTTGGGCTCGGGCAGGGGAGGAAGAGAGTTCAAATAGGGGGGGGGGACCTTTAGTCCCGGTCCATAGAACCAACCATGACTAAAGGACCAGAAATAACATCGGTTTGTGCCTTAAACCGGGGCTAAAGGTTTAACCCCGGTTGGTAATACCAACCGGGACTAAAAGTTAGGGGACTTTTAGTCCCGGTTGGTGTTACCAACTGGGACTAAAGGTACCTTTAGCCCCGGGCGCAATTTCCATTGGGGCTAAAGCCGATTTTGGAAATCAGCCAAAGGTGTGTTCTGTAGTAGTGTATACTAATTCTCTATATCAACAAACAACGTATCCACGCCACCCCCCTACTAAATACTAATTAAGTCATCTGCCACTTGCTTTCAATATCTTCATGCAAGCTATACATGTGATCCTCCACTAGTTTTTTGTTGGAATTTTTCATTATGTTGCATAATTTTCACTAGAACTAGTGCTAGAACCATACAACTTATACAAGCAATGCCTTTATTTCTAAGAAAATCTCATAGCAGCTCTCGAGATAACTGTCTAGTTTAGTAATCTTCAAGGAATCAACCATGATAATCCAAACATTAATATCTCTATAAAATATAGAATAATCCAAACATTAATGTTTCTAATTCGAAGAAATAAACCATATTCAAATCCAAAATTTTAAATATCACAATTATCAAATTTCAAGTTCAAATCCTTTGGCAAATGACATATCATAATTGAAACATCATGTAAACATCACAAATAGTTCAACCAACATAATTATATGTAGATTGCTCAAAAGATGGTGCTCAAAAGAGTTTACATTCCTATTAAGCTCAATACTATGGTTGCATTGTAATTCTCATCAATCTATTTACAATATGCCTAACCCATGTACCCATTGAAAAGTGCTAATGTTCTCTCCTGACATGCACAATTGGTTTGTGCTCTTGATGAGTGTAGTCATAGTGGTGTAAGTGGATAGAGGCACTAAAATCTACTTAAAAGTTTAAAATGGCATGGTGGCCAACCTAACATGAGAATGGTAGGCAACTACGCTAGGTTTCCATGGGAATTTTGATACTAGCGTGGCAGAGGTGGTAGTGTGGGGGTGGGGGAGGTGGAGGGATGAATTGAGTGAGATCCAGAGAGTCATTGTTGAGGATGGTGTCTTCCATGAAATGGGCTGGAGGAAGGCCATAATGCTAGCAATGACGACCGACAACGGGTGTGTGGTATAAGAGTCTCCCCATCCTTCCAACTATGGATGGAGGCAAGCCCTCATGACTGGGAAAAAGGGATTATGTGAATGGGTGACAGGACATGCAGTTGGATCATGATTAGATGGCTCCATGTCATCTTTTTTTCATGTTTTCCACCTTGTGCCTATTTTATAATTTTATTGTCCTACCAAAATTCTTACAGGCACAAATTTTCACTAGCATTTTTGTCTCTCTAATCAATTATATTTTTAATCTACCACTTCCTTCACTAAAAGCATCAAATTTCATCCACCATAGCGGGTGGGGCCCCACTACCTTATTCCCTAGCGGTTAGCATTGCAACTTCCATGGGTCCACTTGCTCCTTGATATCTTGTAAGCTCAAGAACATCTTCAAGAGAAAGACCTATCCTAACTATAGAACTTTAAATAATGCTCATTGGCAACCATGGATTCTACTGTACGCTAAGAGAGCGAGAGAGGCATTGAGAAGCCACTCCAAAACATTGTGGTGGTGATTTGTTTTTGCCTATATATGCAAGCGCAAATGGTTGCATGGTGGCCAACTGAGTGGGACAATGCACTACCAAAATCTAAAACTTCTCCTAGTGAGGTGGAGTTCTCCTAGTGTTTTTGGTATTCAAAATTTAGTACAAACTTTCCCTACTAAATGTCTCCTAGTGGGATTTCCATGTACCATGACTAGTGGTAGTGTTTTCCTATTTAAAAACACTAGGAGAAGTCCACCATTCTAGTAGTGATGTCATGTAGGTACTCTAGGATTCCTAGGAACATTCTATGGTAGCACAGGTGGGGTAGAGGGTTGGAACTGAATGAATTCATGAATCTCAGGAGAATTGCATCGAAATGGTTGGAGGAAGAAAGCCATGTCGACTACAACAACACCCTATGTGGGAGGGCCCTCATGACTAGGAAAAAGGCGGTGCAGTTGAGAGGGGATTCGGGTGCCTTCCTATTTCTATCTCTTGTAGGGGCCTGCGGCCAACTGGACCTTGATTTGGGGCATAGACATGCACTATGATCATGATCGGATGCATGACTCGTTGTTGTCATTGTTTTTTGTATTCTCACCTTTCACGCCATATCAATTTTAGAATTTCATGGTCTCACCAAAATCACATCATGCACCAATTTCGAATAAAGTTTTGACTCTATCACTGACTACTTCACTACCCCCAATCTTGACCTAGGAAGGCGATGGACTGCTTGTTTTTTTGATTCTCAAATGTGGCACTAGAACCTTGTACTCCCTCCATTACGTATTGTTAGGCGTTACAGGTTTTTTCATTTTTGACGTTAAGTAAGGCGCTAGCTAGCACTACCGGAAACCGGCGCGTTGCCGAGTGCCGGACCGTTTGCCGAGTGCTTTCCCTCGGGCACTCGACAAACGGTTCATTTGCCGAGTGTCGCACTCGGCGTATTATAACACTCGGCAGGAGACACGTTTGCCGAGTGGCTAGCACTCGACATACTATAACACTCGGCAGAATTGCTTTTGCCGAGTGTCGGACACTCGGCAAAGTATAACACTAGGCAAACGGTTCCTTTACCGAGTGTCGGACACACGACAACGCCAACACTCGGTAGACGGCGTTAGAAGCCGACGCCGTTAATGGTTTGCCGAGTGTTGCCGTTAGGCACTCGGCAACCCTATCCGTTTGCCGAGTGTCGCCAATAAGCACTCGGCAACCTTATCCGTTTGCCGAGTGTCTGGAGCTATACACTCGGCAAACCTAGATTTTTGCCGAGTGTTTTCTCTGGCACTCGGCAAACCTGAATTTTTTCTTCTTAGTTTGGTCTCCAAACTTTTTCTACTGTCCTTCAATAGTACCTATAACTACATGTTTTCTTATGACAATTTTATCCATGTGTTTGCTATATTTAGTTAGTTTTTTTCAATTAATTTATCCATGTGTTTGCTATATTTAGTTAGTTTTTTTCAATTAAGTGAATTATTTGACCCAAGCCAAATTTGAACTACAATTGATTGAAATAATGGAAAACAATGATTGAAAAAATATTATTCATATTACTAAGCATAATTTGAGTTCATATGTGGTAAAGTACAACAAGAACTTCACATATTGTGCACGAAACATGATCTCAAATTTGTGTTAGAATTGATTAAAAAATCTATAAATAGCAAATGGACTCCAAAAATTGTAAAATTTATCATGGCGCCATTATATCATACTTAGAACATGTGATAAAAAATTGGGATGATTTCGCAAAAGTTGTCACATACGTGTCTTACAAATCCAATCATCTCCGATAATAATGTTTCATATCACTTAGAGGGATTGAGTAGGATTTGAATTGAAATCGAAGCTAAAATTCAAATTTGACTTCAGAACTTTTCGTACAGACAATACAAAACATATATGGTGTGATGTCAAGATTTCATAATTTTTTGAAACCGTTTGATATTTTTTAAATTTTTAGTCGCAACTATATTATTTATGTAAAATTTGAATTTTTAGTTCTAAGTACATGAAATAATAGTCAAATGTTTGTATATATGAGCATAAAATAGACGTTTTTAAAAGAATTTGACAAGGTATTTTGAAACACTATTTGAAAAAGTATATTAAAAGACATAAAAGAAAGAAAAGGAAACATAAATTTAAAAATTAGATTTGCCGAGTGCCAGAGGGTAGACACTCGGCCAAGGGGGCCTTTTGCCGAGTGCCAACCCTAAGACACTCGGCAAAGGGTTTTTACCGAGTGCCAGATCGGCGGCACTCGACAAAGGGAGGATTTGAGTACCCAGACTTAGCCATTTTTTCGGCCGCACGCTCACACACACAAACACACACCACACGCGGCCGCAACACCCCCGCCAGCCGCCGCCGCCGCCACCCCCACTCCTCTGCGGCCGCCGCCCCGCCCCCATCCCCTCTCCTCCCACCGCTGCCGCCTTGCCCCCACCCTACTGCTCCCCCGCCGCCACGCCGCCCCCACCCCACTGCTCCCCCGCCGCCGCCCCCACCCCCACCCCACCCTGTCTGAGCTCTGCCGGAGCTCGGCCCGAGCGTCGACCCCGCCCCGCCCTGTTCGAGCCCCCTCCTCCACCCCCTCCCTGCCCATCCAGTCGCCGGCGTGGCCCCACCCCCTCCCCAGCCGGCGCGCCCCCCACCCCCCACCCCCAGTTGTACCCCCACCCCCACCCCAGCCTGGCCCCTGGCCTCGCGCCCCGGAGGAGGAGGAGGACAAAGAGGCGGAAGGGAAGGAGGAGAAGATGCCAGAGGAAGAGGAAGGTGAAGGGGAAGAGGAAGAGGAGGAGAAGGAGAAGGAGAGGGAGAAGGAGGAAGAGGAGGAGAGGAGTAGTGCCCCCGGACCGCGTCCCAACGCCACCGCCCGTCCCTGTCCCGATGCTGCCGCCCGTCGCCGTTGTCCACCGCCCAAGGTATGAATTAGAAGAGATATTAGTTGTAGTTGTAGTTGTGGTTGTGGTGGTGGTAGTGGTATAGTGGTAGTGATACCAGTAGCGGTAGTGTGGTAGAGATAGTGTTAGTGGTAGTGCCCATCTTGATTCGTTATGAGCATGGATTCAACCTATATATGTGTGTGGTTGTCTGCCATCGAGCCTTTGACATAAACGTGGTTGCTGGCCATCATGCCGTTGTTTTATTGCAGGGTTTTGGAAACCTCACTGTGTAGGGGAGGTTCTGCCAAAATTTTGACTTATGTTATTCTTTTTTCTTTTGCAGAAGGAAGGGGAGAAAGGACCAGAGGCGATCTGTACCTGCACCGCGTCGCCTCGCCACTGCACCGACTCGCCACGGCTCCACTAGCTTGACTCCCCTGCCACCAAAGGTATAACCCCTCTTTGCTTATCATGGTCGTGCATCATGTAACCAGTTAGGCGTCTCCCGTTCGAAAGAGATATGGTTGGAAATATGTAATTCTTTGCATATCTATAACCATATCTGTTTCGAATTGTCCATGTTTCCATGGACAGCCCGTGTGTGCGTAGAGGAGGTTAGTTTCCATGGTCTGCTCTGATCCGAGATAGAGTTTCGACGACACCTCCCTGTTGTTCTCTAGATACACACTCTCCGTATTAGGACGTGTATCTGGAGAGCAGCGGGGAGGTGCTGCCGAAATTTTATCTCAGATAGGAGTAGAGCATGGAAACTAACCTCCTCTATGCAACCACGGGTGGGCTTAGGACCTATCCTCACCTATGAGACAATCGGAACACCATGTACATGCAATTGCTAGTTACATTACTCGCTGGTATATATCTTAGAGGATGGATGACCGGGCATGGATGTACACGGGCCGCCCAAGTCAAGGTGCGATGACCGATGAATGGATTGAGAAGACCAATGCTTTTTTGGAACTTGTCTTTCCCCCGGAGAAAGAAGCGCGCTCAACTTGGTGTCCCTGCAACAAGTGCGCTAACAGACGTCAACAAACAAAGGATATAATGGGGCGACATCTTTGCAAGAATGGGTTCATGCCAGACTATACCCGGTGGACACTACATTGTGAAGAAGCACGTATGAGAGAGGAGGTAGTGAGGCCACGCGTCGAGGATTATGATGCTGTATAGGAGACATGTTAGATGACTTTCATGAAGCTTGTTTCGCTGAGGTAGACAGGGAGGAGGAGGAACCAGAGGCAACCACAAAGGCGTATTATGACATGTTAGACGCGGCACAGAAACCCCTTCATGGACAAGCAAAGGTTTCCCAACTCAATGCCATTGGTCGCGTAATGGCATTTAAGTCCCAGTTTAGCCTTAGTCGAGATGCGTTTGACGGTATGTTAACAGTTATTGGCACCCTGCTTCCGGAGGGTCACATTTTGCCAAAGAACATGTACGATTCACAGAAGCTTCTTCGTGCACTAAAAATGCTGTATGAGCAGATACATGCCTATCCCCAAGGGTGCGTCCTCTTTAGGAAAGAACGTGCGAATGCAAAGTACTGTCCGAAGTGTGAATCCTCTAGGTACTTAGAGGTAGATTCTGGGGATGGCCAGAAGAGGCAGCTTCAGATAGCCGTGAAGATCCTATGGTACCTTCCTTTCATACCGAGGCTCCAACGGTTATATATGACTGAGGAATCCGCGAAACAGATGACTTGGCACAAAAACGGCAAACGTTACAATCCTGACAAGATGGTGCATTCATCTGATGGTGAGGCATGGACCCACTTTGATGGAATTCACACTGAGAAGTCTAGAGAGGAAAGAAATGTACGTGTTGCATTGGCAACAGATGGGTTCAATCCATATGGAATGATGGCTGCCTCGTACACATGTTGGCCTGTGTTCGTTATACCTCTCAATCTGCCCCTTGGCGTCTTGTTTCAACGACATAGTGTATTCCTTTCTTTGATCATTCCAGATCACCCAGGGAGAAGTATAGGTGTGTTCATGGAACCTATATTTTATGATTTGATCCGTGCTTGGGAGGAAGGAGTATGGACATACGACCGAGCGACAATGACAAACTTCAAAATGCATGTGAGGTACCATTACTCACTCCATGACTTTCTTGCGTATGGGATATTCTGCGCATGGTGTGTTCATGGAAAGTTTCCATGCCCAAGATGTAAGGCAGCTGTGAAGTTTATATGGTTGCAGAAAGGTGGAAAATATTCTTCGTTCGATCAACATCGGCAATTTCTCCCTCTTGACCATGCATATAGACGAGACATCAAGAACTTCATGAAAGGTGTCCAAGTCACGGACCCTGTACCGCATCTCATGAGTGGTGCCGAGGTTCGGGCTCAAATAGATGCTCTCCAGGTCAATGAAGAAGAAGGTGGTTTCTTAGGATATGGTGTGGAACATATGTGGACTCATAAGTCGGGCTTGGAGAGGCTTCCCTATTTCCATGACCTTCTTCTTCCACATAACATTGATGTCATGCACACTGAAAAGAATGTCGCCGAAGCAATTTGGGCAATAGTTATGGACATTCCTGATAAGACTAAGGACAATGTTAAAGCAAGAGTAGATCTGACAACGTTATGCGATAGACCAAACCAAGAAATGCAGCCTCCGGGGAGCGGCAAGACATGGAGAAGGCCTAAGGCTGAATTTGTCTTGACTAGGCCATAGAGGAGAGAAGTTATAGAATGGATGCAAACTGTTAACACTGGATTTTGGTATGCCTAGGAAGATGATAGGTGGGCCAGTGCGTAGTAAATTTGCAGAGACAAGTGTTCGGAGTGTTCGGCAAGTAATCGTGCGGTCGGCTAATTTCCAAAGATTCGGTAAGTGTCCATGCAGTCGGCTGATTTCCAAGGGTTCGGTAACTGATCGTGTGGTCGGCTATTCTGAGGAAGGGCGGTTTTCCATTGAAGAAGCAACAAAAGCGGCAAGCAAAAACTGATCGGGCAACGAAGATCATGACAATTAAAGCAATGAAGACTCCGAAGGAAACTAAAGTTAAAGATGTCATGTTTTCCTTTGATATTTTTATAGTCGTGTCCTTTTAGGACTCATGTCATGACCAGGGTATAAATATAAACCCTTGGCCATTGTAAAAACTGTTCACAACCAATTCAATACAACCGGCCCTGTGCCAACTTCGAGTCCTTTGTTGTGTCGTCAAGTTCTTCAAGAGGAGCCATCGATCCGTCGACCTCCGTATGTCCCGACAACCTTGTTATCATGTCTAGTATCATGCGGTGGATTTAGATGTTGATGCAAGTAGTCTTGTTTGTTTTCAATGATCGTGCGGTGGATCCTTGCTTGACAATCAAGAAGTCTTTGCTTATGTTTCGTTTATGAGTAGATACCGTGCGGCAGACATTTTCTCAATATGCTTAGCAAAAGCAAGATAGTTATCGGCTCTATTAGATGTGGCAAGATCTAGTAGATTCACTAAGTTATCACGTGTTGCATGTTTTTAGATATTTTATATATTTGTAACACTCTTTTTGCCCAATCTAGATTGATACGGTTCGGCTTTATTTCTTTATCATAGATCTATTTATGCTCTAATAGTTATTCATGTTATCTCTACAAATAGATCTTACGTTTATAATAGCCAAATTAGTTTAACCTAGATTGCTACGTGTTGCGGGTTCATGCATGTTAATTACGCTTAAGCTTTGATAAGGCTAGTTATCGTGCGATAGATACAAGCTTTAGATTAGTTTGATCGTGTTAGCTTACCTGTTCCTTCATCATGGACCCCAACTCGGTTGGATTGACGAGCTTGGTTATGCTTTAACTCACAGTTAATTATGATTCGTTCACACGTACTTTTCTCATGGATGCATGTTCGGCAATTAATGCTTTACGTACTTTATGTTTGTTTTAGCCGAATGATCTATAAGACTTGTTGGCAGATAACTTCTATAGCTGTATGTCGTCGTAAGTGGCTTCAGGGCCATATATATGGAACTGTTTGGTCTCCCCCGGCATGTTCCAGTTTTGTATCTAATGATTTTATTCCTTGTTAGGTTCAGGTCAAACTGACTGGCACGTCTCCGGATTTCGAAACACCTGGGCACCCGATTGAAGCCACGCTTTTTGGCTTGCTGTGTGTTAGGCACAGTGCGCCACATTTTGTCTCAACACACCTTTTGGCACACCCAGTGGGACCACACATTTCAAGATGCCTGAATTCAAGAATAACTAGGTTCTGGACGTGACTATGGATGAGTTGCTAGAAGACCTGAGGAATACGGTCCAGCAAGCATGTGATGAGTTTCAACACAAGTGCTTGATGTCCTTTTCAAAGAATAAAAGCAACAAGGTTTTTCAGAAGCAGTCGCTCCCGAGGACTCTCCTTCCACATCAGACTAATTACACCGACGAGGAAGATGCTCGGAAGTTGACTGAAGTGGTTTACAAGGCCATGAGTGACACTATGAGAAATCACCATACAGATTTATTGAACACCTTTCGCACGATCATGGTCAGTACTTTCGGTCCATCCGCTAATAAGTGCTTTAAGGAAGCTGCTGGTCCGATGCAGGGACCGACATTGTTCCATGTCCCAAAATACCAGGAGAAAACTGCTAAGGATAACGGAGCGCCTAGCATGAACCAAGGTGGGACGGTTTCTCACCAGAAACAACAACCTCCCATGACTTATGGCCAGCTCGCGTTCGGTGCGTCAGGAAATGTCCCACAATCGGCTTTCAAGGTGTCCCCAGCAGCTAACAGATTGCAGAAGAATATGTATGGAGACGGATATCAAGAGTTTGCCGATTACAATGCTATTGATGCTCTCCCAAATCCAGGGTATAAAAACTCAGCAGGGTTGCCTTTTGAAGGGCAAGCACATGGAGCTCCAAATTCAAATATTGATGTTATCATGCACAGGATGGCAGACATGATGCAGAATCAGTTTGGCTTAAAGCCAAAGAACCAGTCCTATGCATACAAGTCCCCTTATCCAGAGTGGTATAACCGAGTGACACTTCCTCCGAGGGTGAAGCCTCCCATAGATTTTACCAAGTTTTCTGGTAAGGATGATACTAGCACCATAGAACACATCAGCCGATACTTGATGCAGCTTGGAGAGGCATCTGCAGATGAAGCTTGGAGGATTCGGTATTTTCTGTTGTCTCTCACAGGGCCAGCTTTCACGTGGTTCACATCTCTGCCGACAAATTCCATTGGTACGTGGGCAGAATTAGAGCAGAGATTCCATGCATATTTCTTTACAGGCACTAATGAGAAAAAGCTAGTTGACCTTATGAGCTTGGGGCAGAAGGTTAATGAAACACCCCAGGAATATCTCCGCAGGTTTAGAGAGACCAAAAACCTCTGCTATTCCTTAAATCTGCCAGATGACCAATTGCCAGGGATGACAATAGCAGGCATGTAGCCGAATGTCAGGGAGAAGCTGTTCGACATGGATTTTGACGACCTTGGTCAGTTGTCGCAGCGGTTGGCGATGATGAGCAATCAGGCTCAAGGGTTCAGGAGAGGCAACCGCTTCCAGAAGGGTGATGTGGCTAACGAGATGTATCAAAGTTTTTCTGGAAGAAGCAATAGAGTACGATAATGAAGATGAGATAGCCACAATCGAATTGGTCTGGGCGAAAGAGCCGACTCAGCTTAGTCAACGATGGTTGAGGCAGCAGATGGGTACTTATGACTTTGATATCTCTAAGTCAGACAAGTTGTTTGAGTTGTTGTTAAGAGAGGGACACATCAAATTACCAGAAGGGCACCCCATGCTGCGCCCTGAAGGGGTAAAGGACAAGAAATTTTGCGTCTATCACAATACTAATTCCCATTCCATCAATGATTGTCGAGTGTTCAGAGTGCGAATCCAGAAGGCTATTCAGGAGGGGCATTTGAAGTTTGACGGTAAGATAAAAATTGATGCTAATCCTTTTGCGCAGAACACGGTGTCTTTCTCCATGGAAATGGTTGCCATAGAAGACCCCAAAGATAAGGGCAAGGTGAAGGTACTGACTTCAGACAGAGCAAGAAAAGCTGGTGCTGTTGACCCTGATTGGCAAATTAAAAATGAAGAGTTTCGGCAACGGGCTCAGTTCCATGATAGCCAAACCGAGAGAGGGGAAGCATCCAAGCCCAGGATTACGACACGGATTCTGTTGAACAAATGGCGACGGGAGCGAAGCAGTATCAGAGGTGGAGGCATTACGAGGAACAGGAGTTCATGGAGCATCAGAGGTACGAGGAAGAGATGTACCGGAGAGAACAAGAATATATGAGAGAGCAAGAGCAGTCTCATTGGGGATGCCCATTTTTCAAGCATTGCTGGAATGAAGGCCTAAAGCTGCCTGCTAAGAACAATTGCCCTGAATGCAGTGATCAGTATTTAGGGTACAGGCAGTCCCGGGTCAACCGCCGTCCGGTCCATGAAAGACTTGGAGCACAGTTTCCTGAGGACGATCAGCATTTAAAAATAGGCAGCTCTGAAGATCGGCGAGGCAAGAGATTTGCCGATCAGGAGTGGATCCATTATGAAAAAGGCGCTGAGGAGGAAGAACACCGTGAATATGTGTGGCAGAAAGGACAGTGGTGCCCACCAGGGTTGAGGAAGAGCCAAAAGAGGAGAGTACAACGCTTGAGAAACAGAGAGCTAGCGCAAACAGCCGCCGAGAAGAAACAGATATGGCGTCCTAAGAGAAAACCCAACGAGCACGACCATTCGGCTGATACATGCATGACTTTCTTTCTTCCATCAGAGTTCATGGCTCCTGAAGGCCAAGAAAAACAAGAGGAGGTGTATTCAGATTTCGATGTAAGCGAATATCAAGATCTGATGGCCCAGCTTGTCCTGACTCAGCGGGCAGTTTTCGATAAGCCGGCCAAGCATCGACATTTGAAACCGCTTTACTTGAAGGGATACGTCAACGGCAAGCCTCTGACCAAGATGTTTGTTGATGGAGGGGCTGCCATCAATATTATGCCTTATACCACCTTTAGGAAGCTTGGGATGACTAACGAGGAACTATTGAAGACTGACATGGTGCTCAGGGACTTTGTTGGCAATCCTTCTGACACCCGAGGAGCTGTACATGTCGAATTGATGATTTGGTCAAAAACTTTGATTACTACCTTCTTTGTCATTGATGGCAAGGGGGCATACAACTTACTCTTAGGAAGAGATTGGATCCATGCTAACTGCTGCATACCTTCAACCATGCATCAAATTCTCGTTCAGTGGATTGGAGATGATGTTGAGGTTGTACATGCTGATGATTCGGTAAGTGTTGCTGCTACGGAGCCTACCTACTGGGAGTATGATGGCGTCGATTGCTTCTCTGGAAGAGTATGGGAAGAAGGTCCTGTGAACATATTCAACAAGGACCAATAGCCGATCCAAGCAGTCGGCTCTCAAAGCAGTTTTTTAATGGGGAACCTAATCGATGGCAACAAAGGAAAGCTGGGACGTGGCTTTATGTCGGCCGATAAGCTAGAAGAAATAAATGTTGGTGATGATGTTAAGCCAAGGCCGATGTATATCAGTGCAAATTTAGACCCGGAGTATAGATTAAAATTGATAGATCTTCTAAAAGAATTCAAGGATTGTTTTGCTTGGGATTACACAGAGATGCATGGACTGGATCGTTCTATTGTTGAACATAGATTGCCGATTAAGCCCGGGTATCGTCCTTACAAACAACCTCCTAGGAGGATTTTCAAAGAAGAGGTACTGGCCGATGTGAAAAAAGAAGTAGAAAGATTGTTAGAAGCAAATTTCATTCGGCCATGCAGGTATGCAGAATGGATTTCAAGTATAGTTCCGGTGTACAAGAAGAATGGAAAAATGAGGGTCTGCATTGACTTTAGAGATCTCAATAAAGCCACTCCAATGGATGGTTACCCAATGCCGGTTGCCGATTTGCTTGTCGATGCAGCGGCTGGTTATTAAGTCATCAGCTTTATGGATGGTAATGCTGGTTATAACCAAATCTTTATGGCAATAGAAGATATTTCAAAGACAGCCTTCAGATGCCCTGGTCATATTGGTTTGTTTGAGTGGATCATCATGACTTTTGGTTTAAATAATGCCGGTGCAACTTATCAACGGGCCATGAACTATATTTTTCATGAGTTGATCAGCAAAATCGTGGAGATCTATATTGATGACGTGGTGGTCAAGTCTAGAAATCACGAGGGACATTTAGCCGATTTAAAGAAGACTTTGGAATGCACTAGGAGGCATGGTTTGAGGATGAACCCAAACAAGTGTGCCTTTGGGGTCTCGGCTGGTGAATTTTTAGGATTTCTAGTCCATAAAGGAGGAATCGAAGTCGGTAAGAAGAGCATGGAAACAATAGACAAAGTTATCCCTCCAACTAATCTTATAGAGTTGCAATCACTGCTCGGCAAGATAAATTTTGTAAGAAGATTCATATCTAATTTGTCAGAAAGAGTTTTGCCTTTCTCACCGCTTGTTGACACCGTTTTTTGACGTGTCAAATGGGCTGAGGCTTGACTGGCTGGTGACTATTCTCCATCGGCATCGGTAAAGTATGAATTGATATGGCCGATGGGAGAGTGCTACAGAAGGCCAAGTATGTTGCCGATGGAAGCTGGATGGTCTTTGCCGACAAGGGTTAATTGGCGGTCTTGCCGATTGCTGATCAGCTGCTATTGCTCATTGCCGATGAAGACTTTTTGTTGATCGCCGATAAGGACTCGTTGCCGATTGCCGATGGAAGATAGTTGCCGATTGCCGACAAGGGTTTATTGCCGATTGCCGACGAGGGGATGCTACCAATCGGGAAAAGTGTTGCCGATGCCGATGAGCGTAACTTAGCGCTTGGGGGCAGCTGAAGGTTATCGATGGTTCAAAGAAGGAAGGTGCGGATTAAAAGGATCTGCCGATGGAAAGTTTCCATCGAGAAGAAGTGTAAAGAAACTGGTGTTCTGTGCCAGTATTATTATAGTAGTTTGAGTCCGACTCTTGCATGGGTCGTTTATTTTTCCTTAAAATAGGTGTGTTTGTTTAGGAAATAATATTGCTATCCGGCTCCTGCGCGAGTCAGTTTCCTTTAAAGTAGGAGTTTGTTTTAGGAAAGATATGTGTCGTGTCATTGTACAACTCTCCATGTGGGAGTATAAATATGAGCCCGAGGGCTATGGAATAAAATATCAATAAAATAAAAAACAAACCAATTCTACTTTTTATCCTACTTTTACCGCAATTTACCTTTATTATGCATTAGTTATAGCTTAACGAGTTCTTCAAGCTTTCGACGGGCTGCATCACCCTGATCTCCGTCAAAATCCTTGCTAGTTCCACGTGGGAGTACCTCTAGGCTTTGGCAATCCGGGCGCATCGCTGTTTGCCTCGTCTAGCTCTGCTCTAGTTATCCGTGATCAATCTGAGCCTTGACGTCCGGGCGCATCGCTGTCGTCTCGT
This sequence comes from Microstegium vimineum, assembly GCA_022036555.1. Classification (NCBI taxonomy): domain Eukaryota; kingdom Viridiplantae; phylum Streptophyta; class Magnoliopsida; order Poales; family Poaceae; genus Microstegium; species Microstegium vimineum. Next base: position 15,625,044 of record CM039119.1, read on the forward strand.
TCAGTTTGTCATAGTTATCATCCTTGTCGATTGACTGGTCAAATCGACTGGCACGCCCTCGACATCGAGCTTTGGGTAATAGCCCGAGGTGTTCACAGATCTGACGCTTTCTGTGTCAACACCTCTTTTGGCACGCCCAGTGGGACACGATTATATAAATATATCTATCATGACTAATCCCAGGCATGTCATTGAAGTCTCCATAGCAGATTTGACAGGTCACCAGAAACAGGCTCTAGAGCAGGCAATGGAGGAATACAAGCGCTCGTACCTTAGATCCTTCAGCCTAAACGGGATCGGCGAGGTAATACAGAAGCAAGATCCGCCGTCGCCGCGGCAGACCACTTCCAACGCCGATCCTGGTAAAATACAAGAGATGGTTAATTCTGCATTCAATAATGCATTCGTTAGCCAATCCAATGTGCTGTCCGATGCTATATGCAATGCTGTCAAGCAAACTTTCAAGGGGCAGGCACCATATTATGTTGGTCTGGAGCATCGTCGACTCGGATCGGCATCTGTTGCAACTCCGTCGGTGGTTCCAAGGGTGTCTTCATCGAGTATGAACCAATCTGCCGATGGGATCGCGCCACCAAGATCGAGCCCGACAAGCATTACTCAGACGAACGCAAATCTGGTGGCTTCAACAATATCTGGATCTGTAATCCAAAGTCAGTCAGCTTTTGCCGACTGCTGGGGATATGGTATGTCTCCAAGTCTATCTGCTGATTCCAGATTGGTCCAAGATAACCATGCAGGGTGGGAGGCTCCCGTGGCATCGGCAACATCTGCACAGCCGATGGTTCCGGTGATGCATTACACTACGTCTTCTCAGGCGCAGTCGCCAACAGGGAGTCTACAAACGGCAATACCTAGTGTACTGTACGCCCGAGCATCGGCAAGTCACCTGCCGATACAACAAAGTCCAGCTGCTGCAAGTCAACCTACGGTAGCAATAAATTATCTGGCGTCACAAGAACAAGCCTCGGCTGGCTATCAGTCATCGGCAGCTGTTTGGCCGGTGCAGCAAGGTGTGCCGATCGCCAATCAACCTGTATCGGCGGTTGCTCCTCAAGTTACGGCACCCGGGAGTCCAAGCAGTCATCCGGGGGCACAACTGGAACAAGTGTCAGCCGGTTATCAGTTATCGGCAAATATTTGGCTGATGCAACGAGGTATGTCAAGAGTCAGTCAGCCCGCATCGGCCGTAGCTGCTCAATCCTGGGCGCTTACGAATCAAAGCTATCATCCGAAAGTACAAGGGTTGCAGGAATCAGTTGGCTGCCAACCATCGGTAAGTCTTGGGATGGTGCAACAAAACGTACCGAGTGTCAATCAGTCTGCATCGGCGGTGGCTGCCCAACCCATGGTATTCGCAAGTCAAGGCTATCATCTGGGTGTGCAAGAGCTGTGGGAATCAACTAGTTGTCCGCCATCGGTAAGTCATGTGCCGATAACACATAATGTAGGTTGGATTAGTCAATCGCCAATTCAGTGGCAATATGTGCAGCCTGAGTGCCGAGTGGTGAGAGCTCTGCAGTATCATCCGGCGAATTTGCATAATGAAGCATCGGCACATCACCCGACAAGTATTAAACTACAATACTCGCAGGTGCACAATGAGACATCGGTGCAGCGACCGATGAATGTAACGCCACAGTGCGAACCAGTGACTGCGAGATGGCTCATCGGCGGCCCTGCCGATGCATGGTGTTCAAACAACTGGTACTGTGTATGTTCCAAACACGTCGAGCACTTTGACACCAAGACCGGAGGTAGTACATCAACCTAATCAGCTAGCAGACGTTCGGAGTTGCACATCGGTCAATCAGCCGATGCATAATGTTCATCAGATTGGTGCCATAGACGTATCAGCTGCTTCAGTCTGTTCACCACGGAGACACGAAGGGGAACATCGACCTGTTCGATCGAGTGGTCGGCAAAATCAAAACACAAGGGTGGTTCCAACCGAAGGAATGGAAGTTCCAGATTCGGACAGAGAACCAAGTATCGGCGATGCTGAACTAGAAAGATTCACCTTTGATGTCACAGAGGCTTCGACATAAGGACCACTGGAGGTGTCCCTTCTTTGTTCATTGCTGGGAAGAAGGCATCAAGTTGCCCACCGCTGATAATTGTCCAGAGTGCAACAGATACTACGCTGCCGATCGGTCGGGTAAAAGACCTTGTTTTGACGATCAGGCACCCAGATACGCCAGGCCGCTCAGAGAGGACAGATCGGCGCACGACCGACTGGGGGGCAAGCCCAGTGCCCATGATCGGCTTGGCAAGCGTGTTGACCAAGAGGAGCTGGAGGAGATGGCCAGTGCTAAAGTGCCCGACGGGAAAGTATCCCCAGAGGTCCCAACACCGGAAGAGATGCCGATGCGAACGGTGGGAAGCAGCACCAACCTGTCTGGAAGACTAAGCTTCCTCCATGGTGCCCAAAGGGGCTGACCAAAACCCAGAAGAGGAGGATTCAGCGCCAGCGCCTCAACGATCTGTGCGACACTGCAGAAACCTCGGGAGAGAAGCAGTGGAAGCCAAAGCGCAAGGACAGAAGCCCATCGGCAGATGCCGATGATTCGCCGATGGTCTGATTGAAGTCGATCTTAGACCTGTTAGTTTGGGGGTTGTGTTCGGCAAACTGGCGAGTTTGATTATTATGCTTTGGGCACCTACTGATGGTTTGTGTACGGAACGTTGCACTGCCGATAGGTTCGTTAATTGTCGGGAGATAGTTGTAAGAATGGTTCTCCTGCGCTTGCGTATGATAACTAAATGGGTGTTGCGCGCGTCCTGGGGTTACATACTTGGCGGTGGATCTATCGGCGTTATCCTGATTCTTATCCGATGAAAATATGAAGCCTCGTTGCCGATTGTTGTTACAATCAGGCTAAGTACCAGGGCTAGTTAATTAATTGGATTATTAGTGATTTTAGCCGATTCAGTGTTATGCTATCGGTAATAATTGTCGATGATTGGGTAAACAAGTTTGCCGATGATACTCTAGAATGGAAATTGGTTTTACCGATCAGAATCGAGTTCTAAGCCTGGGGGTTTTCTAATCAAGTTTCTATCGGATAAGATAATCCGCCTCCAGCGAAGCATACATGCCAGAATTCTCAAAGGAGTTGACGTACGATGTGTTCGTTTGCCGATGAAAAGAATTGTAATACATCGGTAAGAGCATGTAAATATTATATTACAAGACGAGATCAAGTATCGGGTTACATTCTTGCCGATACAACATGCATTACAGCAAGGAATGAATAAGGTCTATCGCACGCAGGCGAATCTGTTCTATGTCGTCCATCTCCTTGGCGTCAGCATCGGCAGAGCCCTCAACCGGTTTGATCTTCTTCTTCCGCAAGATGGCTTGCCGGGCATGTTGGTCCCTTTCTTGCTGTAGAACCTTGATGGAGTCAGACAGTTGAGTTTTGTGTTGGTTGGCTGCAGTCAGATCTCCCTCGACCTTGCGTAACTCCGCCAATAGCTCCTCCTTCCTTGCCGACAGTCGAGAGATGTCTTGGTCCAGGTTGCCGATAGAAGCTTTTGCTTGACCGATGCTTCTGTGCTTCTCATCGGCAAGGTGTTTATATTTAAGCTTCTCTTCTTCGCTCTTGGCTTGAGCGGCCCTATCGGCAATGCGACAGGCGAGCCTCTGGTACTGAATCTGTTTGACGTCAATAGAGGCTGCCTGGAGAAGGGCTTCTGCTGCGTCGGCAGGGAGATGACTTTGGATATCTTTGAAAGCAATCCTTGCTGCCGATGAGTCTTGGATGAGCTGGGATGTCTCTTGTAGCAGCAAAGAAAGCAGTGCCTTAAGCTTGGTCTTAATCTCTGCCGGTAAAGCTGGGACAGAGCTCTCTTCCTCCTCGTCATCGGGTATATCGACTGAGAAGGAAAATAAACTATCTGATCGGAGGGGGTCTTGGCGCCTATCTTCATCCTGCGGATTGAGACTGAAAGAGAAGAGGCTATCTGGGGAATCTTGGGCCTGAAGACAGAAGGGTTATAATATGCCGATTCTAAAATTATACTATGAGTTTTCAGGTGATTGACTTACCATCTTGAAACGGATTTCTTGCCCAGGGCTTGGCATTCTAGATGGCCCAGCCTCGTCTTGGACATCGGCAGCAGATGCCGATAGATGAGCTTCTGCCAGAGGAACAATCGGCGTTGTTGGCAATGGTGGCATTGTCATTGGTGTTGCTTCCGGCATAATACTTGATTGTGGCGCTGATGCTGCCCTTTCATCGGGATCTTCGGTTGGTACCGATGCCGATGTTACCTCTGCCGCTACGACGAGCGGGACTGTCTCATCGGCGACGTCGGTTGACGGTGCCGATAATGTTGCTTCGGCTGCTGTAGGTACAACTGCTTCATCAGGGACATCGGCTGATGGTACCGATGCCGATGCCACCATCATGGGGGTTTCTTCGTCGAGAGCTTTGGCTGATGGTGCCGATACTGCCTCCACCTCTGCAGCGGATGAGGCTGCCTCCTGACCGATGACGTCGTCCATCGGCTGATCTGAGATAGGAGCCATTGGAGTTTCCGCTGATGACACGCCGACGGTTGGTGGTGCTGCTTGTGCCGATGACGAAGATGGGCTAGCCAGCCTCAAACGTCTCCTTTTCTTGGGTGCGGCAGCAGAAGAGGATCCGGCCCGTTTCGATGAAGACTGGGGGGCATCGGCAGCCGGACTTGGAGGTGCTTGTCTGCTCGGGGCAGTTGCCAATGACCTTATAGCCTGAAAACATTCAATGCAAGTTATACGAAGTAGATGTTGCCGATTAAACAGTATATAATCGGTATGAGTGAAGATGAGTTTACTGCAAACACCCGCGTCAGGGCAGCAGCAGTGGCCGATGTAGCCTTGGCTTTTGCAGGTGTCGGTGAGGGTACCTGTCGTGGGATGAAGGCAGCTAACGAAGGAGCCTTATGGCCGATGAGTGATACGGGACTCATCATTCGAAGCTTGAAAGGCTTGCCGCTCTTGCTCATCGGAGGAATCGGGTCATCAACCTGTCGAACACAAGAAGGTCAAATACCGATGGCGAAGGTACAAATGAGGAATGCATCGGGATGAGGACTTACTGCGTCGTCGGGGATGATATGATCGGCATCGATCATGTGCCGATAATAGTGCGATGACTTGGCGAACAGTTGACACCTCCACTCTTGCCACCAAGACTTATACTCATTTGTGATGAAGGAGGTTGGCGACCAGGAAGATAAGTCAAGATTCGATACATCAGCATCGGCAGGAAGACTGACAACTTTGTTCCAGTCCAGAGCACTGGAGAATGTCTGCCTAGGCTGCACTACCTTGGAGTAACAGAGTTTGATTGGCAGTTGGCCGAACGCCAGTTGTCTTGCCGCTACCGATGGGTAGTAAAATTCAAATGATGGGGGGGCGTTCTTTCCCGATCCAAATATGTTCACTGGGATAGCCCGAGGGATGATACTGGCCTTCATCATTGTCTGGTTTTCAGGAACATCCCCATCGGTAAGATTAAATAACAATGGGAACTGATTATCTACATCGGCATATGGCCACCAGAGCCGTTCTGCAGCAGGAATTCCATTGTAAAACTTCTGAAAGAAGAGGCCGAATTGCTCCGCATCGGCATCGGTCCCTGTCAGCACAATCGTGGCCTCTCCAAAATTGAGTGGAGAGCGAGTTGCCGATTCATCCTCTCCGCACTGGTGGTCCTCTGGTATATCTCTCGGGAATCGTTGAGCGAATAAGTCAAGCTGGAGTGTTTTCTGCATATGTGCGTGCAGCCACATGTTAATAAACCACCAGGGGCCTCCAAGATTGCCGATGTGCTCACCTAGTAGTAACTTCTGGGACACTTGATGGAGGAGACGATATACCGATCCTAGAAGATATCTGCCCAAAGGAAGCCCTGTCCCATTGGCAAGCATCTCAGCTGCTGGGAGATACATGGTGGTAGGTTCAACTGCCTTACCGCAGAAGATGAATTTATCCAACCACATGTTCAGGAAGGTGGCGTGCTCTCTTTGGTTTACCGATCCAGTTTTCTGGTATTCCTGAATGTAACCCGTCCAACCGCCGATGTTCCGGGTATTTACTCTGTGCTCGGCTTTCCTATTAAACAAGGAGGGGGTATCGGCAGAGGAGATGTCTAAACCGGTCAGCATGTGGACATCGGCAAGAGTGGGGGTGGCCGGTCCATGTCGGAATAGGAACGCGTTTAGGGTGTCTGACCAGAAGTAAGAGGCAGCTATTAACATGTTCTCATTCCTCTCCATATCAGCAATGGATAGCCTGATACATTGGTCCAGACTGCGCTCCTACCAGTAAACTTGATGCGCGCTGGCGACTCTGAGGTACCAGTTCTTCCACCCTTTGGTGGGCTTGGGCCATGATCGGAATGCATCTTTCCACAATCCCAAACCAAAACATTCAGATCTAAACGGAATCCGGTTGGTTTCTGCATTGATTATATAGCTGGGATCCGGGTTCCCCATGGGGCCTAAGCAACTGAAGGTGGAACCGGTAAGCGGAATCACTACCTTGTTGTACAGTTCCTGAGATTCAAAGGAGAAGGCGAAGAGCAGTCAGAAAGGAACGAAGACGGATCCAGATTCGTGCGGATTGCAGGAGGCTGGATTAGATGAGGAATGGATCTTACCTTCGGGATGTCCACTTGGATCGCCATTTGGAACCGGAGGAGTGCTTGGTTCGTCCTTGGATTGCGAAGGGTACTGTTGCTCGAGCTTGTGTTCTTCGGGGCAGTCGGAGGTTGAAGACAAAGGTAGGAAGGTGAAAGTGAAAATGGGCTCAGGTAAAAGGGACGGTATGGACCCCAGTAACTTTTATAAGCCTGTTCAGGGGCATTTTGGGGTTCTGTTCCATACCGTGCAGGAATGTGGAGACGCCCGCGGTAGATACGCGCGGTGATCGAGGTGGTCCGTAACTGTTCGTGCTACAATCGAGGGATTTTATTATTAAATTGCAGTTCCATACGCGGGAATCGAGGAAACCGTACGCCTATCTCGGGGGTAACGGCTACAGCAACGTCTACAGCAACGACTATAGTGGAGAGAATTTCGGCACGTAAAGTTATACGCTCCGAAACTGGGGGGCATGTGTTGACACCGTTTTTTGACGTGTCAAATGGGCTGAGGCTTGACTGGCTAGTGACTATTCTCCATCGGCATCAGTAAAGTATGAATTGATATGGCCGATGGGAGAGTGCTACAGAAGGCCAAGTATGTTGCCGATGGAAGCTGGATGGTCTTTGCCGACAAGGGTTAATTGGCGGTCTTGCCGATTGCTGATCAGCTGCTATTGCTCATTGCCGATGAAGATTTTTTGCTGATCGCCGATAAGGACTCGTTGCCGATTGCCGATGGAAGATAGTTGCCGATTGCCGACAAGGGTTTATTGCCGATTGCCGACGAGGGGATGCTACCAATCGGGAAAAGTGTTGCCGATGCCGATGAGCGTAACTTAGCGCTTGGGGGCAGCTGAAGGTTATCGATGGTTCAAAGAAGGAAGGTGCGGATTAAAAGGATCTGCCGATGGAAAGTTTCCATCGAGAAGAAGTGTAAAGAAACTGGTGTTCTGTGCCAGTATTATTATAGTAGTTTGAGTCCGACTCTTGCATGGGTCGTTTATTTTTCCTTAAAATAGGTGTGTTTGTTTAGGAAATAAATATTGCTATCCGGCTCCTGCGCGAGTCAGTTTCCTTTAAAGTAGGAGTTTGTTTTAGGAAAGATATGTGTCGTGTCATTGTACAACTCTCCATGTGGGAGTATAAATATGAGCCCGAGGGCTATGGAATAAAATATCAATAAAATAAAAAACAAACCAATTCTATTTTTATCCTACTTTTACCGCAATTTACCTTTATTATGCATTAGTTATAGCTGAACGAGTTCTTCAAGCTTTCGACGGGCTGCATCACCCTGATCTCCGTCAAAATCCTTGCTAGTTCCGCGTGGGAGTACCTCTAGGCTTTGGCAATCCGGGCGCATCGCTGTTTGCCTCGTCTAGCTCTGCTCTAGTTATCCGTGATCAATCTGAGCCTTGACGTCCGGGCGCATCGCTGTCGTCTCGTTCAGTTTGTCATAGTTATCATCCTTGTCGATTGACTGGTCAAATCGACTAGCACGCCCTCGACATCGAGCTTTGGGTAATAGCCCGAGGTGTTCACAGATCTGACGCTTTTTGTGTCAACACCACTGTTAAAGCTTAAAAAAGATCAAGAGTTTGTATGAGGTGATGTACAACAGAAGGCTTTTGATGAGATCAAAGAATACATGAAGGCGCCACCTGTGTTGGTACCTCCACGACTTGACAAGCCTTTTAAGTTGTACGTGGCGGCCGATAACCTGACAATAGGATTGACCCGCATGCAGGAGTTTGAGGGAAAAGAAAGAGTAATAGATTACCTTAGCCGAAAGTTGCTAGATCCAGAGACATGGTATTCAGCTACAGAAAAGCTTTGCTTATGCGTGTATTACTCATGTACCAAGTTTCGGCACTACTTGTTAAACGTCGAATGCGTGGTAGTTTTTGAGTTTGATGTAATAAAACATATGTTATTGATGCCAATTTTAAATGGAAGGATTGGCAAGTGGATTTTAGCTTTGTCAGAATTTGATTTAAGGTACGAGTCGGCAAAAGCAGTAAAGGGTCAAATTATTGCCGATTTTGTTACCCAACATCGTGATCCTTCTGCTAACATGATAGGTATTGCACCTTGGACTTTGTTTTTTGATGGTTCATCTTGTAGCAAAGGTGGTGGTGATGGTATTCTCTTGATTTCTCCACGAGGGGTGATTTTTAAGTATGCCATCCCTATTGAATTTTATGTTACTAACAATCAAGCAGAGTATGAAGCACTCCTTAGAGGACTTCGGCTTCTTGCTGAAATAAAGGCCGTTGCTGTTGAGAACTTCGGGGATTCTGAGTTGGTAATTAACCAACTGATCAGCCAATATGAGTGCAAGAGTGATGTATTAAGGGAATATTATGAAGAATGTCGAGAGCTTTTGAAGAATTTCCAGGTAGCAACCTTTCATCATATCCCTAGGGGGCATAATGAAGAGACAAATAAACTGGCTCAAACTGCTTCGGGATACTGAGAGGATCAAGAGATTAATGCTTTGGATGAGAATCGGGTAGTTGATGACTGGAGAAAGGGAGTTGCCGATTACATAAAAAATCCATCACAAAATGTTTCCCGAAAACTTAGATACAAAGCTCTTAAGTTTGTGCTCCTTGATGACCAGTTGTACTATAAATCCATAGATGGGGTACTCCTCAAATGTTTGAGTCAAGAAGAGGCCAGAAAGCTGATGTATGAAGTGCATGAAGGGATATGTGGTGCACATAAATTGGCTTACCGAATGAAGTGGATAATTAGGAGAACTGGTTATTTTTGGCCGACCATGCTTGAAGATTGTTTTGAATATTACAAGGGGTGTCAAGATTGTCAGAGATTCGGTAATATTCAGAGAGCTCCAGCATCGGCTATGAACCTGATTATCAAGCCTTGGCCATTTAGAGGATGGGGCATAGATTTGATTGGTCAGATTCATCCTCCTTCTAGCAAAGGACATAAGTTTGTGCTATTAGCTACAGATTATTTTAAAAAGTGGGTTGAAGCTATCCCTTTGAAGAAGCTTACATCAGAAAACATGGTCAATTTTGTTAAGGAACATATAATTCACAGGTTTGGGATTCCTCAGACCATAACGATAGATCAAGGAACTCAGTTCACTTCATCTGAATTTTGTGATTTTGTTGAAGAAGTGGGAATCAAGTTATACAATTCTTCTCCTTATTATGCACAAGCTAATGGTCAGGCCGAAGCATCAAATAAGATCATGATCAAAATTATTCAGAAGAAGATCGATGAGAAGCCGAAGAAGTGGCATTCGGTTCTTAATGAGGCTTTATGGGCTTACCGAATGGCTTGTCATGGGTCTACTCAAGCGTCTCCCTACGAGTTGGTTTATGGGCATCATGCTGTGCTACCATGGGAGATTCAATCGGGTTCAAGACGAGTTAAATTGCAAAACGATTTGAGGAGAGAAGATTATAAGGATCTAATGATGGATGAATTGGAGGATTTACATTTAGTTCGTCTCAAAGCATTGGAAAATATTGAGAAGAAAAAATTGCGTGTTGCCAAATATTATAACAGAAAGGTCAGAGAAAAGCAATTCGCAGAAGGAGATTTGGTTTGGAAGGCTATATTGCCGATTGGGACAAAAGATAAAGCATTCGACAAATGGTATCCAAATTGGGAAGGTCCTTTTCGGATAGTGAGGTGTGCGCCTGGTAATGCGTATATTTTGAAAACTCTACTGGGAGAAGAATTTGCTAGAGCTATTAATGGAAGATTTCTTAAGAGATTTCATCCCAGTGTTGAGGTTGGTCCATAAATAAACTTAAGGAGCTTTGTGCACCAATAGCCGATGTAAAAGCATCGCCTTTAGCCGAAAAAATACTTTGAAGACTTAGAGAATAGCCAACGCGGTATGTGTCACCTTTAGAGCAAAAAATATGAACGCAATCGACTAAGGACAACGTCATGCAGTTTAGAGAGTATTCTTCAGAGTTGCTGTTCTCAGGAAAATTCAAAGGGAAAAACAAGTGGAAGTCACAGATAATATTTCACAGGACAAGTAGTTTTTACATAGGATTCCTAAGTACAAAATACTCCTCAAACAACTTGTTGAGGACAGACTGGGCATCTGTGGCTTGGGCGAGGACGGTTGCATGGTCCTCGTAGCTCTCTAGGAGCTCGTCGATCTTCTCAACGTCTTCCGGAGGCCCGCCGCTGAGGAAGCCGACTGTCATGAAGGAGAGGTCTTCGCGAGTCTAGGTAGACATTGCCGCCAACCCTAGAGCTACGCCATGGTGAACGCCGTGGATGATGACCTGGTCAATATGGCCGTCCGCATCATCAAGGCGTGCCTCGGCGGTTTCTCCCTGGGCGTTCGCCTTGTCGACAATTTTGTTCGCTGCAATCTTTAGGCGCTCATCCTCTGCAGAGAGCGCTGAATAGAAGAACACGACTTGGGTGAACAGATGGAATCAGAAATGGGGCAATCAAGTGAGATTTATTTTTACTAACCGGTAATGGCGTCGCAGAATTGCTTCCGCTGGTTCTCCCACTCGAGTTGGTCGATGCCATATTGTTTGGAGATCTTCTCCAGTTCTCCTCAGGCCTTGTTCCTTTCCTTGAGGAAGATGACCGCCTCTCCATGCGTGTAAGGGCGTCCGTGGCACCCGAATCCAAATCCCAAGGATTGGAGTGGTAGGAGCTTGAAGAGCCGGAGGAGCCGGATGATGGGGTCCCCGGTTGAACTGCTATCGCCGAAGGGAAAGGAATGCTCTGGCTAGTGGAGATAACCCTTATCCTGAATAAGTGAGAGCAGAAATCAGAGCTAGAAAGATAAACAAGTAGTAGAACAGCAAGGGGGTAAGGAATCAGTTCTCACCCACGTTGTCGACAACGCTGTGCTCGGCTCCCCTCAGGTTCTCCTTCGGCAGGGCGCTTGCCGCGATTGTCGCCTCCCACCATCGCTATTATAGAGGTTAGGGTTTCCCTCTGGATTGGCTTGAGCAGAGAGAGTAAGAATACAGAGATGAGAATGCTTGACTAGATAGAAGCCGAGAAGGAGGGGTTTATTTATAATAGAAGGTAGTGGCGTGTATCTCGGAGTAGTGGGATGAGAATGCCAAACGACGAGCTAGGGTTTTTCCCTCTTGGATGGGCCGTTGCTGGACTGGGACAGGCTTAGGTAAGCCAAGAGTCGCTTGGCTATATCCCTGAACTGAAAGGACGGGAACAATCGGCTATATCTCTGATTGGAAAGCTAAAGGCAATTGGCTATGTTCTAATCGGGAAGATAAAGAGCTGATTATATTCTCATACAAACAGAACTGTATAAAGATGAAGAACGAAAGACATTCGATTGTTTAGAAACAGAATGTGTTATGGTTAATCTATTACAAGCCCATGATTCTACTAGCTCAGAAGCCGGTTGATAGCATTTAGAGCTTTGGTCCTGATTCGGCTGACATTGTTCAACACTTTTTGGTCTTCATCTTCACAGCTTTGGATGCTAGACAACTTTGCTTTGAGCTGTTGGTCTTCTTTGAGGATGGCTGATATCTTTGATGAAGTTGCCTCTATAGATTTTGGCAAATCTGTCATCTTGGCTTTGTGGGACTGAATTCTGGCATTCAGTTTAGTTAATTGAGCCTCCAGCCTGATTTTCTCATCCTCCATGACTTTCAGCTCAGGCTCCAAAGTTGCCAGTGAATTCTTGACAGCTTGAATTTGGGAATGCAAGACTCTAGCTTCTTGTTTCTTCGAGAATCTATTATTCTGCAGGATAGCTCAGGAGGCTATATTTTTATTAGCTCGCTTCACCACAACAAAGTGATCATCCAGGTGAGATGCAGATTCTAGAGAAGCTTTGAGATCAGATGGGAGGTCTTGGTTGATAAGCTCGAGAAGATCTCTTATCTGATCTGAGTCTTGGACTAGAGTGTTGATATCCTTGTTCAGCAGAGTAGCTATGTCTTTCAGCCGAGCTTGATTCTCCATTGACAAAGTTTGCTGAGAGGTAGCTTCTTCACCCTTCTCACTGATATAATCCTCAACAGTGAAGGAGTAGCTGGTAGTCGGCTTAAAGGTGTTCTTGAAGAAGAGAGAAGTGTTAGCCGACTGGGTGAGTGTACTAAAAGAATAGCTTAAGGCAAGATGTTATCTGCTGTGTTGATTGGTCATCAAGATGGGTGGTGTCCTGTTCTGGTTGAGGGCTTGACTGAGTATTCAAGGGTGGTGAGCCTAGAGCTGGACCAGAGGAAGAATCTTCTGCTAGATCTTCTATGATTTTATCTGTTTCCAATAATGCAGATGATAAAGTATAAGAGCAGGAAGTAGATATCATATAAAGAGAAGGAAGCAATTAGCCGAATGATGTTACCAATGTGTTCGGCAGTTTCCTGGACCTCTCGCATTTTCAGTAGGAGCTTGAGGAGGGATATCCATCGTTGTTGAAACGTTGCTTGGTCCTGGAATTTCAACATGTGGCTGCAGTGGAGATGATTGGTGTGAAGATGGTCAGAGTATTACCAAATGAGATTTATTGTCGAATGGAAGACTCATACCTTGGGAGACCGCTTGACTATCTTGGACCTTATTTTTTCTGGCCACATAGACATTCTCAAGTGCCTTCCTTTTACCTTCTCCTCCTGAAGGTGCAGTGGTCGAAACTGCAGGGGTCTTCATGAAGGTTGCTAAAGTTGGAGCATCAAAACCCAGGACAGGGTTGGGCCCAGCTAAGTAGTACTGGATTGCTTTGGTAGGAGGAATGGGCTCAAAATCCTGTGCATAACCAGATGTTGAAGTAAGAAATAAATTCAAAGTGGGAAATGATAAGTACAATGAAAATTACCTCACTGTTAGAGGAAAATTGAGGTTGCAGGTCCTGGCATAGAGAGTGCACTGGTGTGTTGAAGATGTGATTGTGCCATTCTTGCCACCAGGAAGCAAAAAGAGGATGAGAAGCATCTACTAGCCCAAATGGAGATGGTTCATATGTTGGTAATTCCCATCCAAGCTCAAAGAATTTTTTGGCTTCTATTGCATTTGTGATCAACTCCCTGAATCTTATGGTTGTTGAGAAGAAAGGCCTTGGGGGCAGCTGTCCACATCCTAATTGCCTGACTGCCATGTTTGGATAGTAAAATTTATAGGTAGATTGCACTAATCTCCCATGATGGAATTCGGCTGGCAAGATGCAGGGTTTGATAAAGGAATTGAAGACCTCTGTAGACACCTTGTCAGAGCAGCCAGATTCATAGCTGAATTTGCAAGGGAGAGTTAGGTTATCATTTTCTCTGTAAGGAAGCCAAAGCACACTATCAAAACCCTTGAAAAATAGCTTGAAGAGGTGACCAATATCCATATTAATGCTGATGGAAGAGGCTGCTTCTCCATAGGTTTGACAACCCTTAGCTCTTGCCATGCTGCCTTCAGCGTAATTGACTGAAGGGAAGCTCAAGTTATGGAGGGGCACAGAGATTATCTGATGCATATACAGTTGCAGCCACATCTGAACTAGCCACCAGGGGCCACTTACACAAGAGATCTCTCCACCTTGGCGCATCTGGGCAGTGATCTGATGCATCATGTGATAGACAGATCCCAAGAGGTATTTACCCAAGGGGATCAGAGTGCCTGCAGCTAAGTCCTCAGCCATCATCATGTGATTTAAGGTTGGCTCATTGGATTTTCCACAGAAGATGAATCTGCAAAGCCACATGTTCATGAAAGCCCTGCACTCCTTGTCAAGAACAACACCAGATGTCTCCATATAGGTCTGAATGTAATTAACCCATCCACCATCAGATTTGACAGCTTTCTGGCTGCTTTTGCTCTTGTACTTGAAGGGGTATACTGGCTGTGACACATTCAGGCCAGTCATCATGAAAACATCGGCCAGAGTGAGGGTCATCATACCATGGCCGAAAACATCGGTCAGAGTGATAGCATCGGACCAGAAATGAGAAGCTGCTATCAGAAGGGGTTCATTTCGGGGCATCTTTGACAAGGATAATTCCAAGCAATGGCAAATGTCCTGATCATCCCAGTGGCTATTACTCTTGTCCAGCATCCTCCTGTACCAGTTTCGCCATCCGGTGATTGGGGGAAATGGCCAGGTCTTGAAGGTGTTTGACCATTGGTTTGGTGGAGTGATTCCAGATTTGAAGGGGATTCTCGAAGTTTCCTTCTCAATGATCTCAGTCGGGTCAGGATTTCCCATTGGACCGAGAAGGTAGGAATCGGGGTTTGCAGCATAGGGGATCAAAATCTAGTCCTTGTATTCCTTCAAAGAAATCAGGAAGAAGAATGAATCGGGAAAGAAGAAGGGAGATCAATCAAGAATTGCCGAATGCGTGGAGGTGAATGAGACTTACCTCTGGAATTTCATCCCGAGTCGCCATTGAAGAGTTGAGGTGAATTCAAGAACGTGCTGAAGCTTGGTTTTTTTTTGAGTGGCGGCTGCGGAGTTGAACAGTGTTGACCTAGAAGAAAGGGGAAGCTTGTGGTCAATTTCAGAATAAAACAACTTTTATCCCGAAATTGAGGGGGCATGTGTTAACATTGGATATTGGTACACGTAGGAAGATGATAGGTGGGCCAGTGCATAGTAAATTTGCAGAGACAAGTGTTCGGGGCGTTCGGCAAGTAATGGTGCTGTCGGCTAATTTCCAAAGATTTGGCAAGTGTCCATGCAGTCGGCTGATTTCCAAGGGTTTGACAACTGATCGTGCGGTCGGCTATTATGAGGAAGGGCGGTTTTCCGTTGAAGAAGCGACAAAAGCAGCAAGCAAAAATAGATCGGGCAACGAAGATCATGACAATTAAAGCAATGAAGACTCCGAAGGAAACTAAAGTTAAAGATGTCATGTTTTCCTTTGATATTTTTATAGTCGTGTCCTTTTAGGACTCATGTCATGACCAGGGTATAAATATAAACCATTGGCCATTGTAAAAACTGTTCACAACCAATTCAATACAACCGGCCCCGTGCCAACTTGAGTCCTTTTTCGTGTTGTTGAGTTCTTCGAGAGGAGCCATCGATTCGTCGACCTCCGTAAGTCCCGACAACCTTGTTATCATGTCTAGTATCATGCGGTGGATTTAGATGTTGATGTAAGTAGTCTTGTTTGTTTTCAATGATCGTGGGACGGATCCTTGCTTGACAATCAAGAAGTCTTTGCTTATGTTTCGTTTATGAGTAGATACCGTGCGGCAGACATTTGCTCAATATGCTTAGCAAAAGCAAGATAGTTATCGGCTCTATTAGATGTGGCAAGATCTAGTAGATTCACTAAGTTATCACGTGTTGCATGTTTTTAGATATTTTATATATTTGTAACACTCTTTTTGCCCAATTTAGATTGATACGGTTCGACTTTATTTTTTATCATAGATCTATTTATTCTCTAATAGTTATTCATGTTATCTCTACAAATAGATCTTACGTTTATAATAGCCGAATTAGTTTAACCTAGATTGCTACGTGTTGCGGGTTCATGCATGTTAATTACGCTTAAGATTTGATAAGGCTAGGTATTGTGCGGCAGATACAAGCTTTAGATTAGTTCGATCGTGTTAGCTTACCTGTTCCTTCATCATGGACCCCAACTCGGTTGGATTGCCGAGCTTGGTTATGCTTTAACTCACAGTTAATTATGATTCGTTCACACGTACTTTTCTCATGCATGCATGTTTGGCTATTAATGCTTTATGTACTTTATGTTTGTTTTAGTCGAATGATCTATAAGACTTGTTGGCAGACAACTTCTATAGCTGTATGTCATCATAACTGGCTTCAGGGCCGTATATATGGAACTGTCTAGTCTCACCCGACATGTTCCAGTTTTGTATCTAATGATTTTATCCCTTGTTAGTTTTAGGTCAAAATGACTGGCACGTCTCCAGATTTCGAAACACCTGGGCACCCGATTGAAGCCACGCTTTCTGGCTTGCTGTGTGTTAGGCATAGTGCGCGTCACACCCGGTTTTAAGAACAAAACCAGATATACACCATATGTGAGCCCAGGAAGTCAATTCTCACATATAGCCACATAAGAAGGTAATATAAAAGACAATACTTAAATATATAACACATAAGGTCAAAGGATAACCTTAGCACAGCAAATAGCAGAAAGACGACTCCGAACTTCGGGTGAAGACTCCAACTCCACAGGGACCAACTGACTGGTTGATCACAAGCCTAACTGCTCGAGACTCTTGCAATCTGGTACCCATCCGGGATTTTTATCCAAATATTGAAAAGTAAACAAGTGTCAGTACATCTCGTACTCAACAAGTATTTATGGGGTTCATGAGGCTCAAAAAGTTGACACTGGTTTACTGCGATAAGCATTTTTAATTTGTAACAAAACTTTACAAGCGGTAAATGAAGGTTATGCTTAAGCCCCAAGTTAAACCACACGATCATATAGCAATTGAATGAATAACACAAATACAATGATAAAGTGATTCACATGTAATAACCAACATGTAAACATTGTTTCTGTGAGTTTTCCGTTATTAGTCTGTGAGTTTTCCAGGCCGCTCGTGTCCGTGAGCACGGCTGATATATAAGTTTTTAACACTCTGCAGAGGTTGTACATCTTTACCCATGGGTCGTGATTTGCCCTTTCGCCCGAGGTAGCGAACCTCTTAACCAACTTCCAAGGAAGGTCGCCAGGGTTCACTATGAAGTCTTTCAAAGGGGCTCGCTGACAAACAACAGACACTACGGATCCACGGGCAAGGGGTATACGGGAGCCCCTCGATGGTACACACGCAGCGGTAGCCACTCCGGCCGCAACCCGCAACCGCTCGGCAATGGCAACTTTCGTGAACTGCCACATGCGAGAGAGTTACCCTCATATTGAACTAAAGCCAGAGCCATGTAGCCCTCATGGTTGTACTGTATGTCCCAGCTTTTGCTGACAGATAGGGTTCTAAATCCATGTTGCTAAAAAGTCAAGTTTTACTTTATCATTCCATATAGTCATTAATCAATATTAAAGATCATGCTTATTTAATGGAGCACTAGCAATAACTACCCAGATGCAAATAACCCATAGGATTCCAAGGTTCAACGTAACAATTCTAGGTAAGCCGTATGGCAACAATATTAGACACATGCATATGATTTGATTTAAAACATCATGATTAGGATATCAAGGAAGATCCCATATAATACTTGCCTTAAAACAGATCCTCTCTTCAAAGATCAACGTCTTCAAAGATTAACTTCTTCAAAAGATCTTCTGAAACACCAACTTCTTGATCTCCAACGTAACACTCACCGATTGGACAAAAGCACAAACACCACTCAAACACCTGACCAAACATAGCATACATACATATCTATTTAGAACAATACACCAATCAATTAAAAAGATTTTAAAAGAAATCTACGCATTGTTACGATCACATAGTCGTGAAGAACACACTAATCGGAGCTACAAAGATCAAGATACAACTAACGAAAGATTTGCTTTTATAAAAGAGAACTATAGGCTTTTACCCAATTTTAATAACTATATAAAATGGTAAATAAGATATTTCATAGAAATACCATAGTCGAATTAAGTCAAACTTGTATTTGGATTAGAAAACGAGAATTGAAACTATCGGTATTTGATGTATAAAACAAGTTGCATAGTTATTAATCAAGTTTAGGAGTTAACCATAAAATTACAGAGCTATTAACATGGTATTAAAGATCACTAATGTATAGATTAAATCGTTACGAGACCAACGCAACTGGAACGAGACGAAACGGATCTAAAACGGAGAAGATACAATTTAAAGAAGATTTAGAGATTAAACTTGGAATTTAAAAGGCATTAAATAAATATTTATTTTCAAGGTTTGCAAAACATATTTATTATGGTTTTAACATGTAGATAAAAACTCTACGAATCTAACGCAACTCGAATGGATGAAAACGGATTTAAAACGAATATTTTATAAACAGTTGAAAACTGATGGTAGAACTGAAATTTATTTTTGAAATAAAACAATTACCGCGTGGAAACACGCTTTCCGAGGCAAAAAGCGCAAGGCCAGCAGGCGCTTTAGGTCTTCCCGGTTGCTGTTGGAGCAGGGTCGGCTCGGTGGCGGTGGCTGCTCTCGGCGTGGGGAAGGGAGGGGGCTAAGGGGGCTGTATTTATAGGGGGGCTGGCAGCTAGGGTTCTTGGGCGGCTGGGCCGGCGGGTTGGGAAAGCGGCCTGGTGGGCTGCTGCGCTGGGCTGCGGGGGAGGGGGGGAGCTGGTGGGCCGGCGGGGGGGAGAGAGGGGGGGGGGGGGGGGCGCTGGCGGGCTGCTTGCGGCTGTTGGGCCGGCCGACGCGTGGGGTGGGGGGGGCGACTGGGCCGGCGGGGGAGGAGGCGCTGGTGGGCCTACTGCTCGGGGGGGGGGGGGGAGGGGAGCTGGTCCGCGCGCTGGACTGGGCCGCGCGCTGGGGCAGGCCCAAGCGGGAGGAGAAGGGAGGGGAAGGGAGAGGGTGGGCTAGGGCAGGCCGGGGGGAAGAGAGAGAGAGAGGGAGGGTTTAGGGCCTTCGGGCCAAAAAGAGGGAGGGGAGGGTGAGAGGGGTTTCTGTTTTCTTTTTATTTTATTTTCGTTTGCTTCAAAGACATTTCCAAAACCCTTTTATTTTCTTAATCCAAATCTCTTTTCAAAACATTTTCAAAACCAATTCGAAATATGTTTTATTTTGATTCATTTTATTTTCTTTCTTTTACTTTGAAAACCTTTTTCCCAACACGAGTTTCCATTTAAATTTTGAAAGAGTTTTTAAATCCTTTTAAATTTCTTTTGCTTGGAAAACTTTTCAAGGTATTTTCATAAACCTTTTTGAAACCCACTTTTGAAATTCTTTTGAGTTTTAACAAAACCACGCAAACATTGAATCATATGCAAAGGCATGAGTGCACAACCACGTTGCTAATTAAAGGACAAATTTTAATTTAACGAAAACTTTTTATTTTCCTATGTTTTTATGAGCACTCAATCACAATTAAATCATTTTATTACTATTTTTACAGAAAGCAAAATTTGGGGTGTTACAATTCTACCCCCCTTAAGATGAATCTCGTCCTCGAGATTCGAAGAGACTGAAGAGAAAGATAAAGATACTTTGTTTTTGGGTAGTCTTTGCTTCCTTGAGTTGTTCCTTTTAGCAACAATCCTCATTATACCTTGTATAGAGCACAACCAAAACCTTACTGAGATGCTTCATTCTATCCAAACTTTCTTTCCATGCTTGATGCACTATTGAGGTCTTCTAAACCCTCATAGAACCAAACCATAGACTTACATGTCTTATTCTCACACTGTGATTTACCGACTTGCCTTGAGTATGTTGAATGTTGGATTCTCATTTTAGGATATTTTGAAGCACTGCCTAAACTTGATGGGTACTCAAACTTCTTGTGTAAGATCCAAGTTAACAATCTTGAGCAAAGGACACTTGTGTTTGATAAAGACTTCTTCACCATAGAGATAACTAATTCTTCCTGGTGAACACTAGTATGTTTGTAACTTTATCTTCGAACTTCTTTAGCTTGGCTACCCCCCTTAAGAAAGATGCACTAAGGGAAACCAAAGGGTAGCTTACATACTATTCTGAGTGAGTCAATTGTCCTCATATCCTTGTGATTTTCATAACTCACAAACCATAACTATTCTCGAGGTGGTTCTTGTGGTGAGAGAGAGAGAGAGAGAGAGAAATCTATTGTTGTCCAAAAGTTCTCCATGATTTTGTTTTTGGCTTCCAAAAAATAGAGATGTGAAATGATAAGGATTGATTTCTTCAGAAAGATAGGATAAAGAAACACAGGAGACAAACGAAACCCAACTTTTTATTGCATTACACATTAAGCTTATAAACTAAATGAAATTGTGGGAAGACCCCACAAGATCATTGCACTCATTACAAAGACGCAAATCAAGCATAAACATTAAGACAAACCAACCAAACACTAAATGTTCACAAGCACATAGACTTGACTTTCACTACTAACGTATATTACACACGGGACATAAACTCCTAGCGAGGTGATAGGTAACAAGACCTTCCTTCATGCTGCGTGCTACTAACACTGGCTGACGATAGTCCTATAGTGACTTGATTGCTTCCATGGTTCTTTGATTTCTTCTCCTGCCGACAACAATATACATGGTGGCCCTCCTGTCGGCAACGATAACACACATTTTGAGGTAGATCTTTGGTAGGGTCACCTCTTTCTGAAATGTTGCTTGGTGTGTTGCTCTCTTGCGAGCTATGGAGGTTCTTCCTCTTCTTGGCTTGCTTCTTATTTCGCTTGACTCTTTGGGGTTGGAACTCCGTACAAGTGATTGTCCATCCATCTATGCATACTTCACCATAAATAGTTTGAGCTTGAGGAACTTCTATCTCTTTACCCCTTTGCTCTATCTGACTAGGATTCCGAGCTGAATGTGGCAACATAGTAGCACTCAACTATTGACTGCTTTCCAAAAGTGGTCGCAGTGGACTTGCCTTCCTATTCTTTTCATCATTGCTTTCATAGCTCGAACTCATCTTGACTTCACCTTTACGGGAGTTGTTTTGAAGGCAGACAACTCCATAATGCTTACAACACTGACATCGATCCTGAATCTCATTTATCTTACCACCTTCCAATGGGCTAGCTGCATATTCCTTAGGTGAAGGTCGTATACCCTCATATACAATCCTTTCTCCTGACGGTCCTGTTATAATCACTGAGTGTTGGGCATACTCAATCACTCCTTTACAAGCAGAGAACCATCCCCTTCCAAGGACAACATCGATCTCTGAAATCTCCAAAATAATAAGATTCACCTTAAAGTTAACACCTTTTATATCCAAGGTAACTTTTGGGCAGATGTAGTTTTCCTTCATTTCTCCTGCTGGGGAGTGAACTATCAAGGGTTTCCTATTTGGCAGCTTCATTATCTCCAGTTCCTCTACATACTTGGCCGATATGAAAGAATGCGATGCACTGGGGTCAAATAGAACCATGGCCTTCGTTGAGCTTACGGAAATCAACCCATACACAACCTTCTTAGCTTCACGAAGGGTACTCATATCCACATGGTTCAACCTTCCTGGGATGTAGTTCCTCTTTACTTTGCTTATTTGCCCTTGCTTCTTATGGGTCCTTTGTATGTCAACCTGTTCTTGTGATAAGTCCTGTCGTTGAGTCATTCCTTCTAGATCTGGGTCTCGCTTGGTTGATGGCTTCTCCTTGTCAAATGTGATCATTGCTGGGTCAACGGGCTTCTCGTTTTGATCCATCTATTATACGAAGAGATAAGAGTTAGAATTTTGGGACAAGGTCTTTTACAATAGAATAGGGATAGAGCGAGCATAACTTTAAACATATATCAAGGTTAGAGAGAAAGCAAGAACTAGGCAAGGTTAAGAGCTTGCTAAAACGACCAGTTCTATCTAGGCTTACGTCCTATAGTTAGCATTGCTCTGATACCAATCTATCACACCTGGTTTTAAGAACAAAACCAGATATACACCATATGTGATCCCAGGAAGTCAATTCTCACATATAGCCACAGAAGAAGGTAATATCAAAAGACAATACTTAAATATATAACATATAAGGTCAAAGGATAACCTTAGCACAGCAAATAGCGGAAAGACGACTCCGAACTTCGGGTGAAGACTCCAACTCCACAGGGACCAACTGACTGGTTGATCACAAGCCTAACTGCTCGAGACTCTTGCAATCTGGTACCCATCCGGGATTTTTATCCAAATATTGAAAAGTAAACAAGTGTCAGTACATCTCGTACTCAACAAGTATTTATGGGGTTCATGAGGCTCAAAAAGTTGACACTGGTTTACTGCGATAAGCATTTTTAATTTGTAACAAAACTTTACAAGCGGTAAATGAAGGTTATGCTTAAGCCCCAAGTTAAACCACACGATCATATAGCAATTGAATGAATAACACAAATACAATGATAAAGTGATTCACATGTAATAACCAACATGTAAACATTGTTTCTGTGAGTTTTCCGTTATTAGTCTGTGAGTTTTCCAGGCCGCTCGTGTCCGTGAGCACGGCTGATATATAAGTTTTTAACACTCTGCAGAGGTTGTACATCTTTACCCATGGGTCGTGATTTGCCCTTTCGCCCGAGGTAGCGAACCTCTTAACCAACTTCCAAGGAAGGTCGCCAGGGTTCACTATGAAGTCTTTCAAAGGGGCTCGCTGACAAACAACAGACACTACGGATCCACGGGCAAGGGGTATACGGGAGCCCCTCGATGGTACACACGCAGCGGTAGCCACTCCGGCCGCAACCCGCAACCGCTCGGCAATGGCAACTTTCGTGAACTGCCACATGCGAGAGAGTTACCCTCATATTGAACTAAAGCCAGAGCCATGTAGCCCTCATGGTTGTACTGTATGTCCCAGCTTTTGCTGACAGATAGGGTTCTAAATCCATGTTGCTAAAAAGTCAAGTTTTACTTTATCATTCCATATAGTCATTAATCAATATTAAAGATCATGCTTATTTAATGGAGCACTAGCAATAACTACCCAGATGCAAATAACCCATAGGATTCCAAGGTTCAACGTAACAATTCTAGGTAAGCCGTATGGCAACAATATTAGACACATGCATATGATTTGATTTAAAACATCATGATTAGGATATCAAGGAAGATCCCATATAATACTTGCCTTAAAACAGATCCTCTCTTCAAAGATCAACGTCTTCAAAGATTAACTTCTTCAAAAGATCTTCTGAAACACCAACTTCTTGATCTCCAACGTAACACTCACCGATTGGACAAAAGCACAAACACCACTCAAACACCTGACCAAACATAGCATACATACATATCTATTTAGAACAATACACCAATCAATTAAAAAGATTTTAAAAGAAATCTACGCATTGTTACGATCACATAGTCGTGAAGAACACACTAATCGGAGCTACAAAGATCAAGATACAACTAACGAAAGATTTGCTTTTATAAAAGAGAACTATAGGCTTTTACCCAATTTTAATAACTATATAAAATGGTAAATAAGATATTTCATAGAAATACCATAGTCGAATTAAGTCAAACTTGTATTTGGATTAGAAAATGAGAATTGAAACTATCGGTATTTGATGTATAAAACAAGTTGCATAGTTATTAATCAAGTTTAGGAGTTAACCATAAAATTACAGAGCTATTAACATGGTATTAAAGATCACTAATGTATAGATTAAATCGTTACGAGACCAACGCAACTGGAACGAGACGAAACGGATCTAAAACGGAGAAGATACAATTTAAAGAAGATTTAGAGATTAAACTTGGAATTTAAAAGGCATTAAATAAATATTTATTTTCAAGGTTTGCAAAACATATTTATTATGGTTTTAACATGTAGATAAAAACTCTACGAATCTAACGCAACTCGAATGGATGAAAACGGATTTAAAACGAATATTTTATAAACAGTTGAAAACTGATGGTAGAACTGAAATTTATTTTTGAAATAAAACAATTACCGCGTGGAAACACGCTTTCCGAGGCAAAAAGCGCAAGGCCAGCAGGCGCTTTAGGTCTTCCCGGTTGCTGTTGGAGCAGGGTCGGCTCGGTGGCGGTGGCTGCTCTCGGCGTGGGGAAGGGAGGGGGCTAAGGGGCTGTATTTATAGGGGGGCTGGCAGCTAGGGTTTTTGGGCGGCTGGGCCGGCGGGTTGGGAAAGCGGCCTGGTGGGCTGCTGCGCTGGGCTGCGGGGGAGGGGGGGAGCTGGTGGGCGGCGGGGGGAGAGGGGGGGGGGGCGCTGGCGGCTGCTTGCGGCTGTTGGGCCGGCGACGCGTGGGGTGGGGGGGGGGCGACTGGGCCGGCGGGGGAGGAGGCGTGGTGGGCCTGCTGCTCGGGGGGGGGGGGGGGGGGGGGAGGGGGAGCTGGTCCGCGCGCTGGACTGGGCCGCGCGCTGGGGCAGGCCCAAGCGGGAGGAGAAGGGAGGGGAAGGGAGAGGGTGGGCTAGGGCAGGCCGGGGGGAAGAGAGAGAGAGGGGAGGGTTTAGGGCTTCGGGCCAAAAAGAGGGAGGGGAGGAGTGAGAGGGGGTTTCTGTTTTTCTTTTTATTTTATTTTCGTTTGCTTCAAAGACATTTCCAAAACCCTTTTATTTTCTTAATCCAAATCTCTTTTCAAAACATTTTCAAAACCAATTCGAAATATGTTTTATTTTGATTCATTTTATTTTCTTTCTTTTACTTTGAAAACCTTTTTCCCAACACGAGTTTCCATTTAAATTTTGAAAGAGTTTTTAAATCCTTTTAAATTTCTTTTGCTTGGAAAACTTTTCAAGGTATTTTCATAAACCTTTTTGAAACCCACTTTTGAAATTCTTTTGAGTTTTAACAAAACCACGCAAACATTGAATCATATGCAAAGGCATGAGTGCACAACCACGTTGCTAATTAAAGGACAAATTTTAATTTAACGAAAACTTTTTATTTTCCTATGTTTTTATGAGCACCCAATCACAATTAAATCATTTTATTACTATTTTTACAGAAAGCAAAATTTGGGGTGTTACAGTGCGCCACATTTTGTGTCAACACAAACGTTATTGTTTCCTGAAGTATATGCAACGAATCTGAGAAGGGGGTGAACCTATCTACTATGCGAGTGAATGGGATGAAGAGTCATGACTACCACATATGGATTGAGCGGCTTCTTCCGACAATGGTTCGAGGCTAGGTCCCTGACCATGTTTGGCTAGTGTTAGCAGAGTTGAGCTATTTTGTCCGTCAGCTTTGTGCAAAGGAGTTATCTTGGACCGTGATTGCAGACTTGGAGAGAATGACACCTGTGTTGCTCTCTAAGTTAGAGAAGATCTTTCCACCTGGTTTCTTCAATCCAATGCAACATTTGATTTTACACCTCCCGTCTGAGGCACGAATGGGAGGGCCTATGCAGTTCCGTTGGTGTTATTTTGTCTAGAGAAGTCTAAAGGTTCTTCGAAGTAAATGTAAAAATAAAGCAAAAATTGAGGCTTCCATGGCAGAGGCATACATTCTAGAGGAGGTGTCAAACTTCACAACAACATACTATGGTGACAACCTTCCTAGCGTCCATAATCTACCCTCTCGTTACAGCATTGGCGAAAATGAATCGAATCTCAGCCTTTTCCGAGGCCAACTCGGGAGCGCAAGTGGATCAACCCCAAAGACCTTAAAGCCCGAAGAGTGTCGCACTATAATGCTATATGTGTTGACCAACCTTGATGAAGTGGAGCTGTACATGATGTAAGTTCTATTCTTATTGAACTAGGATCAATACATGTTTAATATTCTACATCCAACCCCCTGTTTCTCCTTGTTACAGGGAATTTCTTTCTCAATTCTGGACTTGCTCAAGAGGTCCTAGCCCACAAGAAACCGAAACCCTTCTTAAAAAGGGTGCGGGAAATGGGAATCCTGATTTCATTTCTTGGTTCAAACAGAAGGTAGCTACTACTTAGTTTGACACTCCAAGTTGATCGTACATTCAAACAAAATAACAACCTATCTGCTTGGGCTTGTAGGCTAGTGATGTGTCTATGAGCGTCGAGTTGAGACAAGTTGCCCATGGCTTTGGCTATAGGGTCAAGTCATTTGCATCTTATGATGTGAATGGATATCGATTTCACACAACAAGTTACGAGGCGAGTCGGCCCAATCAAAGAACCACATGTTCTGGAGTGTTTACACCTGGCCTTGATGGGGTCGAGTATTATGGAAGAATTCTAGAAATATACGAACTCCAGTTCTATGGTTGCAAACCTCTTAATCCTATCATTTTCAAATGCCTTTGGTTTGATCTTGCATTAACAAGACGGACCCCTAACCTAGGGCTAGTCAAAATTCGACAAGATTCCGTCTATCCAGGAGATGATGTCTATATTGTTGCTCAACAGGCCACACAAGTATATTATATGTCATACCTGTTGACGATAATTTCACCATGTTTTTACACCTTCAAAACCGTCAACAGAGGACCATTTCGGGAACCGAACAAGCAAAGAAGAAATGATTTGGTTCAAATAACTTGGTTCCACATGTATATGTCCTCTATTTGAATGTAGGCATAAAACATCATAATTCGGGGCCAAACATGACATATTTCCATGTATGGCAAATGTGAAAACCCAATACACCATCATGATGGACATTACCTCTAGAAGCTACCTGCAAAATATGAGCTTATTTGGCCACAAAAGACAGTCGACCGACCGCCTATTGGGCCCAATCTTAGACAGCAGAATCCACACCTATCAAGGAGGTCCCACGCCGAAGGAGAGGCCCAGGGCTCTCTATAGGGGGTCGGCCGACCACCCTATGGGGCCACCAAGGCCTCCCATGTGTCCATGATCCAAGCACACCCTTGAGAGTGAAGATCCACCCTTGGATCTCCTCTGTGCTTCTTCTCAATGGCTCTAGATCAAAGCATGAGGATACATGGGTCCACAACTATCTCGGAAAAATACCAAACCATTGCCAAGGTGCCAATGACATGTGGTTCATGCTCCACACAAAAGATGGAGGCCAAAGGCCACAACAAGCGGTTGGCCGACCGCATGTATGGGTCCAGAGGCCACCCAGAGGCCCCCTTGACCTGTGGGGACACTTTCTAGAAGGAGTGGCAGGGTCCACCTGCTAGGGGGTGGTCGGCCGACCATGCCCTGGTATCCAGAGTCTCCCCCAAGCTTCCCACCGCCTTCCTGCATGCCTCCATGCATCAACTTCATCTCCACCGTTGATCTAAGGAGGTTACATTGATGGTTTGATCCTACGGTGGCTGATGGAGGTGGCGCGCATCGCTGACGTGGCACCGGAGTAGCCCCTACTCCACCTCTAGCTATAAATACCCCCCTAGGCCTTCACTTTCTCTCATGCCTCATTGGAGAAACACTACTCAGTCTCTTAGCGGAGCTCTTCAGTAGTGCTATGCTAGTTGGAGGAGAGTGAGGAGAGTCTGGAGGAGAGTCGGGCCTGTCTGGCGTCTTCTCCGGAGTTCTTCCTCGGCGGATGCGAGTCTCTTGTAAGTTCAGCACTTGTAAGTGATACATCCGAGTTCTTTATAGTATTTGATATTCTACTTCTGGCATAGCTGTTATACATCTTTTCCCGCTTGTTCATCGCTTTACTTTAAGTAGAGTGATTTAACCTTAAAGCTTGGGTTAAAGTAGTAAGAATAGTGTAGACGTGGTGTTTAGACTAGATCTTGCCTTTGTAAACCGCTTATCGCACGGATTGTTTATGGATGCTAGTAGAAGGTGACAGCTCTATCTAGTCTTCGTATTCCACCACGCGTGTCAGATAAGTTCTTAAAAGGTAGGGCCTCAATACAACTTGATGGCACGGTTCGGTTAGAGTTTTGTCCTCTTTCTGATCTGTCCCATCGCCTCCTGCAAGAGAAGGGCTGGTAAAGGCAATATAACCAGCTATACCTTGTTAGATATCTTTGCTATATCGAACCTCTCAACCCAATTATCATAGTCTCCCTTGATCCATCATAGGACATATCCATATTCCTAGTTAACTCACTTCTCGTTCCCTGTGGAAAATACGATACCTGGAATACTCCCGGTGAAGTGCTAGAATAGTATAATCTGTGCGCTTGCGGATTTATCCAATAGTCATAAGAAATACCAACAAGCATTTCTGGTGACGTTGTCGGGGAATGGTAGCTATTTTAACTAGAACCCTTTGGTCCTATTATCCTTGTTTGATTTTAAACCTTTCCTTCCACATATACACCTATGGATCAAACAACTATCTTTGAGTATGGTGCTCCAACGGGCGCTAGGTTGGAGCCACCTAATTCATCTCAGGCCGTATTGGCCGTTCCTTATGAGCTTCGCCCAAGTCTCATAGCGATGGTTCAGAACAAACCTTTTTCTGGGGACGAAGACGAAAATCCCAACACTCATCTATGAGACTTTGAACAATTGTGTTCATGTGTCCACATCCATGGGATGAGGCGAGGTACCCTTAAGTGGAAGCTATTTCCATTTTCTTTGATAGGAATAGCCAAACAATGGTACCTTCACCACGTAGATGACGTAAACGGAGAATGGGAAAAGTTACAATCCAAATTTTGCCTAGCTTTCTTTCCCACCTCTCGAGTTGTTCGTCTTTGAAAAGAGGTCATCAACTTCTCCCCAAAAGGAGAAAGAACCTCTTGGTGCGGCGTGGGCCCGTCTTTTAGATCTATCACCATCTGGCCCTGATCTTGCTATAACCGAGCCAACTTTTTTACAACACTTTTATGGCAGTCTTAGCAAAGATTCTGCACAACTTCTTGATATAACTTCCGGGGGAGCCTTCCTGTGTTTACCCGTTAGTGCAGGGCACGAAGATTCTTGAAAACACCCCCTCTACTAACGATTATAATGAAGGACCCGAGGAAAAACAAAAACCAGCCCCTAGAAAAGAAATGTCGATAGCCGAATCATCATCACTCCTATCCAAAGATACTGCCATCGATCCTGAAACACAAATACCACAAATCTTGAAGGAAGAAGAAATCTAACACATAAATCATTCCTTCGAGTTCGAGGCCAACCGTTCATATGATCTTGCTGGTTTTGGGAATGTCCAAAATGATCCTTTCCTAAAGAGACCTTCTAAGAAACATATTTCTAGACCTCTCATGAAGGGATCTCTTCAAAAACCTCCCAAATCAACATCATCTTATGCCTCGACTTCCCACATGGCACATCAGGAAAAGCTTGGAATATTTGATGAATAAATGTCGAGTGAGCTTATAGAAGAAGAACTAAAGTGTTTAGAAGCCAAATCTATCCTCTCCTTCTCTATGCCCACCTCTGATTTATCCTACAAACCCATTTCTAAACCCATCCTTGATCCTGATGATCCCCCATGTGTTCCTTTATTCATGTCTTATGATGACCTACTTAATGACTTTGGGAATTCACTAAGACACCCGAGGCACGGAAGCCATGAGGGCCATAAATCTGACCAAGAGGAGCAAAGACAACAGTTAAAACATCTATCTACCGTTGTAAGTCAAGAATGGTTGGATGAGGCCGAATCCTCAAAGGAAGTCACTAAAATACCCACACATGTGAGGAGAATATCCTGTCAAGTGTTGGGCATTAATGGTGAAATTTGCTATGATCCTAGCCTCGGGATCAACATCATTCCTCATTTCCATGTTCCAACATCATCAAAGGATCGTTTATCCCAATCACAAAACACCTTAGACTCCCCAATGGTCAAATCCTTGATTGTTTAGGAGTCCTCCATGATGTTCTTGTGGTGGTTGATGATCTCAAGATCTTCTAAGACTTCCATATCTTTGACCTTCCTGGACTGTCCTTTCATCTCACCTTTATCGGAAGGCCAATCATGAGAATCTTGGAGAACACAATAGGAAATGAGAAGGTTGGTCATAGAATAGGTGAAGATTATCTACCCGTTTGGTCTTCCCGACCTCTCATCAAAGGGTTAGAATCCAAACCAGTTCTTGATCCAAGGGGTGAGCTAATGTACATCTCGCCAACAGCCATGACTCATTCAAGCCTTGAGGATGACTTGAAATGTCACGAGAAAGAAAGTAATCACCCACTCCTTGAAAGGGAGAATGAAGTCAATGAGCAGGAAAGTTATTCCCCAATCTTCCAATCAAACCCATGCTCAAATGAGAAATCTCCCAATTCAATCCTTCCCTCTACCATCACCACACACATGATCTACAACCTCTTCATGCTTCTGGTTTCAAAAATGTTTGCCAGGTTGGTTGTAGATGTGTTTGTCTACCATAAATTTTGCAAATCTCGTAGTGGTTTTGGTCTTGAGGATAGGTTTGAAAATGTTGGAGTTGAAGGGGAAACCGCTTCACTAACATGAGATGCAACTTGAAGGTTTCCCAAAGACAAGCTTGTGTCTTAAAATTAAGCACTTTTGGGAGATAACCCGAGCCTTTCTCTTTTCTATTAAAATTTGCTAAAAAATTATATAAAACAAAAATAAAAATATTTCTAGTTTCCCAAAATTCTGAAATGAATAAAATGACTTTGTAAAATGAGATTAAGAGAATATTTGTGAAAGTGTTCCTTCGAGTATTTTTGTCACTAACCATTTCAGGTTTGAACAAAAAGAACGATGGAGCAAAACACAAGGTATGTCCAACCAAACATCCTTCAATAATGAAGCACATTTAAAAGAAAATTTCACATCCTAGACTTGGATTTTAACATTGTAAAATGTTGCAAAATCCAAGTATGGGGAGTGGATTTCTCTAAGAAATTTATATCATACTTCATTCTTAATTTTGTTTGGTTGTATCTACCTTGCTTTCTCTTTATACCTTGCTCATCTTGCTAAGTCACATAAATAAATAAATTAAAAAAAATAAAAAAATCTGCAAATGCTCATCTGGTTCACCATCCATGATCATGTCTCCCTTTTGAATCTCTTGATGCCTTCATGCTTCCTGGTTCTGTTATGAGTATGCTTTGGTTTGGGAGTAGTGCACATACTCCTATAAGCTCTTTAAATTAAGCATGGTGCTTAGGTTAAATAGCCTTCCTTAATCAAATTAGACATGGTGTCAAGTTTGATTAATGAACCAAAAGTAAACTTGTATGGAATTTGGTTGTTCTTTTTGACTAACCCATGTAAGTTAACTTCCAAATTTTGGTGGGTAAGTCATTAGATCATTCATAAGAGGCAAATCAAGGTTTGAGGTAGTAATGAAATAATCATACACTTCTTTTCCTCAACCTTGCTTAACTTCTAAAGAAATTGGTGAACAATGATGGAACATCCCTTTCTGTGCTAAAATGTTAAAGCCAACTTTTCTATAGCATAGAAGATGTCCTCTATTTCTATGACAACATTGCCCCTGCTTCAAATTATTCGTGAATTCCTTCGGGTATGTATTGTCCACTAATCCTTCGTAGGAGTGGAGCAATGAATGGAGAAAATGGTCTGAGTACAGTGCGACGATTCACAGAAGAAAGACCATTCGTCATCATCAATGTCATGACACATGGAATCGTCACGCTTCAAGATTATGGCTGCAACACCTTTTAAAGGTAAATGGTCAATGTCTTAAAGTTTTTCATGAATCACCTGGGCATGAAATCAACATGATAGATTTTGTCCTTAATCCAATTAAGAACTAAAATCTACTCGTTTTAATTTTTGTTCATTTTTTGTGTTTGACCTTAGACATAGCCTATACTTAGCCTTACCTTTCACCACAAAAAAGTTGGGCCCATTTGGCCCCAATAGGCGGTCGGCCGACCGTCTCTTGTGGCCTCTCAGCCCGACGTTGCGCGGCCTACCTAACCTGACCTGTGGGACCTCTAATCCAGGCTCGGTCGAGCCAAACCTTCCAAAAAGTGGTCGGCCGATAGTGGATTTGGCCCTTCAGCCAAGCTCGGTACTCCTGAGTGTTGGACCAACAGTCCTATCCTGTTTCCGGCATGATCCAAGTGAAAATAGAGGCAAAAGACGTTGGATTCTCTCTTCTTAACCTCTCCCTCTCCTTCTTCCTCCTCTTACCTTAATCTTCTTCACCACCAGTAGAAATTCCATCTCCTCTTGCTTCCCTTCTCACCTTCCTTGACCTCACCATGGTTCCACCAAGAAGAAGAGCGAAATGGAAAAGTTTCTACGTGTTGTTGCCAAAGAAAGCACTACCAACTTAGAAGAAAGGGTTTCTGAGGAAAGAATGGAGTGTCTCGGTCTTGAAGATAGCTTTAATGATCTTCGCATTATCACTAATGCAAAGCTTAAGCTCTTTTCCATAGCTATTGAGAGCACTACTAAATTCTAACCCTTACGCAACGACAAGAAAACGTTGCAATAGGTCCAATTTGGTTTCTAAAGCTACATGTTGCAACCGAATTGCGTTCGTTGCCAGTTGTTGCAAAAACATACGTTGCAAAAAGGTATTGCAACCGATGTTAGATTCACGTTGCACCTATTAAGGTTTCTTGCAACCATTATCATTCGTTACCAAGGATGGCAATAGACATTTTCTGCAACTTTTATTGTCGTGGCAATATAAGCTCTTGCCACGCCCACATGCGTAGCAAGAGATGATACATGCAACGATGGATAGCGTGGCATTAAAGAAATTTTGCCACACCAAAATTTTGTTGCATCAAGTGCTATTGCCACGAACGTTTTGATGTTGCAAAAGTATCATTTGCCATGCAATTTCATTTGTTGCAAGAGTCGTATGTTATTGCCACGACTATCATTGCGTGACAATAATACCATTTTCTATAAGTTTTTATTCATTGCGAGAGATTATATGTTATTGCCACGGTACTCATACCGTGACACCAATACACAATAAACCATAACAAAAACGATTGCACTCCCATATATTAATTACAATCAAGCATTCAATAAGTTGACAAACCATTGAAATAGTAGCTAAAATCATACACTGAGTGTACATATCACTCAGAGTTGGTACAAGCCTCCTTCAGGAAATGATCATTTATTTCACAACTTTTAAAACTTCAAACTTGCAGCAATACAAGACTTTCTAACATCTATGCAGCACTCAAGGAATTCCTAGCAGCGCAACTGATCTTGATCTCAATCGTGTCCTTACTATATTTTGAGCCTCCACACAAATTTGTCCACCTATTCACCAAAAGAATAAAAATGAGATATTAGTAAACTAAATTTAGTGATTCATGCACATAATGTAAAGAAATTTGGATACATGTTCCAACCATTTAGCAATCAAATTTTTTTACAAACTTGAGATACAACCCAAATCAAGCAATTAACAGGTATTGACTAGATCTGAACAAACAGTAGCTAACTTAAATACCATACTCTGTTGATTATGTTTCTTTGCCTGCTCTGTAAATGGAAAAGGATGTTAGAGACACACTCAAACATGAAATGGATCAGAGTACAAAATAAGATGAAAACTATTTCATGTTTAATAAATCCACCCCTGAAAACCCAATAAACAGTGCATTTGGATCGGAGTGGATGGGATGCGATTTATTAAGCAGTGCAAGAAAAATCCACCGCTGGCCGCGACAATTAATTGCATTGCCGAAAAAAAGAAAGAAAAAAAAGGAGAAGTGCAGACAGCAGCAGCACATGGTCATCAACTCATCATCATCAGTAAAATAAAACAACATCAGGATGGGTTGGGTGTGTTCTGGGTCCTTTTCCATTGAATTGAATACTAGTGGAAACCGCACACCCTTATTTGATATAAGGCATGCTGTTTAAGAATGAATTTTTTTTTTCAGAAATAGAGTAAAAAGGCAGGGGATTGGAATTTATCAAGATAGTATGGTGGAAGCCTACACGAGCAGATATGATTCTCTGTCTGCATGGCCAAATCAATAATTCTAGCTATACACTCCCACCAAACTGAAGCACATCTAAATATT
The DNA here is from genome assembly GCA_022036555.1 of Microstegium vimineum. Taxonomy (NCBI): domain Eukaryota; kingdom Viridiplantae; phylum Streptophyta; class Magnoliopsida; order Poales; family Poaceae; genus Microstegium; species Microstegium vimineum. The sequence continues at coordinate 15,659,074 of CM039119.1, forward strand.
TGATACCTGACAAAGGTCCATTACTTATACTGTAACATGAGAAGAACGAACATATTGACACCCATGTCCACACCTAGTGGTCAGACCACAACAGGTAAAATCAATCTAGGCTTTGTATCCAAATAAACAACAGATTTGATAAATCCCACATGAAAACATTTCCATTCACACCAGAATAGAACTATGGGGTGAACCAATCCAAAGTATAATCTTCCACACACTGAGTTGTAGTGCATGAAATAGTATATATTATGTTCAAATATGGAGAGAACATATAGAAGAAAAAAAATGAAGACACCAGTACATGTAGCACGAACCCTAAACATGGACATTAACTGACCAAATTTTGTAATGAAATATACAACCACTACAAAAGCACATGAGCCTACAGCAAGGACCCTCACCATGTTCTATATCGAATCAAAGTTTTTTTTGTTGCATGTAATGCCTCCCATGTAGATTAGGCATACAAAGAAGCAATTTTTCCTTATAAAATACAGGTGGTAAGATGCAGGCCCAAATTAAAAAGTAGTCACTTTTTTAAAAGACACATTAGGTAGTAAGGCAGAGGCCTATATTTCTAAGCTGGTCGGTTTGCAAAAGCTACTATTAGAACACGTGAAAGCAAAAGAAACATAGGCAGCTGCAGATGCAGTACCATCAATCAGTCTTTGTTTACTTGGAACCAGAACACATATAGCTGGTATCTGACAAACTTCCAAGCACCATTAGGTTTATGGAAATCAGGTGTCACCTATTCACTATTGCACACCAAAAATGGTCACTCTTTTCTTCATTTTGATTATTCAATTGCTATCAAACACCAACATTTTCCTTTTTTAACCAACCAGTTGTTTGAGAATTTTAGTAACACATACCAACTTTTTTTGTAATGAATGAAGAATAAAAATGGTTGAGACAAAAGGCCATGCATACCTGATGAAGTGGAGTACAATGCAACTCCCTTCAGATGCGCTAACTGAAAAATACATAGATGATTAGAGAAATCAAACTGGACAGATAGGATGGTAAAGAAAATAGTTAGTTGTCTATTATTTTGCTAAAGCAATGTGACAAACTAAAAGGATCAAGATGCCCAAGAGGGGGGGGGGGTGAATTGGGCTTGTTTTAAATTTCTAAAGCAAATATGAAAAGGTATCAAATGCCAATCACCCCCTAGTGCCTACCGTCCGTGTGTCATAGCTAGAAAGCGGTAGCTGTTCATGGAATTTAAGAACAACCTAAGAAATTCTAGTAGGAAAGATAAGAACACAACTCAAAGTAAATGCAATAAAGTAAAGAGCTAGGGAAAGAGATTCTCAGTGACGCAGCGATGTTTTCCCGAGGTATCGAGGTGTCGACACACCCCCTAGTCCTCGTTGGAGCACCTCGCAAGGTATCGCTCCCCCTCTACCCGCGCAAGGGTAGAGTGCTCTCTACGGGCTGATTCTTCACCACTCTGGCTCGGTGAATCGCCCACAACCGATCACAAAAGCTTGGAGAAGAGCCACCGACAATCTTCCGGTGATCACTTCCTCCGAACACCATCAAACCGTCTAGGTGCTGTCAAACACCAAGAGTAACAAGCACAAGACCTTCACTTGACCAACTCAAGACTAGGAAGGTGGATGGATGCACACAAGTCACTCCGAATCACTCTAGGAGGGAAGAACAAGATGAACTCTCTCAAATCTCTCCCTCACTAGGCACTTGGCTCTCCAAGGATTCTCTCAAGGTGTAACCAACTGAAACAATGGCCAAGAGAACTCCTAAGGACGAAGGGGGCAACTATAAATAGTCCCCACCTCCAAAACTAGCGGTTTTTTGCTTTTTCTTTTCTCTGCGAAGCCACCGGACTAGTCCGGAGCTCACACCACCGGACCAAGCACACTGGTCCGGAGCTCACTCGAAATTCAAACTCAGGCACCGTCGGACCACTTGCCTTAGTCCGACACCCTAGTCCGACGCACTGGTCCGGAGCCAGGGTGCTCACTGAGTGAAAACATTTTCTCTCCTTCGAACCACCGGACCACTCTCCTTGGTCCGGAGCCCTGGTCCGATGCTCTGGTCCGGAGCCAGGGAGCTCTCTGCATGGAAACGACCTGCTGACTTGAAGCGTCGGACTAGTCCGGAGCCTTCTCTCAGGCTCTCTCTCTCTCTGACAAGAGCCATCGGACCACTCTCCTATGGTCCGACGCTCTCCAGACAGGTGGTCCGGAGCTTCTCAAGCTGGACTTTTGCCTAAGTTAGGGACCGTCGGACCACTCTCCTTGGTCCGACGCCTACTTGGCAGACTGGTCCGGAGCCTCTTTCTCCCCCTGTTTCAACTGTTTTCTCGAAGTCTTTTCTAGGGGTTTTGCTCCTACCATTTTTAGGGTTAACAAAGGGCTGAAAGCAAGGTCTCTAGGATTAGTTGTGACAAATGTGCATATACCCACTTTCCTAAACTCTCCTAGGTCAAGACACTAATATCATACCCCCTTAATATTACGGTCAAAGGGGAAAACAAAGCCCTAACTATAGTTAGTGCCCTTCTCAACCTTATGGCACTAAGAACTAGCCTAGTCTTCAACTTGTATCATCATCCTTTGCAACTGAAACGATTTCCATCTTGGGGGCATGAATATCCATTAAGCCCATTCAAATTGTATCACTAATGACCTAACACAAATGACTTTGCCTCTGCAAAACACACGTTAGTCATAGTGACCTAGCATTGTCGTTAATCGCCTAAACACAAGGGTCCATGATTCTTCAATCTCCCCCTTTTAGGTGATTGACGACAATACAAGCTCGAGTAGAGAATAAAGAGTGAATTTTGATAAGAGAAAAACATGACTTGACATGAGATAGGCATGGGTTAGTGATAAGAAAGACAAAAACATGCCTAACCATTCAAGCCATGACAAGCACAGTAGATATGAGTTGAGCATAGTACTTGATTTCATAAAGGATATGCTGTAGCCAAAGGATCAGAGATTAGAGCGGAAGCAATATAACATAACCAAGTGACATGATATATATAAGTAAAGGTCAACACATGTCACACAACCATCAAGTCTCAACCATCACACATATCATACAATGCATAAAAGACGGTAAACGTGATGCATGATGTGATAGAGTTAATACACATCAAAAGAACGAATCCTACTAGCTCCCCCTGAAGCTAGCCCATCTACTCGACTCTCCCTCTCCCCCTTTGGCATCAAAGCACCAAAACTAAGCATCTGGAGGCGGAGTGGAAGCAACCGTGGAGCGGTCAAGCACCCTGAACTCTGCCAAGTAGGCCTCCTCATCTGAGTCCTCCCCTAAGTGCCTGACGCTGGAAGGGAAGCAGTCTGGGGGACGGGAGCTGACGTGCCGGCTATCTCTGCTGTCGAGGACTCTGGAGCTGGAGCTGGGGTAGGAGTAGGAGCAAAATCTGGTGCCACTGTCTCTGTAGGAACCTCTGGAGCTGCGGTGTCCGGTTGTGCCTCATGCACGGACTCGACTGGAGTCTGAATAACCGGAGGCTGCGGAGGCTGTACTGGAGTCTTAGTAACTACAGTGGCATCGGTAGCAACAGCAGCTGTGGGTGGAGTGGATACGGCTGGAGCCCGACTGTCGTGTGTGGCTTCTAAGGAAACAACTGAGGAACGGTGTTGACCAGCTGTTGGTGCAACCATTGCTGCCTCAACTTCTGCTGCTATCTACTGACCAGTGGGGGACGGCTGCCCTGTGATGTCGCTGAACGACGTGGAGAGATCTCTGGCAGTAGCACCCATCGTAACAGAGAGCGGCGTGAAACCAGTAGTGAGAGGGGTGAACTGCTGCATCGGTTCGAAAGTGTCCAACCACTGTGTGACCTGAGTCACCGGGGACACGGAGTCCGGGGTTGGCTCCCTCAAGCTCAACAGCTATGATAGAAGAAATCCAGTGAGCATATGGAAACTGACGTCGTGCCCTTATACCATCAGCGATCACATCCTCAATCTCTGACACAAGAAAGTCTGCTATGTCGAATGGTGTCTGAGAGACAAGGGCTTGAAGTAGTAGCTGCTGCATGTTAGTCAATCCTTCCTTATAACCAGTGCGAGGCAGCAGGGTACGCCGGAGAACTTCGTTCAAACGGTGAACGGTAGGACGGAGCTCTACCGGGGTACGACGGGAACCCTCTGAGAAAGGTGGCTTGAAGAGAGGAGCAACCTCCTGAACGGTCAACGTACGTCCACCTCGAGCTCGGCGAGGCACAGAGACGCCTCTGTAGCAGTCATAGTGTAGGTTGAGCTCTCCGGCTGTCTGAGTGAGGTGAAGGATCTCTCTGAGCCGAGTCATATACAGCCTGTAGCGCTATCCTCTGAAAGTACACTGAAGAAAGTGATGCTCTGGATCAATCCACACTGAGGCATAGAACTCGCGGACCCACCTCTCAATATAATTCCCGGAACGACCAAGGAGGTCGGCGAGTCCCGGAAGATATGTGATAAAGGGTCTTATCTCCTCTCTAGCCAACTCAACAATGCTCTCCAAGGAGCAAACTCTGTGAGGTCTGATCTGGATGCTGGTAAGCTGAGCTGCTCTGTAGAAATCCTCCATGAGAGGTGTGTGCCATCCTGGTGAGGCTCTAGGATTACGCTGATCAGGGCACCACTTCTCAAGAGCCACAAAACGAAGCTTCTTCACCTACTTTGCTGTGAGATTCCTCAAATCAAGGTGAGCGGATGCTGAGGCTGCCGTAGGAGCTGCTAAGGCACTCTGAGGTGACTGAGCTGCCTAAGAAAGAGTAGCTCGCCCCCAGGAAAGAGGTGCCAACGATGTACCAAGAGCTTTTGTGACAAGTTCTTGCTCCTCTGGAGCTTCCTCGGTCTGTGACTGAGTAGGAGGAGTAGACGGTAAATCCCGCGGAGGGGTGCCAAGTCTGACCGAACCTCGACGACCACCTCGCTTTGCACAGTCTGCTGCATCTGCCACTGCCTCTGCTTTCTCAGCCTCTGTAAGCTTTCGCTTCTTCTTCTTGGGCTTCTCAACAACTGGATTCTTGCTCTTGTACCTTGAAGAACGTGGAGGAGGAGGAGTGTCATCACCAGAACCACTGACACGTGCACGAGAGCCACGAGCCATCACTGGTCAATCAAAGAAAGCACTGCCCTCTGATAGAAACCACTGACAGACACAAGAACCACTGCCAACTGCAAGAACCACTGCCCACATGATCAATCAAGCAACAACTGACAGAGAGGCCTGCAAGCCACTGGACTGAACCTTTTGAGGCTTTGCCTCAATCCTTACTCGCGAGCTTTGCCCTGAGTTTAAGCTGCCACTGACTGCTGCTAGATAGAATAGACAGGATATATATAAGCATATATAAAATCTAGAGATAAGAATCCGTATGGAAGCAAGCATCTAGATAAGAAATAGAATGAAATCTGTCACGGTACCTGAGGTAAGTGAGCGTATCTGATCAGAGCAATTCAAGTTCCAAACCACACTCCTCAAGGAGAATTTGCCAACTGAGAAACACAATTGACATTTTGATTTAGTGAGTGGGAGATTCATTGCAAGGTCAAGGTATAAGTACTAAGGCATGAGATGATCAATAGCTAGTCAAAATGCTAAACACTATGATCAAGGGCATACCCTAGAAACAATGAAGAGAGATCGATGATCGAAGATGGGTCGGTGAAGACGAAGACGTCGAAAACTCAACCCTAGGGTTAGGGCTAACCCTAAGTGGTAGTTCCTCCTTGGCAATGTCAATGGCAATGGATGGGGAGGAGGTGGAGCTAGGCAGGGTGAGGTGTTTGCAGTGGATGTGGAGCTTGGCCGCCGGCGGTGCTGCTCTGTGGGAAGCTCGAGGAGGCAAGGCCAAAGCAGGCAGGGGCGGTGGAGGCCAGCGGCACTCCGGTGAAGGGCTCACCGGCGGCGAGAGCGGCGCAGGCAAGCGGGCAGAGCACAAGCGAGAGCAGCGGTGGACGCGGGCGGCGCGGCGTACAGATGAGAGTAAAAACGCAACTGTCAGAACAGATCGGCCCGCGGGGAGATAATAGAATTTTTCGAAGCGTCGGGCGACTGTGCATGGTCCGGTGGGTGGTCCGACGGAGGGGTCCGACGTACTGAGGAGAAAAATAGAACCAATGCAGAGAGCAACCGACCGTTGGACTAGGGCTTCGGACGAAGCGTCGGACTAGTCCGATGGTCCTTTGACGGAACAGTTTGGCACTGACTGAGGCACCGGACCACTTGCCTATGGTCCGGACGAGCGTCGGACAGGTGGTCCGACAGATTCTGTGACTGGAGAAATTTTTATGCAGAGAGGGACAGGGTGTCGGACCACTGAGCGTCGGACCATGCACAGTGGTCCGTAGGGTGGTCCAGTGCTTGATTTTGCTCTGAATTTTCCTGTTTTTCTCTCCAATCTTTTCTCTTAGCCAAGTACCAACACAAAAGAGCAAAAAGGAACACTTGTTGGACTTAGCATAAGAATCAACTCTCAACCCCTCAATTTAGAAATAGTTTGCCATAGGCTAAGATTAGTTTTCATAGAAAAATAGTTCAATAAAGCTCCAAGGGTCACCATAGGGGCACAAGAGGGGTATTAGCTGAAGCTAGAGCGTTGAATTGCTCCCCCTAAGTGACGGACCTAGAGGATGACCAAAACTTAACCGAAAAGAAACAACGAAGCAACACACATGCATATGCAATGCAAAACAGAATTTGAATCTAGGTTGCTTGCAAGTTTAAACCGCAGTTAAGCTTTGTCACACGCTTTGAGGGTGCATTACCAAATTAAACATGTTATATTACATATGAATGCATGGTTCACACAATCTCATCTTTTAGTGAAGTTAGAGTGATCAAGCACATTCAACTCGCTTCTCAACCTACAAAAGGTTGTTTCATCAAGTGGTTTAGTGAAGATATCCGCCAATTGATCTTCGCTCTTAACTCCAACTAGTGTGATGTCTTTCCTAGCCACATGATCTCTAAGAAAGTGATGGCGAATATCTATGTGCTTGGTGCGAGAGTGTTGAACCGGGTTGTTAGCAAGCTTTACGGCACTTTCATTATCACACAAAAGTGGAACATCTTTTAAAACAACACCGTAATCAAGAAGTGTTTGGGTCATGTATAAGATTTGTGCACAACTTGCTCCCATGGAAATGTATTCTGCCTCGGCGGTTGACAATGCCACACTGTTTTGCTTCTTTGAGAACTAAGAAACAAGTGATCTTCCTAGAATGTGGCATCCACCGGAGGTACTCTTCCTATCAACCTTACACCCGACATAATCCGAATCAAAATAGCCAACTAGTTGGAAGGGAGCTCCTTTGGGATACCAAAGACCCATGCTAGGGGTGTGCCTTATGTACCTAAGGATTCTTTTAACCGCACAAAGATGTGACTCCTTAGGGCTTACTTGAAACCTAGCACACATACACACACTAAACATGATATCCAGCCTAGATGCGGTGAGGTAAAGTAAACTACCGATCATAGAACGATAGAGAGTTTGGTCAATCGGTTTACCTCCCTCATCGAGATCGAGATGCCCATTAGTAGGCATTGGGGTCTTGATTGGCTTGCAATCCTCCATCTTGAACTTCTTAAGTAGATCATGAGTGTACTTTTCTTGAGAGATGAAGGTCCCTTCTCTCATTTGCTTCACTTGAAAGCCAAGGAAGAAGGTTAGCTCACCAATCATTGACATCTCGAACTCCTTGGACATCAAGTCACCAAACTCCTTGCAATGGTCTTGGTTTGTTGATCCAAATATAATGTCATCGACATATACTTGGCAAACGAAGATCTCTCCATTAAGCTTCTTGGTGAATAGTGTTGTGTCGATGATCCAGATCTTGAAACCCTTCTTGAGTAGGAAGTCCCTTAGCCTCTCATACCAAGCTCTTGGAGCTTGCTTCAATCCGTAGAGTGCCTTGGACAACCTATACACATGATTAGGCAAGTTTTGGTCTTCAAACCCGGGAGGTTGTGAGACATAGACAAGTTCATTGATGAAACCATTTAAGAAAGCACTCTTCACATCCATTTGAAAGAGTTTAATTTTGTGATGTGAAGCATACGCCAAAAGGATACGGATGGCTTCAAGTCTTGCCACCGGAGCAAAGGTCTCTCCAAAATCGAGTCCTTCTACTTGAGAGTACCCCTTTGCCACCAATCTTGCTTTGTTCCTCACAACCACGCCTTGATCATCTTGCTTGTTCCTAAACACCCACTTGGTGCCAATGATTCTTGCATCCTTTGGCTTCTCTTCAAGTGTCCACACTTGGTTCCGGGTGAAGTTGTTGAGTTCTTCATGCATGGCATTCACCCAATCCGGCTCCGCAAGTGCTTCCTCCACACTAGAAGGCTCAACAAAGGAAACAAAAGAGTGATGTTCAACATAAGAAGCAAGTTTAGATCGAGTTGTTACCCCCCTTGATGGACTCCCTATGATGAGGTCTTGTGGATGAGCTTGACGCATATGTGTAGATCTTCTATCAATCACTTGGGGAGGAGGTTGTGGTGCATCAACATCACTAGCTTGAGCCTCGGCTTGATCTTGAGGGATGAAGGTATCTTCTTGTGCTTGCCTCACTTGTTCTTCATCAACTTGAGGTGTGTGAGGTGGAGAGGGTACTTGATTTGCATCATCTTCAACTTCTTCCACCTCTTGTGGGTTGATTGCACCAACAGGCATATTCTTCATAGCCTCCCTCAAGGGTTCATCACCTACATCATCAAGATTTTCATGCTCTTCTTGAGAGCCATAAGTTTCATCAAACTCCAAGTCATATATTTCTTCAACTAGGCCGGAGGCTTTGTTAAATACTCGATATGCCTTGGAGTTAAGAGAATAACCAAGTAAGAAACCAATGTCACATCTCCTTTGGAACTTGCCCAAGTGTTGGCGCTTCTTGTAGATATACACTTTGCATCCAAACACTCGGAAAAAGGATATATCCGGTTTATTCCCATTCACAAGCTCATAGGGGGTCTTCTTTAATAGCCTTTGGACGAAGAGACGGTTTGCCGCATAGCAAGCGGTGTTGATTGTCTCCGCCCAAAACTTCTCCGGAGTGTTGTACTCATCAAGCATAGACCTTGCTAGAGTTATGAGCGTCCGGTTCTTCCTCTCTACAACACCATTTTGTTGTGGAGTATATGTGGCGGATACCTCATGCTTGATCCCGACTTCATCACAATAATCTTCAATCTTTATGTTCACAAATTCGGTGCCATTGTCACTTCTAATCTTCTTGATCTTTATATCAAATTCATTTTGAGCTCTTGTAGCAAACTTCTTGAAGATGCCTTGTGTCTCTCCCTTGTCTTGAAGAAAGAACACCCAAGTGTACCAAGAGTAGTCATCCACTACCACCAAGCAATAGAGATTTCCTCCAAGACTAGCATAGGTGGTAGGGCCAAATAGATCCATGTGTAGCAACTCTAGGACTCTTGAGGTTGACATGAAAGCTTTGGTTGGATGAGTGTTTGCCACTTGCTTGTCGGCTTGACATGCACTACAAAGTTTGTCCTTCTCAAACACCACATCCTTGATTCCTCTAACCATTTCCTTCTTGACAAGCTTCTTCAAGGTTGACATGCCGACATGTGCTAATCTTCTATGCCATAGCCAACCCAAAGAATTCTTGGAGAATAGACAAGTTTGCAAGTTAGCTTCATTTGAAGTGAAGTCCACTAAGTAGAGGTTGTTGTGCCGGAACCCTTTGAATATCATTGATGAATCTTCAATCTTGGTCAGAATCACCTCATTTGGAGTGAAGAGACATTGAAACCCGAGATCACAAAGTTGACCAACCGATAGCAAATTGAAGCTCGATGATTGTACTAGCAAGACATTGGAAATTGATTGATCTTGGGAGATAGCCACTTTGCCTAAGCCTTGAACTTTGCCCTTTGAATTATCCCCAAAAGTAATCTTGTCTTGATTTGCACAATCCTCATCAAGTGTGGTGAACATCCGGGGGTCACCGGTCATGTGTTGAGTGCAACCACTATCAATTACCCAATGGCTCCCACCGGTCTTGTAGTTCACCTACACACAAGCAACTTGGAGTTAAGCTTGTTGTTTGGGAACCCCCTTAGTGCGGGGCCCCATTGCCTTGTCAACCAACTCCTTAGCAACCCAAAGAACCCTAGGATTGTTCTTCATTGGTGGTCCAAGGAACACCACAAGTGGTGTACCCTTGGAATCTTTGTTGATGACATAGTGAGCATCATGAGCAAATGGCCTAGTGTGCTTGGGCAAGGTCTTGGGAAGTGGAGTCTTGCATTGAAACTCAAAGTGACCAATTTGTCCACATCCAAAGCACCTCTTAGGCTTGGGCTTTGGCTTCTCTTGATTGTAGCCATTGTACTTGTTCTTGTAGTAGTTCTTGGCTTCAATATTGACCTTGGCCTTCATCACTTGGTTTTCCTTGAACCCAATACCGGTCTTGTCATTCTTCATGACGGTGCTCATTAGAAGCTCACTTTGGAGATTGTGGCCCTTGGTGAAATTTTCAAGGCCACTTGTAAGCTTGGTGTTGTCATTCTTGAGCTTGGCAATTTCTTCTCTAAGAGAGTTGATCAAAGTGATAGCATCTTTGTCTTCTTCTTGAGCTGGCTTGATGGTGAAGGGCTTGTTTGCCTTGAGGTTGATTAGCTCTTCCTTGAGCTTTGAGTTCTCTTCCCTCATCTTCATATAATCATCATACTTGTCGGCTTCTACAACTCTCTTGCCCTTGCACTTAGCACTTTGCTCAAGAGCCACATCATCAAGCTCGATTTCACAAGAGGTAGCACTTGCACACTTAGCACACGGGTTAGTAGCAACATGTGTAAGATCTTGAGTAAGCAATTCATTTGCTACCACTAGTGTGCCATGATCACTTTTCACTTGGTTGTAGTCATCTTTTAGCAAGTTATACCTTGTGTGGAGCTCTTGGGATGACCTCTCAAGCTTATCATGTTTCTCATTGGCTTGCTTAAGAGAGGCTTTGAGCTCCCTAGTGCTAGATGTGAGAGAATTAATCTCAAGCTTCAAATCATCATTAGCACTAGACAAGTTGTCAAGCTTATCATGCAAGTTTTCTTTGATCTCAAGAAGTTTGTCATTTTTACTCTTGTACTTCCTTATGATGCTAGAGTACTTGTTGCAAATTTTAATTAGCTCATCATAGGAAGGCGCTTCTTCATCGTCACTATCATCACTAGAGAGGTCATCACCATCATCCTCTTTTTGTACCTTCTTGTCACCTTTAGCCATAAGGCATATGTGTGTAGAGGATGAGCCCAGCGATGAAGGAGGAGGTGGCGGTGGAATAGAAGAACCAATCACCAAGGCGGCCACCTTCTCTTCTTCACTCTCATCATCGGAGGAGTCACTTGAATCATCAATATCGGTGAGCCAATCACCCACAATGTAAGCCTTGCCATCCTTCTTCTTCTTGTGGAAGTTGAAGTACTTCTTCTTGTATGGCTTGTCTTGCTTCTTGTCATCATCACTTGAGTCATCATTGCCGCCCTTGTTCTTCTTGAAGTTCTTGAACTTGTTGTTCTTGAACTTGTCTTTCTTCTCTTCGGGGCACGCATGAGCTAGATGACCAAGAGTGCCGCAATTGTAGAACTTCATTTGGGAGATTGGCTTCCTTGAAGAGCTTGTGAAGAATTTTTTCTTCTTTGAGTCAAACTTGACTCCATACTTGTTTAGCCTCTTCAACATCTTGGCGGTCTTCTTCACCATAAGAGCGATGTTGTCTTCATCATCATCATCACTTGCACTCTCAATGACATATTGACTCTTGCACTTCTCCTTAGAAGATGCCTTGAGAGCTAAGTCCTTCTTCTCCTCCTTCTCTTTCTTCTTGGAGGAGGATGAACTTCCATCATTGATCTTCATGTACATCTCATGAGCATTGATCTTGCCCAACACTTGTGTTGGTGTAGTTGCGGAGAGATCGCCTTGATGAAGGACCGTGACGATGTGGCTATACTTGTCTATTGGTAAGACACAAAGTATCTTGCACACCACATCGGCCGGTGTCATTTGAGTGAGCCCAAGGCCATTCAACTCCTCTACTAGCACATTCAAGCGAGAGTACATTTCATTAGCATTTTCATGAGATAGCATGGTGAAAGCATTTAACTTAGCAATGATGAGGTGATAGCGCTCTTCTCTTTCACATTTGGTGCCCTCGTGTAGAGCACAAATGTTTGTCCAAATTTCATGCGCAGTTTTGCAATTTCGCACACGGTTGAACACATCCTTGCAAATGCCATGGAAAAGAATGTTCTTTGCCTTAGCATTGTTCTTCTCAAAGAAGGGATCCTCGGCGAACACCAATCCGCCTATGGTGGCGGCTTTGTGAACGCCGACATCCACGGCCTCAAGGTAGGCCTCCATCCGCACTTTCCAATAAGGAAAGTCATCCCCATCGAACATGGGTGGCGGTCCATCCCCATGGGACATCTTGCTCTAGGCGGTGAAGCCTAATTTAGAGCAACCAGACTTTGATACCAATTGAAAGGATCAAGATTCCCAAGAGGGAGGGGGGTGAATTGGGCTTGTTTTAAATTTCTAAAGCAAATATGAAAACCTATCAAATGCCAATCACCCCCTAGTGCCTACCGTCCGTGTGTCCTAGCTAGAAAGCGGTAGCAGTTTATGGAATTTAAGAACAACCTAAGCAATTCTAGTAGGAAAGATAAGAACACAACTCAAAGTAAATGCAATAAAGTAAAGAGCTAGGGAAAGAGATTCTCAGTGACGCAGCGATGTTTGCCCGAGGTATTGAGGTGTCGACACCCCCTACTCCTCGTTGGAGCACCTCGCAAGGTATCGCTCCCCCTCTACCCGCGCAAGGGTAGAGTGCTCTCTACGGGCTGATTCTTCGCCACTCCGGCTTGGTGAATCACCCACAACCGATCACAGAAGCTTGGAGAAGAGCCGCCGACAATCTTCCGGCGATCACTTCCTCCGAACACCACCAAACCGTCTAGGTGCTGTCGAACACCAAGAGTAACAAGCACAAGACCTTCACTTGACCAACTCAAGACTAGGAAGGTGGATGGATGCACACAAGTCACTCCTAATCACTCTAGGAGGGAAGAACAAGATGAACTCTCTCAAATCTCTCCCTCACTAGGCACTTGGCTCTCCAAGGATTCTCTTAAGGTGTAACCAGCTGAAACAATGGCCAAGAGAACTCCTAAGGACAAAGGGGGCAACTATAAATAGTCCCCACCTCCAAAACTAGCCGTTTTTTACTTTTTCTTTTCTTTGCGAAGCCACCGGACTAGTCCGGAGCTCACACCACCGGACCAAGCACACTGGTCCGGAGCTCACTCGAAATTCAAACTCAGGCACCGTCGTACCACTTTCCTTAGTCCGACGCACTGATCCGGAGCTAGGGTGCTCACTGAGTGAAAACATTTTCTCTCCTTCGAACCACTGGACCACTCTCCTTGGTCCGGAGCCCTGGTCCGACGCTCTGGTCCGGAGCTAGGGAGCTCTCTGCATGGAAACAACCTGCTGACTTGAAGCGTCGGACTAGTCGTCGGACTAGTCCGGAGCCTTCTCTCAGGCTCTCTCTCTCTTTGACAAGAGCCATCGGACCACTCTCCTATGGTCCGACGCTCTCTAGACAGGTGGTCCGGAGCTTCTTGAGCTAGACTTTTTCCTAATTCAGGGACCGTCGGACCACTCTCCTTGGTCTGACGCCTACTTGGCAGACTGGTCTGGAGCCTCTTTCTCCCCCTATTTCAACTGTTTTCTCTAAGTATTTTCTAGGGGTTTTGCTCCTACCATTTTTAGGGTTAACAAAGGACTGAAAGCAAGGTCTTTAGGATTAGTTGTGACAAGTGTGCATATACCCACTTTCCTAAACTCTCTTAGGTCAAGCTACTAATCTCATACCCACCTTAATAGTACGGTCAAAGGGAAAAACAAAGCCCTAGCTATACTTAGTGCCCTTCTCAACCTTATGGCACTAAGAACTAGCCTAGTCTTCTACTTGTATCATCATCCTTTGCAACCGAAACGATTTCCATCTTGGGGGCATGAATATCCATTAAGCCCATTCAAATTGTATCACTAATGACCTAACACAAATGACTTTGCCTCTGTAAAACACACGTTAGTCATAGTGACCTAGCATTGTCGTTAATCGCCTAAACAGAAGGGTCCATGATTCTTCACAAACACATGGAGTGCTCGAGTAGAAACGAAGCATGAGTACCTGACAACAGACTCTGGTAAAGCCAAATCAAAATCAAATCAAACGAAATTCCATCCTAAATATTTGAGAGATCACTCTGTATATTTGGTAAAGACTGTAAATGTTAGTGGTGCATCACATATTAATTTGCAAATGCGACAGATTTTATCAGCAATATGGAAAAGCTTATTCTGAAACTGCTTACAATGCTATTTTGTACCATTGCTTGTTGGAAGAGTTATCTCATAATCAAATCGAGGCAACACAAAGAAGACAAAAGTTAATTCACAGACCGAATAAACTGGCTATACAATGCCTAAGGAGACATCTTTATATCTTTATTAGTTAATTTTTTGTGCTAAAACATCAAGCAAAAGGATTTGCAATTATAAACTGAACCGACCTGCATCGGTTCAGTCATTTTCTCAAGCAAGTAGCAAGCAGGCGTACGCAGATGGGTACGAAACTGCTGCATTCCAAGAGGCTGACCTGCATCGGTTTAGTATATTACGTGAACTTGACAACATACATTAGCTATTCATTAATAACAAATCATACATATGTGTAGATAGAGATGGGGAGACTTGAGTAAAACTAAGAGATAAATCATTAGCCTATTGCCTGACGCCCTGGCCGTCGGGAGGCTTGGAGCCTGCTGGAGGGTGGACGCTAGCAGGTCAGGTGAGTTTGGCCGAACAGGTTCAAGGCTGTTGGCAAACAAATGGATAGAAAATCATTGTAGCCATTAGCACATCTCACGCATGAACACAGCGAGGGCCGCACACACTACACGGCGATGAAGAGATGAAGGAAACCGAAGATCGAAGTTGTGGGTCTGTCGTACCTCGGTTGCCGTTGCGGAAGGGCATGGCCTTCCCGAGCCCCGCCAATAGCAGCTTGCACACCACCGCTAGGGTTAGGGCGAGGACAGATTGTGACGGCAGTAGTAGCGCGTGCACCGCCGCGATGGTGATGACGCCGAGGGCAGCAGCTGCACTGCCGCGACGGTGATGACGACGCCGAGGGCAGCAGCGCGCGCTCTGCTGCAAGGGTGAGGGCGACGGCGACTGCGAGCGGAGGAGATTGCGGAGGGGAGAAACAAGGCGAGGCCGGGCAATGCGTTGTTGTGGGGGAGTGGAAGGATTTGGTACGGAGGGCTTTTTTTCCTTTTTCTACGCAGCCGGGGGAGCGTTGATGCGGTCAAGAGCCTCGATGCCGGGCGGAGCGAACGCACGGGGACTTCGCTTCGCCTGTGGACGATTGTTTTTACCGTGTTTTAGTTGTAAAGATATAGATAGATACTAGCGATGCGTGGGTTGGAGATAAAGAGATAACGAGAGGAGAAAAAATAATTAAAACAAAACCCTTACAATTGGGTCCCACCTGTCAGGTTGCAGCCTGGGTGGGAGTGACAACACATATGGATCGTGTTCCAAAAAATTTTAAACTCATAAACAACAACATATATGTAGGCTATTGCTTGTTAAAAAAGTTTGATCGAAAATGGAAAAATGATCTATATAAAAATGTAGATCTTGATGAGTTTTAACACCCATGTATTTAAAAGTTTTTCAAATGATGTAATTTAGTGTCTCATTTGACAAAGTTTGACCAAGTCAAATTTTGAATTTATAAAATGACACCTTCACACCAGTATTTGAAACTCTAAATGGCTTCAAATAGAAAAGTCATGAACACCAAGTTTGTTAAACTCATCAAGATCTAAATTTTATGTTTTGGTCAACTTTTCATTTGATAAAGTTTGGACAATTCAATTTTTAAATTTTGACACGTCCAAACCAGTCTTTGAAACCCTAAATGGTCTTAACTAGAAAAGTCATTAATACCAAGTTTGTTCAACTCATCAAGATCTAAATTTTTTATATTGGTCATTTTTTCATTTGAGAATGTGTTAGGAAAGATTAGTTATAAATTGATAAGTCTCTTGTATAGTTTCATAAACTCTATATGAGATTCATGAATTTGTGACTAATGTTTATTAAAACTTTCTCAAATGAAAAAATGATATATATAAAAAATGTAGATCTTGATGAGTTCTAACACTTTTGTATTCAAAACTTTTTAATCTGACATCATTTAGTTTCTCCAAATCTTGTTAGTAGTAGTGGTTTATTTAAACTTAAAATTTAAATTGGTCAAACAAAGCTGTATAAAAATACGAATAAATTAATGGTAGTAATACCACAACAAAATGATAGATCTTGATTTTAGCAAAAATTAGGAAAAAACATCATCACATTTGGAGTTAGTACGAGGGAGAACGACTAGTTACAAATTTTCGCTGCAGATTAAAAAAACTCATTCTTGTTCATGCAAATCACACTTGTTTATCATGAACAAGTGTAATTTATTTTTTTAATCTGTAACCAAAATTTTTAACTAGTCGTTCTCTCTCATACTAACTCCAAATATGATGATTTTTTTTCATAATTTTTTCTAAAATAAAGATTTATCTTTTAAATATATTCATGTACAAATTTGACTAACTTTAAAAGAATATAAAATTTGAATTTCAAAAAATGAAAGTTTTAAACTATTTTTGAAGCCCTAAATGACCTCAAATAGAAAAGTTATGAATACCAATTTTGTTAATATCATCAAGATCTACATTTATTATATTGGTTAACAGTTTATTTAACAAAGTTTGGACAATTCAAATTTTAAATTTTCGAAAATGACAACATAAATCCAGTTTTTGAAAATATAAATGGTCTTAACATGAAAAGTCATGAATACCAAGTTTGATAAACTCATCAATATTTACATTAGTTGTGTTGATCAACTTTTCATTTGACAAAGTTTGAATAATTCAAATTTTGAATTTTTAAATTTTGACACCTCCAAACCAGTCTTTGAAACCCTAAATGGTCTTAACTAGAAAAGTCATTAATACCAAGTTTGTTCAACTCATCAAGATCTAAATTTTTTATATTGGTCATTTTTTCATTTGAGAATGTGTTAGGAAAGATTAGTTCTAAATTGATAAGTCTCTCGTATAGTTTCATAAACTCTATGTGAGATTTATGAATTTGTGACTAATGTTTATTAAAATTTTCTTAAATGAAAAAATGATATGTATAAAAAATATAGATCTTGATGAGTTCTAACACTTTTGTATTAATTTTTTTTAATCTGTGATCATTTAGTGTCTCCAAATCTTGTTAGTAGTAGTGTTTATTTAAACTTAAAATTTAAATTGGTCAAACAAAGTTGTATGAAAATATGAATAAATTAATGGTAGTAAGACGACAACAAAATGATAGATCTTGATTTTAGAAAAATTAGGAAAAACATCATCACATTTGGAGTTAGTATGAGGGAGAACCACTAGTTACACATTTTCGCTACAGATTAAAAAAGAAATCACGATTGTTCATGCAAATCACACTTGTTTATCATGAACAAGTGTGATTTCTTTTTTTAATCTGTAGCCAAAATTTGTAACTAGTCGTTCTCTCTCATACTAAATCCAAATATGATGATTGTTTTTCATAAATTTTTCTAAAATCAAGATCTATCTTTTAAATATGTTCATGTACAAATTTGACTATCTTTAAAAGAATATAAAATTTGAATTTCAAAAAATGAAAGTTTCAAACTATTTTTGAAGCCCTAAATGGCCTCAAATAGAAAAGTTATGAATACTAATTTTGTTAATATCATGAAGATCTACATTTATTATATTGGCTAACAATTCATTTAACAAAGTTTGGACAATTCAAATTTTAAATTTTCGAAAATGACAACATAAATCCAGTTTTTGAAATCATAAATGGTCTTAACATGAAAAGTCATGAATACCACGTTTGATCAACTCATCAAGATTTATATTAGTTGTTTTGGTCAACTTTTCATTTGATAAAGTTTGGACAATTTAAATTTTAAATTTTTAAATTTTGACACCTCCAAACTAGTTTTGGAAACCCTAGATGGCCTTAAATAGAAAAGTTATGAATACCATGTTTGGTCAACTCATCAAGGTCTACATTTGTTATATTGGTCATTTTTGCATTTGAGAAAGTGTTAGCAAAGTTTAGTTGTAAATTGACTAATCTCACACACTTTGTTTCGTGGCTCAACTTTGTGCTCTTTATAGTTTGAACATCTACATATATTTTTACAAAATATGCGTGCCGCACACAAACCACATCAGCTTTGGAGGTGTAAGTGCGCTTAGATCACATCTACGTATATGTTAACAAAAATAAAAAAGATTCACTTCTATTCACAAATATAGAAGTGACGCACTGGTAAGAGTTTATTTTCTCCACTACCAGGTTGTAGGTTCGATCTCAACTTATGTTAGATATTTTATTTTTATTTTAAAAAAAAACAAATAAAAGAGTCACAACATATTGCAACCATCGACTAAAGAGTTGCAATATTATTTTAGTATTGCAACACCAACAAAAACCCCTACAACAAACAGAAAACCGTTCCAATACTGACCTTTTTTTTGCAACCACCAAATAAAAGTGTTGCAATATCAACTTAGTATTGCAACGTCAGTAAAAGTCCCCACAACGCAAATCAAAGCGTGGCAACAGTGAACATGTATTGCAACCACACTATATTTCGTTACGATAACAACTACTTGTTGCAACGATCTTCATCTTTTTTGCCACGAAACAATTTTTGTGGCAAAAATTCCATCTATCGCAACCAAAAGAGCAAATGGTTGCGAGAGAACACCTTGTTGCAACGAAATCGTTGACATTGCCCTGAAAGAGCGTGGCAAAAGGGTCAGAATCTAGTAGTGGAGAGAGGATCTCCTTGCCCCTCCTTCCCCTTAGTAATCCTCTAGAGCCATCGGCACAACCTGCCTCATGGCTCTGATAGAAGAGAGCATGACAAATGCTTGTCATCCCTTATGCTAAGGCCATAGAACCTTCTCTCTCCATCTTCTACCTTGACATACCTTAGCCCTTCATAGCAACAAGATACTTAGGCTTGATAGTCTATCACTCATGAATCAAAGAACATATGCCTAAGCTATCAATGATTAAAGAAACTCTTGGTTCTGCTGGTATCTTACCCCAGCAGAACCCCTGCATTTGATCTCTCTCTGTCCTGTGTTGCAGTATGCAGTGAAACAAGTATGGGGGTATCGGCCGACACCCCAACATACCATTTCACCAGATCGACCATGGAACCATGATGTACATGATCATGACACGTCCCACGAAAAAATTGGACCTCATCGACCACTTTTGTGCATCGGCCGATGCATGTTCGGGGCAAAATCACAGAACGGACAGAGCAGATCAATGTTCAGAGGTAAGGGAGTCTAATGCAGGGACCGAAGTGGCCAAATGGCCCCGAAGGGCAGTCGGCCGACCACACCTAGAAGGCTAGGGCCCACCAGCCAGCGTCCACTTGACTTCAACATCCATTATGTCTGGTTTGCCACGTCTCTCCCCTTTTTCCTTTAAGATTTTATTTGCTTTACTCATTCCCTTATAAAAATAAAAATAAAAAAAATTATTTCTACATGAAATTAATTGTTTAGTTTATTTCCCTTTTAATATTGAATAAAAACAAGAAGATCACATTTGAAACTAAAATTTGAAAAGTGACATGATCTATGATGTTCTGAGGGTAAAAGCGTCATAAAGATGAATTCTTGCTTTTGCTTATGCTAGTGGGAAAATATCTTGATAGGAGAACCATATTGACTAAGTTGTTGATCAATGTGATATACGTTCTCGGCTCATGATTCATACCCTGTCTATTTAAAGTACTTGGAGATTGGTTTTTGAAAATATCATAAAACCATAATGTCACTACTCCTCTATAGTGAGAAATTCCTACCAAAGCCATATATGTTCATACATGATCAAAACCTTTCTCATATGCTTCTTGTATTTGCTTTGAGTTTGGTCAAACCTTGTGACCCTTGTTGAGAATTTTGTCATAGTTCAAAGATCAAGATCATGTACACACCATATATAAACGCTGCTTCTACACTGGAAGTACGCAAAATATGCCTTTCATTTACTTGTTCCATGATCATCCAATAAATACTCTAGAAATATGTTATGATCTCTCTCAAATTCTTCAAAAGAGATATGGCTATCAAAAATGATGATGAGCAAAAGCTCAGCAAAAAAAAAGATAATCATATCTCAAACAATCATAAAGTTAAAGAGATCATACATAGTTAAAGAGTATAATAAAGTCTACTATCATATTCCATACACAAGTAATATGACATTTTTCTCCTTGGGTCCTTGTTTTGACTTTACAATATAAGTAATGCAAGTATGCTACATTGTTTATCCCTACCTAAGCTCCACATAAGCCATTTAGATGTAGGGAGATACAAGAAGGCAATATCATGTTATGCCATGGTAAGGAATCATACACCTTGTGAGTGATCTAGAGTGATATATGAGGAGTAAGTTGACTTATGAGCTTTCTTTTGAAAAACTTATCAAAAACTCCAAGTACTAAAATATGATTTGAGAAGATGACTTTGCTTTGAGAACTATTCCATTTCTCAACTTCTCAAGGATATATGTTAGCCAATACCACATATTCCACTTGTATGACAAAATGTGTTGAATGAATCTTTATGCTTGCTTTATACTTTGAATAACATAGCCATGTTTACTTTTATCCTTTACTCGAGGACAAGCAAAGAGCTAAGTATGGGGCATCTTGTTGACGATAATTTCACCATGTTTTTACACCTTTAAAACCGTCAACAAAGGACCATTTCGGGAACCAAACAAGCAAAGAATAAATGATTTGGTTCAAATAACTTGGTTCCACATGTATATGTCCTCTATTTGAATGTAGGCACAAAACGTCATAATTCGGGGCCAAACATGACATATTTCCAAGTATGGCAAATGTGCAAACCCAATACACCATCATGATGGACATTACCTCTAGAAGCTACCTACAAAAGATGAGCTTATTTGGCCACAAAAGACGGTCGGCCGACCGCCTATCGGGCCCAATCTTGGACAGCAGAATCCACACCTATCAAGGAGGTCCCACGCCGAAGGAGAGGCCCATGGCTTTCTATAGGGGGTCGGCCGACCACCCTATGGGGCCACCAAGGCCTCCCATCTGTCCATGATCCAAGCACACCCTTGAGAGTGAAGATCCACCCTTGGATCTCCTCTGTGCTTCTTCTCAACGGCTCTAGATCAAAGCACGAGGATAAATGGGCCCACAACTATCTCAGAAAAATACCAAATCATTGCCAAGGTGCCAATGACATGTGGGTCATGCTCCACACGAAAGATGGAGGCCAAAGGCCACAACAAGCAATCGGCCGACCGCATGTATGGGCCCAGAGGCCACCCACAGGCCACTTTCTAGAAGGAGTGGCAGGGTCCACCTTCTAGGGGTGGTCGGCCGACCATGCCCTGGTACCCAGAGTCTCCCCCAAGCTTCCCACCGCCTTCCTACATGTCTCCATGGATCAACTTCATCTCCACCATTGATCTAAGGCGGTTACAATGACGGTTTGATCCTACGGTGATTGATGGAGGTGGCACAGATCGGTGACGTGGCACCGGAGTAGCCCCTAGTCCACCTCTAGCTATAAATACCCCCCTAGGCCTTCACTCTCACTCATGCCTCATTGGAGAAACACTACTCCTTAGTCTCTTAGCGGAGCTCTTCAGTAGTGCTATGCTAGTTGGAGGAGAGTGAGGAGAGTCTAGAGGAGAGCCGGGCCTGTCTGGCGTCTTCTCCGGAGTTCTTCCTCGGCGGATGCGAGTCTCTTGTAAGTTCAGCACTTGTAAGTGATACATCCGAGTTCTTTATAGTATTTGATATTCTACTTCTGGCATAGCTGTTATACATCTTTTCGCGCTTGTTCATCGCTTTACTTTAAGTAGAGTGCTTTAACCTTAAAGCTTGGGTTAAAGTAGTAAGAATAGTGTAGACATGGTGTCTAGACTAGATCTTGCCTTTGTAAACCGCTTATCGCGCGGATTGTTTGTGGATGCTAGTAGAAGGTGACAGCTCTATCTAGTCTTCATATTCCACCAGGCATGTCAGATAAGTTCTTAAAAGGTAGGGCCTCAATACAACTTGATGGCGCAGTCCGGTTAGAATTTTGTCCTCTTTCTGATCTATCCCATCGCCTCCTGCAAGAGAAGGGCTGGTAAAGCTAGTATATCCAGCTATACCTTGTTAGATATCTTTGCTATATCGAACCTCTCAACCCAATTATCATAGTCTCCCTTGATCCATCATAGGACATATCCATATTCCTAGTTAACTCACTTCTCGTTCTCTGTGGAAAATACGATACCTGGAATACTCCTGGTGAAGTGCTACAACGGTATAATCTGTGCGCTTGCGGATTTATCCAATAGTCATAAGAAATACCAATAATACCCGTGCCAGACGGACATCTGTCTCAAGGGGTGGGATATTGTGCACAAGGTATCATCACATGGTAAAGTACCTATCCCAAACGATGAAGATTACAATTTGAACCCAAGCACATATGATGGAGAGTTCTTTCAATAAGAGGGTCTAGAAGGTAGGTTTGAGATAGACTTAACCGAAGCCATTGAAATGGAAATAGACAATGAAAGGGTATCTGCCGAGGATGCTGGAGATGAGGTGGAAAATGCAAAGGATTTTTACAATTACTTGAGAGATTACGTTTAGGCAACGGAAATGAGGATAACATCGCTCCTTCGGATAGTGTTGAGCCTTTGGACATGGTTGATAGTGATGATGACACTTATGATCCCGCTATTCCTGACCATGAAGAGTATTTCTAATACATGTAATACATTGTTATTTTGTTTATTATTCTGCATGTATTTTATAATTATGTTATTAGACTAATTGGATTAATTCTTTTAAATGCAGGTAATTCAAGATGGTCGGCGGCGGAATGAGGGCTCTCTCCTCGGTTTACGCCGCGTCGAGCAGGAGGAGGAGCGCCTGCAGGAGAGGCTCGAATCCTACCCCGCAGCCAGAGCCGTAGGCATAGTAGGAGGAGGAGCAATAGCAGCCGGAGGAGGAGGAGCAGGAGGAGCACGAGCAGGAGCAGGGGGGTGAGACGGAGGAGGGGGACGGCAACGACGACTTGGCACCAGCAGGGGGTTCCACTTCAGCTGCTCTGCCGACTGTCTACTTGCGAGGACCGGCGAGCCTCCCTCAGCGACCCATCCCACTGTCGGGTCGTCCGATGATTCGACCCGGGTCGAAAAGTAAGTAGTTTTGTATGTTGTCACTATTTCATTTAATATGTTTAAAACCACAATTACAACTAACATTCTTCCTTAATCACTTGTGCAGGAGTTAGGCGTTTGTGAGTCTAGGTACTCACAAACGCTCGGTGAATGGGATCTTGGGTCTCTTGTGTAGGCAACACTTCCCTGGCTTAGTTGAGTACGCTGGCGTCGTAACTCCGGCATACACGTTTGACCACTACACCATGGCAACCGATGCTCCAGATCAGAATGGCAGGACGTTTCCCAACAAAGCAGAGCGGGTAATCGGCGAGCTGTGGGTAAGTTGTATCGCACACATTTATTGTACAGTCTTAAAATACATAATAGATACATGACACCTCTCTCTATATGTACGTGTGCAGGATTTCTATAGATGCCAGGGGGGACACGAGGCCCACGTCGACATTGTGGCTCGCCGAGTTTGCAAGAAACTCATGTCGGACATGCATTACGAGGCGCGTGTCCAGGCCATCGTGACTTACCACGACGACATCCTTAACGAAAAGGTCTCCAAAGCTGACGCAAGGACCATGAGGCTCACCCGACAGCAGTACAAAGATGTAAGAATACAACTTTACTATTGATTTTATTTAAGATTTAGTAGGCTAAATATGATATTCATAAATGTCACTTGATGTGTGTAGATGATTCCATGGTGGTGCTCCTATCATACCGAGTGCTGGAAACGGATGGTGGAGAGGTGGTGTGCCCTCGATTGGGAGGAGACGCATAACGCTTGCCGGGAGCAGCGTTTGATGAGGCCAGGCACAACACACTACCAAGGAAGCCAGAGCCTAGAGGCATACATGGCCACTTGGGTACATCAATGACAACAATTTAGTGCAACAGTTAATTTGCATGGTTTCTAATCATCTTGTTGGTTTTCTCGTAGTCGACAAAGCATGACAACCAGCCTTGCAATCTGTTCAAGGCATTTTCCTTGTCCAAAAAGGGTTCGGCGTCATCGAACGTCGACTACAACCCGGATGACCCGCCAGAGAAATACACTAACCCGAGAGTCCACAGTCGCCTTACCGAGTACACTTCAGCGGTAAAGGTTCTCCATAGAGCAGGCTATGATCCGATCACCGAGCATCTTGATGGAGAGGTCATCACGAGGATGGGAGGCGGCAAGAAGCATGGGCGGTACTGGATTGCCGACGGTGCACTCAACACAGCCAGTACGCCCAGTCTCAGCCAGATTAGAGCGAGGGGCAGATCGGGCCCGGTCATACGCGAGCGCCCAAACACCTCACAGCAGCAGATGCATGCACTCCAGGTTATTTCTTTTTTATTCTCCGTTCATTGATTTTCCTTAGCTTTGTTTTCGTCTAACATTTGAATGAAATGTTGTAGACCCAGCTAGAGGATGAGAGGAGGCGATGGGAGGAGCTGGAGGCGAGGATGGAGGCTGATCGGCAGGCGGCGGAGGTTGAGCGGCAGACGATGGCAGAAGAGCGAGTACTCAACCATCAGAGTCTGCAGAAGATGTTTGAGTACATGCAGAGCCTTGGCGCCGCTCAGGGGTATGGCTCCTCTGGCTTTGGAGTTGCCTCCACGTCCACCTGCACCTCAACCTATATACTTCGGCACTCCTGTGAGTATGAATGTTTTAGTTTATATGTTTACGCTTGTGGTTAAACCACAATAGCATTTGTAACCTAGCATACTTCGAATGTTAGAAACTTATAGTTCACTTGTGTAACACATGCAACCCCTTTTACTTTGTGTAGAATCAATCGGCGACATCAAATGTTTCGCCTGCTGGCTTGGGAGCTTCGCCGGGCTATGGAGCTTCGCCGAGCTATGGAGGATCACCGGCTTGGGAGGATCGCCAGGATTGGGAGCTTCGCCGGGATCAGGTTGTGGGCCTCGTGACCCTGGACCCTCGTCGTGACCGCTTTGGATTGACCTATGGATGTTTTGTGAACTGTGGATGCATTGTCGTGTTGAACTATGGATGAATTGTCACATATTGTGAGATATATGTGATGTTTGTGATATCTGTGTTGTTTGTGATGGGATACGTGTTGTTTGTGATATATATGTGTTGCTTGTGATAGATATCTTCTGTTTGTCTAGATGGAATTGAAAAAACAAATAAAAACGACAGGTTCTGGTTGCTTTGCCGAGTGTAGCACTCGACAAAGGCATGGTTTACCGAGTGCTATGGTCATGACACTCAGCAAAGGAACCATTCCAGAGCACCTGGAAAGGCCCTTTGCCGAGTGCCTACGTTGTGCCGAGTGCTATGGGCAAGGCACTCGGCACAGGGTGAAGATTTGCCGAGTGTCCTGCATGGGAACACTCGACAAAGTGGTGTCATTTGTCGAGTGCCATGCATGGGGCACTCGGCAAACGGTTCATGTGTGCCGAGTGTCTTAGTCAACGACACTCGGTAAAACCCTCTGTCACCGTACCAACGTCCGTTACCGTGCACTTTTTTTTGCCGAGTGCCTATTTGATTTACCGAATGTCCCCTTGCACACGGCAAATCATTTGCCGAGTGCCCGAAAAAAAACACTCGACAAAGAATCTTTACCGTTAACATCGTTACCGTGTGCCCTTTGTCGAGTGCAACACTCGGCAGGCACTCGGCAAAGGGCCCGTCTCCAGTAGTGTAGCTGTGGTTGGTTAGTATACTCCCTCTCTCTTCTGCATTTACTCATTCACCAGAAACCGAAGCGTTCTGTTTGCATGTGATTGGTTGATTTGTTTCACCGGGGCTATTAAACATCGCTGCATGCATTCATGCAGAAAAATAGTGCACGCTTCATTAATCCTATACTCTCTCTCTCTCTCAATTTCCTTGGTATCTGAGAAAATGGCCTCCGCGCCTAAGAAAACGTAATGGAGGGAGTATTAATCAATGATAACTCAGCACATTCGCGAGAACCACCATCTTTACAATATCGAGCAGAGGGGTTAATTGTCATCGAGCCATAGCATCAACTGACCTGTATCCTAAACCAAGCCTAACTTAGAGCAACTCCAACACTACCCTAAAACCACTTGGCAAATCCTAATTTTTGGCAAAACCACAAAAAAGCTACTCCAACAACTTGGCAAAACCACTTGACAAATTAGCAAGCTTGGCAAAAGGTGGGCTTCCAGGTGCATATGTGCGCGCGTCTCGGCGCTTGGCATCGGCGATTTCGTGTGACTCGGCTGCTCCTCCCGCGCGCGCGAACGCCTCCCGCTTTCCTTTCCCGCGCGCGCGAAGAGCCAGGTTGGGCGTCATATTTAACCTCGGCAAGTCGCGCAGCCGCGGAAGCGAAGTTTCTCTCGCCCTCGTAGTCGCGCCGCCGCTGCAGGAGAGGAACCGACGACGGCGGCTGGTGGCGCGAGTCAGGGCCTGGATCGACGGCGGCTGGTGTAGGTAATCCTTCCATCCTCCCTTTTTCATCAGTTTGGAGATAGTTTCGTAGATCAAGTGTCGTAGTTCGTTAATGAAAGGGGATTGATAGATAATGGAAGGGGATTGATAGATCGATGCTGTGGTTTTCTTAGGGGATCATCAGTTTTCTTAGGAGATTGATAAGCGTCGTAGGTCTTAGGGGATCGATCTTTATTTGCAGCTGCTTTTCTTTGATCGATAATGGAAGGGGATTGATAGATCGATGCTGTGGTTCTTGATGGTGCTATTTTTTTTTTTTTGATGCTGTACATCTTGATAGAACCCTATACCGTAGATCGTTAATGGAAGGGGATGGATAGATCCATGCTGTTGGAATTGAAGATATATGCTGTGGTTTTTTATGATGCTAGTTTTTTTTTATGCTGTGCATCTTGCTTATCCTAGATATATGCTGTACATATCGATGATGCTAGTTTTTTTTTTAACAGCCATTGCAATGGAAGGGGAAGGATTTTTGACTGACATTCTTCGCAACGGAGTTTCCAACGAAGTTGATGGTGAACTTGTTGGTCTCAACGACCTCGAAATTCCGATGACTGAAGAAACGCATGTGGAAGAAGTACAAGAAGTACAGGCAAGTCGCAACACAAAGAAAGTTAGCAAGAGGACCAAAAATTTTTTCTTCAAGGAAGACGAAGTTATATGCGACGGCTGGTTGAAAGTTAGCAAGGATCCAATTCACGGTGCCAATCAAACTCGTTCATCATTTTGGAGGAGAGTTCATGCTTATTTTGCGAAGCACAAGAAGAGTGATGCTGAGAGGTCACAAAGTTCCATTATGCACAGGTGGCTTACAATTCAGGCGCAAGTAAACAAGTATTGTTCATGCGTAGAGGCGATTCAACGAAGGAATCAAAGTGGAACGACTATTGAAAACAAGGTATTTGATATTTATTCAACAATTTTTTAATTTTTGGTTCATTTTAAATTATATGTACATTGATCACAAATTTGTTGTACAGATCGCTGCAGCCTCCAAGATGTACAGTAATCTAGACAAAGATAAGAAGTCATTCACGCTTATCCATTGTTATGACATACTGAAGAAGGAGGACAAGTGGGCAGCGAAGAGGATAGAGCTTGCCGAGCTAGAGAAAGAACCAAAGAAACCACAGAAGGCCACCAAGACGTCCAGGGCAAGGGATGAGGAAGCAACCATCAATGAAGGAGCAATATATGTGGATGATGAGCAAACTGAACCAAGAAAAAAGGCAGACGGGATCAAGAAGGCGAAACAAAATCTTAGGCGAGGTGGGGCTGCTGAACTTTGCTTGGAGTCTGTAGAAAAGATGAGGGCAAAGAAGGAGGCTTTGGACAATGAAAAAGAGAAGGCGAAAGAGGAGAGGTTTAAGCAAACAATTGAGCTAGATAAGGCTGCAATAGAGGTAGACAAGGAGAGAGCAGCAACTGAAGCTAAACTAGCTGAAGCGAAGCTGATGAAAGAAGAAAAAGAAATCATGCAAGTGGACAAGAGCAAACTCGACTCGTTGCAGCTGGAGTACTACGAGATGATGCAGAGGAAGATTATCGCTCGTCGTATGGCTAATTGACCAAGATCGAATCTTAGTTTATTCAGTAAACCAGGATGATTAGTCATTCCGTTCCTATGTATCTTCAGTTATCATTTTAGTTTGTTTACTTCATTCAGCAGACCATTTGTATTAAGAAATATTTGCATTCAGTTCGTTTAATTCAGTTATCATTTCCGTTTGACATGGTGTGAAGCTTATATCCTGTTGCCGGCATATCCTGTTGCCTGTCGTGTTTGAACTGATAGGACATAGAAGATTTGGTCCTGCAGACCGGCAGACTGGCAGCAGCAGCAGACCGGTAGCAGCAGCATCTGATCAAATGGCGACAGCATCTGATCTGTCCCTATCTGTTCAAAGCAAGTGGCATGCAAGTGTATGAGAATACAAAATGACAGAATGCAAGTGACAGCAAATGACAGATCAAATTACTGAAACAATATATTACATATAATCTAAGCTGAATTAAATATAAAGTACTGATCAAATTTAGTACTGATTACATATAATCTGAGCTTAGTCTGAAACAAGGTACTGATTACATATAATCTTAGCTGAATTAAATATAAAGTACTGATCAAATTTGGTAGCTATATAAATCAGGGTTATTGTTCCATAGGTGCTCAATGAGGTCTTCTTTGAGTTGGTCATGTGTTTCGGGGTCTCTGATCCTTTCGTGCGCCTCAATAAATTCCTCTAGTGTTCGAGAGTGCTGGCCACGTTGAGGCTCCACATTTTCATCTTCATCATTGAAACGCTCGTTAGGATCCACATGCCCTTCATCTTCAATTATCATGTTGTGCATGATAATACAAGCCTTCATGATCTTAGTTAATATCTCTATGTCCCAAATACGAGCCGGTCCACGAACAATGGCGAACCTTGATTGAAGAACACCAAAAGCTCTCTCCACTGCCTTCCTTGTTGTTTCTTGTGCCTTCGCAAAATATTTGTTCTTGTTCCCCGCTGGACGAGTGATGGACTTCACTAAAGTAGCCCACGATGGATATATACCATCAGCAAGATAATAGCCCATCGTATAATCATGCCCATTGATTGTATAGTTCACCTTTGGAGCTGTACCTTCTGCCAAGTTGGCGAACAAAGGGGACCGGTGAAGAACATTGATGTCATTGTGCGACCCAGGCATCTCGAAGAAGGCATGCCATATCCAAAGATCGTCCGAAGCAACAACCTCAAGAATGATAGTGGGTTTGTCCACATGTCCCTTGTACTGACCTTGTTTAGTGTATGGATAATTCTTCCATGCCCAATGCACACAATCGATGCATCCTAACATTCCAGGAAAACCTTTCTTCTCACCCATTGCAAGTAGGCGTGCCGTGTCTTTCTCATTGGGGTACCTCAGGTATTCATCTTCAAAAATATCAACCACTCCAGCAACAAACTTGCGAAGGTTCTCCAGTGCAGTACTTTCGCCAATGCGAATGTACTCATCCGTAGCATCAGCTGCAAGCCCATAAGCGAGCATCCGCATTGCGGCAGTGACCTTTTGAAAGCAACTCAGTCCGAGTACACCGGCTGCATTTCTTTTCTGGACGAAGTAATCATCATGCGCTTCAACTTCATTCATTATGCGTAGAAAAAGCTTCTTGGACATCCTATACCTGAAAAAACAGATTACATATTCGATGTAGCGAGCACATATTTGAGGAAAAAATGAGAAAACACATATTACATATAATCTGATGTGATAGATCAAATCATGTACTTTCGAC
This sequence comes from Microstegium vimineum, assembly GCA_022036555.1. NCBI lineage: Eukaryota > Viridiplantae > Streptophyta > Magnoliopsida > Poales > Poaceae > Microstegium > Microstegium vimineum. The sequence continues at coordinate 15,689,197 of CM039119.1, forward strand.
GGAATATATCAGGGTCGTATGTTGGATTATCCGCCAAATAATCTTGGTACATCCGGTCATGGTTGCCTTTCCTATCACGATAAATAACTCGATGACCAGGGACAGAGCCACCGGGCCTTCTTTCATCGTTGTTGGAAACATTGCTCACAATTGGAGCAAGCGAGGACAGGAGAAGGTCATCGTCATCAGATGAAGATTCATCCAACTGTCTCCTAGCACGAGATCTCTTCCTAGGCATGGTGCTTTGTAGGAGGGAGGGGAAAGATTGCCTAATGGAGGGGCGGTGCCAGGCGATGGGCGGCGGGGCTGGGCGGCGACAGCATCTGATGAGCGGCAATGGCGATCCGGAAGAGAGCCACGGAAGGAGGACCGATGCCCACGCGGAAGAGAGAACGACGCGACGACGCCATACGCGCGGACAAAAATCGACTGCGCGACGGTTCAACGACCCGCTAGCAGGGCAAAATATTGAGACATGTGGGCCATAAAATTTTAATTCGCCAAGCCCATTTTGCCAAACTGTTGGAGAAGGGCTATTTTTTCACTTGGCACTTGGGTTTTAGACTTGGCAAAACTAGAGATTTGCCAAGTGATGTTTGCCTAAGTGTTGGAGCTGCTCTAGTGAGCTCGTGCCCATACGATCGAGTTGTGTGGTATATAGCAATTCTATAGCAACGAAAGCGATCAAACACGAACTCTCTAATGTACACAAACAACAACCGTCTTGGTTCTATGTCTCACTCGCTGGACTGTAAAGCTTCTCGCAACTGACTGGAATGTTTCTACCAAAATACGTGAGATGCCATGTCTTTCAGCCGCCTCTACCTCTTTTCACACATACCATTGTCTCCGCCATCAGGGCATTGTGCACAGGACTCACTTTACCAATCCCAGTCGTCAACACACTATTGCTGGGCCTCAAGCACCTGCTTTAGTTTCATCCCTCATAAGGTTTCATCCTTGAAGGAATATAATGCTTGTTGGCAACCATGGAATAAGGAAACCCTAATTTTTGAGCTGAAGGCCGGAACAGGTGTGTAATGAAAAAGATGACAATGAAAATATTGCTGGGCCCATTATATTTGCAAACCTACCAATCTCAGACTTGGAAAAACGCCCAGCGTCAGCCCCCCTACATAGACCTGACCCTTCTAAAAAAATACATAGACCTCACCTACCACCGTTCTCTGTATATATATGGGTCGATCCCCTCGGTCTCAGCAGCACTGACCGCCGACGACGCCGCCGCCCTTCACATCCCGATCCATCAGATCATGGAGACGGCGGCCGCCCTCCTCGAAGCCTGAGCCTGCTCGACGACCTAACGGGCTGGTAAGCTCCTCGTATTGCTCAACGTGATAACAAGCTTCAATTCAGCGTCGTGGATCTATCTGCTGATTCGGATTTCTTTCCAATCAGATCTCTGATGTGCGTAGGCCGTGATGGAGTCGCAGAGGCCGTACTCCCCGCCGGTCAGCCCTGCCAGGCGAGCGAGCGACGCCGCCAGCTTCGATAAGCTCCCCCCAGAGTTGCTGTTCGACGTCCTGCAGCGGCTCCCGGCCAAGGACTTCTGCCGCCTCCGGCTGTCTGCAGATCGTGGGGCTCCCTCCTTACCTCCGATGCAGCCTTCCTCATGGCGCACGCCCAGCGCTACAAGGAACCGCTCTTCCTCGCCAAATTCCGGGACGACGACACGCACGTCTACGTCGTGGATCTCTCCGGAAGCGTGGTCAAGCGGATCGCCGGCGCGGAAGGTGGCCTTCAGGTGATGCGCACACGCCAAAACAACGTGGCCTGCCTGGCCTCAGAACGCAACACATGCCGCGTGCTCAACCCGGCTACTGGAGGTATTCATCATGTCCTTCCTCCGGTCCCTACCAATCGTCTGATCCTGAGCAACCATTACACCGTCTTCTCGCTTGGGTTGGTTACCTCCACGGGAGAGTACAAGCTGCTGCATCAATGGTGGTACCGACCATTCAACCCGCGTGGCTCTGGGCTGCAGGTGCTTACCATAAATCGTGGTACCGACCGTGCACAGCAGTGGAGACCAAGGCCAGGTCCTCCTCACTCTATTGATGTGTGCAGTGATGTTGTACTTGATGGAGTGGTATATTTCTTGACGAGCCCAGACTACATCCTTCCACAAGACCCTCCGATATCTAGTATGGCTCCCAATCATGTCCGTGTTATTCCTAGGGTGCCTGGAGACTACATCGTTTCTTTCGACCTTGCGAGAGAGGAGTGGAGGAGAGATCTCCATGGGCCTTCAAGTACTGGCAACCTTACATCTGGGAAGATGACGAGGCATGAGCTTACTCTGGCAGATCTGAACGGCTCTCTAGTTCTAGCGCACCACCCTCGCAGCCTGTCGATCATGGACCTATGGTTTCTGCTGGACTTTGAGAGTATGCTCTGGATGAAACAGTACGGCATTCGGACCGAACCAGTAGACGCAAGCTTGCCACCCAGATTCAGATACCGTCTAATACCGTTGTTGGTGTTAGATGATGGTACGTTGGTCATTCATCTAGCACCCACTGGATCATTGCTCATATGTGATCCAGGAACCAACTCTTTCACAACGGTGGACATGAGACATGAGCTTGAATCAGTTGCTGTGTACCCAGGAAGTCTGTTGAGTCAACAAGACGCAAACATGCTGGTGTAGTATTGTCATGATGAATTGCTGCTCTTTAGCTTGTCTAAGTTGGTCAGTCCCATTGTTGTTGTATGAAGGCTGTTGTATTGTATGTTCCCATTTTCCACCCTCTTTTCATTAATGTACAATCAGGCATTGTTTGTGCGGTTGTGCCCAAATAAATGTTTTAGCTAGCTTTATATAGCACTGTGTCTTACTTGTATCTGCAGTGTCAACAGCTGTTTATCATACTTACTCTGTTAGTTTATGCAAACCTTGAAATTCTTGCCAGTATGATTGAGGTTGAGTTGAGGCACAATATGACTGAAGTTGAGAATGCATTGTAGCTGTTGTGTGATGTTAAGAGGATGATGACGTTCAAATTAATATAATTTTGCTCCATGTTTTTATAATCTGGTGCCATATATGTCTTATATTGAGAATTGGATAAGCATTGCCAATATAAGACGTACTTGGTACGATGAGATCAATCGAGGTAATGGAAGATAAGGTGGTGAAGTTGTACTGTACAGAGTCAGAAGGTAGGTCTGTATGATTTGACACAATGCCGATGATCTAGACATCATGATGGAGGTGCTCAGAGAAGATGGAGGAGATTGCGAATAGCCTGCTGAGCGAAGACCATGCACATGATGTGTTCACGTTTGTAATGACTAATTTGAATGTTCATCAGACTTGTTTATGAATGGATATATTTGTATGACCAATGTGCAAAATGATATATTGGAATTTTCTATTAAATTGATTTCAAAGGGGCATTATTTTTAAATCCATTGACATGATCTAGTTGTGAACCATCAGTTGCTAAAAGAAATTATAACATCACACTATCAATCGTCAAAGATTAATTGTTATGCATTGTCAGTCGACAAAGATTGTTACATCAAATGATCAATTGTTATAGGTGGTGTCTGGTGGTTATGATTTTTACCGATTGTCGGACTATCATTATATAAAGCAACTTTTATCATCTGACTGTCTATTGGTATTCTAGGAGTTGTGATATAGTGTGTGTTTGCCGTGTGTAGGCCCAATATCCATCGCCATATATATACGCACACCAGGACTTAGGGTTTCAACAAACACTCTCCCCCTCTCCCAGAAAAAAACTAGCGGCGGCCGCCTCCCTCCCCGCTCGACTCACGCCCCCGCGCGACCCCCCCGCGCGCGACTCCCCCCGGCACGGTGGTCGGGACGGCGGCGCTCCGCCACGCGGGACGGCGGCGCTCTCCCCCACGGTGGTTCCCAGGCCGCCGCCGCCACGAGCTCCCTCATCTCCACCCTCTTCCCCATCACGAAGTTGAGGCCCTGCTGCTCGTGGTAAAGGGCAGCGCCCTTGCAGGTGCAGCGGCCTCCCTTCCCTCCTCCCGGCGACGGTGGCGTGCCCGCGTTCGACGGCACTGGTGGCTGCAGGGCGTCGATCCAGATCTGGAGGGGCTCGGCGGGCCCATGGATGGGCTCGTCGGGCCTATCCATTTTTTTTTGTTTTTTTGAAATTATTAACCGAAGCGGGCGTCCTAACTTTCCCGCCTCGGTTGATGGATTTACTGTGACTGGCATCGGTGTCCGCCACGGTGCAGTCACGATTTACCGTGACCTTTGTACCGTGGCAGACGCCTTTGTCCACCACGGTAAATCCAAAATGTCCGCTTCGCAAAACAGATTATGTAGTAGTGTACAACAATAATAACGTTATTTTGTCTATAATGATAATTGCATCGGTATATAGAGACAACTAGCCATATATACCGACCATATTTTATTTACTCTTATCTATATTCGAATTTGTGTAGGTATTTAAACCAGTCATACCCACCATATCTCAGTGACTTGTGTTCATATTAGAATTCATGTACAAAATGTAAGCAAAAAACAAATAACAAGATACAATAAGGCCACTAAAAAAGTCAATTGTTTCCATATCTATAATCTTAATCTATATCTCTATATATATCTCTGTCTATGTCTATGTCTATATCTATATCATATTTCCATCTATATATGTATCTATATCTGTATTCATATCTATATCTATATATCTCATAAAGTAACCATGCTAGTTCTCTATCTCAACATACAAGTTATCCACATCATCCACCACTCTCGATCGAGCTGCCTCTATTGTCATCATCTGCAGTGACGTGCTTAGTATGTGCGTGCTAGTACTAGTCTTCTATTCTTTCTCTAGAAATCAATAGATATATAGATGTTTTAACATCTACAGATGTAGACTAGTAGTCAACTAATACTCCATTCTCTTCTATAAATTAAAACCATTTGTTATGCTCCAACATGTGTGTACTAGTAGTCTAGTACTAGACTACTACTCCTTCGATCCATTCTCTCTAGAAACCAAGTGTGCTTTGTTGTGCAATGAAATAAATGTGTATATCGAATTGCTTTGTTTGCTAGTTTCGAACTACAAACGATGCATTTGTTAACTTACTTAATTCATGTTAGATGTGTATGTGTATGTGTATGTGTATGTGTATGTGTATGTGTATGTGTATGTGTGAAAGCATCTAGGCCCCTAGTGTTTTAGTGATTAACGACAATGCAATATTACTATGACTAACGTGTGTTTTGCAGAGGCAATAAGAAAGTTAGGTCATGGTAATGGATGGTTCATTGGACTATCATGGTATTCGTGCCCCTTATTGGAATCGTTTTGATTTTCAAAGGATTGGCGACAAGGTTGAAGATTAGACTAGGTCTAAGTGTCATTTGGAGTTGAAAGACACTTAGAGTAGTTTAGCACCTTTATTTTTCCTTTGGCCATACTATTAAGGGGGTACTATCTAGTAGCTTGACCTAGGAGAGGCTATGTGATTAGGTGTGGTGCACACTTATGAAAACTAGCACTAGACAGCTTTAGAATTAGTCCTTGGACCTTGTAGAGCAACTTCCATTTTGGAAGTGTGCTGTTTCAGCTCAAGAAAGAGCTCCGGACGTAAGTGTTACCCCGGGTCCGGACCATTGGCTGTGCGTCCGGACCCTAGGGTTTTCTCTGCTTGTTTGAGACGATCCGAACGCAGTGAATAATGTAGGGTCCGGACTGCATGTTGCGTCCGCACCCTAGTAGAGAGCTCCCGAGAGTTGAGTTTGCCTCCGGACGCTGACTGGAGTGCTGGGTTCATACCATCTAGCAGCGTCCGGACTCCAGCAGAGAGGTCCAGAAAGGAGAAATCGATCCGGACGCTGTCCGGTGGTGCGCGTCCGGACTGCGTTTAGCGTCCGGATAGCCTGTGTTTCAGTGCTGAGAACAGAAAGCTAAGGGGGTCCAGACTCATGTCTGATGGTCCGGATCCCACCCTGCAGGTGCGTCCAGAGTGACACAGAAAGGCACAAATAGTGCCTAACGGTTGGGGCTTGGCTTGGGGGTATTTATACTTCTCCACTAGCCCCATAGCATCTCTCTTGCCCATTCCAATTGTTGAGAAAGACTTGTGAGAGAGCAAGTAGTGCAAGAGCCCTAGTGATAGTGTGAATTGAATTCCATGAGTTGATTCTCACTAGTTGCTTAGAGATAGCAAGTGTGCATCCATTAAATCACTAGACTAGCCTTGGTCAAGTGAGAGTTAGTGCTTGTTACTCTTGGTGATCGACATCACCTAGACAGCTTTGCGGAGGATTGTTTGGTGATCATCTGGTGGAGATCATTGTGGATGACCCAAGCTTCGTTGTGATCGGTTGTGGGCGATTCACCAAGCCGGAGTGGCAAAGAATCAGCCCGTAGAGAGCACTTAGTCCTTGCACGGACTAAGGGGGAGCGATACCGTGCGCGGTGCTCCAACGAGGACTAGGGGGAGTGTCGACTCCTCGATACCTCGTCAAAACGTCATCATGTCAACTTGCTTACTCCCTTCTCCTTACTTATTGCAATTACTTTCAAGCATTACTTTCCGCATTACCTTTGTGTTGCTTGACTAGAATTGCATAGGGCTTTACCGCTTTCATTGCCATGTCTTGCTTGTGTAGCTAGGACACACTTGGGAAAAGAACTAGGGGGTTAATTGGCTCTTTCTAGGTTTATTTCTTGCTTAGAAATTTAAAAGAGCCCAATTCACTCTCCCTCTTGGGCATCTTGATCCTTTCAATTGGTATCAGAGTCTTGATGCTCTAAATCAAGCTTAACCGTCTAGAGCAAGATGTCCCATGGGGATGGACCGCCGCCCATCTTTGATGGAGATGACTTTCCTTATTGGAAAGTGCGTATGGAGGCTTACCTTGAAGCCTTGGACGTTGGTGTGCTCAAAGCCGCCACCGATGGGTTTCCTCAATTTGATGGAGAACCATTCGGTGACGAGGTTAACTATGAGAAGTGGAATGCCAAAGCCCGAAACACTCTCTTTAGGGGCATTGGCAAGGACGTGTTCAACCGTGTGCGCACCTCAAAGAACACTCACAGGTTGTGGAAGAACATTTGTGCTCTTCATGAGGGCACAAAGAGCGAGCGGGAAGAGCGATATCACTTAGTCATGAATAAGATGAATGCTTTTACCATGCTTGCTCATGAAAATGCAAATGAAATGTACTCACGCTTGAATGTTCTTGTAGAGGAATTGAATGCACTTGGGCTAAATCAAATGGAGTCCGCCGACGTTGTGAGGAAGATTCTTTGTGTGCTTCCAATTGCCAAGTATAGCCACATTGTGACGGTGTTGCATCAAGGTGATCTTTCCAACTATACACCAACACAAGTCTTGGGAAAGATCAACGCTCATGAGATGTACATGCACATCCACAAAGAATAAGAAGGCTCATCATCCACCAAGAAGAAAGATTTGGCACTCAAATATAGCCATGACATGGGCAAGTCAAAGGTGGTGTATGATAGTTCAAGTGAAGAAGATGATGACACAAACATTGCTCTAATGGTGAAGAAGACCACCAAGATGCTAAAGAAGCTAAACAAGAGCGATGTCAAGTTTGATTCAAGAAAGAAGAAGTTCTTCACTAGCAACAAGAGGAAGCCATTGTCGGAAATGGATTGCTACAATTGTGGTGATCTTGGCCATCTAGCTCATCATTGTACCAAGCCAAAGAAGGACAAGTACAAGAAGAAGTACAAGAATGGCAAAGATCAAAAAGATGAGTCAAGTGATGACGAGAAGAAGATTGAGAAGCCCCACAAGAATAAAGATGGTTTCAAGAAGAAGAGGTTCCAACACCAAAAGAAGAAAGATGTCAAGGCATACATAGTTGGTGATTGGTTGACCGACATCGAAGACTCAAGTGATTCATCTGATGGTGATAGTGATGAAGAGAAAGTGGCCGCTCTAGTCATTGGGACTTCATTGCCTCCTCCACCATCATCATCTTCCTCCACAACATCCTCTACACACCTATGCCTTATGGCCAATGGTGACCGAAAGGTACAATCTAAAGTAGAGGATAGTGATGATAGTGGTAGTGAAAGTGAAAATGAATACCAAGCTCCTTATGATGAACTCATAAAATTTCTCACTAAGTACACTAAAATTGTTAAGAAGGAGCAAGCTAAAAATGAGAAGCTTGAAAAAGAAAATGATGACTTGCTTGCCAAACTTGAAGTAACTTCAAATGCTAGTGATGAGCTAATAAGTGAAAACAAATCCTTATCCTCACATGCTAAGGAGCTCAAATCCTCTCTAAAAGAGCTAAAAGAGAAACATGATAAGCTAGAGAGGACAACACAAGAGCTTAGAACCAAACATAACAAGCTTAAGGAAGAGTACACCGAAGTGAAGATGAACTATGATACTCTCCTTATAGCAAATGAATGTCTTGAAGATGCTTTGCCTATTGTTGCTAACCCCATTGTCAAGATTGACATTGGCACTTCTTGTGATGATTTAATCATGGAGCCCATTGAGCAAGTGCCTAAGTGCAATGGCAAGAAAGTGGTTGTGGCGGATCACTATGATGACTATATCAAGATCAAGAATGAGAATGAGAAGCTCAAGCAAGATCTTATCAAGCTCAAGTCAACCAAGTCAATAGTGATTGAAACACAAGATGAAGACTATGATGTGGCACTTGAAATTGATATGCTTAGAGAATAGAACAAGAGGCTAAAGAATGAGAAGAACAATCTTGCCATTGGTATGGAGAAGTTCACTAAGGGCCACAATCTACAAATTGAGCTCCTCATGAACACCGTCATGAAGAATGACAAGACCGGTATTGGTTACAAGTCCGCTCAAGTGAAGAAGGCCAAAGCCAAAGCTAAAGCTCAATATCAACAACAAGCCAAGTACTTCTATCAAGCAAAGCCAAAGCCAAAGATGAAGACATGCTTTGAGTGTGGGAAGCAAGGACACTTTGCTCATGATTGTGTGACACCACCTCCACAACCCTTGGCCAAGCACAGTAGGCCATTTGCATACAGTGCTCACTATATCATCAACAAGGATGTCAAGGGGAGAACTACAAGTTGTGTTCTTGGGACCACCCAACAAGAATAGACCAAGGACACTTTGGGTTGCTAAGTCACTAGTAGAGAAAGCAATAGGCCCCCATACTCAATGGGTGCCTAAACAACAAGCTTGATCTCTTGTGTGTGTAGGTGAACTACAAGACCGGTGGAAGTCATTGGGTGATAGATAGTGGTTGCACTCAACATATGACCAGTGACCCCCGGATGTTCACCTCTTTGGAAGAATATCTCAACAACCAAGACAAGATTACATTTGGGGACAATTCAAAGGGAAAGGTCAAAGGACTTGGAAAAGTGGCAATCTCAAATGATCATTCAATATCAAATGTCTTGCTAGTTGCATCATTGAGTTTCAACTTACTCTCGGTTGGTCAATTGTGTGATCTTGGCTTCCAATGCTTATTCACTCCAAATGAAGTTGTTGTGTCCAAGATTGATGATAGTCAAGTCATATTCAAAGGCTTCCGACACAATAACCTCTACCTTGTGGATTTCTCATCAAATGAAGCTAACCTCCAAACATGCTTGTTCACTAAGTCATCTCTTGGTTGGTTGTGGCATAGAAGGCTAGCTCATGTTGGAATGTCTACACTCAAGAAGCTATTGAAGAAGCAAATGGTTAGAGGGATCAAGGATGTTGTGTTTGAAAAGTATAAGCTTTGTAGTGCATGTCAAGCCGGCAAGCAAGTTGCCAACACTCACCCTCACAAAGCATTCATGTCAACATCAAGAGTTCTTGAGCTACTTCACATGGATTTATTTGGACCTACAACATATGCTAGTTTGGGTGGCAACCTCTTTTGTCTTGTGATTGTGGATGACTATTCAAGATACACATGGGTGTTCTTTCTTCATGACAAAGGGGAAGCCACAAGCTCATTCAAGAAGTTTGCCAAGAGAGCACAAAATGAGTTTGATGTAGAGATCAAGAAAATAAGAAGTGACAATGGCACCGAGTTTATCAACACAAAGATCGAAGACTATTGTGATGAAGTTGGGATCAAGCATGAAGTGTTCGCTACATATACACCACAACAAAATGGAGTGGTTGAGAGGAAGAACCGGACATTGATTACACTTGCAAGAACCATGCTAGATGAGTACAACACCCTGGAGAAGTTTTGGGTTGAAGCTATCAACACCGCATGCTATGCTTCAAATAGATTGTTCATCCAAAAATTCTTGAAGAAGACACCATATGAGTTACTCAATGGGAATAAGTCGGATGTATCATTCTTTAGGGTGTTTGGGTGCAAGGTCTACATCTACAAGAAGCGTCAACATCTAGGGAAGTTTCAAAGAAGATGTGATATTGGCTTCCTAGTTGGTTATTCCTTGAAATCCAAAGCATACCGTGTATTTAACCAAGCCACCGGCTTAGTTGAAGAAATGTATGACTTGGAATTTGATGAGACTAATGGCTCCCAAGGAGCAAATGAAAATCTTGATGATGTAGGTGATGAACCATTGAGGGAGGCTATGAAGAACATGCCTACCGATGCAATCAACCCCAAAGAAGAAGATCAAGTGGTAGTAGAAGGTGAAGATAATGCACATGCTCAACCTTCTACATCACAAGAGCCTCAAGATGATGATGACAAAATGAGGGAAACAAATGAAGACACCTTCATCCCTCAAGCTCAAGTAGAAGCTCAAGCTCAAGATGTTGATGCACCTACTCCTCCTCCTCCTCCTCAAGTGGTTGATAAAAGATCCGCACCCATACTCCAATCACATCCACAAGAGCTCATCATTGGAAGTCCTTCAAGGGGAGTAATGACTCGGTCCCAAAAGCTTGCTTCATTTATTGAACATCACTCTTTTGTGTCTTGTGTTGAGCCTACATGTGTAGAGGAAGCGCTTGAGAATCCGGATTGGGTGAATGCTATGCATGAAGAGTTGAACAACTTCACCCGCAATCAAGTGTGGACTCTAGAAGAAAAGCCAAAAGATGCAAGAGTGATAGGAACTAAGTGAGTGTTCCGCAACAAGCAAGATGATCAAGGTCAAGTGGTTAGAAACTAGGCAAGGCTAGTGGCAAAGGGGTTCTCCCAAGTTGAAGGCTTGGATTTTGGGGAGACCTTTGCACCAGTTGCAAGACTTGAAGCCATTCGTATCCTCCTTTCATATGCATCACACCATGACATGAAATTATATCAAATGGATGTGAAAAGTGCATTCTTAAATGGTTTCATAAATGAACTAGTCTATGTCAACCAACCTCCCGGTTTTGAGGACCCTAGATATCCTAACCATGTTTATAGGTTGTCCAAGGCGCTATATGGGCTCAAGCAAGCCCCTAGAGCTTGGTATGAGCGTCTTCGGGACTTCCTCTTCAAGAAGGGATTCACTATTGGGAAGGCTGATACAGCACTATTCACCAAGAAGCAAGATGGAGACATCTTCATTTGTCAAGTGTATGTTGATGATATTATCTTTGGCTCGACAAATGAAGATCATTGCAAGGAGTTTGGTGACTTGATGTCAAAAGAATTTGAGATGTCCATGATTGGAGAGCTTACCTTCTTCCTCGGGTTTCAAGTGAAGCAATTGAGAGAAGGCACACTTGTATCTCAAGAGAAGTATACCAATGATGTGCTAAAGAAGTTCAACATGGAAGATTGTAAGCCAATCAAGACCCCAATGCCTACAAATGGACACCTCGACCTTGATGAGGACGGTAAACCTATTGATCAAACTCTACTGTTCTATGATTGGTAGTTTGTTATATCTTACCGCATCTAGGCCCGACATCATGTTTAGTGTATGCATGTGTGCTAGATTTCAAGAAAAACCAAAGGAATCACACCTAAGTGTCGTAAAAAGAATCCTTAGATATATAAAGCACACCCCAAGCATTGGCCTTTGGTATCCCAAAGGAGCTACTTTTCAACTAGTGGGCTACTCTGATTTTTACTATGCTGGTTGTAAAGTTGATAGGAAGAGTACCTCCGGAGGTTGCCATTTGCTTGGAAGATCACTTATTTCATGGTCATCTAAGAAACAAAATAGTGTGGCTTTGTCCACCGCGGAAGCGGAATACATAGCCGCCGGAGCTTGTTGTGCACAAATCCTTTACATGAAACAAACTCTTCTAGACTATGGTGTTGAACTTAAAAGTGTACCACTTCTTTGTGATAATGAAAGTGTGGTAAAACTTGTAAATAATCCCGTTCAACACTCACGCACTAAGCACATCGATATCCTCCATCACTTTCTAAGGGACCATGTTTCAAAGAAAGATATCTCACTAGTTGGTGTAAGAAGTGAAGATCAATTGGCGGATATCTTCACAAAACCTCTTGATGAAGTGACCTTTTGTAGGTTGAGAAGTGAACTCAATGTGCTTGATCTAAGTAACTTCACTAAAAGATGATCTTGTGTTGGTACCTTGCATTCATTGGAATATATGACATGTTTCAATTATGTACGTGCATATAGGCTTGTCTAACGCGGTTAAGATAACCACCCCAAAGCGTGTGAAGAAGCTTAATCGCGGTTCAAATTTGACAAGCAACTAGATTCAAATTCAAGTATTACATTGCATATGCATGTTTGTTGCTTGATCGTTCTTTTTCCTTTAAGTTTGAGCATCCTCTGAGTTCGTCCATTTTAGGGGGAGCATTCCACGCTCAAGTTGTTACTATACCCCTACTAATGGCCTTACGGTGTTCCTCGCCCTCTTTTATTGCCTATTTTCTTAAAAAGAGCTAAGCCTAAGGCTATCTATTTGTAAAATCCTTGAGGGTTTGAGTGATGGTCCTTACACTATGTCCAACATGTGTTCTTTTGGCTCTCCTTGGTGTTGGAAATAGTGTGGGAGAGAGCAAAGGGAGAGATAAGAAAATTTCAGTGCATTTTGAGCTCGGATCAACCTCCGGACACTACTTTTGCCCTGCGTTCGGACTCGCTTCAGCGTCCGGATCCCCCTCTCTGCTCTCTGTTTAGCTCCGGTCGCACAGTTCGGACGCGCGTTTTCAGCCGTCCTGACTAATGCGTCTGCGTCCGGTCAGCCCCCCTACTGTGCATCCTCCTCGCACAGTGCCTCCAGTCGCTCTTGTTGCATGCGTCCGGACCTGCTTTAGCGTCCGGATAATTACAACACAGAGAGCATGTCACTAGTTTTGGTCCCTCCTTGGTCCGGTTCCTCGCGTCCGGACCCCGTTCTGCGTCCGAAGTCCGTGTTCTACGCATGTTAACCACTGCGTGTTCACTCTTCTCTGTCTTCCCCGCCTCACCGTTTTATCCCTACATCCGTACAACGACGCTGCCATAACCTCCTTTTGTGCCGCCCACTCAACTCGCCGCCGTCGTGCTTCACCGCCGGCCTCCACCAGCGAGCCCGCGCGTTCCTTCACCCTGCGCTCGCGCACCCCTCGCCGCACGCACCTACACCCGCCCCAGCCGCGCGCCGCCGCATTCGCCCTGCTCGCCGCGCCGCCGAGCTCTCTGCTCCGCCGTGCACCGCCATGCTACCTCCACCCCCCCCCCCTCTGCCCTACTTCCAGCCAGGCAGACCCACTCCCCCCCTAGGGTTTCCCCTAAACCCCGGAACTCCCCCCCTGTCGCCACCCCACCAGCAACACTCCCCCTACGGTCCCTTTGATCAGATCCTCCCTAGGGTTTCATTTTCGAATCGTTGATCGCGCGTTTCAGCTGTCGTCGGTTTGCTGTTTCGTGGTGTCCCGGTTCCGTAACCGACCTGCATTGGACTCGCGCTTCTCACCTAAGGTAGCCGGCAGTTTTTTCATTCTTACTTATCTACATTGCTTGCTTCCGATAGGCTTTTCGCACCTCTAGTTACATATGATGCTTATATATTCTCTACCTATTCTATCTTGTGGCAGTCGGGTCAGTGGCAGTGACAGAGAACTCGGGGGCAAAGCCCGCGAGTATGGATTGAGGCAAAGCCTCTAGAGTTGGTCAGTGGCATTGAGGGCCTCTTGCAGTTTGACAGTGGGTTTCCTGTGTCAGAGGCAGTGGTCAGAATGTTCGTGGGATGTCACAATTGACAGGCAGTGGCAGTGGCATCTCGGGCCTCTATTTCTCAGTGACAGTGTGACAGCAGTGCTTGCTTGGTTAGTATGGCTAGAGTGAAGAATGTCGGCGGTGGTCCCGGTGACGACAAGCTGCCTCGGCCTCGCTCTCGTGTTGATAAGGGCAAGGCTAAGGCACCAGAGAAGCCCCGCAAGAAGCGGAAGTTGCTTGACAGAGACGCTCTAGCAGCGATCGCAGTGGATGAGGCAGCTAACAGGGAAGAGCGTGGTGCTGGGCTTTGCATTGGCACCCGCACTCGTACTACTACTTCCAGACAGTCCTCATAGACACCGACAGCAACAGCAACCGATGAGACAGTTTAGTCTTCACAGGCAGCAGAGGCAGCTTCAGAGACAACAGAGCCAGCTCAGCAGACTCCTCCCCTCAGACGGTCTACACGCACCCGCGTTGAGGTTGCTCCTCGCCCTGTGGGTCCTCGCCGTGGCGACAGAGTTCCGAGAGCAGTTCTGCCACCACCGTCGCTTCACGGGTCCCTAGTGATGCCCGTGCACCTAGACCTCAGCTTGGGTTCTACGAAGCAGGTGTGTGAGCTCCGGATGGTAGAGCTTGAGGAGTGGTGTCCAGTTGAGCAGCACCCGGACGTTCCTCCTCAGGTTGGTGGCATCCTCGCCACAAGGATTTCTACGACGCAGCTCGTACGATGAGGATTCAGCTGCGACCCCACCGAGTGTTCCCTCTTGAGCGGATCATAGAGACCGGTGGAGAGGTGCTTCGACCTCTGCTCACGTACCTTCCCGGGTTGGCGGACCTCCTAGGCCGCTCAGGGGACTACGTCGAGCACTGGGTTAGGGAGTTCTACGCGTCACTTTGGATTGACCCTGACCATGAGTTCCTTCAGTACACCTTCAGAGGGGAGCGCTACCAGATCTACTTGTCATAACTCAAAGAGCGTCTCCACCTCACACAATACGAGCTCAGGCTTCACCAGCAGTGTTTTGGAGAGTGTGACTGTCCGCGCCGAGCTATTGGAGGCACTACACCGGCAGTTGACCACGTCTCCCCGTGCTTCCAGCAGCCGTTCGGTCCCGGTGCCCGTCGGACTCCTCCTGAGTTGCTCTCCCACGTTCGACTCCTGAATGACGTGTTGAGGCGCACTCTACTTCCTCGCACCGGTTACCGTGACACGCTCACGAACCTCCAGCAGCACCTCCTGGCAGCTATTGTGACGCAGACACCGTTCGACATCGCCGACTTCATAGTGTGTGAGATGGTGGATACTATTGCAGATGGGATTGTGTCACGGCGACAGCTACCCTACGGTCACTGGATCAGCTCCTTGCTCGTACTTTCACTTCGCAGTCACCCAGCGATCAGTCGAGAGCTCGCCGATTCACCTTCAGTATTTCCGATCTACATGATGAGTGCCGTGATTGATGGTCGTCGGGGCAACCGGGTTCTCAGGAGGGTTCGCCGTGCTGTCCCACCCAGAGAGATGGATGAGGTTGACGCCCAGGATGAGGCGATGCGTGCAGTGGCACAGGCAGAGCTTGCTGACTTAGAGAGACAGGAGGATTTGGATCAGGGCACTGAGCCGATCCCCTCAGACAATGATGATGACGACTACCGTCCACCCCACCCAGCAGCAGCTCATGATGCAGAGGCTGGTCCGTCTCGTACAGCAGCTCCTCCTCCACCACAATCGGACCCAACCCTTCTCAGGATCCTAGACAGGCTTGAGTCGTCCCAGAGCTCAGTGGTAGCGAATATTTCACAGGTGCAGGCCCGACAGGACCAGTTTCAGGAGCAGATCCTTCACTCTCAGGCACAGACCCTTCAGTTCATGGGATACATTCTGCAGCACACTGGCGCTCCACCTCCTCTATTTCTTCAGAGGCCATCTCAGTTTCAGCTCGGCCCATCACCCACTCAGTTTGGGAAGTTTGCGGGCCCCTCAGCTCTGCCTCCGTTTGGTCAGTTTGTTGGTTCGTCCACTCATCCACCGTTTGGACAGCCTTCTGGACTTTCACCTCAGCCGCCGCCTCCTGGCGTGCCTTACTACGTCCAGTACCCGGCCCCCTCGTCCTCGTTCTCACCTTACGGGTGTCGGCCGGCTACGCCTCCAGGACAGTCTCGGCCAGTGACTCCCACTCCAGCTTTACAGTCCTCTGGTGGACATCAGAGTGTGAGTCCGTCCGGCCAGTTTTAGTCTCCGGTCCGCCAGGTCAGTCAGTGGTTTGACTCGGTTGGGCAGACAACGCAGTTCACACCGATTACTACAGGGTTTACCCCTTACTCAGCGTCTGCCAGCCTTGGTGCTTCCGCACGGGACCTCTCAGCTAGTTACAGTGCCCTCACCGGCCTTGCTAGTCTCAGTGCGTTCCAGTTGTCTCCGATGGAGCCCGCACCACAGACAGGTGGAACGTTCCCCTCCTCGGTGGCTTCGTCCGAGCTTGCACCTCAGGACCCACCTGCTACAGACACTACTACTCCAGTGGTCCAGTCAGTTGAGACTCCAGTGGCCGGTGAGCCCCAGGGACAGACAGTTGAGCCTTCAGTGTCAGCGACACCTCTTATAGTCCCTGCTACAGAGTTAGAGGTTGCTCCCTCAGTGCCTAGTACAGAAGCACCGGCACAGACAGAGTCAGTGGTTCCAGAGACTCAGCCGTCAGATGCACCAGCAGAGTCAGTGCCCGATGCTTCCGCTTCTACTTCTGTGGCCACTGCTCCTGAGACAGCTTCAGCTCCAGCCAGTCAAGACGACGGTGACTCTAGTCCAGACTTCGACTACGAGCAGTTCGACTTCCGTCCTCGTTCCCATGACCCAGCTGCTCCTCCTTCGCCCGACGCTTAGTTTTTGGTGCTTTGTCGCCAAAGGGGGAGAGAGCGAGAGTATGCTAATGATAGGGGGAGTTGAGAGAGAGAGATTTGGATCTTTTGATGTTCTTACTTTCTCGTACTCATACATCATGTTTACCCTATCGTGCATATGCTTTTGTGTGATGATACACTTGCTTGTGACATATGTCTTTCACTCTTATATGATTATGTCACATGCTTTTGGCCCTTGATATGCGTCTGTGCTTTACTTTGATATATATCCTATGTTGAGCATATCTCTTGTACTTGCACTCGATTCATATTCTTAGTACATGTTGTGGCTTGGATTATTTAAGCATGTATTATTCATTCTTATTCATTAACCCATGCTTAGATAAGCCAAGTCACTTGATAACCAAAATAAAACTCTCTTATCATACTCTATGGCGTATTGTCGTCAATCACCAAAAAGAGGGAGATTGAAAGCATCTAGGTCCCTAGTGTTTCGGTGATTAACGACAATGCAAGATTACTATGACTAACGTGTGTTTTGCAGAGGCAATAAGAAAGTTAGGTCATGGTAATGGATGGTTCATTGGACTATCATGGTGTCTCTGCCCCTTATTGGAATAGTTTCGGTTTTCAAAGGATTGACGACAAGGTTGAAGATTAGACTAGGTCTAAGTGTCATTTGGAGTTGAGAGACACTTAGAGTAGTTTAGCACCTTTATTTTTCCTTTGGCCGTACTACCACCGGACCCCATAGCATCTCTCTTGCCCATTCCAATTGTTGAGAAAGGCTTGTGAGAGAGCAAGTAGTGCAAGAGCCCTAGTGAGAGTGTGAATTGAATTCCATGAGTTGATTCTCACTAGTTTCTTAGAGATAGCAAGTGTGCATCCATTCAATCACTAGACTAGCCTTGGTCAAGTGAGAGTTAGTGCTTGTTACTCTTGGTGATCGACATCACCTAGACGGCTTCGCGGAGGTTTGCTTGGTGATCATCCGGTGGAGATCATTGTGGATGGCCCAAGCTTCGTTGTGATCGGTTGTGGGCGATTCACCGAGCCGGAGTGGCAAAGAATCAGCCCGTAGAGAGCACTTAGTCCTTGCGTGGACTAAGGGGGAGCGATACCGTGCGCGGTGCTCCAAAGAGGACTAGGGGGAGTGTCGACTCCTCGATACCTTGGCAAAACGTCGTCGTGTCAACTTGCTTACTACCTTCTCCTTACTTATTGCAATTACTTTCAAGCATTACTTTCCGCATTACCTTTGTGTTGCTTGACTAGAATTGCATAGGGCTTTACCTCTTTCATTGTCATGTCTTGCTTGTGTAGCTAGGACACACTTGGGAAAAGCACTAGGGGTTAATTGGCTCTTGCTAGGTTTAATTCTTGCTTAGAAATTTAAAAAAGCCGAATTCACCCCCCTCTTGAGCATCTTGATCATTTCAATGTGTATGTTTTATTAGGCACTCTACCTTAGCTTTAGCCCTTATGTTCTTAATTCTATATTATTGTAGTAACCATTGTTATGAAATTCTTTTTTTTTGTCTATGTTATAGGAACATATACATATGTTATTGTAGTTTTTTTTATAAATACAGTAAAAAAATATGTAATCCGTGTAAAACCGTGTACAAACCATGTACATGGTCTAAACGCTACACGAGACCTTACCGACTGTGTACCATTTTCCGTTTAGGAAAACTCAAGTTGTAGCACATTGCCTTGTTCCATCACACAAGCGAAAGGGCAAACAAAAAGAATGTATGTACAATAAGAAAAAGGTGTCTTTTCCACATGTGGTACCAATGAAGAAACTTCAATTATTCGTAACTTAATTATTTGAAAAGGGTATCTTCATACAATAAGAAAAAGGTGCATTTTAACGGTTGAATCTGTGATCCGGCCATCAAGAGAACTTCTAAAGGATACTGATGGACTTGGACTAATGCAAACACGCAACTGAAAAATTCTATGGTGTGCCCCCCATATGGGATGCTGAGCGGGGTGCTTAACAAACAGCACTCAGACGATACTTACTCATTTTTCCTTGGTTTAGCTAGTCTTATTGCTCGTATTGGGATCAAAAACGACATTCTACTCATTGGCAATCGACCTTAGCCAATGACATTGTCGGACAAACTTTATTACACTCAGATAAGTATAGTAAGGTCAGTCTCAATGGGGAGTTTTATCTCCGGTTTTCAAGACGTAGTTTCATGGCAGAGTTTCCTACCTTATTTTACTATTTTGTGTGCCCTCTGCCCTTATCTTCTCTCTTCCCGACTTCCTCCTCTCTTCCCCCCTTCCTCCTGTTCCTCGCATGGAAGCCGACCATGGAGGCCGAGCACCCGGCGAGGCGGAGCCCGGTCTGCGGAGCTCATGCCCGCGCACCCAGCGAGGTGGCCATGCACGTGGTGGAGGCGGCCTCTCGAGCAGCGTCCATGGCAAAATCATGTTCATTGAACCTACGGGGGCTCTCAATGGGCGTTTCACGGTGTTTCCCATGTTTTGGTAACCGGGCCCAAATGTTTCGTGGCCATGAAACGAATGCTCTCTCTCTTTTCCCAGTTTCATGCAAAAAGCTGATGTGCCGCTATATTTAATGTTCATGACACGCCTCTGATGAAACCACATTGAGACTGACCTAACGAATACCTTTGTCCAGGCTCACTTAATGTACAATAACAACAAAGACCCTGTTTGGAGCTTGGGGGCGAACCAACGTATTATATTGCTACGGCAAAACCAGCTGATAGGCTCTGGTGTATTGCTATACCTCCGGAGCCACCAGTTGTACGCCATTGGTGTATTGCTATACCTCCTGTCCATAGTGTTTTTAGTTATATATAGAGAGAATCGAAGATAGGCTTATTAGGCTGCTTAGAGACTATGGTTATGCATGAGCGGTGAGGCGAAAAATGAAATGATGACATTGTCTTGGTCTTCTTCATTTTATAAATGTAGTTTGATATCTATAGCATCCAAAGAAACCACCAGTTGCTGGACGCCACCCCTCTGGAGGGCCTCTCATGACGACTAAGGCTGGACGAAAAGCTCGTGGCTCGGTAGCTAGCTCGACTCAGCTCGTTATTGGCTCGGCTCGGCTCGGCTCGTTTATATTTTTCAACGAGCTGAGCCAACACTTTAGCTCGTTTAGTTAATGAGCCAGCTCGTGAGCCTAATGAGTTAAAGTTATTGACCTTAAACTTTATTAGTTTTATGAGACTTCATGTAAGAACCTGATTAGCCTAGAGGGGGTGAATAGGCCTGTTTAAAAACAAACTTGACACTTGCTGTCAGCACAGGGCCGACACTTCCGGGGTGGCCGACACTGCTGGTCTCTGGGGCAGCAGTGCTGGCCACCTGAACAGAATTGAGCACAATTCAAAATGTAAAACAAGAATGGAAATTGTAGCTGAATCAAAACCTTCCTAGAGGTGTAGGGAACCTCTAGCACCACCTCAAAGTGGTAGCAACACACCTACGGAGTAGATCGGGTCCAAATCCTAGAAATTACCTTGCACACAAAATATATGAAAGTAAAGTAACAAGCACATGGTGACACAAGATTTGACCCGTGGTTCAGCTCGCCACTTAGGCTTGCCTACGTCCACGTTGTTGAGGTGCGCCACACAAGGCTCAAGCTCGCCACAAAAGCTTGCTCTTTCCTCGGTCTCAAGTCAAGGAAATGAAACCTTGAGATGAGGGGCAATGTATTAGCAAATTGGTGGTGTTACAAACCTCCCTTGACTGCCACACAAGTTGGCAAGCTCAAGGGCGACGCCTAGCCGGCTAGGAGCAAAGCTCCAAGAGTAACAAACTCAAACCGCCGGCCACCACGCGAACCAAATGCTTGTAGGAGTTGAAGATCCGAGGGAGAAGCTTCTTCTCAAGCTTGGAGGCTCAATCTCTCAAAGGTTGATTGGAAATCAATGGGGGAGAGTGGTTGAGCACCAAGGAGAAATGGAGAGCAAGAAGAGAGCTCCTCTTTCTGTTTTCTGCGAAGTGTGAGAGTGAAAATGGCAGAACTAGCCGTTGGGGGAAATGAGGAGGTGTTTAAATACCCCTCACTGCCAAGAGGCTGAACAAGTGGCGGCAGTGCCGGCCTGTAGCCCGGCAGTGCCGGCCTGGGCAGAACAACCAGGTATAGATCTTCATGTAGCTGACTAATTTTCCCATTATGTATGTGGAGGTGTGATGTATTTGGATAGATATTGCATTTGGTTCACTTGTTGGCATGTGTTGACGGTCCTTAAGTATCAATTTTAACCGTCAACTAAACATGAAAAAAGATCCATATGCAATTCACATCTAGATATAGGGGGGTTTACTAATGATATTCCACGAGTTTTGGTGAATGTATGTTTTTACAGGGGGTTACCAGGAAATATGGAGGAAAGGCCCACATGTCATGTTTACATAGAGATAATTATCAACCGTAGGATTTTCTATACTCTAGAGGGTTCCAGAAGGCGCGGGAAGAAACGAGAAGGTGAACGGGCACACAGGCAGGGCGCCCGCCCTACCCTTTAGGGCACCCGCCCTGGCCATGCAACCAATCAGCACGAGTCTCGCGGATCATGCTCCACCGCCTTTGAGGATCAATCTAAACCATACAATTAAGGTCGGTTTGATCCGACGGTCGACGTTCATTTGAGGGGGCTATATAAGGAGGACCCCTACCCCCTGGCTAAAAAAAATCCATTATTCATTTACATATTTTCCAGAGAGGATTCGCTAGAGAGGATCCCTTATGGATCTATTCTCTAGGGCTTAGCATTCAAGATGTGAGATTAGAGTTTACTCTTCTAGATTGAGAGAGTTAGAGTGGGGGTATGGATTGGAGGAAGCCCGGTCTGTCGGTGTCTCCTCTCCAGTTTGTATCGACGGGATTAAGACTCCTAACCCGAGGCTTGCTCCTAGGATTTCTTCGTTAATTCGACTTCTAATTCTAGTAAGTTCCCTGTTTATTATTCTTTGGTCTGTGAGTTTACTTTATTCTCTTTGCATTGAGAGTAGGGTAATCGTCTTTAGCGTAAACGTGGTGTTTGGGCTGGGATCCTCATAGATACCCCTATCTAGCCGGATTTTTGGTAGTAGCTCGGAAAGTGACAATTCCGTAGATACCTTTGGAACCCACAATCCCGTTAGAAGGGCTCGTAGGGTTTATAGGCCACGTGTTAAGCATCCTCTGAGGTGTCTATTTTCATGACAGTTCTCCCCAATAGAATAATAGATCATATCTTATATAGACTAGAATGAGACTACAGTCGTGGTCTACTCTAATCACTCATATCAAAATCACCTTGTTTGTAGCCTAAGGGTTAATAGCGTAGATTTGGTTAGTCAGATACAACCTTTCTCCCTGTGGATAAATAAATACGATACTCTAGATAATCTCCCGGGTGAAGTGCTCACCGGTATCCGTGCGCTTGCGGATTCGTTCCTAGTGATTTCTCTGTTTGCGTTAACAAATATCAACAAGCATTTCTAGCGCCGTTGCTGGGGAGAAAGACGGTTTGTTGAGATAACCTCGAATCTTGCTATTATCTTGTACTATACTTTTATCTTTTCTTATCTTTTTCAAATTTCTTTATTTCTTACCATTTTCTTCTTACCACATACTCTACTCCAAAGGGCGACTTGTTGGAGACTCCACCATCTTCACACCTTATTCTTACAAATGGCTATGAGCTTCGCCTTGCTTGTATAGCCATGGTTTGGGAGAAATCTTTCTCTAGTCTTGGTTTAGTTTTAACTCCATTTGAAAATATGATTTATCCAAGTACAGAGGAGGCCCCAAACAAGACCAATTTGAGAGTTACCAATCCAAGTGGAATTTTGAACTTACATGAAGAATCAACCATAGAGATTGGAGAGGAAGATGATATCAATGAGCATGGAATCCATTCCATAACTATCTCTTTAAATCCATGCTCATATGAGACATCTCCCATACCCATTGGTCTCTTTATCATTACCATTTATGACATCTTCAACACCCTCACTCTTTCTTTTTACAAATACTTTAAAAGGGTAGTTGCTGATACATATGTTTATCATAAATGTTGTAGATCTCGTTGTCTAAATCTTGAGATAGGTAATAGTAGGGAAACCATGTCGCTAAAAACACATCTTAAAAAGGTTTCCCAAGGACAAGCTTAGTGTCCTAAAACTAACACCTCTGAGATCCTAACATAAGTGTTCACCTTTTTGTTGCCTACCTTTGTGAAGCAAGCATAGAAATATATGATTATATTCCTTCGGGTATTTTTGTCACTAACCTTTCTAGGTATAGAGCAGAAAAAAATGAAGGAATGACAAGCATAAGGTATGTCCAACCAATTATTATGCAACATTGAATTTCATTCATCCAATCTTGATTTTTGCAAAATTCAAGCTTGGGGGATAACCCATCATACAAACATCTTTTGCCATGTTGCTACATCATCTTAATTGTACCTACCTTTAAGGCATGCTCAACTACTAAAAAATCATCATACTCTTTCATCTTCATGTGAATAAATCTCCATAATACTTTCATGCTACCTTTGTTTGCTATAGTATATGTTTAGGTTTTGAAGAATGTTCATATACCTTTTAAATTATGCATGGTGCTTAATCAAAGGTATTTGGATATTAATTCAAAAGGCTTTTAAGGTTAAGCGTGGTGCTTAGGTTAAAATGTCTTCCTAAGTCAAATTAGACATGGTGTCTAGGTTGATTTTTGAACTGATAGTATACTAGAGTAGATATTGGATATTTTGTTGGACTAACCCTACAGGAAAACTTTCAATATCAAATTGGTAAGTCCCGAGATGAACTCACATTGGAGATTAAGAGAGACACATGAATTTCAACAACCTTCACAAGAGAGAGGTGAACAAACTTCAAGACAAGACAATAAAAAGACCAACAAGATCAGAGGAACAAGGATGAGGAGTGGAACAAATGAGACAAGCTATTAATGCTCAACCAGCCGATCAAAGGAAGCTTCCATGAGGTGTTACAGGGCCATCATTCTTCAAAATTAAAGGTAAGTAAGCATCACTCTAAAAACTTTTCTTTGATTCTGGTATTCACATAAATAAAGATCTAAACATGTTTGAGCTGCAACTTTACTTGATCCAACCTGATTATCTCAACATGTTAGTTCTTTAAAGTTTGTTCCTAGTACCACATTCTTGTTCTCACAAATTTAACCATATGGGCTGAAATGTTGCACATCCAACTTTGGAAGATAATAATCTCAATCATATAAAATTTACATTAAACAAATCCTTCCATGTGCTTAAGCGATTTAATTTGCTAAGTGTTGTTGAAGTGCTACATTCATACTTATCTTTTGATCTTATCACCCATGTTATGGTTAAAACAAAATACTCAATTTTGCTTGATGTGTTTAGGCTAGAGAAGAATGAATAAAACTTTGGTTCTGTTGGTGTTTTCCCACCAACAGAGCCCATGCACTTGATCTCTGCCTTGTTTATTTGAGCAGGACACTTCTTCACCATGCCATCAAGAGCATGGGTGGATGACACCCCACCAATGGAGATAGGAGATTCAAGACCTATCATCCCAATCTCTATTAGAGCTTACAGCCTTGAAGAAGCTGTCTGTGACCTTGGAGCAAGTGTCAACATCATGCCAAGTTAGCAGATCAGACACTATGTTACCCCAAGGCAATTCCTTAATATATCAGCATACGAGTTGGGCACTCATTCGTACCAGTAAACCTTGTGATTGGAGAAACAGACAGAGGTGAGAAATCCCTCATTATCTTGGGCACCCATTCTTAAGAACAGCTAATACCATCATTTACACGGATAGCACCAAGATCTGTTTCCCAATCAAGGATGAGAAGGAGAGGTTCACTTCCAAGAAACATACACTCAAGGCCCCTACTCATCCTTAGAGTCCTACATCTACGAGGACACAAATGTTGCTACAAAGAAGTAGAACATTACAATAGAAGGAGGAAGAGTAAAGCTCAACAACCAAGAGAAGACCCAAATGATCAACACTATTTGATTTAGGGTATGGCCAACTCCATCTATCAAATACCTCGCTAAGTTGGATGATCTAGGAGTACCTACCATTGATTGCAAGATCAAGGAAAGTACATCCCACAAGGCATTCTGCAACATTGGATCAAGTGGCAACACATTGTCGGTGGTAGCCTATCAACATTTATATGACAGTAGACCACTATACCAGACATATGTACAGCTTCAGCTAGCAGACCAATCATTCTGATTTCTGGAAGGAATAGCAAAACACATCATAATCAAAGATCACTATGTTCCCGTCGACTTCATGGTTTCATGGGATATAAAGATGGAGTCCACCTTATTCACCTCAACACCACCAGCACAATCATCTTCACATCTAAAGAGGACTACTTCCAATTTCCTGAAGAGATGACATATTGCTACTTCAATAGCCACACCACTTATGAGGAGACAAGGAAGCATCGCTCTCAATGCCAAATGAAACAAGCCACCAAGGATGGATGGACAGATTATCCAAGAGAAAGTCAAGATATGAAGACCAATCCAATAATAAAGATCTCCTGAGTAAGAAAGTTATACCACCAATGGAGGATGTATCACAAGCTACAGAGAGCAAAGAAGAGATAGAACCTCAAAACAGTGAATCACAGGAAGTGAAACCTCAGACTAAGAAAGGGTGGAAGAAGAGACTTCATCAAAACATTAACACAAGGTGAAAAAACATCCAAGTCCTCATCAGGATTGGATAACACTCCTGAAGATATTTTAACCAGAAGAGATGTCCGGATCGACAGACCTAAATCTCCGAACCTCGGCCGAAAGGTAAACTCGGTAAGTTATTTGCATATTTAATTTTCACATTGCATTAGTTTAGCTTACACACTCGAAATTTCTAGTGTTGTTTTGCTCTACTATCATCCATTACATCATCACCTTCATAAACTTAAACAAATCCTTAGCGCCAATCTATTAAGATACTTAATTGCATTAATTAGCATATCACTTATAGATATTCCTAGCATTATTCTTATTCTCATACCCTCCATTACATAATTATCTTTACCATGACATATCTACATTTCTGCATTGCAAAAAGAAAATCTTTAAGCCCCATGTGAGAGAACTTATGGTATTACCTAAGGGAATTTACTGTGGTGGCACAAAAATAATTTTTATTTTTCGCTTGCATCATAAAATAGAAAATTCTAAAAAAGAGATGACATATTCAATTCTTGCTAGAACATATTAAAGTTTAAATTAGCTCATAAGAATATTCAATTACTCTTTTGGCTGACCGCTAACCCATTGTCATAATGGAGCCTCGAGTTTTGTTTGTTCTTGTCGGAGTATAACCATGCAGGATTGAAAGCACCAAGGAGGAGTGAGCCCAACCAGGAGGCTACTTCTAAAGATCATTTAAAGCAACTATAGCAAACATCCAGCTTGGGGGAGGGCATCCCCTAGTTATCAGGTAAGTATATCTATGTGATTATCGAGTCTATCTTATAGTCATAAAAATATCAAAAATATGTGAACACATGAAGGTTCACCATAGTATCATAAGAAAATCTAAAATTGCTAAAAACATATGGGCACATGAAGGTCCATGTCTATCAAGTCTTAAGAGTCCTAAATAAAGATAGATATATCTATAGCCATGAACAATAATTTTGTCTTGGAAATGATGAATAGTTGCTCTGTCGTAATTCCTTTCAAGTACCTAGTTTTCAGCCTTGAATTCTCACGAGTTTTAGATATAATTGTTTTGACATAAGATTTACTCTGAACCTGAGACTTGTGGGTTGCGAATGCTTGAGCTAAGTCTAGGTAGTTGATAGGTATGATATGATAAAGTTGAGTTGCTATTTATCTTGTTCCTAGCAATACTAGAGTTCTGGAGAATTTATCTTTTGAAAATTGAAAATATTACATGATAAGTTTCTGTATGACGAGAGCTTGAATTCCTACCACATCCATATATACATGCCTAGTAGATTAGGAAAATAGTCACTATCATATTTACTTCTTGTATTTGCATTGAGTTTTATCAATCTTTGTTGACCCTTAGAGACTTGTCATGCTTTTAAAATCAAGATCACGTACACTCCACACATATATGCAACTTCTATCCTGGAAGTACGCATCCACATATATGCTACTTCTATCCTAGAAGTACGCATCCACATATATGTCATCCAGATCCACCAGAAAAATGCTCTATTCCTACCTTGGGAGTAAGCAACCAAAAATATCCCAGTTCTCCACCTATCCATATATTCCATTACCACATATGTAACTGCTCCAAAGATTTCCTTGTTATCATCTCTCACAAGTGAAAGAGACTTGGGGTTGTAAAAATATATATATATATATATATAAAAAAATATAAAGAGAGTAAAACATGGACAAGTGTCCTATCAAAACAATGGGTACTTCGATGCCCGCCTCTCTTAAAAAAAAGCAAGCCCAAGTTCTCTCAAAAGTTCCAAGTTCCAAAAGAGAGAAGTATGTATATTTGTATTCAAGGAGCAGAGTAGAATTAGGTTTCCATCATACACCCTCATATATCCACCATATACCATTATATCCACCACATATCCACCCTCATACATCCACCATATATCTCATACACATGCACATCTTGATTTGATTGTATGACCTGTTTCTCTGAATCCATTGTTTGACTTTACAATATATGCTTTGCAAGTATGTATGCGCTGTTCCTCCCCACCTATGAGCTCCATATATTGCCTATTAGTTATAGGGTAAGAGAGAGAAGGCACATTGTTACTTTGCCTGTTCCAAATAATATTCTGAGAGAAGGCATAACACCATTGTTGCCTTGGTGAGGATCCAAAAATACCACATATTGAGAGACTTGAGAGGGTCATACAAAAGAAACTTTGAGTTTTATTTCGAAAACTTTGCAAAACTCCAGGATAAAGGTAAAGTGAAGAGCTTGAGACATAGTGCTTGGCTTAATCATTCTACTTTTCAATTGCTCAAGACCCAAGTGATGGCTATAAGCCCCATGGTTAAAGGTAATATGGGTAAGTTTGAAAGTCAGAATGGTTTACTCTAATCCAGAGGAGAATTCTCGGTTGAACGCATGTGTATCTTTAAGGCGTGAAAGCATTGCAGCAACTCCTGATCCATCTTTGAGTTCATCTTTGCTCAGGGATGAGCAAAAGGTAAGCTTGGGGGAGTTGTTGACGGTCCTTAAGTATCAATTTTAACCGTCAACTAAACATGAAAAAAGATCCATATGCAATTCACATCTAGATATAGGGGGGTTTACTAATGAAATTTCACGAGTTTTGGTGAATGTATGTTTCTGCAAGGGGTTACCAGGAAATATGGAGGAAAGGCCCACATGTTATGTTTACATAGAGATAATTATCAACCGTAGGAAGGCGCGGGAAGAAACGAGAAGGTGAACGGGCCCACAGGCAGGGCACCGCCCTACCCTTTAGGGCGCCCGCCTTGGCCATGCAACCAATCAGCACGAGTCTCGCGGATCATGCTCCACCGCCTTTGAGGATCAATCTAAACCATACAATTAAGGCCGGTTTGATCCGACGGTCGACGTTCATTTGAGGGGGCTATATAAGGAGGACCCCTGCCCCCTGGCTAAAAAAATCCATTATTCATTTACATATTTTCCAGAGAGGATCCCTTATGGATCTATTCTCTAGGGCTTAGCATTCAAGATGTGAGATTAGAGTTTACTCTTCTAGATTGAGAGAGTTAGAGTGGAGGTATGGATTGGAGGAAGCCCGACCTGTCGGTGTCTCCTCTCCAGTTTGTATCGACGGGATTAAGACTCCTAACCCGAGGCTTGCTCCTAGGATTTCTTCGGTAATTCGACTTCTAATTCTAGTAAGTTCCCTGTTTATTATTCTTTGGTCTATGAGTTTACTTTATTCTCTTTGCATTGAGAGTAGGTTAATCGTCTTTAGCGTAAACGTGGTGTTTGGGCTGGGATCCTCATAGATACCCCTATCTAGCCGGATTTTTGGTAGTAGCTCGAAAAGTGACAATTCCGTAGATACCTTTGGAACCTACAATCCCGTTAGAAGGGCTCGTACGGTTTATAGGCCGTGTGTTAAGCATCCTCTGAGGTGTCTATTTTCATGACAGTTCTCCCCAATAGAATAATAGATCATATCTTATATAGACTAGAACGATACTACAGTCGTGGTCTTCTCTAATCGCTCATATCAAAATCACCTTGTTTGTAGCCTAAGGGTTAATAGCGTAGATTTGGTTAGTCAGATGCACCCTTTCTCCCTGTGGATAAATAAATACGCTACTCTGGATAATCTCCCGGGTGAAATGCTCACCGGTATCCGTGCGCTTGCGGATTACTTCCTAGTGATTTCTCTGTTTGCGTTAACAAATATCAACAACATGTGTGTTGAATCCCTCTTAATAGTACGGCAATACCTAACTCAATTTCAAAGTATAAAAGAATTTAAACTCCTTTGAGCTTGTTGCCATGCACTTTTGTAATTGGAGGGGTCCACCAACCTATTCATCAACCTCAAGTTTAATCTGCTTGTCATACTTGTAAAATCTCATTAGTTCTCTAATTGCGTTGTCATGTCACCAAAACCCACTTAAGGCTTGATTGCACTTTCAATCTCCCCTTTTTGGTGATTGATGACAACACACTTAGAGCTTACAAAAGTGAAGTATAATCTGAGACAATGCAAGTCATGGGTGTAGGAACTCCCCCTAAATGTGTGAATGGGAATTTGAATTTCCATATTTGGCATGAAAAGCCAAAATTCACACATTGGAGTGAAATAGGGCTCCCCCTACA
This sequence comes from Microstegium vimineum, assembly GCA_022036555.1. Classification (NCBI taxonomy): domain Eukaryota; kingdom Viridiplantae; phylum Streptophyta; class Magnoliopsida; order Poales; family Poaceae; genus Microstegium; species Microstegium vimineum. The sequence goes on from CM039119.1 coordinate 15,718,935, forward strand.
TCCATGGCTGCTGTGGGGTGCTGAAAAAGTGTCACAAGAATATACGTGATGCATATGAACCTGTCTCAACACAAATCAGAGTGCTTGCTATCAGAGCAGCCTGGCACTGCCGGCCTGGAGGCCAGCACTGCCGGCCTTGCTGTTGGCAGCAAGCCTGCGGAAGCACAAGCACAGCCACACAGCGCACTATAAATAAAACCGAAAGTAAACTAAGACAAGCAAGATACATATGAGAGAGTACATGTCCACAAATGACACAAGTCAAGTACTTAAGTGGCAATATTACAATAAAGTAGTTTTGAATGTTGCTCTCTCATCTCACAAGCTAAAAACTGAAAAACAAAGAAAACTAGCAGCAGTTGCTCCTCCATGATCGTCGAAGATTTGTTGTGTACCCCCTTCACTTAGTAATTCTTCCCCTTTGGCAACAAGTCACCAAAAAGAGAGAAGAACAAAGCAAAAAGAGATATAAACTAGTCGCTGTCCTCCTCCATGTGGTCCTCAGCATCATCCTCATCTTCTTCCTCATCTTCCTCCTCATCATCATCAGCATCTGGAGGTGAAGAGAAGTGAATACCAGGAGCTGAAACACGCTTGCTCAACCTCCTAGTCAGGGGCTGTTGAGTCTCCTCCTCATCATCATCATCTGAATCATCTGAATCACCACCATCATATGTGGACTCCAAACTGAGCTCTGGTGGAAGTGTAGGTGGAGGAATCTGCCTGAGGCCCTGCTCCTGTCTGAGCTGCCTGATCTCTAGTCTGGTCTAGTAAGCATGGTTGTTGGCATAACAGATGCCACTGAAGATCTTCTTCAAAATCCTTCCAAGTTTACCCTTCTTCCTGCCTCTGGTAGCTGCTCTGGAGGACTCAGGAAGGTCAGGGGCTGCTGCCCTGGTCCTGGTACTGCCCCTGGGAGGTGTCTGAATCTCCTCCTGAACTGTGGAAGAGACAGCCTTCTCTGCTCTGAAGGGCTCATGTGTTGTGTCCTTGTAGAAGATTTTCCCTGTCACCATCTCAATTATGAACATCAGGTAGGGAGCATAAGGAAGCCCCTTTCTGGCATCATCAGCAGCAAGGAAAATCTCATCCCAAAGAAAGTGAGACACTGAAAAGGGTGGAGCTCCACCTCTCATCCTCCTAAGTACATTCTTCGAAAAAGCATAGAGGTTTGAGGCGGATCCCACCTTGGGATAGAGAGTGGTCCTGAAGAGGTTCTTCAGAATGTAATATTTGCTCCTTAGCCCCTTCACAAGACCATCTGCATACTGAAGCTCAATTTACAGCTGGGAAATCTCCTCATTTGATAGACCTCTCTCATCATGAATGTTAGAGCAGGCTCTATCATCTTCTCCAAATCCAAGGAGACGGGCAAAAGTTACATAGTCCAATCTGTAGTGCATGCCCTCTGTCATCCAGTGCATTACCATATTCTCCCTGTCCAGATAGTAGGTGGAGTAGAACTGATAGATGATCTTTGAGTTCCACCCATTCTAAAATCCCATCCAGTGATACATGCCAAGCTCCCTGCACTGATCAATGACCCTATCAAATACAGGATCTCTCTTGTTCTCCAAGTGCTCCCAATCAACATACTTCATCTTGATGATCTTGGGCCTGGCAGCATGGAACAGGACTATGGAGTAGTAGTCAGAGTGGAACACATTCCAGAATTTGTAGTCAACACCCATGTCTTTTGGCACATCATAGGGATAGATGGCCCTCTGCTCCTGTACAGTCCTCCACTGATTCTGATAACCCACCCTTTGCCTGGGCCGGGTGTCCTAAGGCTCTCTAGGAACAATCTCCTCATCAATCTCAGCGAGGTGGTAAGCATTGAACAACCCAAGATCTGGAGGTGTCCAGGGACACACACCATTACTGATTGTTCTTCCTGCCATCTGCAGCTCACTCTCCCTCCTGATCCTTTCCCTAGGATTCAAGCCATCATCAGCACCATCTCTGCCTCCTCTTCGAACACGGGCCTTTGTCCTTGGCCCCTTTCCTCTAGCACCAGCACTCGATCCACTGGTGTCCATCTATGCATTTAAAAGAGAGAAGGTTAAGTTGCTGCACTTAGAATAGTAGCTGGAACTCTAGTGGAGAGGTTAAGTCAAAATCTAGAGTCAATGGTTGATTAGAGGAGCATATGCATTGGTGCTGCTGCATAGAGGCCGGCACTGCCAGCCTGGTGTAGGCAGCCCCAATACAAGCCTTTCTAATCCGCCATGGAATCTAGGTTTTGACCAAATCTAACTACTAGAGATACATCACCATACACAATGCAACTACTAACAACCTAAATCCCATCTCAGAAACCATACATTGCATAGATCGATCCAACCTAGGGTTTCAAGTTATTACCTTTGAAAGTGAGGGAAGGAGACGAAGAAGGTCGGGCTTGAATGAAGCTTGACGCAGGGAGGAAGATCCTCCACACCTCCTCCAATGGCGGCACCACCGAAGGGCAGCACTGCCGGGGAAGAAGAGAGGGAGCTTCGGGCTCCCTAGGTCTCCTTAGGGTTGAGAGAGAGAAGAGGTGTTCTGTTGGGGGAGAAAAGGCTTGGGATGGAGTCCCCTCGGGTCTGAGGTAGGAATAAAAGAGAAAACCCGAGAAGAGGACTTGGGCCCGACCCTCTCTGGTCGGTTAAGTCCCGGCACTGCCGGACTCAGCCTGGCACTGCTGGGCACCCCGACACTGCTGGCCTGGAGGCCGGCACTGCTGGCCTTGCCAGGCAGTGAGGCACTATGCCACCTTTATACTATATATTTATGCAATTGTGGACACAACCCCTTGCCATATGTTGGTCAGTAAGCAAATCAACATTCATACTATGACCAACACATTCAAGTTTCTTTCAAAATGGTTTTGAAACACATAATTGAAGTTTTCAAAGTTTTGCCTAAGTCGCTAGGTGGACAAACAAATGTGTGCTATAGTTCAAACCACGTTACGGGAATCAAGTATATTCAGCTCACTACGCAAAGCACAAAACCTTGTCTCATCGAGAGGCTTAGTGAAGATATCGGCTAGTTGCTTTTCGGTGCTCACATGGCGAATTGCGATATCTCCTTTTAATTTGTGGTCTCTCAAGAAGTGATGACGGATGTCTATGTGTTTGGTTCTAGAGTGACTAACCGGGTTGTTTGCAAGTTTGATGGCACTCTTGTTATCACACAAGAGAGGCACCTTGGAGAATTGACATCCGAAATCTTTTAAGGTTTGCCTCATCCAAAGTAGTTGAGCACAACATGCGTCGGCTGCAACATACTCGGCCTCGGCAGTGGAAAGGGCTACACAATTTTGCTTCTTAGAACTCCAAGACACTAGGGACCGTCCAAGGAATTGACACGTCCCCGAAGTGCTTTTTCGGTCTACTTTGCAACCGGCGTAATCGGAATCCGAATACCCAAGTAGATCGAACTTAGAGCCCTTAGGATACCATAAGCCAAGGTTAGGAGTGAAAACTATATATCTCAAGATTCTCTTAACGGCCACTAAGTGGCACTCTTTCGGGTTAGCTTGAAATCTAGCACACATGCAGACACTAAGCATTATGTCCGGCCTAGATGCACATAAGTAAAGGAGAGAGCCAATCATGGAACGATATACCTTTATGTCCATGGATTTCCCTCTTTCATCAAGATCAAGATGTCCATTAGTTGGCATGGGAGTCTTGATTGGCTTTGCATTCACCATGTCAAACTTTCTCAACATATCATGGGTGTACTTGGTTTGGCATAGAAAAGTCCCTTCCTTGAGTTGCTTGATTTGAAAACTGAGGAAGAACTTTAGCTCACCCATCATAGACATCTCAAATCTCTTAGTCATGATCCTACTAAACTCATCACAAAAAGATTGGTTAGTACTACCAAATATTATGTCATTGACATATATTTGGCATACAAAGATATCATTATTGACTTTATGAGTGAAGAGAGTGGGATCCGCTTTGCCTATTTCAAAGCCTTGTTTGAGTAAGAATTCCTTAAGGCATTCATACCATGCTCTTGATGCTTGCTTAAGCCCATAGAGCGCCTTATGGAGCTTGAATACATGATGAGGGAACTTGGGATCTTAAAAACCCGGTGGCTGCTCAACATACACCAATTCTTGGATAGGGCCGTTGAGGAATGCACTCTTCACATCCATTTGTTGAAGCTTGAAGTCATGATGGGCAGCATAGGCTAGAACCATTCGAATTGCTTCAAGTCTAGCCACCGGTGCATATGTTTCTTCAAAGTCCAAGCCCTCCACTTGAGTAAAGCCTTGAGCCACCAATCTTGCCTTGTTCCTTGTCACCACGCCTTGTTCATCTTGCTTGTTGCGGAAGACCCACTTGGTTCCAATCACATTAGTGTTAGGTCTTTCCACCAAGGACCAAACTTGATTTCGCTCAAAGTTGTTGATCTCTTCTTGCATAGCCATCACCCAATCCGGATCATCTAGAGCTTGCTCAACCTTGAGAGGTTCCAAAGAGGAGACAAAAGAGTAAAATTGACAAAAATTTGTCAAATGTGAACGAGTAGTTACCCCCTTTCGGAGACTCCCAAGTATATTGTCGACAGGATGATCCTTTTGAATTGTTTGCCTCAATCTTGGGTATTATGTGGCTTCTTGTTGCTCAGCTTGGTCATCATAATCATGCTCTTCAAAGATAGGTTGTAGGTTCCTTGGAGTAGCAGGTGAGGGGTTGACTGCTTCCTGTCTACTGGGGCCGGCAGTGCCGGCCTCAGGGGAAGAGCCCTGACCAGGGAGCACTGCTGGTCCATCTTCTTCCAATCTTGGGGCAGTAGCATCACCATCTTGAGGTTCCACTTCTGTGGCATGTACTTCTTGTGGCCTGATGTCACCAATGGCCATGTTCTTGATTGCTTCACATGGTGGTTCCTCATTACCTACAATCACTTGATCAATTTGCTCTACTTGAGAGCCGTTAGATTCATCAAATGTCACGTCTATCGTGATTTCAATTTTCCCTAAGGTCTTGTTGAATACACGATAGGCATGCTCATTTGATCCATAACCAAGAAGAAAACCTTCATCAACTTTAGGTGCAAACTTAGAGGTTTTGGGTTTCTTGTTAAGTATGAAACACTTGCACCCAAAAACTCTAAAGTATGACACCTTTGGTATGTTACCGGTTAGGAGTTCATATGAAGTCTTCTTCAAGATCTTGTGTAGATAGAGCCGGTTGATGGCATGACAAGCGATGTTGACGGCTTCGGCCCAAAAGATATATGAAGTCTTGTACTCATCTAGCATTGTCCTTGCCATATCAATGAGTGTCTGGTTCTTCCTCTCTACTACACCATTTTGTTGAGGGGTGTATGGCACAGAGAATTCATGCTTGATGCCCTCATCATCAAGGAACTCTTCCACTTGAGTGTTCTTGAATTCGATTCCATTGTCACTCCGAACTTTCTTGATTTGGAAACTGAATTCTCTTTGTGCTCTTCTAATGAAGGTTTTCACCTTATCTTGCACTTGTGCCTTATCATACATGAAAAACACCCAAGTGAAACGAGTAAAGTCATCAACAATAACTAAACCATGTTTGTTACCGCCAATGCTTATGTAGGCCACCGGTCCAAAGAGATCCATGTGAATTAGCTCCAAAGGATGCTTGGTGGAGACAATGCTCTTGGACGGGTGAGGTGCACCTACTTGCTTTCCAGCTTGGCAAGCGCTACAAATTCTATCCTTCTCAAAATGAACATTGGTTAGTCCAAGAATGTGTTCATCTTTTAGGAGTTTGGCCAAGTTCCTCATCCCAACATGGGCTAGTCGGCGATGCCATAGCCAACCCATGATAGATTTTGCCACTAAACAAGTCTCAAGCTTAGCTTTACTTTTGTTGAAATCAACTAGGTAGAGCTTGCCCTTCAAACGACCTGTAAAGACAATAGAGGAATCCTCCCTCTTAAAGACTTCCACACCCTTATCCGTAAAGAGACAATTGAAGCCCATCTCACACAATTGAGAAACGGACAACAAGTTGTAACTCAACGAATTCACATGTAATACATTTGAGATGGAATGATCAAGAGTAATAGCAACTTTACCAAGTCCAATCACTTCCCCTTTGGAGTTGTCACCAAAGATGATATTCTCACTTGCATTTGAAGTTGGGGAATATGATGAGAACATACTCCTTTCTCTGGTCATATGATTTGTACATCCACTATCAAGCACCCAACTTGATCCACCGGAGGAGTATGCCTACAAAACAAACTAGTTCCTAGATTTAGGTCCCCAATCAATCTTGGGGCCTTGCATGTTAGTCATAACAATTTTTGGAACCCAAACGTTCATGCTTCTCTTATCATGTTTCTCATCACCCACAAATTCAGCAATGACTTTACCACAGTCATTGCACTTCAACACATAGCATGAGGACAAACTTCCTTGAGGTGACGTTGTCTTGGGTTGATAGGCAAACTTGTTTTTGGCCACCCAAATTGAGTCCTTGGGTTTCTGAGAAACCTGCTTTTGCTAGGGCATCCTCTTGGTATGGACTTTGGCTTTAGCTTGATCAGGTGAAGCACTGGTAGCCTTCCCTTTATTGGGGCGCGGCACTGCCGGCCTTAGGTCCGGCACTGCCGGCCTATGGTCTAGCAGAGCTGCTATCTGTGCAGGCTTATCTACACCAATGCTTCCCTTCTTCTCAAACTTGACACACTCAATGCCTTTGACCATTTTTCTACCATTGGTTTTACCTCCTTGAGTGTGACCAAGCCCATCTTTAATTGATGGATGCCTTCCATCTTTGTATTGGATTTTCTTGGGCTCAACCTTGTCTTTGTCATTCTTCTTTGAAACTGAGATGACATTGTTGAGCCTTGCTATTTCTTTCTTCATGGCCTCCATGTTGGCAAGGTTAGTGGAATAATCATTCAAATCAATATTATACCATTTTCCACAACCTTGGCTAGTGGATGGAGAAGAGGCATCATTTGCCTTAGTGAGATGTGAGCTTCTCTCCCAAAGAAGGTTGTATTGTCCCTCAAGCTCTTGATGCTTTTCACTTAAGACACAATGCTTTTGCTTGAGTTCACTATACTCCTTCTTAGTGAGAGCATGAGCTTCTTTTTCCTTGGCCAAAGCCTTGGTCAAAGAGCTTACCTCACTCCTTTCTAATGCAAGGGCTTCCTCACTAGCAATGTAGAGATCCTCTTGTTTAATAAGAGTCTTTTCTCTAGATGCTAGCTCTTCCTTGGTTGTCTCTAATTCATCCATTAGATTAGCAATAAAGATTTTGGTCTTGACATCCATATTTTTAGTTATTTCATTGATTTCTTCATCACTAGATTCATCATCACTAGAGCAATCACTAGAATCACTACTAGAGATGTCTTTGGGGGGAGGAGTTATGGGTTTCGGTTTTGATTTTACCTTCTCACCCTTTGCCATGAGACAAATATGATGGGAGCCTTCATCATCATCGAACATGTTGTTGAAGAGCCTTGATGAAGTAGATGGCTTGTGAATGGCAATTGTTGTCATCTCCTCATCCTCACTTGTGGTCTCCTCTGATGAGTCCCACTCATGCCCAATGTGTGCTTCACCCATAAATCTCTTGCTCTTCTTGTGGTCACCCTTGTCTTCCCTCTTGCCTTTGCCAAATTTGTTGTATTTCTCCTTATTTGGGCAATCGGCAATGAAGTGTTCGGTGCTACCATACTTGTAGCAAGTTCTTGACTTCTTATTGGGGAACCTTCTCTTCATGAGCTTGTACCCATTCTTTTTTAGGCCCTTGTTGAATCTTCTTATGAATAGAGCCATGTCATCAATGTTTTCGGCTTGCTCATCTTCACTTTCACCATCACTTGATGTTGGAGCTTCGGGTTGATGCTTGATGGCCTTGGTAGCTTGAGCTTTGCTTGAAGTAGCTTGCTTGCTATTTTTGGAATAGCTAGGGGGTGATTTCCTTGTGCTCTTGTTTGCCTTGAGAGCCACATCCTTGATCTTCATGCCCTCCAACCTTGCTTGCATCTCTCCAAGCTTCTTCCTTTCTTGTGCTTCTTCTCTTTGTAGATCAAAAGTGATCATCCTTCCAAGCACATCACTTGGTGTGAAGTACTCAAACTTCTTTTTGTCTCTAATCAATGTCACCACGGTTTCATTTCTTGGGGAGTAGGCTTCAAGCATGATTTTGACAACCTTGTGGTCATTGACTTCGTCTCCACCAAGGCCTCTAATCTTGCCAACAATGGTCATCAATCTATCAAAGATTTCTTGTGGCCCTTCACCTTCATTGATCACAAACCGGTTGAGCTTGGCCATCAACAAATCAATCTTGAACTGCCTCACTTTGCTCACACCTTCATGTGCAAGATGCAAGGTGTCCCATATCTCCTTGGCAACCTCCAAGCCCATGACCTTGTTGTACTCATCACCATCCAATGCACTTAGCAACACACTAGTTGCTTGTGCGTTGAGTTGTATGCAATGGAGCTCGGTGGCGGTGGGGCTTGTAGGGTCAACCGGAGGATCACATCCTTTGTGAACAATTTCCCAAGCACCGGGGTGAAGACCTACAAGATAAGCTTTCATCAAGTGTTTCCACTTGGCAAAGTTGGTCCCATCGAAATGAGGCAATTTGCCGGCGGGAACATGAAATAGAGGTTTATGCTCATGCTTAGAAATGGATGAATAATCAAAAGATATGGTGGAGTATTTATTGCTGCCGTCATCCTTCTTCTTCTTCTTCTCATCCTTCTTCACAATCTTGGAGGCATGGTATGATTCATCATCATCTCTGTCGGAGCTACTTGATTCAACCTCCACTTGAGAGGCTTGTGCTTTGCTCTTCATTAGCTCCTCCTCCTTCGCCTTGAGCTCCTTCTTGAGTGCTCTTACTTCTCTTCTATGGAGCTTCTCGGCAAGCTTCAAGCTTTTGGCTTCATTGATAGTTTTTTCTTCTTTTTGCAATTTCTTACCTTCTCTTCTCAATCTTCTAGCTTCTTTTCTTCTTGTAATCTCTCTAGCGGATATACCAGCAGTGGTTTGGTACTCGTTCGTGTTAGCGCTCTCATCGCTGCTTGAGGTCTCATGCAAGTCCACCTTCTTGGGATCAACCATCACAACATTTCCCTCTTCGGCCATTACTTCACACGGTTAAGTGTTTCTTGAGGTAACCTTGCTCTGATACCACTTGTAAGGACCTGATTAGCCTAGAGGGGGGTGAATAGGCCTGTTTAAAAACAAACTTGACACTTGCTGTCAGCACAGGGCCGGCACTGCCGGGCTCTAGGCCGGCACTGCCGGGGTGGCCGGCACTGCTGGTCTCTGGGGCAGCAGTGTTGGTCACCTGAACAGAATTGAGCACAATTCAAAATGTAAAACTAGAATGGAAATTGTGGCTGAATCAAAACCTTCCTAGAGGTGTAGGGAACCTCTAGCACCACCTCAAAGTGGTAGCAACACACCTACGGAGTAGATCGGGTCCAAATCCTAGAAATCACCTTGCACACAAAATATATGAAAGTAAAGTAACAAGCACACGGTGACACAAGATTTGACCTGTGGTTCAGCTCGCCACTTAGGCTTGCCTACATCCATGTTGTTGAGGTGCGTCACACAAGGCTCAAGCTCGCTACAAAGGCTTACTCTTTCCTCGGTCTCAAGTCAAGGGAATGAACCCTTGAGATGAGGGGCAATGTATTAGCAAATTGGTGGTGTTACAAACCTCCCTTGGCTGCCACACAAGTTGGCAAGCTCAAGGGCGACGCCTAGTCGGCTAGGAGCAAAGCTCCAAGAGTAACAAACTCAAACTGCCGGCCACCACGCGAACCAAATGCTTGTAGGAGTTGAAGATCCGAGGGAGAAGCTTCTTCTCAAGCTTGGACGCTCAATCTCTCAAAGGTTGATTGGAAATCAATGGGGGAGAGTGGTTGAGCACCAAGGAGGAATAGAGAGCAAGAAGAGAGCTCCTCTTTCTGTTTTCTGTGAAGTGTGAGAGTGAGAATGGCAGAACTAGCCGTTGGGGGGAAATGAGGAGGTGTTTAAATACCCCTCACTGCCAACAGGCTGAACAGGTGGCGGCAGTGCCGGCCTGTAGCCCGGCACTGCCAGCCTGCCCGACACTGCCGGCCTGGAGGCTAGCACTGTCGGCCTAGGCAGAAGAGCAAGGTATAGATCTTCAAGTAGCTGGCTGATTTACCCACTATGTATGTGGAGGTGTGATGTATTTGGATAGATATTGTATTTGGTTCACTTGTTGGCATGCGTGTTGAATTCCTCTTAATAGTACGGCATACCTAACTCAATTTCAAAGTATAAAAGAATTTAAACTCCTTTGAGCTTGTTGCCATGCACTTTTGTAATTGGAGGGGTCCACCAACCTATTCATCAACCTCCTTAAGTTTAACCTGCTTATCATACTTGTAAAATCTCATTAGTTCTCTAATTGCGTTGTCATGTCACCAAAATCCACTTAAGGCTTGATTGCACTTTCACTTCATGTTTTATATTTTGAAATTAGCTGATTATTACACTTTGACTTTATAAATTTAAGATTATATGATTTTATTGTTTTTAAATGGATGTATGGATAATCAATAACTGATTATGGATACATTATATATGATATAAAGTATGGATAATATATGTATAGTGTACTACTATAATATATTGATACATACTAATTTTTATTTGATTGAAGACTCATGAATAAATAAATTTTACATTATTATTATTCTCAAAAAAATTAAAAAAAAAATTCGTCTGGCTCGCGAGCCTAACGAGCCAGCTCGAGCTCGTAAACGAGCCGAGCCGAGCTGGCTTCCTGGCTCGCTAAGATAACGAACCGAGTCGAGCTGGCTCATTATCTTAACGAGCCAGAACGAGCCGAGCCCTAACGAGCCTTAGGCCAGCCTTAATGACGACCAAGGTTGAAAGGTTGAAAGATGAGTTTTTGGTGGGCAAGGAGGAGAGGATCCGTGGGCTGCTCGAGGAGAGGAGCCACGGGTGGGCAAGGAGGATGCAGTAGGGAAAGGGGGGTTGTGAGAGATCAGAAACCCTAAGAGTTCACATATTTATAGTTAAAGGTAGTTATCGGGCCTCGCTTTGGCCAGTTGGGCCTAGGCCTTTTACCGAGGCGGGCCTTATAGATGACCGCCTCCAAAAATAGATTTACGGAGGATGATCGCCTCTAAAAATATACTATTTTTAATTTTTAAAGATGATCGTTTTAATACGACCATCTCCGTAAATCGATTTACGGAGGCGAACATTTATCAATCGTCTTCGTAAGTAAAATGACCGTCTTGGTTAATCGATTCTGTGAGGTGGTTAATTGTGACCGCCTCGATTAACAAAAATGACCACCACTATTAATCGCAACTATTAACCGAGGCGGACAACAATCCCAACCGGTTCGGAGGCCCTTTTGCGAAGGTCTGGCAAAAGTTTTTATGTAGCAGTGCCATCGAAAGAAGAAGAGTTTTTTACTTGTGTGCCATTATAAAAGATCGATATTACTTGTGTATCATTAAAATTTTGAAAACTTTTTCAGTACCCTTGTTCGAAGTTTCTTTTACCTGTGTGCCATTTTCGTCAAATTTACGTCTAACGGATAGCGACAAAAACGATTTTGCCCTTAGTTGTGGAGTACATCAAATGTTTTATTCTACATACGGTGTTGTCCAAAATTTTACTTTTTCATTCGCTGTAACAGTTTGGATAAGTAACAGATATGTGTGTGCACATGAATATTTTTCATAAATATAATAAAATAGAATATTTTCAATAAATATAATAAAATTATAATTTTATTAAAATTTTAATAAATATAATAAAATTATATTTTTTATTATATTTATTGAAAATATTTAATTTTATTATATTTATTGAAAATATTCACATGCACACACACATAACTGTTATAGTAAATGAAAAAGTAAAGTTTAAGATAACACAGACTATTAGTGTCAGTAGAGCAAAGAATGAAAATTTTGATACACTCTATAATTAAGGGCAAAATTGTCTTTTTCGTTGTCCATTAGAGGTGAATTTAACGAAAATGACACATAGGTAAAAAAAAAAACATCAGGTAAAGGTATTAGGAAAATTTTTAAAATTTCAATGATTCATAGGTAATATCGAACTTTTATAATGGCACATAAGTAAAAGGCTCAAAGAAGAATGGTCCGTTACCCACGACTAGCATTCCGTCATGATGATTTGAGGATAACACTGAAAACACCGGCCGTCGTCGCCTCGTGATTTCCATGTCTCCCTTTGTTCCCATCTCATATGCTGGCCCTTCTCTTCTACTTCTAGTCTTGTGCCTGATCGAGCTCTGGCACAGACCAAGTCCATGACGATGCGCAGAAGCCGAGTCCATGATGATGAGCAGATCATGCGGCTCGGCTCAGCGGGCTCCACGGCTCGGCTCCCACCTCATAGCCGACAGCTCCAGGTAGTGCGGCGCAGAAAACGGCGAGGCGGATCCTTGGCCGGGCCGCGCCGCCGGCACGCATGGAACCAAATAATATTTGTCATAGGGCCAGATTAACTTGGGCCAAATAATTTTTCTCCAAGGCCCAAATCCGCCCTCGGGTGACCAGTACCTAAATGGGCTAAATCAGTACAAATCCATGCCCCGTGTATAAAGGAAAAAGACTACTTTTCCTCCCTCAACTTTTCTCAGAGTCTATTTTTCCTCCCTGAACTTTAAAATTGGATAAATCATCTCCCTCAACTTTTGAAACCATGCATTTTACCTCCCTAGCCCTGTTATAAGCGGTTTTGAAGGAGGTTTGGTTGTTTTTTCTTTTTTAATTATTTTGACTAAATCTTTAAAAAATTATAGTAAATCGCATAACAATTATAAAATATAAAAACTAATTTTGTTGGACTCCACATGAGTATATCTACATAGTGAACTTATAATATAGTATGCTTTAGTATAATTTTTTTGTTTTATATTTAGATCTATTATTTTTTGTAATAATTTGAGTAATTCATAAATGCAGTTTCTATGTTCCAATCATTGTGAAATTTTAATGGTGGCCTAGTTATTGTATGATTGAACTACACTAAAAATTTCATACTCATTGAATCAATTATAAATTAGTTATAGATTTATTTAGTAAATTTATTTAGTAATGCTTGTTAAATATAAATAAATCAAAAACTAATTTATAATTGATCTAATTATTATGAAATTTTTACAATAGTGTAAGCATACAATAACTAGGCCACCATAAAAATTTCATGAAAATTGGACCATGGAATCTGCAGCTTTGAATTATTCAAATTAATTATATAAAATAATAGATCTAAATCTATAGCAAATTTTTTTACTCAAATATATCATATTATATATTTACTGTGTATATCTACACATGTGGATTCTAATAAAATTTTATTTTCTATTTTATGATTTTTTGTGATTTATTATTTTTTAAAGATTCAGTCGAAACAAATAGAAAATAAAAAGACAAAACTGACATCAAAACCGTTTATTACCGGGCCAGAGAGGTAAAATAAACTGTTTCAGCAGTTCAGAGAGGTAGTTTGTCTGGTTTTGGGTCCATGGAGGAAAAACAGATTTTGGCAAAGTTAAGCGAGAAAAAATATACTTTTTCCATGTATAAATCATCACGCATGTGGAATTAAGGATTCCTGGTACGGTTCATAAAAATGGTAAATTTTATTTAGTAGCCACTCTACAACAGGCTAGTCAATAGAGTTAACACTACTAGGAATATATAGAGAGAGAGAAATTTCTTTTTACACCTGCACGTAGTTACTCCTAGCTGTATCTTTTTGGATTTATAATATATATGAACCGACGAAGTATATGTATGTACATAAAGTATATGATCATATTAGACTATTTAGGATAGTATATATACAAAGTATACAAGTATACATAGAGTTGGTCATACTTATTTTACGTACTATAATAATAGTATTATAATAATATTTTAAAAATATGGGCTCTTTTTTTAAAAAAAAATCACGTAATAAGTTTTAGAGTATCTTAAAATGAATATATAAACATATTAAAATAGATACATGAGTATATATACATATACTTAATATGGTTTATTAAAGATGAGATTAACTACATGTAGGAGTACAAAAAAAACTCTTGTGTGTGTGTGTGTGGGCACACGCGCTATCCTACATTTTATTTTTCCTTCCAAACTCACACCACGAGCGTTTCCTTCCAAACTCACACCACGCGCACAACAAGAAAATAAATTGGATAGAGATAGTTCTCACACATAAGCATGTTGTTTAAATTTAAGGATTTCTAATAAATTGACATAAATGCACCTAAATTCTCGAGAACACATATTATTATTGTCACAAAATATAATTAAATCATTTACATTGACAAACATATGAAATCAAGGCGACGTTGATTTTTATTGAAAAATGTAACGTTACATGGATGTAGTACGGTATTTGTGCATTTGTGCCTCGCTTCACACCGAGGCATGTTTTCTAGGCTAACATTTAGTTGCTAAACTTTAGCCCTTGATGATCAAACATTATCAAAATTCAAAAATTCTCCTAGGCCCCGTTTGGATCCCTGGAATTGAATTTATTTTAATAATCATAATTTAGAGATATATTAATTAAGCTAATATGATTGTATATGGATTATATGAGAGACATATTTATTTATTGTATTTCTATCGTAGGAGAGGGAGTTTGAACAACATGTTATAAGTTGTAAATAGAAATATAGAATGGTGATCTATAGAATCAATTTTCATCTCTCACCCTATGAATTTGAAATATGCTTAATTGTGTGAACTTTGGAAAGTGGTGGAATGTCAAATTCCAAACCAAATAGCTTAATTTATTAAAGTAGATTTCAATTCCTCCAAATGAAGGGATCCAAACGACCCCCTAGTGTTTTGGAATTCAAAATTTAGTACGAACTTTCCTTACTAAATGTCTTCTATTAGTGAGAATTTCCATTTCCTATTACTAGATGTTGCTACTACTTAAAAATGATAGAAGAAGTCCACCATTTTAGTAGTGAAACATGAGACCTGATGTGTGGGCTAAAGTTTAACCAACTGTCCAACAAAGATGTTAGCTCACTAGACTTTCAAACACAGCTAACAAGAGCTAAAAGTGCTATAGATATATAAAAAAAGTAATCTGTATCCTCTATTCTCCTTCTACCCAGATGAGATAGAGAACGTAGGAAGGAGGGTATTTTTTTTATATAGGAGCTAATTTGTAGTCGAGGATCCAAACAGGCAAGAGCTAAGAGCAACCCCAAGATACTTTATATATTTCCTAATTTTTTGGAATAGAGATTTTAACAGAAAAAATAACCTCTAACAGTTATTCAAACATAACTATATTCTATTTTAGATTTCTTGCTAGCAAAAAATAGTAAACATGAGAATGATTTTTCTCGAAGGCACACAAGATATAGAAAACTGTTGGAGAGCATAAAGATATACTCCTCCATTCAAAATTATAAGTCATTCTAAGGATTTTAGAGAGTCAAAGCCTCTTAAGTTTGACCATAATTATATAAAAAATTATAAAGGTTTATGAAATAAAATAGATATACTATAAAAATATAATTGATGAAGAATCTAATGATATATAGTTGAAATCATAAATGTTATTATATTATCATATAAATTTGATCAAACTTGAGATGCTTTGACCTTCCAAAATTCTTGGAATGACTTGTAATTTGGAATGGACTGAGAATAAAATAATTTTGATGCACATGACCCTTCATACATTGATTCACAGAGTGACATTTAGAAAGAACCTTGAGGATGATGTAACAACTAGTTAGCTAATTTTTAATTGGCTATGTTTTAGCCATGGCTAACAATTAATTCTACTCTATTCAAACATGCTGAAACATAGTCATATACCCCTGGTTCCAAAATCTAATAAATCCATTTTTTAATGGAAGAAGAATTACATTAAATTATAGTTGGGTACAATATATATAATATCCATAAACTTATTTTCATCTATATTGGATCCGCATTGTGAATAGCTCCAACTCACAAATCCAAACATGTATGATGTTTCGTATGGATAAGAACATAGATAAACACTTTGCAAAAGGTTTGAGAAAATATTACCAACAAACGATGGACAACATTCTTTCGGGCGGAGTTGAGAAATTTCTTGTTTTATGTGTCTTCCTAATTCTTTTTGCCACTAAAGAATGAGGAAGAATGATCTCAAATATATTCTCCTTAGTCCTTCATCATGGCTAGATCTAACAAGAATAAAATGGAGAAGAGATCGAAGAAAATTTTTCCATAGTGGTGACATCATCTCCAACTTGATGTCATCATCCAGAATAAAGACTACATATCATCAATGCAGATGAAGTTACTAACATCGTAGTTGTCGCCCTCACCTTCAACAGATTTACCATGGACAGAATGATTCCACCTGTCCCCTCGCCGCCGCCGGAGAAGAGGAGATAAATCCCACACTACACACCAGACGAAAATAGCGATGTACCATCGGTCGGTATAGGTCTATATAGCGACATTCTATCGATCGGTATGGATTTATGCTGACACTTACCCAGAGTCATTGAAAGTGGTGTCGGTATAGCCTATGCCAACAAACATATCTATAGTGATTGCCTGTCAAATCATAAGTTTCAGCGATCATAGGTTTGGTGTCGGTATGAATTTTCTCATAAGTTTTCGGTATTACTAATAATTGAAACTATTAAGTAACTAAGAAAATTAGATACTAAAACATGCAAACATTTTTTTCCTTCCAAACTCACACCACGCGCACAGCAAGGAAACAAATTGGGTAGGGATAGTCCTCACTACAATACGGTGGGGATGTGAGGATGTATAACTGATGCGTGGACTATTTGATTTACTATGCGTACGGTTATAATAACACAATGGCCTACATGTAAGTCGAACAATCCCCACCATATTCTAGTAAGGATGGTACTCACCTTACCTTTTTCCCGCAGTTGTGCACACATAAGCACATGTTGTTCAAATTTAAGAATTTCAAATAAATCGACATAAATACAAGGTGACTTTGATTTTTACATATAAGCACATATTATTATTGTCACAAAATATAATTAAATCATTTACATTGACAACCATATGAAATCAAGGCGACAGTTATTTTTATTGGAAATGTAAAGTTACATGGATGTAGTACGGTATTTGTATGATTTGATCCCATAGGTTAACAATTAGTTGCTAAACTTTAGCCCTTGATGATAAAAACATTATCAAAATTTAAAAATTCTCCAAGTGTTTTGAAATTCAAAATTAGTAGGAACTTTCGTTACTAAATGTCTTCTATTAGTGAGAATTTCCATTTCCTATTACTAATTGTTGCTACTACTTAAAAACGATAAGAGAAGTCTACCATTATAGTAGTGAAACATGAGAGCCGATGTGAGTTAAACTGTAACCAATTCTCCAACAAAGACATGAAGTTTGCGCATGAGCAAGCCATGAAGCCATCAACATTCCTTACCTCTACCTCATGTGACCAAAAGTCATACATCCACCACTTGTAGCCAAAAAAGCTTAGTTCACTAACACCTAAAGCTCACCGCTCAAATTTTACTATCAGTGAGCTCATAGTGTTATCTCTGATAGGTTCAAAACAAAACACAGCTTCAATGAGCACTTTTTACTTGTCCATACCGTCAGGCCCGCCGTCTAACACCTTATAAATGGTCTAAAATACAATATGAATATGCAATTAGTAAAAAAAAGATAACTAATAAATGTAACTCCAAAAGATTCGACAATGCTGTTAGATCTATAATATCCATCAATTGATGGATCACAGGGGCTCATGGATTGAGTGAAGTCTATGAGGTTTGGTGCCGAACATAGTTGCCCCTGTTAAGGGCACGTCATATGTCCTAATACACGATGTGAGCATATGTTTTTGAGAGACAAAATTTACTTTCTGATTTGGTGAATAAATCCCATTCGTTTGAACTAATTGATCTAAGTATTTTTTATAATATAATGTTTTTTCCTTATAATAAAACAGCGTTAGTCGGTTTATTCCGTTTTTTAAGGGCGATGCAATAGGATGAGGACGAGCTTCGGTGAATTTCTTTTCCAGCGAGTCCACAGCCACACACACACACTCAGGGGTGTAGCCCTGTAGCAGAGCAGCTCGCGCCATGTCCATGTCGGTCGCCGGCCCGCGGACCTCCCTCCTCCCCTCTCTGTTCACCGCCTCTTCACCCCGCCCGCGCCTCCTCGCGCTTCCTCTCCACCGCCGCTCGCACGGCTCCCTCGCCTCGCCGCCGGCCGCGGGCAGGCGGCGGCGGCGGCTCCGGGTGCGCATGGCCAGGACGGAGTCCACCGCTGTCGGCGTCGGCTTCCGCGCGCCGGAGTTCGAGGTCTGTCAGTCAGTTTGGCACAGAAAGATTGCTAATTAAAGTTCTGATCTGGATTTGGTTTTGAGCCTGATGATGTTGGTGCGTGTGCTTGTCCTTGTGGTTGGTGGGCGTTCACGTTCAGCTCCCTGAGCCACTGACCGGGAAGCTCTGGACGTTGGACGACTTCGAGGGAAACTCTGCACTGCTTGTCAGTGATGAATTTTTGTTTCAGAAGCATTATAGTATATGTCATCTAGTTCAACATCTCTGTTCACCATCACCCGAACCTGGAGACATATATATGCTCAGTTCCATTGTTGATTGCTGTCAGCTCCTGCATGCAGCTAGTTCACATTCTGAATCCCGTCTGACATTTTCTGCTGTCCTCAGGTTATGTTCATAAGCAATCACTGTCCATTTGTAAAACATCTGAAAAAGGACATTGCCAAGCTCACCTCTTTCTATGTGGAGGTAACGACTTGGAAGAGCTGGCAGAGCTTCCTCTCTTCTGTTTACATTTCAGATGACTTCTAGATACTATACTATACATGCAGAAAGGACTTGGTGCTGTTGCCATATCGTCCAACTCAGTTAGGACGCATCCCCAGGTTAGGAGTTGCAACCGATGATTGGCTTGCTTCTCTCTTGGTTTTTATGCTTTTTTTTTCTTCTCAAACAGCACCAGGAATTTCTTTTGGACACAACATAAGGATCCCCAAAATTTTATTCTAGCTTTCTTTTTGATTCTTAAGATATGGAATGCAACACTTTGACTATGACTGCTCTGTTAAAACAAAACTAAAGACTGTTCTATATGCTCTTACATTTATCAGTACTCAAATTTTTGAAATTTATTCAGCATATGTTATACAATAACTTGTGCTTAGGGGCGACACGGGCTACATTACACACAAATTACAAGTTGAGTTCTCTTTCAGATTGTTTTGCCAAAATCCATTTTCACTCATGCCATAAAATTTTGTTAATAGGAGATGACTTAATTATCCATTCAGTTTAGGAGGTGGCTCATTTTCTGCTTTTCTATTCTTCTTCTCAGTTCTCATGCTCCTGTGTCAGGACATATGTTTTGTATGGTTCATGCAGATGTTCAAGTTTTCTGGTTCAACCATTTTTTATTTTGAAAAGGCAGGAGAGCAGAGATGAAAGAGTGGGTGGGTGGGTGGGTGTGTGTCGGGGTGGGGTGGGGGGGGGGGGGTTCCAATAGGATCCTCACTCATACGGGGACCAAATATGAGTGAATGGTTTAACCAAAAACTTTTGGCTTTTTTATTACTGCAGGATGGCCCAGAGCGTATGGCTGAAGAAGCAAAGTTATTCAAATATCCCTTCCCATATCTTTATGATGAGGTCTGGCCACACTGTCCCTTCAATCCAGAGATATTGAGTGACCGTGAAGATGTTTAGTTCGATTGCTATACTTTCAGCATTGAAGTTCTTCCTTCTGACTAATTTTATTTGTTTATTGCTTGTCACTATTATTACTGTAACTTACAGTCTCAAGAAGTAGCTAAGGCTTTTGGAGCAGTCTGCACACCAGAATTTTACTTATTCAAAAAAGTAAGGCATAGATTCTAGCGTTCACCAACTGTACAATAACCAAATGATAACTGATTCTCTTCGTCAATCGGAGAGCAGGATGGGCGAAGGCCTTTTGAACTTTTCTACCATGGACAGTTCGATGATTCAAGACCCAGTAACAACGTGCCAGTAACTGGAAGGTAAATTTCGTGATATCGTGTTAGTGTGCGCACAACTTTGCAATCTGCCCCTGTGCTCAAGTTCTTTTTCCAATTTTGCAGGGATCTAAGCCGTGCAATTGATTGTGCGCTCAGTGGCCAAGAATTGCCCTTTGTAGAAAAGCCGAGGTCACTTTGGCTGCCATAGAATTTGATTCGCTGTTATTGCACCTACAATTTCATTTCTGCCTTTTAACATTTGTTGTTTGGCTCCATGTAGTGTCGGGTGCAGCATCAAATGGCACCCATGAGGTCTTCATAGCGTTGGGCTGCAGTGAGAAATTTAGTGAGGTTTCACTTCTCGGTACAAAAGATGGAACACCTGATTGAGGTGGGTCGTGCTCCATGTTCGTATTTTTGGATTTATATCATGTGGACAACGGAATTAGACTTTGTTCGGCATTTGATTCAGCGCAGGTGCACAGAGGGCTGAATTTCAAGTCAGTGTTGACTGCCTCTGGGAACAGAGTTGTGGGGGAGAAACCTGGGAACTTTTAGGTTCCGTTTGACAGCTCTGACGCATTCACTATTCATACATGGGTAACGCTAACACAGCAACCAGTAAAAGGCCCATGTAAACAATTGTTTACAAAACAGAAGTGAATATATCTTTGTTTAATTGATAGCACAAGATGGTCTAAGCCCGGTGAAAGTGAGGGGCAAGACTGACGTGATAACCAACTACACCACGAAACCTTAATTACTTTTAGAATGTATATTTCGTCCAAATTAGCTGTAAGCTAACCACAATTCGCTAGCAACACAATGACACCACCAATGCCCACAGAACAGAATTGCCCAGAAAAATATTGATATGAACATTCATGCAATAGCCGTTGGAATTGTGCCCCTTTGCACATGTTCAGTTTAGTCTGAATTTCAGTACTAACCTGTCATAGGAAGTCGCAACACTTTTCCCTGATTCAAACATACAGCATGAAGGCCGGGGACCTGAAGTGCCAAATGGATATCTTGTATTCCAACATCCTAACCAGAACTCTATTCAGCAATCCAAATCCTTGTTTTTTTAGTCGAGAAAAGGATCTTTATATAAAGTTTTTGGCCTCAATATAATCAGAAAATGATTTTTATTTAGGATTTTTTGCCTCTATATAATCAGCTGTTACCAGAAGCTAGTTTAAGCAAACATTTTCTGGATAGTCTCTTATTCCTCTTGGAGATCTCATTTTCGTTACAGAACTCGTCGTTGCCAGTCTTCATAGGAACCAATATCTATATCCTTGAAGCAGTTCCTAACTTAACACAGAGGTTATTACAACCCTGAAAAATCAACATTATATCAAACAAAGATAGCATCGAGCCCCGACAAAATTGCAACCCCCAAAGAATATTGTATTATTCCAAACAGTACCATGCATGTCTCTTTTCATCATAATATATAATATATATACATACACTCTTTCATCAAACATATACATACACTCTTTCATCAAACATATACATACAAACAGCCTTAAAGCTAGAAATTGGACCAACAACTTTCCCAAGTAACAACCACTTGTTGGACCAAGTCCAATGATTCTGACGAGCAGAGCTTCAGATCTCCATCTGCCACCTTCGAGCTTCTTCAAGCTCCATCCAACTCACGTCGTCAGCGCATTGGGTAGCGACGAGTGCGTGCCCAGCACCTTGCCGCCGACATCTGGGAAGATTTCCTGCCCATGCAGCGGTCCCACCCTCCCATCCTGTTCAACCCTCACGGGGTACTTCATGAGGTGGCCCTTCATATCCACCATCTGCGGTGACACATAGCATGCCCAATTGTCATCTGCCATCTGGTTCACCCGCTGCACGCACTCCTCAGACTCTGGCCGGCGGAAGCACTCCTCCACTGTGCCCAGGTGTTCCGCCCAAAGAGACATCCTGTACCCATAAACCTGCAGATGAACAGCAATGCAGCCGGCACATGTGTTATGGCTTATGAGCTTGCGGTGCAAAGAATTCCATACAGATGAGAGACGTGCCTGTCCTCTTGGAGGGCTGCCGCTTCCAGCCCAGCTATAGTGAGGCTGGTACGCACCCATGGCGATCTCTGTGTCCCGTGAGCCATCCATGGATCTCTGGTTTATGTTGGCTGATCCGATGAGAACATACTCATCGTCAACAATCATCCCTTTTGAGTGCACATAGATCATGAACCTCCTGAACTTTTGGGCCAAACGCTGGAAGAAATGAGAAAAAAAAGGCAACGCTGTCCTTATCGAACAGATCTAAATAGCACATTTGAGCGACTCATTCAAGAACACAGTGTGTGCAGTTACCAGTGCAGAGTTCTCATTGGAATTGTTTATTGTCGAAACTTCATTCAAGACTTCACGCTTGCCAAGGCAATAGAAGTTCAGGTACTCCTGTGGATGGATTTCATGTAAACCCTCCTTTCGTAGAGCATCTGCGACGATCTTGTACATCATGGACATGGTATGCCCCTTGAAGAGATAAAATGGAAGCAATGAAAAAAAAAACATAAGGGAAAAAAACAGTGCATCAAATATTTTCAATGAAAATGCGACCATGACAAGGAGCCAACCTGCCAATAGAGTATCTCCTGCATAGCAGCAGTTGTTGGATTGCCTTCAGGCCACATGGGTATTACAATGTATGCCGCAAACCTTTCCTTTGCCTTGATCTTTCTTGCAATCTTTATGGCCAATTCAATTGGTATTAAGTTCTCAGCACCTGTTGCCAAAAGAGTATTCAAATCATACACTGGATTTGATCTTGACATAGAAAAATGCATCAAATGGTATCTGCACAACATATTACTAATTTCTTCCATTCCATCACCTTTTGCAATCAAACCAGTCATATTTATGCTCTTTTTTACCCTGGACAAGTGGTAAAAGGTTCAATTGTTCCTCAGCCAATACTCAGCAGTGCTAAAATAAGGTGTTAATTGCTTGTAATAACAGATCTGGAACTAAACTAGGTCATGTTTCTAGTAGTGGAAACTGTAGCAACAAATATTACAAGATCCAAAAGCAAGTCCTGATGTAGAGGGAATGATGGTACAAATGGGAGGATTAAGAACAAAGCGAGAACAAAACAAAGGTAATTCACGTAGTTAATAGTCAACTTGTTACCTGCACTTCGGTGTGCAGACCCAATAAAGTATTGATTTTCAATATAGACAAAGTGCTGTGCCGATCTGATCGCTTTAACATATGCGTTGTGTATGCTTTTGTCTATCTGCAGATTCTTTGCACAGACAAGATTCTGCGCAAAAAACGGGTACAATGGCATGATAGAAATCTTGCATTGTAATGTTTAATAAATTAATTATGCCTTGTCTCCAGTAAAAAGTCACATTTCATGGCTATTCGCTGAAATGGATCATACCTGGGATTCAGCCTCTTGAACAAGTTTTGGGAATCCTTTTACAGATCCTGAATCAATTGATCGGAAAACCTAACCAAATATGAGAAGGTAAACAAACCATCTACAACCTAGTAGAGTAATAATAGAATAGAGGTGTTACATTGATCCCAATATGAACAACTCATTGTACCTGTACATGCCAGTTTTCAGGATCCTTTTCTTCACAAACATGTGCATTTAATTCATCTTCAGAGGGGGAAACAATCCATGACATCCGATCAATTTTTACCAATGTATCATGATGCCAACTCACAGCTCTTCTGACACTGACTTTCCATTTTGCAGATTTTCTCCATCTCTGTTCAAAGTTTGTAAGTATATCATATGCAGCAGGACCCTCAATTTTACAATGTAAATCATGCCATGGCTGTCTGGGTCCATGCTTATTAACCTGCCATGAAGCTGACTTTGTCAATACTAGCACAGAAATTTCTGTAAAGAGAGTCAGAAAAATAGTTGGAGAGGAAAAAATAGATGGTAGAGAACTTACAGGGAATGTGGGGTTGTGGAAATCGTCTTTGAAAATAGTATCTAAATCCTTGAAAAGCCTGTGTTCAGGTGTATCATATCTGCCATCACACAAGTCTAGACCACCAATAAAAGCAGTTATTTTCCGATTGTTTCCTGTGGCTTGGGTGTCTAGAATGACGCATTTCTGATGGTGTGTAAATAATGTTCCTACAACCTGGAGAATATAACTTGTTTTTTTAAGATATACTAAAAGTAAGAGTTACAGGACTCAGAGGTAAGAGTGTAAGTGCTATAAAATAAGTAGGACCTATGAACTATGGATTATATCTCCAAACCCAGAACTTCATTACGAATACTTCTATAGTCAAATTCTGTTAAGAAGACTCACAAACAGCACTATGCAAGCACCATGCTCATATACCTAGCCAACCGTTCATTACTTTTTTTAACCCAAGGTTTCTCCACAAGAATGCTATAACATACACAACGCAAATTTGAGTCTTTGTTTTTCGCAGCATATATATCACACTGCGAACTTTATCTCTAACTAGCAACTTTTTATCCTAAGTTCCGAACCAAAAAAAAAATTACATCTTTTAAAAAATGCAAGCGGGCATCTTATGTACAAGTTCAAAATTCTATCAGCTCAAATGTAAGTGCATATATATCACACTGCGAACTTTATCTCTAACTAGCAACTTTTTATCCTAAGTTCCGAACCAAAAAAAAAATTACATCTTTTAAAAAATGCAAGCGGGCATCTTATGTACAAGTTCAAAATTCTATCAGCTCAAATGTAAGTGTACATTTTGGAGGACAATGCACAGGATGTTGAGTGAGTCACAGTGCATATGAGAGGACAAGGGACTAACAGCGAAAATAAGAACGAGTGCTTGATATGATGAAACCAGCAATATAGCAATTCAGTGTACATGTATGTAACAACAAGGGAGGCACAATATCCAAACCTGCTGCTTGAAAATGCTAAGTTTGTTGCTAGCATAGCGAGGAGACAGTACACAATGGACACCTGAATGCCTGAAATATTTTCGAGCTTCTTCATCATGTGTATGCATGAGACCATCCTGCATTCAACCTACACCATTTTTATCAGACTATTCTTCTTTAAAGGAAGCAGCAACTGAAACTTGCAGTTTTGCATTATATACTTCTTTAGGCTTACCTTGTTCAGATTTTTTTTTTTTTTGAAAAAAACACACGATGACTGATTATTATTATCATTATGATAGAAAAAATATAAATAATTACAGAATAAACCCAAAATGCAACAAAAATAACAAAGAAAAAAAACAGACACAACATATGCGGGTTTAGGTAGTTTAACAATTGAATTTATTAGCTTAGTTCTTTGTGTATTCATCTTCACAACGATCTTAGAAGAGATACCAGGGAACATTGACCATAAGGAATTACACATCATCAAAATACCTCTACCTTTTGAGTTATTATATTCTTCCTTTCATCATTATCATCTAGTAATTAGACAAGAGCACTATCTAGTCCTTGTTTGCAATCTGTCTACCTCTTGACCACCATTTAAGCAAAATAGTGAAGTAATTCTGGATATATATCCATTTCAGCAAAGTAGGAAATGAAAATGTTCTAGGGGAGGAAAGAATCCTACTGTTTTTAAGAGAAATTTGTCATGCGATGTCTTGTCATCCCAAAGCAACACTATAACACGGACTCCTTCTTGAACTTTGCGCTTCAAAATTTCCCCAATGGTGACTGGTTTTCCATTGGGAACAGGTTTTGTTGATTCCCTTACAAGCTTCACAGGGTGATACAAGGACCATCCCACTATGTAGATAAGGTGATGAGCCTCAATGATTGCATGACAAATATCTTCCCAGCATTTATTTTGTTCATATGTCATCCCACCATCAATCTCAATCTGGGGTCGAAAATTGTCAGGAACATGAGCATCTTGATATAGTGTGACCTTACCACCCTTCCTGAGAGGGAAATAAGCATTTGGGACACCAACACTCTGACGGCTATCAGCCCCAACTCCATCCTTGTATAGTGGGTTCATGTCGATTGGCTTATACTGGATAGACAAATGCAACTCAGGAGATGGCTTCATAGGATTACTGTACTGACCAGAAATTGGAAACCAGCCACCGACCATATCACCTGGTGTGATGTGCTCAACTGGTATTGAAGCCACACCGATAAGCTCTGCCCCAAAAACATCGTTGTCCTTTACAAGAAACTCAATTCTGCTAACTGAATGAGCAACTTGAACATAGAAGTGTTCGTCCCATTTAGGGTTCTCCGAGTTGGCAATGACTCGAGTTTGTGCTACCGTTGCTCCCGAGAGACAAACTGAAACATACGGATCACTAGTAATGATCTTCCTCATGTCTGGGTGTGTTGACTCAGACTTCCCACAATCGGTGCTGCAAGCTCCATACCCAGTAAAACATTTTCGCATCCTTTCTGACATGAGATCCATATTGGGGAGACATTTTGCTTCAATTATTTGTATGTCCAAGTCTCCATGCAACAGCATACTAACACCGGATTCAGCTGAGTGCTTCCCCATTGTATCACGGTATAAAAAAGATCCAGCAGACAATAAGATGAACCTGAAGCTAAACTGTCATTATCCTGGAGAAAACATCCTTTGCCAACCAAATCATACTGTAGGGCGCTGAGACCTTTATAGGTTATCGAAATACAGAAGGAACCTGCAGAGTGAACTCGATTTTCAGAAGATGCATTCATAATAAACATCAGATTAGTGAAGATAGGACATATTTTGCAATGTTTACCCCATGGACCCGAAATCCTGAATCCCTTCGTTATGCAGTGGCATTCAGTTTCAGTAATTTGTTTTCGACAAAAGGCCCAGGTGTTTTTGGATTTCCTGAATAACACAATATCCTAATTCCTATTGACTGGTTGGGAACATGGGCATTGGATCAAAGTAGAAAGAAGACAATCCACAAATTACACATGATTGTATCGGTGCTCCCTCCTCCATTTGTATTTGGTTTGTGTAAACATCTCGAATTCATAGTTCCATACGTCTGTCTAATGACTCCCTACTCCCATTCAATAGAGTCACCCTAGAATCAGTCCTATGAAATAAAGTTTTGACAAGATCCATCTATTGTATGATTGTATCACCAACTGGCTGTAGCAAAGAATCTGATTCCACGTGCAGAAGCAAAGCGATCAAATCAACATATCTAGCATCTTAAGCTAAAGTGGAGATCATCTGATTATGCGAGCAAAGGCCAAAAAGAGCATTGTGATTGTAGGAAAAAGTATCGTGCTTAGGCTATATTAATATACATGTCACACACGAGTTTTACTCTCCTAAAAGCATATACATACGCTGTAATATTTCGATGATAAATTCAGAATTGTCACTGAGCTGCTAATGCATCTAGCAGTTCTAGTTGAATAACATACCTGAACATGCAAATACAGTAATAAACAATACCCAATCGGAAGCCGAAGAGAGAGAGAGAGGAGGAGGAGGAGAGCGGGCAAGAGAGAAGAGAAGGGAAGAGAAGAGGAGAGGGTGGGCTAACCGATTAATGTCCCGGTTGGCCATTCCCGTGGCGCGCAGGGCAACGAGCGGCGCAGGCGGCAGGGCCAGGGGCGCCCGGGGAGTAGCATAGGCCGGGAGCTCATGCGCCCCGGTGCTAGGTTGATGAACGAGCGGTCAACGGTGGACGGGGGGTGCGCGCAGTTCGGGGGCCGAGCGCGCCGGGCAAATGAGGGGTGCGGCGCCTCCGTCGGCGTCGGCGGCGGCGGCGGGCGCAGGCCTCTAGTTGATTTTATCCTACCATTTTCAGAGTATGTATAGCTTTTAAAATATCAAAAATATTTTCGGCATAAAAATTCCGCGCCATTTTAAACTATTACTACCACTTTTATATTTTTCAACCTTTTAAACACATTTTTTTTCTTTCTATTATTTCTAACGACCTTTTACCTCTATTTTTTGTTTGAGAGAACACTGTACAACGCAGACTCGCCCCTACGAACCCTACCCCTATGAGCACATTCGAAGGATAGAGCTGACAAATCTTGAAGTCCACGAAGTCACCACATGCGCCTCGCTGTCGACGGGAACGTCGCCTACCACTTAAAGCTCCATCACCATCACCACAGGCGCCTCGTTGTCGACGGGAACGTCGCCTACCACTTAGAGCGTAACGACAGAGTCAACAAATCTTGAAGTCCACGAAGTCACCACATGTGCCTCGCTGTCGACGGGAACGTCGCCTACCACTTAGAGCGTAGCGCCGGAATATCCTGAAATAAATTCAGAATAAAGTGTCGCACCCAGGATTTGAACCCGGGAGCCCCCACCAATGACCTTTGTCGTTGCGCCGTGAACCCCTTGACACCTTTTATCTCTATTGACTGATTGGATATTGTCTCACGAGCCCTGAAATATTTTCAAATCACTCTATTTGTTTAATATTTTCTTCCTCTCTTATATATTTGTATGAGAAACCTTATCGTTCCCTTCCACCTCCATATTCGTCGGTGATTTACCAATGCTTAGAGCATCTACCAGAGTTTCTAAAACCCATTTACAATCTTAATTTATTTTTTGGTAATACTAAAAATAAGTTCTCCAAAAACTCCTTATCTCAACTTATAATCTTTCCACGCTTTGGAAAAAGGGTCCAATTGTGAGAAAATATAGGCACATATTGATTAGCCAATCTAAAAGAGAAATGATGTAGCAAAAGAATAAAGAGTATAACAGGGTTCTCAATATCCTTTTATTTCTATAAGAGATTAGCTAAATCCTTTTCAAAAAGTAAATTTAGCTATTATTAAAGAAAAACCATCTCCAACAGACTTTGTAAATAACTCTCCAAATTTAGTAGTTCTCTATCCAACCTCATGAATCTACCTTACTCACTATCTACTTTTATTTCTGTGCGAAGGAAGGTAAGGGATACCGTGTTTACGGTCTGCTACAGCCCCATGAGCTCGAGGATACCGTGTTTACGGTCTGCTACAGCCCCAGTCTCTCGAGGGCTTCCTCAGGCTGCAAATGGCCCATGAAAGCAGCAGGTAAGCCGACTTAAGGCCAGGGGTTCCAAGACTGGCCTGCCAGCGGGTTCCACGGTCGCCTCGGCCGAACCAGAGCAAGGGGTAGCGGGTGCAGGGTCCACGGCGATTGTAGCCCATCCGCGAAGGCCGGGCCGCTCCTCCTACATTCAAGTCCCCCTTGGGTGTGGTCCCATGGTTTCCCCCGACGGGAGGCAGCGAACCCTCGAATCCAATCGAACAGATCTGAGAACAATATGGGACCCTCATGGGATGTATGAGATCAGTCTCAGCTGACCTAAGCCAACCCTGAGTTGATGAGGGGTTGGGATCTCACTCGAACGTACCCGTTATCCAGCTCAAAGGGTCTCGTGACTCGTTTCCCGAAAGGAAGCATGGCGCGATCCACTCTCTCCTCTCCCATCAAGGGACACACCAAGGAGGGCGAATTCGACCCAGAGATCCCTCGACGGGACTCCGACATCCGGGGGCTGGGGGACTGCCACACGCGAAGGGAAAGTGCAGTCTCCCCGACCACCGGACAAACCCGAGAAAACCCAGGGGGGCCTTATGCCTCTTTGCTCGGGGGCTCGGGGCTCGGGGGCTACCGCCCACGAAGCAAACACATAGTTTTCCCTACCCTTAGCCAAACCCACGAAAAAACCCCAGGGGCGCCTCTCCCCTCGAGGGCTCAGAGACACCCTATCCAGGTATGAACACCAAACAACCATCACGTCCAAGCCTCTAAAGGAACACTTCACATTCCTTCACAGGCTCGGGGGCTACACCCGGCGGGTGCGCTCGCGCGCACTACAACACCTCTAGTGTTTAAATATTAAAAATGTCATGTCATCATATGCACAGAGCATCATATATATCATTTGTTTATGCATACAACTAAAAAGAGTTTATTTGATTGTGTTTTCATTGCTTGTGAATGTTTGCATTCAAATCAAGAAACAAAATTTCAAACCGAATCTGCAATCCCTAATTGGAGGGGGGTCATTTTTGACCTAGAAACATAGATAAAAAAAACTAAAAAGAATTGGACCAAGAGAGTATAAGCAAAGTTGTAGAGCTCATCAAATCAAGCAAAAGTTATTTTTTATGATTTTCATGTTCTATTAAAAAATTTGAAGTAATTGCAAAGGGGGTAAATTAGTTTCAAACCCTAATTCAAATTCAAAAGTTGATTTCAAAAACTAGACAGATTTTGAATATGAATCTTGAATAAAATTTGTAGAGTTTGAAAAACCAAGAAACTTTTATTTTTGGAAAAAATTAAGTTCTGTTGAAAAATTAACCCCGTGTTGCACGGTGTGGCCGTTTCTTCCCCGGCTCCTGCGGCTGTGCTTTGAGGATCCGCCGCACGTGAACAGCAGCTTCGGGAAGGTTTCAGGCTCGCTTCTTCGCTGTTCTATACTCCTTGTGATCCCGTTATGCTTGTGCGCTAGATGGCTGTTTGAATCCCTTGAAGGTTTGCGCCGAACGTCGTGAACCGTGCCATTTGCGCCGCCGCCATCGTCTCCGTCGGTGGCAGCTGAGCTCTGCTGCCTCTCCATCCAAGCTAGCGTGCGCACGAGCTTTGGGTGCGCCCCTGGACCTCTTGCGGTAGTCGGTTGTACGTTTTGAGTGCTGGATCGACGTGGACACATGCACCGACTTGTTCTTCCATCGCCTCATCGTCGCCATACGACGTCAGGGCTTACCAGGGGTGTGTAGGTCCATTTGGCTGGCGTTTCTTGATCGCGGTGTGGTGATGAGCACGTAGCTTCTCTTGGTTGGGTCTCCAGTGAGCCGTAGCGGCTGACGCGAGCTCGCCCGAGCTCCTACACCGTCATAATCACCGGTGGGGAGCTCTAAGGAGTCCCAAGGGTCCGTGTTTGGGCTTGATCGATGCCGGGTGAGGAGAGGAAGGTGAGGGTGAGCTCGGTTGGGCGAGAAGGGTCACCGCCGGCGAGCTCTGTGGTCTTCAGTGGCCGTCGGTGAGTGAGTCAGAGGGGGAGGGTCAATGTCGGGTGGGGCCCGACTGTCAGTGGCCCATTTCAGTTTTGTTTTTAAATTTCCTTTATGAAATAGTATATGAACTTGTTAATTTTGCTATAATTTTTGTATATCTATAACAATTCTGAAATAATTTGAGTAGCTTCCCTGGTATATGTAGAAAAATACAAAAATATAAAATAGCTATGTTCAATATCTTTTAATTGTTGTAAAAATGCCTTAATTAATTAATAAATGCTTTTTCCATGATTTTTAATAAATAAAGTATTGCCCCAAAATCAAAAGATTAATTTTGCAATACATTTGAGTCATGTAGTTTGTATATAAAAAGTTTGAGCTAATTTGGATAAAATTTAATTTTGAGATATTAAATAAATTAATAAGTAATTGCTGATTAATTAGAAAACCATAATTAGTTAGGTTTGAGTGAATTTTGGAATTGTTTGCTAATCAAGGTCATTAACTATGATGACTTTGAACTTGTTTGATGAAGATCAATCATAATCTTGCTCAGTGTTGTTGGATACAATTATTAACTTGATTTATTTAATTAAAATAAACTTTAATCTTGTTTAGAGCACTAATAAGCAACTTAACCGTGAATGAAAGTTGTACTCAAGGTTCAAATAAACTTTGTTATACCTTAATCATAATGTCATCTTGTTATTCCATGATTGTTAAGTATCATGTTTACTTTTCAGAGCATCATCCTAAGCATGTCATTTATCGTGTAGATAACACTTGTGGTAGAGAGGTCCATCACATAAATGGAACTGATAATCAACACTACGAGGTCAGCTTCGATATATGTGGTGTTGAACCTGAAGTTGTTTATCCATCTACTCAAGGCAAGCCCTGGTTCATTTAAACCCTCTCCTTTAATTTTAATGTTTTATTCAAAAATAATTATGGTTAAGTAATGCATGGTTACTATTCAAGTAAAATGCCTACTTGATGCTTAGCTCACCTTGTTAACCTATTCTTGTACCTTGTTACCTATTTTAAACTACGAATGTTACTTTATGCTGCTTAGTATGCCTAGAACGGTACAAGTCAGATGATTTCCTACCATCTGCGAGAATAGGTGTTAAACATGTTGCTTTGGAAAATGTTTATGAACTTTTGAAATGGGTAATGGAATGTTGGGAGTAATAACATGAGACCAGGCGAACACGGTGTTGGTGAGCCACCAGAGGAGTCTGGTGAGCGAGTTCTTTCCGCCTATGTCAATCAGGAACCGGAACCGTCAGTTGTGGATGTCCAAGAGCCGCCCTCCGCCCGCGTCGTCGGCATCGCGCCGCCCTGCTGAGCCCGGCACGCCGCCGCAAGCCGTTGGGGACGCATCCCCGCCTCTGCGCGCCGCCGTCTCTGTGCGCCGCTGCGAGGCGACGGGGCCGTGCCGCCCGCCCTCAGCCCGCCATGGCCGCCGCTGCAGCTCGGGAGATGCAAGGGAGAGAGAGGAGGGAGATGCAGAGAGAGGAGGGAGATGCGAGGGAGAGAGAGCCGCCGGCCCTTTGGCTGCTGCGTGTGGGAGAAAGGATTGGGCGAGGATGAAACCCTAGTTCACCTATTTATATGGAGACGCCTAACGGGCCTGGTTGGACCTGGTGGGCCTTTGGTTATTTACCGTGATGGGTCTTATTTGATGTCCGCTGCGATAAATCAATTTACCGCAGCAGACAAATACGTCCGCTTCGGTAAATAAATAAAGCCCGCTTCGGTAAATCGCGGGCATTAACCGTGACGGACAAAATATGTGCCCGCCGCGGAGGCCAATTTGGTGACGCTGTGCAAAATCATTTTTGTAGTAGTGAGGCCCGCGGTCTTGGGTTGAGGATCCAGAGAAAGGTTGTCCTATGTGTGCTTTCGAGGTTGCATATGTCGTGTGATAAGGAAGCCCCAGCTAGGATTAATCGATTCTAATCGTCGTGTTCCTTGGACATAGAAACATGGCTCTGTCTACCTCATCGTAGTTAATGAAACTTGAACCGGATATTTGATGTTTTTGTTGGACATGGATGTTACCACGTTATCGATCAGAATTGCGATCGATACTTGAGTAACTATTTATGATAAATGAATCAATTTTCATTTACTTATTGAAAAATGCTCATTTATGCAAAAATTTTGATATCGGCAACACCATACCTTGAATCCCAATATCCTGCATACCTTTTGAATCACCCATGTTAAGCGGTTAAGACTTGTTGAGTACCCTCGTACTCAGGGTTTGTTAACCCTTGTTGCAGATGGCGAGGGACAGGAACCCGTTTGTACAGCTCCATACTATATGGTCGTGGTTACTGTTGAAGAAGATGAATAAAAGGTTTGATGTGACCCTTGGGCAGGGTTCGTAGTTTGTTTGTAGAAATACTACCACTAAGGTTTGAGATGTAATAACAACACTTAAATTATTTCCGAACTTATCGTCTATAATATTATTTTATAAGACTTCCGCTACCTCTTTTACTCTGAATGTAAATTATTTATTTTTATACTTCTGCTGTCTGTAATGAGATCTTGCTCGGGGAACAGTGGATGACTCGGGTGTATCCGACGACACCAGACAAGCTTCTTAAGAGCTTGGATCACGTGTTGCGATCAGATCTATGTTAGACAATAGTCAACGCAAGTGGGCCCTGTTTCTTAGGAGGTTGTGTCAGCTGGTATCAGAGAGCTCATTATACAATGGTGTGGTTGTATTTTGAAAACTTCAAAAGTTTTGGATCAAAAGCAAAATGAGATTTGAGTCCAAAAATTATTTAACTCTCCTTTATTGTGAAATATAGTATGTAGGGTTATCCGAGTTTTAGTTGTAATCTTTATAATGGTAATTAAGCCCTACTTATATTTTTATGTAAGGTTATGACTCGTAATAGGACGATTCATGCATCATGATCTATCTATGGGTTGGGGTAGAAATGTTTAAATCATTAATAAATCAAATCTATCCTCTCACTGTCTTCTTTTAAATGGTTTTAGGATGGCAAGGACCAAGAAGACAACACGGAAGTCCTCTGGTCCACATGGAGTTCCGCGTCACCAGTTCGCACCCAGAGGTGATGGTGCAGAAAGCAACGAGCTGAGGGCCAATCGCAAAGCTACCAGCAAAGCCCGCCGCAAGGAGGAGATGGAGAGGTTGACCAATGAGTTGACCAAAGCTACCAGAGACACGGCTCTGAGAGTCATCCATATTGGAGAACTTGTGGCCAAGCTGAGAAAGAGTGAAGCTGGCATCTAGAATGCTAAAAAGATGATGGTCAAGATGCTACTTCAGCGGAATGAGGCCTGATACTACCTATAATCTTTAAAGTTCTGATACAGTGATACACCCTGATACTACCTATAACCTTTAGGTTGCATATAACACCTTATGGTCATGATATATCAATTTCATGTGAACTCCAGGCTTAGAGGGGCTTTCGAACATCTGGAACAACTCCTTGGCATTACTTTCAGTTGCTGATGAGGTTAAAGTTACTGTCATCTTGCTCAGTGTTGTTGCCCAATTCAATAGTCGCTTCACAAATGAAACTTCGTGTTGAGATCCTCTCA
The DNA here is from genome assembly GCA_022036555.1 of Microstegium vimineum. Taxonomy (NCBI): domain Eukaryota; kingdom Viridiplantae; phylum Streptophyta; class Magnoliopsida; order Poales; family Poaceae; genus Microstegium; species Microstegium vimineum. The sequence goes on from CM039119.1 coordinate 15,753,520, forward strand.
ACCGTTGAATTTCAATTTCTTGAAGGTTAATCAACAAAAGCTCCTCAGTTCTCCAGTTTGGTTGTTCATCACAAACACAACCTGGTAGGCATGGAGTTTTTTTCCTGAAACAAAAGCATATTAGCGTTGTAATATTCATAGATGATGTTATCTGGAATATAGAAGAGGAACAGATTGGATGAATATTTAGAGAATAGAGATATGTCAACAAGACATCAACAAACACATCAAAATTATGGTAAACCTAATTGGTTCAATGTACATTATCTTTTCATAAAATTGTAAAGAACCATGAGCCATTTTTTTTTTCTTACAATAGACCATGCATATAGTCAGCAAGGCTATATCAAATAGAAGTGAGGAAGACTTGAAAATACTTAAAATATCTAACAATTTCCTAACTATTACTTTATTGTTAATCACGACTAGGCCACCATATGAAAACTCCATCAACTTGCTGTCCACTACCATATATTTCAAACCGACCGACCAACTGAAAAATGACGAATCATATCTCCACCTAGGCACTTTAATATAATAGCAATGTTTTGATAAGGAGATACATATACATATTTCGCACAGTTAAACTTTGAAACAAACGAGTATGAAACCTAGAGCATAACAACTCATTGGTCCAATCATATATATGTTCGACTACTACCTTAGATTTGTATGAACCAGGGGCATATCGCAGGAATTGAAGAGCATATTTCTTTCCATTACTCCTTGGTGTACCACAAATGTGACATATTACTTATTGTATGTAGTGTGCAGTCAATCATATGTTCGACTGATATGTATCCAAAAAATACTTTCATAATACCCATAGTTTAAGCCTCTATTAGAAACGAATGGTCAGATACTGAGATTTGTGTTATGGGTGCTGCGTGCCTGCGTCCATGTCCAAAATGCTAACTTTTTTAATGTCTCAAGTAGACAGAATATAAGATACAAATAACAGATAACTTTACCTTTGCCCCAACATTGTCTAATAATACTAACACCAGGTTTTTTATTCCAAGACACATCCTGAGAACATGGAATGAGCTGGCCCCGAAGGAATGCCCATTTGCATATATATTTAGGTACAGAATTGAAGGGTTAGGGAGCACTTTCATGTCTTCCATCAAGTATGGACAGTTGCTTAGATCCTGTGGGTTCAAAGAAAAATAAAAAAGGATCATATTAGACTGTTGCAAAGAGCCTAAAACATATTATTAGTACTGCAAAATATTTCTAAAAGGAGTAAAAAATAAACTATCTTCAAACTGTTTGTATTTTGATCATCTCGTTAGCACAATGTTTGGTTGGTGCTAGGTTGAATGTCTTTGTGCAAAAGGCATTGATGATTTTAGGTCACAGCCTAGAAAAATTGGCCAAGTCTTAGCTCAGCACTATAAATAGTTCTTTTGTGAGCAATGGTGGAGCTTGCATCTAAATTGAACAGGGACCATAGAGTAAAATATAATAGCCATTGATTAACTCCTAAAATTTGTTTTTGCAAATATAGTTGGTTCGAGTTCCAGATAAAAGAGCTAGGAAGTGAACTCACCTTTATTATGGCCAGTGTCAGAGCAAGAGATTCGATGGCCTTAAAGGGCTGCAAGAGCTTCATACAAGCTGAGTTGTTTGGAGTGCCATTTGGTCCATATACAAAATATGACAACTTCCCAATGGACTGGAGATGTGGCATGTGGCCAAGCTCGACACAGCACTGACCATTGGAATCATTCCATTTGAGAAACACAAGCCGAGGGGCTGAAACAGTAGCACGAAGCAGCTGATCACTTGAGCAGAAGAAGAAGCAGCTGTCCACAGTTCATTTCTTGAGCACCGCCGCCTCTACGCTGAGCACCCACAAGCTTTTAAGGTCGCTGAGCTCCAGTTCCAGGAGAGATTCTGAATTTATGACGACATCGGTCAGACCACGGGCTTTACGGATCTTGAGGACCTGCAAGCAGGGGCAACGCCAACGCGACGAGGAGACGGTGGCGTTGTCGCCGCCGATCAGGCACGCGCTGCCGTAAAACCAGACGCGTTCTAGCAGGATGGTGGTGAGCTGGGCGAATACGCCGGAGAATGGCATAAAGGCGGGCAGAAACCCTAGGTCGAGTAAGATAGTGGAGGCGTTCTCGAAGCAGGGCATCTCAAAGAACCTTTCTTTATTCTCCCTCTTCAACCTCAACAAGCTCGTCGGCGTCTCTTCCCGATCCGGCGCGTGATTCACGAGGATCAGAGTGCCGAAGAGGCGGCGCGCGGCGGCGGGGAGCCAGATCGCCAGGGACTCGACTGTGGCGCGGTCGCCCTCGAGGTCGAGGCAGTGGAGGCGCAGTTCACTCGCAGTGAGGGCGTGGCGGAAGCTGAGGGGCTCCGGGAAGAAGCCGGCGCGGAGAACCGGGAGGAGCGTCCACACGGAGCGCCAGCGCCGGGAGAGGACGCTGGTCCGAGCCGCGTCACCGGCGTTGTCGACCAAGAGGAGGATGACGACCAGAAGTTCGTCCGGGAGTGCGCTGATTCGGTCCTCCCCGGTTAGGCTCGGTTCCATGGAAGGGGATCGCCGCCGGAGAGATCGGCCGGACGTGCGTGGCTTTGTGAATTCACCGAAACCCATTAGGAGTACAAGTACAACCAACGGCGACGGGTCTTGCGAATTAATATGGGCCGGGCCGCTAATTAATACTGACGTGGGCCCAGGAGCAAAAGAACAGCTCAGTAGCAACCTTTGAATTATAAATCTTTAGCCAGAAGTATTTGGTGTGGATAAGAAAGCTATTTCTTTTTCTTTGTAATTTTCTTTAACATTATAAGATAAATATGCTCACACTTAATATCTATATTTGTTTGCTTTACCAAATCTTGTGTATTCGAAGGAATACTGAGGAATACTCCTCCCACCGCCCATGCTAAATACCTTGAGATATGTCACACACACACACATATTTGTTTTGTGCTAAAATGGTTTCTTCTTTGTTTATAAATAGAATTAATGAACCTTCAGGGATCTTTGTAGCAATATCTTATATTCAAGAAGGTATTCAATATAATCGCTATCAGAGCTTTGGTTATCATTGGAAGTTATAAAAACTCGAATTATATGTCCTAACTCATAAATATTTATCCTACCATGCAACATTCCTTCCCACTTCTGAAGTACAAACATAATGACATCAATGAGGAAACGACACATATTTATAACCTTTTCCAGCAAAAGCTACTGGACTGGCGGACTATAGAATTTATTCTAAATTGGATGGGGGGTCATTTAAAATACTAGCTAGTAATGGTTTCTAGTCTTCAACATGCCAACGTTACAATCTTCTACACATGAAACTTTTTAAAAGAGGTAAAATCACATAAAATTTTCATATCAAATAAAAGTATATATATATATATATATATATATATATATATATATATATATTAATGGATCAGGCATTTATCAATTATCTAATAGTAATTTTAAGTTGGTGCCAAGTTGAAATAAATTAAACTATGACTCTTATACATGTTTCATATATGCCATATGCATATTGCATTGTCCATTGATGTACTACAAGCAGAAGACTATATACAAGGTTCTCATACAGCTTGCACGGTGTCGTAGTATTTAGGTTCATAAAACATCTTGTTGTTGTTATGATACATGAACTTTATGTACTAGTACCTATATTTCTGGCCCAGAGAAGAGTTCAGACATCCTGTACAAACCTCCTTGGCCATGCCTTCTCTGACCAATATATCAAAAAACTATTGTTGCCTTATCATGAAAAGGGCTCGGATGTAGATGAATCATGTACTTGCTCGTGGAAATAAAGAAACACGAACGATGGAAAGATGTGTAATCGAGCGGCATATCCCTTGAAGCCTTGTTTTTAACATGAAGCAGTCAGTGTTGTTTGTCAAACCAAGCACTGCGCTGGTATCTACTGTTACCTATCGCGTCGGTCTAGACGCGGCCTCACCATGGCCACGTCACCCCCTGTTCCGGCCGTCCGATCGCGCTCGTGGACGGCTAGGATCTCCCGCCGCGCCGCCGACACTTTGCATAAAAGCCCTTTGGTTTCATCGAAATCAACCCACGGTACAGCTAGATCTTAGTGAACAGTATACGCATTCAGTTTTCTTGCGTTTAAACCTCTATATTCTTGAAATGATTCGGCCGAAGAAGAGAAAATTTGGATTTCGTGGCTTTTTTGCGGTTACACGCCCTCCTGCCTTTTTGCGAAAATCACCCCCACCCTCTGCCTGGGCGAGGCGCCCGACCCGGGACGCCTTCCTCATCCTCCTCGCCCTCAGCTTCCCAGGCTCCTCTCGCCACCTCCCTTCTCCCCGCGCCATCGTCGCGCCTCCCCACCTCCCCCGCCACCGCCGCGCCTCCCCTTCTCCGCCGCCGTCGTCGCACCTCCCCACCTCTGCCGCCGCCGTCGCCTCCCTCCCAGTCTCTCGTGCGCACGCGCTGCTGTCCTAGGGTTTTGGCCCCACCTCTCCTTCTCCCTCTCTCTCCCGCCGCTCAAGAAGGCCCGATGGCGCGTGCTAGACAGGTGGACGGCGGCGCGGCACCACCCGGAGCGGCGGTCACGCGGCGCGGCCCCCATTCCCCTTCGGTGCGAGGCCGCCCCACAACACGGCGGCGTGACGCCCAGGCGAGCCCACATCCTAGCGCGGCGGCCCCTAGTCGCAGCTTCCTCCCGCCGATTTGCGTGCATGTGCTCTCTTCCTCGCTGGCGGTGGGAGAGGCAGCGCAGCTCGCCGGCCGAATCTGGAGGTACCTCAGCCTCCTCTTCTCCTCCTCTGTCTCATGGGGTTGGCTCCTCTCCCGGATCCTCTCTCCCTCCATCTTTTCCTTTGCGTCACCTCGAAAGGAGCTCAACGGAGGTTGCGTTGTACAAGCTCAGCGACTCCCTCTATGCCCCCATCTCTTTTGGTACTAAACAATTCCAGGTCATTTTTTTGTGAAGATTCAGAGTTCATATGCATTGTAGTATGAGCGGTTTGTGTTTTTAATGGTTCAATTAATCACTACAGTTGCATAATCAAGTAGGTATAATGGTCTGCTTCTTTGAAATCTTGATTCTGCGTATTTTGCTGTTTGTATTGTATGAAAGGTGCAATAGTTGCTTGCTAGGTGTTTGATAAAATGCCCACCATGGTTCACATGGCCCCAAGTATGAAGTTCCTGTTTAAAATGCCCACAATTTGTATGTCAACAAATTTTACCATGTCTGAGTGTAGTCTAACACAAAAAACATTCTTCCGCTATCCAAACTACTTTTTGATTATAAGTTGAGAGCTTAAATTTTTTCTGAGAAGGAAAAAAATACACTTGCCATTAGTTTGCAGTGTCACAATGTCCAATATTTGTTTTTAAAAGGAATTTAGTTGCAAACAGATTATTAGCTGCAGTAATAACAAAGCACTTTTAGGATTTAATTTTATCTTCCAAGAGTTTAATGAAAATTCCTTATTGCCTAATTTTGCATTGATTTTTATTGCTTCATTTGTGCGCCCATCCGGCATCTGATCTATTGTTCTTCATTTGGTCGGTGACCTTGTCGCCCTTAACTGTGGCTTAAAACACTCCCATGGTAAACCCTTCATGAAGATATGTTTTGTTTCGTTAATTTGTTCCTGATTATGAAATGATGATTGACACATTAGTGAGGCCTCCAACAAACTTTGATGTTCTTTTTTATAATCCCCCCCCTAATAAACTCATACCACTGTTTGCTATCTGAGACACATGGTCATTGTGTACTGATGGGGTCGGTGTGCTGTGGATTCCTAAAGCTGATTTCTAAAATCCTAATGGAGGTAAAAAAAGGGAGGAAAGTCCAATTACTTAATTTCAACCAACCATCTACACATATATTTTTTTATGGTCATGATCTTCTGCCATTAACATTTTTCCTAACCCACTAATTAGAGCTTGATGAGCTTTACAAAATAACCAGTGCTTTCGTTGCCCTGTAAGGACATGATTTATCTTTTTGTCATCATGGAAGATGCATGTCATTCAGCATGTATTACAATATATTGAGCTTTGGTAGGGAATGCATAATGATATATTGAGGCCTGCTAGGGCTGGAACAAAAATAGAGTGCAAGATAATTATCACTACCATATTTTAATCCCTCCTGATAATGTTCTTGCATTTATTGATGGTTTTCCCTATGTACATGTAGGTTGCCATTGCCACCAATCACGTCTACATGAGCACTGCTGCTGTTGATTCGCCAATCAATGAGCTAGGATGCAAACTACTACAGAACCTATGCTCAATGCCTAGGATAAAGATAAAAGATCAGTACATCAACTCTTTTGTTTTCATCCACGAGGATGGAAATTGTCACACCCAGTTTTAAAGGCAAAACGGGATGCATAAACCTTATGTGTGCCCAGGGATCTACACACATAAGCCGACAAATCATCAAAAAGGCACCATTACAAGTGTTTATTACATAGCGAATAAGTGTCTAATTAATATCTATTACATAACAGCGGAAATAAAAGGTAACTCGCGCGAAGCTCCATCACACAAGGACGTCAACTGGTTGACTCCAAACCTAGTAGTCCTCGGGATACTCCTCATAATCTTGATAATCTGGTACCCATCCGGGGTTTTTATCCAAATATTGAAAAGAATAAACAAGCGTAAGTACTTCTAGTACTCAACAAGTATATATGGGGTTCGTGAGGCTCAAAAGGTTGACACGGTTTACTACGGTAGGCATTTTTAATTTGTAACAAAACTTTACAAGTGGTGAATCAAAGGTTATGCTTAAGTCCCCAAATAAAACTGCATGATCATATAAACAACTGAACGAATAACATAATATCATGATAAAGTGATTCATAAAGATAATAAACAATTAAACGAAGTTTTCTGTGAGTTTTCCGGGCCGCTCGTGTCCGTGAGCACGGCTGATATATCAGTTCTTAACACTCTGCAGAGGTTGTACACTTTACCCATGAGTCGTGTTACCCATATGCCCGGGTTTATAACTCCCAAAACACTGCCGAGGTGAGCGGGCAGGGTACACTATGAAGTCTTTCAGAGGGGCTCGCTGACATACCACAGACAGTATAGATCCACGGGCAAAGGGTATATGGGGACCCCTCGATGGTACACACGCGCAGCGGTAGCCACTCTGGCCGTACCCCGCAATCGCGCGTCAATGGCAACTTTCGTGAACTGCCACATGCGAGAGAGTGACCCTAATACTGAACTAAAGCTAGAGCCATGTAGCTCTCATGGCTGTACTGTATGTCCCAGCTTTTGCTGACAGATAGGATCCTAAATCCATGTTGCTAAAAAGTCAAGTTTTACTTTATCATTTCATATAGTCATTAATCAAGATTCAAGATCATGCTTTGTTAAAAAGGAGCACTAGCAATAACTACCCAGATGCAAAGATAACCCATAGGATTCCAAGGTTCAAGGTAACAAATCTAGGTAAGCCGTATGATAACAAAATTAGACACATGCATATGATTTTATTCAAAAATTTCATGAGTAGGACATCAAGGTAGATCCCATATAATACTTGCCTTGCTCAAAAGGTTCCTGCTGCTCCTACTCAAAGAAAACCTCCTGGTCACCCATGTACTGCTCACCGTCTATACTCGATCACCACATCACATACAATCATACCGGGACATATCATGCAAACAAACAAAGACTATAGATTAGAATAGTACACCAACCATAATCAAACAAGATTAAAAGTTTATAAAACTAATCTACGTCTCACTACGATCACATTGACGTTTGAATCACGAAAAACGGAGCTATAACGAAGAAGATATGACCTAATCAAGTTTTATAATTTAAATTAGAGATTAAAAGAGATTAAGTGATTAAATATTTTTTAAAAGTTGTCTAACATGAACTATGAACTAACTAACATGTAGATCACGTCGATACGATCCTAACGCAATTTGAATGGGTGAAATTGGAGTTAAAATGAACATTTTATAAGCATTTGAAAATGAGTGGCAAATCTGTAATTAGGGTTTTCTATTTAATTTTGAAATAAAACAGATCCGATAAAGAATATGTTTTCCAGAACTGAAAACGTAAAGAGGGAAGGCGCTTTAGGACTGTGGGTTATGACTTAAAAAGGGGTGGGGTTCTTTTTGCAAAACGGTCAGCCGAACCGGTATGGGGCTATGTGAGCCGTCCGATCCAAGGTGGATGGACACGATTAGATCAGGGGGAGGGAGTGGTAGCGCGCGGTGGCCGGAGGCAGGGCAGACGACGGCGCCATGGCCGGACAGCGGCAGCGCGGTGGTGCACGAAACTCGTCGCGGAAAGGACCGAGAGAGAGAGGGGGAGATGGCGAACACCGCTGTGGGGTCGGATGAGCCGATTAGGCGCCGCATGTGGTGGTGCTCGCGGCGTAGCGGCTCGGCACGAACGACTGTCGTGGAGCGGGCGAAACAGAGGGGTTGGGGAGGGAGAGCGAGCTCCTGGGGGCTCTTCTTACCACTCGCGAAGCTCGAGGGCAGGAAAACGGAGCGAAGGAGGCTCGGCGTCGGAAGAACGACGACGACGACGACTCTGTGATCGGCGTGCGGCGGCGGCTGGGAGCTGGGCCAGGGGAGAAGGCCTGCGGGCCAGAATAGGAGAAAGAGAGAGGGGAGAAAATAAATTGCTTTTTCTTTTATTTTTGTAATTCAAAAATCAAATTCTAAGCACATTTGAATTCAAGTTTGAATTTTGAAAATGCCAAGCCATACAAAAACTCTATGCAGCAGCATGAATGCGACAAAATGTTTCTACTGGTGATAATTTTTATTTTATGAAATCTTAATTATTTTTCCTAGGTTATAATGTCCACCAAAAATGCATTTAAATTACTTTTAATCTATTTTAAAGAATGCAATTTTTAGGGTGTTACAGAAATTAGTATGCCTTCCATCGGTTTTGTACATTAGTTACCTGGTCTACTGGCTACTGCATTTTTCAGATTACATATAGGCTATTATGTATAACTATATAGGCAAGGTTCGCTCTGTTCCTGAATTTCAGTTTTACTGCATACAAAAGCTATGGGTTCTGGACAGACGAGACCTGATTAGTTTTCTACTGTTTCATGTGTATGTGTGTGTGGTGGGGTGCGGGGAATTAGGCAGCAGAACAAGAACAAGAACATGGCATTACCTTCTTGCAGATTCTAGGATTGCTCTACTTATTAACTTTTACCTTATGAACACAGTTTGCTATGGAGTTTGGTCATCTACTGGTTGATGCCCTTTTTCCTTAGATGAGGATGCAAGGGATGAATGAGAATATGGAAGGACGGGGTATGCGCGAGCGTTAGTCCTTGTGTATGATAGGATCAGCCTCCTTGGTTCATGCTTAAGATGATGCCTTCATTAACCTTGACAACAAAGATTTCCGTGTCTAGGTTTTGACTTTTCAAAACAGAATGGTGGTGGAGGATTTCGCAGCAGCAAAGTGAAAATCCTGAAACGGAAGGTGTGTGGTTCTCTCCATTAGTTTGCATTTACATATTGGTTCTCATTTTACTTAATTATAGCTGAAGATGTTCACATACAATTGTAGACTAATTGAAATGTGCTACCAAATCACCAAGTATGCATCCTCTGTATATATTTTTTTTAACTTTTTTTGGGTCATATTTCATTATGCTGTCTAGACATGTTCAGTTTGTTTGAATCAAAAGAGCTGAGGACCCCATCTAATAGATTAATTATGAGAACATTCATATAATAGTTTCATTATGGTTTATGGGAGCGGCTCGAGAAATCTTTTGTTTCTGCATAAATGTTGTTACAATTTTTTGCTATCTTTTGTTTTCTACAAAGTTTTAAAATCTTCGTTTAGGTACAAAATAAGAGCAGCAGACAAAGCGATCTCTATGCAGTGAATCGGAGCAGCAGACAAAGCGATCTCAAGGTAGTATGCTCGGATGCTCACTTTTTTTTAAGTATTCATCCATAGTATTGTTTGATTTTTTTTGGTTAAAAAAATACACACTTTTGAATTACATAGGCTAACCTTTCCCAAAAGGAGTTCAAAATGTGTTCCTATCCAAGCTGAAGATCAGATGCCTTCAGTTTTTTATTGATTTTGCTTTTGTTGTTTCATTATCAAGTCTTGTTTCAGTTTTCAGGTTAGTGTTCATTTAGCTTGATAGATCTTGCTCTTTGGTTCCCATGCCTTTACAATGGCCGCATAATGTGGAATGATGTTTTATACTCTTTCTATTTTTTCCTGGTTGCTGTTTGAACTAAGCATTTTGTGGATGTGGTTGAAAGTACCATACGTGTGCTTGGTTTATCTGATGGATCACGAACACACTGAAGTGAGATATTGACATGTAGTCACTGAAACTCTGATTGAGATGAAACTGTAGCAGACTCAAGAGCTGGCAGTAGGATCTTTGAAATGGTCTTAAGACAATCTTTACTGCTTGATTTTTGTTTCCATTTGATACAACTACATAGAAACGTGCTATACTTGCAACTGAGTCAAAACAAATTTTAAACCAGAAAAATACAAGATATGGCAACTATTTTTTTAGGAAGGCACCTGGCGCATTTTATTGTTTTGAAAACAATGTTACATCATTCACCGTGGCTTCAAGAATGAAGCTATGGGTTCATCGACACAAAAACAAGATTGCTTTGACTGAACAACTATTCTTCTTGTTAGTGTCGATAAACATTTAACCACACCTCTATGGGGGGGGGGGGGGATGCAATTTTCGTTGAGTTGAAAGTTTAATGCTGTCGAGGCTTCCGAAATAGTGTTCACTCTAGAACGGTAGCAAGAGATTTTTAGCATGTGCATTACATGTCTACTTAATAATGTGCCCCTTCCTATGATTCCAGGTTCTTCCCACTTGCATGCTACCATTCCTGTAGTAATGAAAAAAAACATGTGCTTCTCATTGCTCTACTAAATCAAAAGCATCTTTTTGCAGGATCAAAGAAAATTGCAGCATATAGATGGACTGTTTTCATCATCACAACCTCGCATTCATTGAAGAAAATGACAGCACAGTTCCTATAAAGCACGCATTGCTACCGCAAGATCTCCGGAACATGTCAGACATGGTCGTCTACCTGATTTTTTTCATTGTGTTGGCTTCATTTGATTATGAATTAAAAGTTTGGCCTTTGTGACAATGTATTGTGTTGGAACAGTTGTGATATGCAAGCCAAAAATTGATCCATTTCTGGCAAAAAAAGAGGTTTGGTCAATTTCTAATAGAATTTTTCTTGGCCATTTGTATTAGTAATGGCCATATGTATTAGTAATGGACAAGCATTATGCAGTGTTAATTCGAAGGTCTAATTTAATTGGTGTCCTCTTCCCTTCTTGTTCCTGAGTGTTTGATTCTTTCTTTCCTCTCATGACTGTATTTTCTTCTCTGACTAATCATTTGTGGTGCCAACCCGCGCGCCGCGCGCCATTATCACTAGTCTCTATAATATAAGTCAAGCCTCATGTACTCTAGCATTCTTGCATTCAAAACAAAGAACTTGGCAAAGTTAACATGTGATGTGTTGTCACGGTACTCTGTCAACCAAATTTTCTTGAGACGTATATCAAGACTGCTGTAACATGATCCTTGTATTTACGGCACCACAAATTTTTTTCTCATGCCATTTTTGTCTGAAAGCTATTTCTTTTTCTTTGTAATTTTCTATAACATTATTAGATAAATATGCCCACACTTAATACATATATTTGTTTTCTTTACCAAATCTTGGGTATTCCAAGGAATACTCCGGAATACCCCTCCCGCCGCCCATGTTGAATACCTTGAGATATGTCACCAAAATCTCTCCCGCTCGCGCGCACACACACACACACACGCACACAGATATATATATATATATATATATATACTATTTAGCACCCCACAGCAACAATTTATTCTGTTGAGTCCATATGTAATTATTTATTACTCGTGTAAGGATTTTTATTACTGCTAGCCTCACCGGAATAAAATATTGCAGTGGGGTGCTAATAAATTATTTCTATGAGGCTTAGTGGGAATAAAATGCTATAGTGGAGTGCTAAATAATATTCAATAACCATAATGCTAAATAGTAGGGTCCTATATATATGTGTTTGTTTTATGCTAAAATGGTTTCTTCTTTGTTTATAAATAGAATTAATGAATCTTCAGGGATCTTTCTGGCAATATCATATATTCAAGAAGGTATTCAATATAATCGCCATTAGTGCTTTGGTTATCATTGGAACTTATAAAAAACTCAAATTATATGTCCTAACTTATAAATATTTATCCTACCATGCAACATGCCTTCCCACTTCTGAAGTACAAACATAATGACATCAATGAGAAAACAACACATATTTATAACCTTTTCCTGCAAAAGCTATCAGACCGGCGGACTGTAGAATTTATTCTGAACTGGATGGGGGTCATTTAAAGTACTAGTATTGGTTTCTAGTCTACAACACGACAACGTTACAATCTTCTACACATGAACATTTTTATAAGAGGTAACTTAAATTTTTCATATCAAATAAAAGTATATATATATATATATTAATGGTTGAGGCATTTATCAATTATCTAGTAGTAATTTCAAGGTGGTGCCAAGATGAAATAAATTAAACTACGAGTCTTATACATGTTTCACATATTCCATATGCATAGTTCATTGTCCATCCATGTACTACAATCAGAAGACTCTATACAAGGTTCTCATACAGCTTGTTATGATGCCTAAACTTTATGTACTAGTACGTATATTTCTGGCCCAGAGAAGAGTTCAGACATCCTGCACACACCTTCTTGGTCATGCCTTCTCTGGCCAATATATCAAAAAAACTATTGTTGCCTTATCATGGAAAGGGGTTGGATGTTGACAAATCATGTATTTTCTCATTGGAAATAAGGAAATATGACCGATGGAAAGATGCAAAATCGAGCGTCATATCCCTTGAAGCCTTGCTTTTAATATGAAACAATCTGTGTTGTTTGTCAAACCAAGCACTGCTGGGATCTCTATAATATAAGTCCAGCCTCATGCACTCTAGCATTTTTGCATCCAAAACAAAGGACTTGGCAAAGTTAACTTGTGATGAGTTGCCTCGGTACTTTGTCAACACAATTTTCTTCAGACATATATTAAGACTGCTATAATAAGATCTCTATATTTACGGCACCACAAATTTTTCTCTCCTGCCATTTTTGTAAGAAAGCTATTTCTTTGTCTTTGTAATTTTCTTTAACATTACAAGATAAATATGCTCACACTTAATATATATATTTGTTTGTTTTACCAAATCTTGGGTATTCCAACGAATACTCAGGAATACCCTCCCGCCGCCCATGTTGAATACCTTGAGATATCTCACCAAAATCGGGCAATAGATTGCGTGTGCACACACACACACACCCATCTACTATTTAGTAGCATGGCTATTGAATACTATTTAGCACCCCACCATTTTATTCCGTTGAGCCCAACCGTAATAACTTATTACTCGTGTATGGATTTTTATTACCGCTGACCTCACCGGAATAAAATACGGTAGTGGGCTGCTAATAAATTATTACTATGTGGTTCACTGAGAATAAAATCCTGCAGTGGAGTGCTAAATAATATTCAACAACCAGAATGCTAAATAGTAGGGTCCTATATATATATATTTATTTATATATACACACACATATATATAATAAATAGAATTAATGAATCTTCAGGGATCTTTCTAGCAATATCTTGTATTCAAGAAGGTATTCAATATAATCGCCATCAGTGCTTTGGTTATCATTGGAAGTTATAAAAAAACTCAAATTATATGTCCTAACTCATAAACATTTAGCCTACCATGCAACCTGCCTTACCACTTCTGAAGTAAAAAAAAAGAATGACATCAATGAGGAAACGACACATATTTTTAACCTTTTCCGGCAAAAGCTGCCGGACTGGCGGACTGTAGGATTTATTCTAAACTAGATGGGTGTCATCTAAAATACTAGTAATGGTTTCTAGTCTTCAGCATGCCAATGTTACAATCTTCTACACATGAAACTTTTTAAAAGATGTAAAATCACTTAAAATTTCATATCAAATAAAAGAATATATATTAATATATATATATATATATATATATATATATATATATATTAATTGTTCAAGCATTTATCAATTATCTAGTAGTAATTTCAAGCTGGTTCCAAGAGGAAATAAATTAAACTATGAGTCTAATACATGTTTCACATATTCCATATGCATACTGCATTGTCCATCCATGTACTACAATTAGAAGACTATATACAAGGGTCTCATACAGCTTGCACGGTGCCGTACTATTGAGGTGCATAAAACACCTTGTTGTTGTTATGATGCCTGAACTTTATGTACTAGTACGTATTTTTCTGGCCCATAGAAGAGTTCAGACATCCTGCACACACCTCCTTGGCTATGACTTCTTTGACCAATATATCAAAAAAACTATTGTCGCCTTATCATGAAAAGGGGTCGGATGTTGACATATCATGTACTTTCTCATAGGAAATAAGGAAATATGACCGGTGGAAAGATGCGAAATCGAGCGGCATATCCCTTGAAGCCTTGTTTTTAACATGAAGCAATCTGTGTTGTTTGTCAAACCAAGCACTGCTGGGATCTCTATAATATAAGTCAAGCATCATGCACTCTAGCATTTTTGCATTCAAAACAAAGAACTTGGCAAAGTTAACTTGTGATGTGTTGCCTCGGTACTTTGTTAACACAATTTTCTTGAGACGTATATCAAGACTGCTATAATAAGATCCTTGTATTTACAACACCACAAATTTTTCTCTCCTGCCATTTTTGTAAGAAAGCTATTTCTTTGTGTTTGTAATTTTCTTTAACATTATAAGATAAATATGCTCACACTTATTATATATTTGTTTACTTTACCAAATCTTGGGTATTCTAAGGAATACCCCTCCTGCCGCCCATGCTGAATACCTTGAGATATCTCTCCAAAATTTGGCAATAGATTGCGCGCACGCGCGCGCGCACGCGCGCGCGCACACACACACATACTATTTAGTAGCATGGCAGTTGAATACTATTTAGCACTCCACAACAGCATTTTATTCCATTGAGCCCAACAATAGTAATAACTTATTATTCATGTATGGATTTTCATTACCGCTGGCCTCACCGGAATAAAATACTGCAGTGGGCTGCTAATAAATTATTAGTGGTTCACTGAGAATAAAATCCTGCATTGGAGTGCTAATTAATATTCAACAACCAGAATGCTAAATAGTAGGGTCCTATATATGTGTGTGTGTATATATATATGTGTGTGTATATATATATATATATATAAATAGAATTAATGAATCTTCAGGGATCTTTCTAGCAATATCTTACATTCAAGAAGGTATTCAATATAATCTCCATCTGTGCTTTGGTTATCATTGGAAGTTATAAAAAACTCAAATTATATGTCTTAACTCATAAATATTTAGCCTATCATGCAACCTGCTTTCCCACTTCTGAAGTAAAAAAAGAATGACATCAATGAGGAAACGACACATATTTATAACCTTTTCCAACAGAAGCTGTCGGACTGGCGGACTGTAGAATATATTATGAACTGGATGGGAGTCATTTAAAATAGTAGTAATGATTTCTAGTCTTCGGCATGACAACGTTACAATCTTCTACACATGAAAAATTTTATACGAGGTAAAATCGCTTAAATTTTTCATATCAAATAAAAGTATATATATATATATTAATGGTTCAGACATTTATCAATTATCTATTGGTAATTTCAAGCCGGTGCCAAGATGAAATAAATTAAACTATGAGTCTTATACATGTTTCACATATTGCATATGCATACTGCATTGTCCATCCATGTACTACAGTCAGAAGACTATATACAACGTTTTCATACAGCTTGCACGGTGCCGTAATATTGAAGTGCATAAAACACCTTGTTGTTGTTATGATGCCTGAACTTTATGTACTAGTACGTATATTTCAGCCATAGAGAAGAGTTCAGACATCTTGCACACACCTCCTTGGCCATGCCTGCTGTGACCAATATATCAAAAAACTATTGTTGCCTTATCATGTAAAGGGGTAGATGTTGACAAATCATGTACTTTCTCATTGGAAATAAGGAAATATGACCGATGGAAAGATGCGAAATCGAGCGGCATATCCCTTGAAGCCTTGTTTTTAACATGAAGCAATCTGTGTTGTTTGTCAAACCAAGCACTGCTGGGATCTCTATAATAAAAGTCAAGCCTCATGCACTCTAGCATTGTTGCATTCAAAACAAAGAACTTGGCAAAGTCAGCATGTGATGTGTTGCCTTGGTACTCTGTCAACAAAATTTTCTTGAGACGTTTATCAAGAGTGCTATAATAAGATCCTTGTATTTACGGCACCACAATTTTTTCTCTCCTGCCATTTTTGTCTGAAAGCTATTTCTTTGTCTTTGTAATTTTCGCCCATGCTGAATACCTTGAGGTATCTCACCAAAATCTGGCAATAGATTGCGTGCACATGCGGGCGCGCGCGCACGCGCCGCGCGCACACACACACACACACACACACACACACACACACACACACACACACACATATATAGAATTAATGAATCTTCAGGGATCTTTCTAGCAATATCTTATATTCAAGAATGACATCAATGAGGAAATGACACATTTATAACCTTTTCCAGCAAAACCTACCGGACCGGTGGACTGTAGAATTTATTCTGAACTGGATGGGGGTCATTTAAAATACTAGTAAAGGTTTATAGTCTTCAGCATGACAACGTTACAATGTTCTACATATGAAAATTTTTATAAGAGGTAAAATAACTTAAATTTTTCTAATCAAATAAAAGTATATATATATATTAATGGTTCAGGCATTTATAATTTATCTTGTAATAATTTCAAGCTTGTGCTAAGATGAAATAAATTAAACTACAGGTCTTATACATGTTTCATATATTCCATATGCATACTGCATTGTCCATCCATGTACTACAAGAAGAAGACTATATAAAAGGTTCTCATACAGCTTGCACGGTGCCCTCGTTTTCAGGTGCAGAAAACACCTTGTTGTTGTTATGATGCATGAACTTTATGTACCAGTACCTATATTTCAGGCCAAGAGAAGAGTTCAGACATCCTGCACACACGTCCTTGGCCATGCCTTCTATAACCAATATATCAAAAAACTATTGTTGCCTTATAATGAAATGGGGTCAGATGTTGACAAATCATGTACTTGCTCATTGGAAATATGGAAATATGACAGATGGAGAGATGCGAAATCGAGCTGCATATCCCTTGAAGCCTTGTTTTTAACATGAAGCAGTCTATGTTGTTTGTCAAACCAAGCACTGCTGGGATCTCTATAATATAAGTCAAGCCTCATGCACTCTAGCATTCTTGCATTCAAAACATCGAACTTGGCAAAGTTAACATGTGATGTGTTGCCTTGGTACTCTGTTAACACAATTTTCTTGAGACGTATATCAAGACTGCTATAATAAGATCTTTGTATTTATGGCACCACAAATTTTTCTCTCCTGCCATTTTTGTTTGAAATCCACTTCTTTGTCTTTGTAATTTTCTTTAACATTATACTCCCTCCGTCCACGAAAGAATAAATTCCTAGAATCCATGCCAGTCAAACTTTTTTAACTTTGACTAACTTTTTAGAAAAATACAACAACACCTATGACTTAAAATGAGCACCATACAAAAATATGTTCTTAGATAAATCTAATAATACTAGTTTGATACCATAACATTTAATATTTTATTCTAGAAATTTTGTCAAAGTTCAAAAAGTTTGACTTAGGACAAACCCAGAAATCTATTCTTTCGTGGACGGAGGGAGTAAGATTAATATGGTCACACATAATACATATATTTGTTTGCTTTACCAAATCTTGGGCATTCCAAGGAATACTCAGAAATACCCCTCCCGCCGCCCATGCCGAATACCTTGAGAAATGTCACCAAAATCTGGCAATAGATTCACACACACACACACACACACACACACACATACATACATACATATGTGTTTGTTTTGTGCTAAAATGGATTTTTCTTTGTTTATAAATAGAATTAATGAATCTTCACGAATCTTTCTAGCAATACCTTATATTCAAGAAGGTATTCTATATAATCGCCATCAATGCTTTGGTTAGCATTGGAAGTTATAAAAAAAACTCAAATTTTATGTCCTAACTCATAAATATTTTGCCTACCATGCAACATGCCTTCCGACTTCTGAAGTTCAAACATAATGACAACAATGAGGAAACGACACATATTTATAACCATTTCCCGCAAATGCTACCGGACTGGCGGACTGTAGAATTTATTCTGAACTAGATGGGGGTCATTTAAAATACTAGTAGTGGTTTATAGTCTTCAGCATGCCGATGTTCTTCTACACATGAAACTTTTTAAAAGAGGTAAAATCATCCAAAATGTTCATATCAAATAAAGTGTGTGTGTGTGTGTATATATATATATATATATATATATATATATATATATATATATTCAAGCATTTATCAATTATCTAGTAGTAATTTCAAGCTGGTTCCAAGTTGAAATAAATTAAACTACGAGTCTTATACATGTTTCATATATTCCATATGCATACTGCATTGTCCATCTATGTACTACAAGTAGAAGACTATATACAAGGTTCTCATACAGCTTGCACGGTGCCCTAGTATTGAGGTACATAAAACACCTTGTTGGTTTTAGATGCTTGAACCTTATGTACTTGTACGTATATTTTTGGCCCAGATAAGAGTTCAGACATCCTGCACACACCTCTTTGGCCATGTCTGTTCTGACAAATATTTCAAAAAACTATTGTACTTATGCGCACTATGATAGTACTAAAGCTCAGATATACAGGAATTATAGTACTAAAACTCAGCTATACAGAAATTGACTAGTTTCAGATGATATGAATAAAGAAATTTTAAGATGACAACACCAGATAACAAAGAATGAGGTCATGAGGAACCACCGCAACACATTCCGTGGCCCCGCATGCAAGAGAACGTTGTCGCACACATTTGTGAGCATTGATCCATTCATCATCATCTACTCCAAATCCAGAAAAGCGAACCAGCACTTCCTGAAACACAAAAAATGTTATAATAAGCCATTGTGTTTTTCACGTGCAGTGACACTAATATAATGCAGCATAAAACATTACAAAAACATAGGGTATTATTTTTTAACCAGAGATCTTCTCCATTCCCACTCATTTTGAGCAGAAATACGTTGGCACCGGGTTCGAATCCAGGTGGCCAAGCTCGCGGCTCGCGATACTAGCCTGACGAGCGACTCGCTCATTCCCCCAAACATAGGGTATTTCACAAACATTGCTGCTGATATGTCTGCACCCCACACATCAATCCATTTTCATTAATGAATAGTAAAAGAAGATATCCTAGTTTTCGTTGTAAAAAACACATAGGTTCATTCATAAATGCACATTTTTATATGAGGAAGCATCAGCTATTTTGCATATACAGAGCTACCAAATTGGCCCCCAAGGTAAAAATTTAGAATGAAGTACAATGTCATAATAGTTTTGTGGAAAGTTCAAGAGTATGGTCACTAGAAATCTAAGCTAGGTCAACCTGGTCATGGGTTGTGGTTGAGGGCCTAGGAGGTAAAAATTTAGAATGAAGTACAATGTCATAATAGTTTTGATCCATGCCATTATAATTTTTGTGCTTCTGATATATACCATTTACTATTCACCTGTTTAGAAATTTTTCATTACAATTGTATCTATACCTGAACCTGATCAATGTCATTTTCTACACTTGAAACAACAAGTAAAATGGGTGTTTTTGAATACAACAAGTAGAACTATTGAAGCAGAACATCACAAGAATATCTTATTGCAGATCTCCTTTCAAATGCAATCATAGTGTACGACACTACTACAAAAATCTTTTCTACGGCGACCATTTTAGATTTACCGCGGCGGGCAAACGCGTCCACCATGGGCAAGGCGTCACGGTTAATCGTGGCGTCACCGCGGCGGGCGCAAGTGCCCACTGCGCTAAACATGTTAACAGTGGTGGGTGGCATAATGTGGCGGACGCGGTTAATCTATTAACTGTGGTGGGCGTTGTTATATGCCAGATTTCATTGATTTCAATAGAACTCACACACACACACACACACACACACAAACGCATGCACGCACGCACCCACCCACACACACAGCTTTGGATCCCGCACCGAAGCTCCTTCATCTGACAACTCTCTCAACGACCCTGAGGTCAACCCAGAGTTTGAGGCTATGTCGGCCATGGAACTCACCGACCACCTGAACCGCTCCCGCCGCACAGGCGACTTCGCCGATGCAGTGCTTCTGTTTACCGCACACTAGCATAGGCGAGACTAGCATAGGCTCGCCAAGGCTGAGGACCTTGTGGGCAAATTGCAGGGCAAGATTGAGGCACATGAATACAATGCCCTTGAGTCAAAATCTCCGATCTGCCGGGCCACCGAGACAGAGATGGGGTTGCGGGTCGATATTTGCGTGATGTAGCTAAGGGACGCTGACGTCGAGGCGCGTTCATGACATGGATCTGACATCATCGGGCGCATGCTCACGCAACATGCTAGTCGTGGACTTAGCAGCATCTAGGATGCATATGGAGAAGAATTAGATTGTGAGGTTTCAGAAGATGTCCTCGAATCAAGGTACCAAATCTCCTGCTATTATTTGTACTCAGGTTCGGTTTTTTTGTTTTAGCCCACTATAAGAAATTATAATATAGAGGTTGATATGGCACAACCGGTCGCGTGCCTCACGTCGCTCGGCCTACGCTACCCCCGCCGCCCCAACCAGTTGTTGGGTTGCCAGTGTCTCGCCAGCCTCTACCATCGTGTCATGGCTGCCGCCCTCAAACCCCCTTCCAAGGCTGTTAGAGATTGATTCCCTATCCCTAACCCTTATGTCACCGACATCTTCTTTCTCTCTAGTGGGGAGCACGTGTGGGCGCGTGGGCATGGTTGCATGGGAGAGGGAGAGGGAAAGGGTGGATTGTCCCACATTGTGCCATCCGTGCTCCATGTGATGATTGCGCAATAAAATTTGTGTTATAGCATGGTATTAGTAGGGCTCAAGAGAGCCCTACTACTAATATCCATAACTGACTATTTGTCTATTTGTTACATTGCTTTAGAGTCATAGCAGGCCGCAAGGTTCCAAAAGATGAGGCACAGGGAGAAGACCACAAGGTTCCAGAAGAGGAGGAGCAGGATGAAGACATCGCAATGAGTCATCATAGACGTTGGCAAGAGAAACAACCTTTAAATGTCATTAAGAAGGCTTGCAGGCAAAAGGAGTCGTCCTTCTACAAACTTGTTTTGAACCCCCTCATGGAGAAACATGAGCTTCTCATAAGAAAGGAGAAAGAGAAGGCTGCCAGGGAAGCTGCTGCAACTGCATCCAACCAGTTATACTGCACGTGCTGGTGGTCGAATGCACCATATATGCCCGCAAATTCTGAGGCTCTGAAGGGGGATTCTAATGATGGACTGAATGATTCTTAGTGGTATGATGGATTATATTATTTTCAAAGCATTGACTTATTAGCTAGTGCAAATCATTTACATTAGCACTGTTTTCTTTCTCCTATATTAGGATTATAAACTTCATGTTTTTTATCTGTTGAAAGTTGAACACACACACACACACACACACACACACACACACACACACACACACACATATATATATATTATATATATATATACACTAAACCCACACTTTTACGATTGCTGGAATGAGGTGGCTGGGCTTTTATGGTTACGGGATGAGAATTAGTAATAACTTTTATGGTTGCGGTGATTGATGGCTGAGTGGCGCTCTAAATAACTATTTTGAGCGTTGGGTGCTGAATAGCTAGGTATATATATATATATATATATATATATATATATATATATAAGAGAGAGAGAGAGAGAGAGAGAGAAGACATTCATGCAGTCACTTAGTTGTTCATTGTCCATCCATACACATGAAACTCACGAAATCGTTTAAGTTCTCACAAACACACATATATACAAGTTTTGATGAAACTAACTAATGGAAACGATATCACTAGCTAGCTGTGTGTAAAATCCATTTGGAAAGTGTAATCCGTGGGATGTAGCCCATCCATGCGTGTAGCCCTCTTCTCCCTCATCCCGTAGAGCCAAGATCCTTCTATCCGATGCACTGTTCTTCTTAGCCCCCTTCTTCTTCTTCTTTGCCCCACCCCGCAAGGCTACCTCATTGTCCGCATCCACGCGACAACCAACATTCCTCTTGTATCGACTTGTGCTGAAGTGCGGACAACTCGTCAAATTCCCATACTCCTTGCCCCGATACAGGATGCGGTGGTTAGGACGAACATTGAACTTTATAAGTTTTATTGCCAATGGTTGGATCAACTTCTTTGCCCGATAGGTATTGGCGGCCACCTTGTTATCCGTTGGGTATGTGGTAGGAAGGATACTTAACATCTCATTGAAGCTAGTGTCAGACCAACCATGCCAAGCCTTCAACATCAACATTTGGATGTTAAACAGAGGGTCGTGTACTCCTTCGGACAATTGCTGCCGTCCTTATAGAGAGGATCAACTGTTGCCTGCTTCATCTCTCTAAAATTCTCCAACCACTTCGAGCTGCCAAACATAAGGTCATCGTTGTCGATGTGGTGGATTAAGCACCCAAAGAGCTGTACATCCTCAGGTTCATTCTAATAGCCTCCTGACTAACCCCACTGCCATTGCATGTCCAGGATTATATCCTCTATAGTTATGTAATCACGAGCACTATTGTTGCTGTTGGCTGGTGCTGAAGATGAGACAGGTGCTCCCACATGATCTTGATTCACTGTCATCGTCGACGACGACCTCACTCCAGATGCACTGCCACTCACATTAACTCTTTCACTGTGAAAATTCCAGACAGTGTAATCCTTGACGAAACCGTACATAATCAAATGAGTTTGCACCATGTCATCTATGTAGGCTTTCAAGTTCCCGCAGTGCGAACATGGACATATGGTTGTCGTTTGTTTCAACCTATCATGGTGAGCTTTCGCTGCAGCAATAAAATTCCTTGCTTCATCCAAGTACCGCGGATCACTCACTCTATTCATCCGGTACATCCTTTCGGACCTGTCCATCGTGCCTGCAAATGGGCATTTAGTTAACATCAAAAGTAACAAATAGGAAGCATAAGAAAAGAAAAAACACAAGTTTTCTCTCTTCCTTGAAAACGCATCTAAATGTAGATTCTAGATCTAGAATTAGACACCAAAGATGAACAAAAGAGAGATAAAAAGGATGTTTGAGAGCCTTCATATACCTCTTGTTGTGTCTTCTTTCTCCCAATCTATGATCTATACCTCAATTCAAAGATTTGATTAAAATTTAGAGCAAAGCCTCCCGCTCCACAGTTTGGAAGAGGAAGACCCGTGGGGAAGAAGAGGGGCAGCTGGCTGTGTTTATATAGGTGACAAATTTACCATGGAGGGCAACATAAGATGACCGCTGCGGTAAATATATATTAACCGTGGCAGGCTGCCTAAGGTGACCGCCGCCGTTAATCGATTTACGGCAGCGGGCCACCTTAACCGCACGCCGCAGTTAATACAAATTTACCGTGACGGGCACATTACGTTGATCACCACAGTAAATGTTTTATGGCAGCGGGCGTCTGTGTGGCCGAAGCTGGCGGCAAACAACGTGCCCGCAATAGAGGCTAAAATGGCGACGTTGCGCAAATACATTTTTGTAGTAGTGCGAAGAGAGCCAACAAAAGAATGATATATAATTTCACTGTTGGAATACTGGTTTCGTAAAGCATATATCTTATCATATATAGAGACTTCAGTAATACTAAATGAAATTCCGTGTTCATTACCAGGTCGCCTGATTCCAACCACCTAACTGACAGAAAGGCATCAACATCACACCTGCAACATATAAGATTGCAACATATAAGATTAAAATTGTTTTAGTTAAATAAAAAGAAATAGAAACAGAAGTCAACAACATAGAGCAAAGACCACTTCAACGGCCAACGAAAGTGCTTATAAAACAGTGGATGAATTCACAGATATACTTATGGCTTTGTTAGTGTGACACTTCACATGTAACAAATAACTTTAGACAAGAACTCATTACAATTATCTTCACTTCCTATTCATTTCTTTCAAAACCTTTTGCTATGGAGACAACTATATAAAAGTTCCACCAATGCTTTCAGAGAAAAAGTATTTCTTTCCATGAGGGACACCTTGTTACTTCCGGATATTCTTTAATTTTGGACAGCCTCCTCAAGGTATGCAAAATGAATGAAAATAAAGTTAATCTACTAAATAGTAGCTTAATCACTCAGCAAGTGAATGCATCTTTACCTAGGCATAAATTACAATAATACATCACTATAAAGAGGGAACATGTCACATCCGGCCTGTTTGGCCCGTAGTGGCCCATGTGTGTTAATGAAATATTGTGGAGGGTTTAGTCCCACCATGCACTATCACGAGCTGACTTGGCCTCAAACTCAAGCAGGAGGCCTTGCAGACGCTACCTCCCTAGTTATCAGCAAAGCTAATAAACAATAATCAGAGGAAAAATAGATATGGTAACCGATGATGATAAGTTGAGAAGGCATGGCTGGAATGCACAAAACTAAAATCACTGGTACATACAACTATAGCCCTGTCTGGCAGGCCAATCCCCCTAGACGTATAAGGCTAGTCTCAATGTCAAGTTTCACTTTCCAGTTTCCAATACGTGAAATTTTGATATGAAATAGTTCTCTTTCTCAATGTAAGTTTCATTGCACAGTTTCATAGGTTATTTTGGTATTTTGTAAGTCCCATATGTATCAATCATAATTAATTACGCCCTGGTGAAACGAATCTGAGTCCTCAATGGGAGTTTCACGCGGTTACCAACGTTTTGGAAACAACGCTCACAGGTTTCATCCCCATGAAACTTTCTCCTTCTCTCTCCTTTTAGTTTCATACAAAGATTCTATTTTTGCTGATGTGGCACCATATTTAATGTGCATGAAACCTCTTATGAAATCTTATTGAGACTGGCCTAAGATAGTTTGACTTAGTAAACTAGCAAGTTTTTTTTGTGATGGAGGTAGCACTAAGTATTGTTGACACAAACAAAAAAAATTGAAAACGAGTCAAAAAGTAAAACAAAAATAAGAAATGTCATCTTCTTCAAGGTGGTAAACTCAACACCTTAGAGCCCTTCAAATCATGTAAATCCGCTATAATCAATAAAGCCTTTGACACTAACTATATTATTTTCTCAAGGAAAAATGTAAAGTATTTTCTCTCTCCGAGCAAGATCAAAAAAAGGAATTTCTTATCAGAGATGCATGTCTCCTATGTGGAGGATGTTCTAAAGCTATATGTGCTCCAGATATTTCTGGAAGTCTTGATTGCAGAACTCATATTGCATATTCAATATATATCTAAAATCTATTTGGAGACTGCAGGGGGAATTTTTCATATAAGAAGAATACAATTAGTATAATTAATATTTTAGAACTCCAATTTCCGAAAAGGTAGATTTAGAACAACAAAGAATAAAATGAATCCATGAGCAATTATGTTAGATTAAAACATGACAACAGTACTTCACTTTAACTATATCAAATTTTAGCAAACAAGAACACGGTGCTCCTAAGTCTTTATTCCCCAACCCTCACGCTCTCCATCGTAAAGAGTTCCACTACCGCTGCCATATCTATGAACGCTGCGGGTAAAAATATCCCCCCATTGCCTGCACGACTAGCCATTTTAAGCATATGTATCCGAGCATGCCAAGATGAAGGAATTGCTCATCTTGATCTATTGCTAGTGACTTCATGAAGACAAGAATGCATTGCCTCTAGGTCTTCCATGACGCCTCATAGTGCAGATCTCTGCCACCGCCGCTGTATCTAAGACCGCTACGTCTGTGTACCCCCTCAGCAGCAACCACGTCTCTTTCCATTTCAGCATATGAATCAAAACATGTGAAGATGATGGGAGGTCTCACCTAGAACTGGTGCCGAGCGACTTCAAGAAGATGAGAACATGGTGCTCCAACCCATAGGTTCGGATTCTCCATCTTGAACTAGTGCCGAGTGACATCGGGGAGACGATAATATGCTATCTCTACTCGGCCTTCCTTGGCGCTCCATGATCCCCACCCTACAGATCACCACCGCCGCCACCCTAGTCGGGACCAAATGGAGAGGGGTGGATCAGAGGGCAGTGCCAGTAGGGCTAGGTTATGACTAACTTTAGGAATTAGTTTGTCATAGTCATATATAGGTATGTGTTATAGGCTTTGCAAGTGGGCCACATCGGCTAGAGACACTAGTGGGCTTCGCAGGTGGGCCACATCGGTGTGCGATGTTGTTCTACATTGTGGGGCATGTTCTCAATGAGGAAGGCCGGGACTAGTGAAAATAAGGAAGCCTAGGCCATGGTTTCTCTAATGGCCCACAAGGAATTTCAAATAAGAAATCCAACTTTCAACAAAAAATCCCAAACACCAGGCTTCAAAAAAAGAGATCTGTTGTGGAATCTGGCAGTTAAGTAAACTAATAATATTAAGAACTAGATCATCTAACACCATTGAAAAATGAAATTGTATTTATGAGGAAATTTTGGAATAAAAGATAAACAAAGAATTTAGTTTGAAAAAGATTCTTTCTATTATGGATAGTAGTTATTTTTGGCGGCACTTCTTAACTTTACACACTCGAAGTTGTGCGCATGAGGAGCTTCTCGGGCATGTCTCTCACCCTCGCACCCCTTCCCTCCATATGTTACGAACGCGTCACCCTGCATGCCCCATGTGAACACACCTCCGCCACCCCCCAGCCGGCGCTCTCTCCGCCTCCACCCCTCTGAGAACTACCCACCATCTTTGTCTTCTGTATATCTTCAGCCTCCGCCTCTGCCTCCCCACAGTCCATGTCTCACTGCCACTCATGGCCTCTTTACGCAAGATCCACCAAGCACTATCGAACACAGCTATATACTTTGCCGAGTGCCACGAAAAACACTCGACAAAGGCTTTGGCGAGTGTAACACTCGACAAAGTGCATACAATATAGAATCTAACGACAAAGCTATCTTTGCCAAGTGTTTTATTTTGGGCACTCGGCAAAGAGTTCACCATGTACCAAAGCAACAATCGGCAAAGAAAAGTGCACGGTCATGACGTTCGAACCTGTGATGGACGCTTTGCCAAGTGTCAGGTCAAGGCACTCAGTAAAGGTTAAGGCTTTTCCAAGTGTCGTTGACTGCGACACTCGACAAAGCTATGGGGTTTGCCGAATGCCACATGGATATTCACATTTGCCGAGTGTCTTGACCACAACAATCGGCAAACTACTAACACTCGACAAAGGACCTTCCTAGGTGCACCAGGTATGGTCACTTGGCCGAGTGTCTTGACCATGACACTCAGCAAATCAAACCTTTGCCGAGTGTTACACTTGGCAAAATGACCAGAAACATTCTTTTTTATTTGTTTTTTTTCATTCCATCCAGAAAAGCAAAAGATATATATAACAAACAAAACATATATATCACAAACAACACATATCACATCCCAAACATTACATATATACCACAAACATCAAATGTCTCACAATATATCACAATAAATTCTCAATTCATCCATAGTTCACAACCATAACTTTGAAACACGACAAACCAAACCACAGGTTAGCTCCAAAGTGGTCACGGTGACGGTGCGAGGTGACGTGGAGATTTTTGCATAGCTAGTGGAGGAAAACCCTAAGCGACACCTAAGACTCTGCATGTACTCAGTCATCGCTTGCATCCTCTCATGCTCGAGCGCTCGCTGAGTCGCCATCACGTGTCCTTGCTCTCCATCCTCGCCTCCACCTCCTCCCATCACATCCTCTCATCCAGAAAAGCAAAAGATATATATAACAAACAAAACATATATATCACAAACAACACATATCACATCCCAAACATTACATATATACCACAAACATCAAATGTCTCACAATATATCACAATAAATTCTCAATTCATCCATAGTTCACAACCATAACTTTGAAACACGACAAACCAAACCACAGGTTAGCTCCAAAGTGGTCACGGTGACGGTGCGGGGTGACGTGGAGATTTTTGCATAGCTAGTGGAGGAAAACCCTAAGCGACACCTAAGACTCTGCATGTACTCAGTCATCGCTTGCATCCTCTCATGCTCGAGCGCTCGCTGAGTCGCCATCACGTGTCCTTGCTCTCCATCCTCGCCTCCACCTCCTCCCATCACATCCTCTCATCCTCCTGTTGGGCCTACAACATTTCATCCAAATGTTAGAATAATGTAAATCTAATGAAAATCAATGAACGACGAATAAAATATAAATAACCTAGAGTGCCTCCATTTAATGCTGTGAAGTATTTGGATGTGAGCGTATGGCTGGGCCCGATCTACTGTTCCTTGTTCTAATTTGGCTGAGACTAGGTGTGCTGGCCATGTCGAGTACGTCATCGCCAATCTAGTACCGCCCATGCTTCTTGCCTCCTCTCACCCTCATGATGACTTCTCCATCAAGATCCTGGGTTCTTGGATCGTACTCTGCCCCAATGATCTTGATCCCTTACCGCTGTGGCGGCTATGGATGCTCGCATTGGTGTACTTGTCAGGTGTCCTCTAGGTTGTAGTTGACGTCGGACGTCACCTTGTACTTGTGGGCCATGGCAGATGCCTTGAACATGGTGCAAGTCTCGTTGTCACATGACCTCGACTGCGAGAAAACTAGCAGAATGATTAGAAATCATGCAATTTGACCGTTACACTAAATTCTTGTCATTGAGGTACCCAAGCTTGTGTGTATCCATCTAGGCTCTGTCTTCCTTTGTGGTGTGTTATGCCTGCCATCATCAAATGCCGCTCCCAGCAAGCGTTATGCGTCTCCTCCCAATCGGGGGCGCACCACTTGTCCACCATCTATGCCCAACACTGGGTATGATGGGAGCACCACCACACAATTGTCTACACATCAAGTATATGACATATAGTAAGAGCACATTTAACCTACTTAATCTTAAATGAATTCAGTTGTATAATTCTATACTTACATCTAGGTACTGCTGTCGGGTCAGCCTCATGTTCCTTGCGACACCTTTGGTGACCTTTTCTTTAAGAATGTCACCGTGGTAAGTTACGATGGACTCAACGCGCGCCTCATAGTGCATGTCCGTCACGAGTTTCTTGCAAACTCTGTGAGACACCATCTCCACCCAGAACTTGTGTCCTTGATCGCATCTATAGAAATCCTGCATAGATATAAATAAAGAGAGACTCGATGTATCCAACAAGTATTTCAAGAATGTACAATTAATGTGTGTGATACATTGAGCAATGTAGTGCAAGAAAGACTTACCCACAGCTCGGCATTTAGCCACTCCGCCTTGTTGGTGAATGTCCTGCCATTCCGATCTAGAGCATTGGGTGCGATGGAGTAGTGCTCAAACATGTATGTCGTCATCACAACTCCAGCATGCTCAACTAGGCCAGGGAAGTGTTCCCTACATAGAGGTCCAAGATCCCATTCATGGTACGTTTGTGGGTACCTGGACTCACAAGCACCCAAATCTTGCGCAAGTGATTAAGGAAAAAAGTTAGATAAAATTGTGGTTTTGGACATATTATATGAAGTAGTGACATCATACAAAGTTACTTCTCCACCCCAGGTCAAATTAGCGGATAACCTGACAGAGCGATGGGTCGCTGAGGGAGGCTCGTGGGTCCTCACAAGTACACACCCGTAGCAGAGGAACTGGAACCACCTGCGTCATTGTCCTTAGCCCAGTCCTCGACGTCGTCATGTTTCCCTAC
Source organism: Microstegium vimineum (assembly GCA_022036555.1). NCBI lineage: Eukaryota > Viridiplantae > Streptophyta > Magnoliopsida > Poales > Poaceae > Microstegium > Microstegium vimineum. The sequence continues at coordinate 15,783,474 of CM039119.1, forward strand.
GGCTGCTCCTCCTTGTGCTGCTCCTCCACCTGCGCCTGCTCCTCCTCTTCCTCCTCCTGTTGTACCTGCTCCTCCTCGGCCTCCTCCTAGTGCTGCGTGGTGGTAGATGTCTTGCCCCGTCTACGGCTGCTCATCTCCTCTTGCTCGTAGCCCTGTAGAGAGCGGTGACCTTCCTAAACGTTCCATCCACCATCTTGAATCACCTGCAATTATAACAATTAAACCAATAAGAAAAATAACATAATTATGGAAGACATGCAAAATAAATAAAATATAATTACAAAACAACATTGTATTACATGTATTAGAAATAATCTTCATGATCAGCATTAGCTCCATCATAAGTCTCATCATCACTATCAACCATGTCTAAATATTCAACACTATCCAAACAAGCAATGTTATCATCGTTGTCATTTTCTAAACGTATTCTCTGAAGTAATTGTAAGTCTTTCACATTTTGCACCTCATCTATAGCCTACTTGTCATATACCCTTTAATTTCCTATTTCAATTCCGATCGTTTTGGATAAGTCTATCTCAAACCTCCCTTTCTAGCCCCTTTTCTTGAAAGAACTCTTCGTCATAAGTCATTGGGTTCACATTGTAATTTTTATCATTTGAGATAGGTAGTTTGCTGTGTGGTGACACCTTGTGCACAATATCCCAACCCTTAAGATGGATGTCTCTATGGCACGGGTATGACACATAATAAACTTGTGTGGCCTGTTGAGCCATAATATAGACATCGTCTCCTGGAGAGACGAAATCCAATCGAATTTCAACTAGCCCTAGGTTAGAGGTCCATCTAGTTACTTCAGGATCAAACCAATGGCATTTGAAAATGGCAGGATTAAGAGGTTTGCAACCATAGAGCTGGAGTTCGTATATTTCTTAATTTGTTCCATAAAACTCCAAAACATGTGGTTTTTCGATTGGGCTGACTCGCCTCGTAACTTGTTGTGTGAAAGAGATATCCATTCACGTCATATAACAGGTAAATGACGTGACCCTATAGCCAAACCCATCGACCACCTATCCAACTTGGCACTCATAGACACATCACTAGTCTGCAGGCCCAAGTGGATAGATTGTTATATTATTTGCATATATGAGAAAACTAGATTACCCAAACTGAGTAGTAGTTAATTGGAGAATACCTTCTGTTTGAACCAAGAAATGAAATCATGCTTCTCATTTCCTACACCCTTTTTAAGAAGGGTTTCGGTTTCGTGTGGTCTAGGATCTCTTGAGCGAGACCAGAATTTTCAAAGAAATTCCATGCACCAACAAGAAACTAGGAGTTGGATGTAGAATAGTGAACATGTATTGATCACTACGTCAAAATTGATTTTGCGCAGCGTTGCCAAAAAGGCCTCCGTGGCGGACACCCCTCCTGCCCGCCACGGTAATTCCCTGCACCGGCTTTGCTCGGCCGGCAGCCTAAGCACCCGCTGCGGTTAACCATTTACCGCAGCGGGCAGCATAAGGTGCCCGCTGCGGTTAACACTGATTAACCGCAGCGGGCGGCATAATGAGACCGCAACGGTTAATGTGTTTCCCGCAGCGGTCACGTTAGGTCGACCGCTGCAGTTAATCACTGTTAACTGCGGAGGTCATATTACAATGTCCGCAACAGTTATTTCTTTTATATATAGCTACAGTCTGACCTTCTTCTTTCTCAAGTCCTCTCTCTTCCAAACTCGTGGGGAGAGAGGCTTTGCCCGAATTTTTGACCAAACCATTGGATCGAGGTTTTTAGTGTTGTTTTGGAGGAGGAGGACATCATAAGAGGTATTTAAAAGGTTTCCATGGTCTCTTTTTCTTTTTTCCTTGCTTTTTGACCTCTTTGGATCTAGATCTAGTTTCATGGAGGAAGGAGAGAAAGCCTAAGTTTTTTTTATCTAGAATCTTAATATTAGGTGCCTAAAAGCTTTTAGAGGGTTCCCATGCTCTTTTCTCTCTCTTTTCCTTGCTTTTTGAGCTCTCTAGCTATAGATCTAGATCTAGATGTAGATTAAGGGAGGAAAGAGAAAGCTTGTGTCTTTTTTATCTAGTTTCATAATATTATATGCCTAAAAGTTTTTGTTGTTGATGTGTACAGTTTGTAGGCAATATGGATAGGTCAGAATGGATGTACAAGATTAGTAGAGTACTTGATCCGCGGTATCTTAGTGAAGTGAGGAAGTTTATTGCCGCTGCTAGAGCTCACCGTGACCGATCGAAGCGGATGACAATCGCCTGTCCGTGTTCTCACTGCAAGAATCTGATAGCCTTCACCGACGATGGCAAGGTGCAATCTCATTTGATTCGGTTTGGTTTCGTAGAGAATTACACGGTCTGGACTCAGCACGGCGAAAGTGGCGACCCTAGTGGTGGGGGTGTATCCGGAGTGAGCACGGCATCGACGATGGCGAACCAAGAGCCACGTGCGCCACACGTCTCATGTTTAGCCACAACAGCGCCAGCCTACAATGACAATAACGATTGTGATTATATCACAGTGGAGAATCTACTCGAGGACATGGAAGATGATGATGGTGGTTACGAGGCCACCGTGGAGGAACCCGAGGATGTGCAGCTTTTTGAAGATTTAGTGAAGCACATCGATGAGGACGACGTTGTGTATGGTTCCCTGAAGTGGTTGGAAAATTTCAGAGAGATGAAGCAGGCATCACTTGATCCTATGTATCAGGATGGTGGCGAATGTCCGAAAGAGTGCACCGTGCTCCGTTTTATCCTCCACATGTTGATGATGAAGGCCCGACATGGTTGGTCTGACAACAGCTTCAATGAGCTGTTAAGTTACCTTGCTACCACGTATCCGAAGGGTAACAAGTTTCCCATGAATACTTATCGGGCAAAGAAGTTGATTCGTCCAGTGTCGATGAAAGTTCGAAAGTTCGATGCCTGCCCTAACCACTGCATCATGTATCGGCCGGGCACGAAGTATGAGAAGATGACGAGCTGTCCGCACTGCTACACGAGTCGATACAAGAAGAATACTGGCTGTCGTGTGGATGCAGACAGTGACGAGTCGTTGCGAGGTGGTCCAAAGAAGAAGAAGGGGGGGGGGGCAAGAAGAGCACTGCTGCAGAAAATCGCATCTCGGCTCAGCAGGACGAGGAGGAAGGGGGCTATACGCAAAGGAAAAGCCCGACAATGTCAGTGTGGTATCTGCCTATGATCAACCGCCTGCGGCACTATTCGGGAACCTACAGGATGCCAAGCTCATGTCCTGGCATGCATCAGATGACCGCAAGAAGGATGATGGCATGCTGCGGCACCCATTTGATGGCCAACAGTGGAAAGATTTTGACAAGGCATATCCGGAATTCGGCAATGAGTCAAGGAACATTCGGTTCACGCTTAATACTGATGGGATGAACCCTTTCGGCGAGCTTAGCAGCTCACACAGCACCTGGCCCGTCATACTCACCATGTACAACCTACCTCCCCATCTATGTCAGAAGCGTAGGTATCTCATGTTGGCCATGTTGATCTCAGGACCGAGGCAACCCGGTAACGATATTGATGTTTTCCTAGAACCGTTAATGGAGGGAATGCAAGAGCTATTTGATGTTGGGGTCGAGATGACTGATGCATATCGCAAGGAGAAGTTCACCCTAAGGGACATCATATTTTTCACGATCACCGATTGCCCTGGTCTCTTCTCACTGTCAGGGCAGATCAAAGGGAAAACTGGTTGCGTAAAGTGCATTGATGGGACATGCCACACTTACCTTAAGGCATCCTACAAGACAGTTTACATGAGGCATAGGCGGTTTCTAAGCAAAAATCACAAGTATAGAAGACTTGGTATGAATCAATACTTCGACAACCACGTAGGGCTGCAGGGTGAACCACCAACACAAACTTGCTGGGGTCCAAAGGTGTATGAGATGGTGAAGGATATGGATGCCATCGAGTTTGGCAAGAAGAAGAAGCCATCAGAGGAAGGGACAAAACAAATAAGAAAGCGAAAGCAGCACAACAAGACGGAGGAGGAAGAGGACGAAACACCACATGTTCCTTTCAAGAAGAAGTCGATCTTCTTCAACTACCTGTCATACTGGAAAACACTAAACACACCCCATGCCATCGACTGCATGCATCTCGAGAAGAATGTCTTCGAAAGCACGATCGGTGTATTGCTCGACATCAAGAACAAGACGAAGGATGGTCTCAAATCACGGATGGATCTTCTCCATCAGGGCATCAGGCATGACCTTCACCCGGGACCGCCTCATAATGGTAAAGTTTCCATACCAGGTGCAGCATATAACCTAAGACGTGATGAGAAGATATCTATGCTCAACTTTCTAAGGGGTATCAAGGTACCGACCGGTTTCTCCTCAAACATCAAGAGCCTCGTCTGCATGAAAGACCTCACAATGGCTGGCTTCAACTCACATGACTGCCACGTCATGCTGACGGTGTTCCTTCCCATCGTTATCAGGGCTATCGGTCCAGAGTACGTGAAGATGGTAATCACTCGGATGTCGTACTTTTTTAACCGCATCACACAGAAGGTCATCGGCAAAGCTGAACTTCATGCCCTGAAGGAGTTCATCGTGGAGACCCAAGATGTGCTTTCCCCCTTCTTTCTTTGACATTATGCCTCACCTAATGATACACATGGTTGATCAGATCGAGCAACTAGGTCCCGTGTACCTGCACCAGATGTGGACGTACAAGCGGTTCATGTCCACCCTCAACAGATATGTCCATAACAGTGCTAACCCGGAGGGCTCTATGATCGAGGCATACACAACCGAGGAGTCCGTCAACTGGTGTATGAGGTACATAAAGGATGGGAGGGCCATTGGATTGCCTGTTCATCAGCACGAGGGTAGAACCGCCAGGAAGGGGTGCACGGGACGACAAATACGCACCGATATACCATACAAACATGTGGAAGAAGCTCATTATAGCATCCTTCATCAGTTGGTGAGCATGGACAAATATGTTGAAAAGCACCTAGATGAGATTCGCGCCGCACAGGACAGACAACGCACGGAGGAATGGGTCCAAAAACATCACAAGAGCAGTTTCATAGACTGGCTTAAAGAGCAATGCATCCCCCCTGGAAGGATGCCCCGATGAAGATACGGATACCGTGAAGAAGTTGATACAAGGGCCATCCACTAAAGTTATGACTTGGCAAGGGTACGGCGTGAAGGGGTATAGGTTCCACACGAAAGACAAGGACAAGAAGAGCGCGTCACAAAATAGCGGTGTTCGATACGAAGGACTCGACGGGGCCACAAACACGAGGACACAATGCTATGGACAGGTTGGCGAAATATGGGAGCTTGACTATGGAAAAGACCTTCGCATAGGTGTCTTTCGATGCGACTAGGTTAACTCGAAAACAGTTGTTGTGGACAGATTAGGGTTAACCATAGTGAACCTCAAAAGTACCGGATATAAAGATGATCAGTGGGTACTTGCTACAAACGTCGCGCAAGTGGCTTACTATATCTATCCAGAGGACACAAAGAAACACGTGGTCGTGTCTGGAAAGCAGAGGATCGTGGGAGCTGATGGTGTCCAGAGTCCAGAACAATACAACAACTATGAAGAGCTCCAACTTTTCACCGATCTACCAAAGAAGGTCAAGGCCGTCGAGGATCGTTGCAACAAGAGCGGTCTAAAGCCCTGGGCCCGCCCCGATGGTGAGGTGCGGTCCGTGAAAGCGCGAGTAGCAAAATAAGATGTAATAAAGTAGTGAAGAACTTATGTAATGAAAGCTTGTATGAATTTATGAATTGACATGTTATGGACAATTGGTTATGAAAGCAAATGGTTATGGTTATAAAAGTTTGTATGAATATATATCAAAATGACATGTAATAAATCTCTACTGTAATTGAAAACTTCTCTAGGTCACTTCCCTTCTTCAAGAACAACGACTCACAACACGTCTACTACGAATGCAACGGCTGATATTTAAAAGTTAGAAGCCGCTTCCCACTCTCCCACGCCACGCGCACGCTCGCGCGGCCGGCTTGACATCCCACTCTGGGTTCGATCCCCAACTCCTCCATCTCAAATTGAATTTCTGCGGAAGAAAAACTCCCAATCACCCATGCTCTGTTCACATCACGATCTCAATCGCAGAGCAGCCGGTTAGCCCGGCGCCCGTCGCTGCCCTCCTCCAGGCCCCGCCACGATCCCGCTAGGCCAACCGGAATATGAGCGCCGACAAGGACGGAGGAGAGGGATGAGGTGCCGGATCTTGCGGCTGGATGCGACAGATGTGTCCCCGGCGGCGGCGCTGTGTGAGGAACACCGGACCTACTGCGCGCGGCCGGGGACAGGAGGAGCTCCCCACTAGGGGAGGAGAACGTGGCAGCCAAGGGCACCGCGGTCGGCGAGTTTCGACCCAGGGGCGCCGCCTCTGTTTGGGCTGGCGGAGATCGGCACGGCATCCCCATGTACTGCCTCGTCAAGGACCCCTGGCGCTCCATGACCTATGTGGTACGTGACATCGTCGTTGTCCTGGAACTCGCCACAGTATCCGCGCGCTTCGATAGCTGGCTTGTCTATCCGCTACTGTCCGCGCAGGGCCATCCCAGGCCAAAGATTGGATTGGCCTTTTTATTTTCATGCGAGTTTTAGATTTGACTCCTGCCACGTCTGTTTGCAGGATACAGAAGCTTCTCAAACAACCCCAAGCTGAACAGCGTCGTCAACCACATATATCATTCCTCAGTTCTTGTCCCATACCTCGGATGGTAGGATGGTTGCCACCCATGTTTCTTATGCCTTTTAGTTTCTTCCGAGGATTATCATTGATGTTAACGAAGGCCCTGTCTTTGAATGGATTTTCCGGATGATTAGCCATAGGACGCACCATCAAAACCACGGCCAAGTTGTGATAGCTTGCAGCTACCAAAATTCATTGCAGGCTTTTGGATTGTAGGATTTGGCCTTGGAGAGAGTATTGAATAACATCACAGTTTGCTGAATGCTGTAACAAGTGAAAAAATCATTCTTATATGGAATATCGAACGATCATATTCAGATTGTTTTGTCGATTTTATTTTTTTTGATGTAGCATCGAATTGCCATATTCTGCATTGATGTACCATTGAATGGTCGTATGCTGCATTTCAAATATTTTCTTGAAACAAGGACTTGCATGGTTTCATATTACCATACAGTCATTGATGGTAACTAAGCTGAAGCCACAGTTCAAGCTTTTTATATGCTGTCTTGTCTTTTGATGTTTTTACAATTGTTCTTTTTTTGTTCACATATGATTACTATTTTTTTCTTTCAGGATTGCTTGTCACACCACAAAAATCTCTGCTCCTGCTAGGCTCTGTCTTCCAAGTTCCTGTCATGTATTTATTTCCCATTGCCTTCAGATTTTGTTATGTAGGTGACAGATACAATCTGCTACATTGCCTTGGAGTTATACATTGCTTCGAGGAGATGAAACCATTTATTTTAGTTTTAGGAGAGAGATATAGGCAGATAACTAGCATGAACATTGTTCATTTGAACCTTAGATGGGTATGAAAGGATGGCACTGGGGATTTCGGGTGTCTTCTGATTGGTGCTTTTATTACATTTTTTTCATCATGTCAAACTTTAGTGTTTTGGAAGATTTATGGATGGCTATCCATTCATCTTCATGGTTTCTAAATAATATGTCAACATCAGCAGGCTTTTTTTCCATGGTTTCTAAATAACATGTCAACATCAGCAAGCTTGTTTACCATGGTTATGTGGGCATGGGACTTCACCAGCTTCTCAGCCTCCGACAGCAGGAACAACAACATAGTAGGCAGGGGCATCAGCATGAGCCCTAAATGTAAGTTGGTCTGAATTTTTCAAACCATAATTCCATTGTTCTTTTGATCTTTGCAGAGATGGGATAACTCTTTCTGGTGGTGGATTGTTGATGACAATATGTGCACCAAAATGGTTGAAAAATGATAAAATTATGACTTTAATTGTAAGGTTTGGAAACTCTCATATAACAACCTATTTGAAAATATGCCATTTGAAATTTCTGTCATTGAAAAATACTGAGGCACTAATGTCTCGAGCAAAAGGATTGACATGTCAATTGGTTGATAACTCATCATTAATCTTTTTTGGCATGAATCTTAATCTATCTCACTATTTACTTTATTTCCAAGAAACATATTGTCTTTTTATACCGTAATTTCTTTTATTTGAAAGTTTGTTTGTGGGGGACGGCCACTATCGTCGCTGTCGTCATCATCGATGCACGAGCGAGGGTGGGTGCCTATGTACAGTTGCGTGGGAGGGAGGATAATATAATTCAACAATTTTATCATATATGATTTTTTATAAAATGAGATTGAATTCTTAAATTTTGACAAAACTACATCTATGCCTTTTGAAATTGCATTGCTCTAATTTTTGTTTTGGAGCCATAGAATTATGCTTTTGACTAAATTTTAATATAGTATTTCAAATTTGATAGAATTAACTTTGGACAATATAACCCGAAGCGTTAGCATGGGCAAATATACTAGTTATTCAATTATAGCAATTTATCTAGGTATTTATATCAATTTACAGCAATTTATAGGTATGAATATATCAATTTACAGCAATTTATAGGTATTTATTGCAATTTATAAAAACTGAAAACTGAAAATTGGCAGAAATTCAGAAAACGTTTACCGCTGCGGACATTATTAGGTGACCGCTGCGGTTAACCATTTACCGCAGCGGGCATTATAAGGAGCCCGCTGCGGTTAATGTTTATCGCAGCGGGCATTGTTAAGGCCCGCTGCGGTTAATGTTTATCGCAGCGGGCTTTGTTATTTGCCCGCTGCGGTTAATAGTTTCTATATATATGGTGTGATAGCCCCGCGGGTTCTTCTTCATCGCTGCAGTTAGGGTTCTATCCCCGAAGGGCTGCCCAAATCCCCACCGCCGCCGCCCGTCAAATCCGGTGATCGCCTCCCCACCTCCGGTGCTCCCCACCACTGCTGCTTGTGCTCCACGCCGCGCTCGGTGCCCGGCCCCTCGGTGCTCCTCTCCCCGGCCTCGGTGCTCCTCTCCTCGCCTCCGGTGCTCCCCACCGCCGCCGGCCGTGCTCCACGCCGCGCTCGAGCTCCTCTCCGGCGCACTCGGTGCCCGAACCCCACGATGCTCCTTTCCCCGGCCTCGGTGCTCCTCTCATCACCTCCGGTGCTCCCCACCACCGCCGCCCGTGCTCCACGCCGCGCTCGAGCTGATCCTCTCCACCGCGCTCAGTGCCCGACCCCTCGGTGCTCCGCTCCCCGGCCTTGGTGCTCCTCTCCCCCTCGGTGCTCCACCCCGTCGGTTTGCCTGTGATGCCTTCTCCTCTCTGATGCTTTCTGTGATGCTGTGATGCTGGCTGTGAGATTGAAATGTTATTTTTCACTGAGCATATGCCACTAAACTGATGAAATGTTAGTTTTCAATGACTACACTGATGAAATATTTTTTTCACTGAGCATGGATTACTACTTCTACTTGAACTTGTACTCTACTACTTACTACTTCTACTGAGCATGGCTTACTACTTGTATAATTGATGGCTTACTACTTGTATAATTGATGGCTTACTCCTTACTACTTTGTATAATTGATGGGTTGAGCATGGCTTAATACTTGTATAGTTGATGGGTTGAGCATGGCTTACTACTTGTATAATTGATGGCTTACTCCTTACTACTTTGTACTCTACTACTCTACTCTACTTACTTCTTTCTACTATACTCTAGTTACTTATGCTATGATGTGAAATACTACTACTCTACTACTATAGTGGCATATGCAATGATGTGAAATACTACTTAAATGATGAGGCAGTGGCGGCTATGATGATCAAATACCCCCCTCCTAAACTTGGATGGCTCGTATAATGGGTTGAATCTGAGCCAACTTTTTCTCTTTTTTCAATACTTGTACTACTCTTTATTACTTGTACTCTACTATTTGTACTCTACTACTTGTACTCTACTTCTACTTGTACTCTACTTCTACTTGTAACTCTACTACTTGTACTCTACTACTTGTACTTTAGCTACTTGTACTCTACTACTAGTACTATAGCTACTTGTACTCTACTACTTGTACTCTAGCGACTTGTACTCTAGTACTACTTGTACCCCTAGCTACTTGTACTTCTATTACTTGTACTCTCCTACTTGTACTACTTGTACTTGTAACTCTACTACTTTTACTTGTACTATTTGTACTTGTACTACTAATAAATGCGCCCGTACTACTTTTACTTCTACTACTTCTATGGTAGTTGTCTACTACTTCTACTACTTGTCTACTACTTCTACTCATCTAATACTTGTACTCTCCACTACTCTCTTCTAGTTGTACTTCCCTCGGTGCTTCTTCTACTTTACTACTTCTACTTCCCTAATTCACTACTTGTACTCTACTACTCTACTACTTGTACTTCTACTACTCATCTAATACTTGTACTCTCTACTACTCTCTTCTAGTTGTACTTCCCTCAGTGCTTCTTCTACTTTACTACTTCTACTTCCCTACTTCACTACTTGTACTCTACTACTCTACTACTTGTACTTCTACTACTCATCTAATACTTTACTTCTCTACTACTTGTACTATACTACTTCTACTACTACTCTAGAACTACTACTAATTACTCTAGATACTTCTACTATACTCTACTTCTTGTACTTGTACTATACTGAAATGTCTCATGTACATAGGTTACCTCTAGTGAAACTTCAAATGGCGGCAGAGGACCCGTTCAACGAATGGAGGGACCCTACCCCTAGTCCATCTACTTTGATTGAATACGAGAGCCAGGTGTCCATTACACCACCACAGCCAAAGAAGATCCGTACAGAGGAGGACGATGATCAGGACTATGAGGCTGAGGCTGAGGGTGATGCTAACTCTGATTCACAGAAAGGGACTAAGTATGAGTATAAAAGAAGAGGTCCACAGATTGAAGGACCAACCGCTGGCGCCAGGTGTGAGGTAGAAGCATACTCTAGGTGGTTTTTTGGCATGTACCATTCAGTAAGTGAAAAAATTAATGCTAGTGCCCCTGAACAGATCCCAATTGCGCCTCGTCAATTGGAGTTCAATGCGGAAGAAGAGGTCAGGGATGAAGAAGGCCCCGTTCCCGCTCCCGCTCCTACTCCCTCGACGACATCATCCTCAGCGAAATCTAAGGGGGTGAAACGGAGGAGGGGGGAACATGGGAGGCACCAGAGGTAGTTGAATGACGATGTCCATAGGATCCTTGAGGTGGGGCCAGAGGGAAATCCGTTGATGCCTCTTCAGGTCATCGGTCGATACAGCAACCAGGTGGGTTGCATAGTCAGGGAGAAGGTGCTCATCACTTGGTCGACCTGGCACGCTGTCCCAGACGATATCAAGGAGAATGTCTAGGGCGAGGTGACTAGGAAATTCTCCTATCCAGAAGGCGCCGACATGGCCAAATGCAAGGAGTGGGCATTGCACGTGGCATCCTGTTCATGGCGCAACTTGAAGTCCATGCTTGCTAGGGATTTCCTGAAGAAGGAGAAGTCACCCATACACAAGTACACCATGGTGAAGGCGCACATATGGGACGAATTTGTCTGGCTGAGGACTACACCTTAAGCAGAGGAAAAGAGCGCCAAGTTTAGGGCGCTGGCGAAGAAGAACAAGAATCCCACCACTTGGGCATGATTGGCTTTGCTGGTCATAGGCCCTGGTGGCGGGCACAAGAACAAGCTAGACAGGAGGCAGGACTTCCCGATCCCTACGAAGGGGTTGATCCTAGGGCAAAGGACTTCATTTTTGCCTGTATTCTGAAGAGACTCAAGCCAGGTGCGACCAGGTTCAACGAGCCTCATTCCGAGGCGGTGGAGCAGGCTGTCATCGAGGCCACCAAATCTAAGGACAGCATCGAGGTCCGTAGAGGACACGACATGTTGACCGAGGTCCTTGGAACCCCTGAGCATCGTGGTCGCATTCGTGGAATGCAGTCCAAGATGAGCTGGTTGTCCGTTCAGACCTAGCAAACCGACTCTACCAAGTACCGGTCAAGGGAAAGGTACAAGAAAGAAATCTTTCAGAAAGGATACGAGGAAGGCGTGTTTGAAATGATTAGCCAAGGAATAAAGAAGGCCTTCACTAGCAACGACCCCGAGATGGTAGCAATGAGGTCACAGATGTTTTGTCAGGCCGGTCTGTCCGCGCCTCCCACTCAAGTTCCAGAAAGACGATTGGTGCAGAGGCTACAAGACATCAAGGAAATCCTACATGTCCAGCTCCTGGTCCCGTTCGAGCGGTCAGGCAAGAAGATGATTATCGCAGAGGGAATTGTATATCCAGTCCACGAAATTGTGGAAATCAACGTCGATGACATCCCTGAGAACTATGTCGTCGTGACCCCCGTCTGGATTGCGCCAAATCAGGATGATTATGAATTGGATCATCCTAACTAACAGCAACACCTAATTCTAGGAACAACGATTGGAATGCAAATCTTATGGAATCAAGAAGACGTTGAGATCATCCCGGAGACACCAACTCAAACGTCGACCACCGGCGGATCACAACCATCAGTTGCCGGATCTTGTCCCCCTAAACCGGAAGATCCGAATGACAGCGGAGATGGTGACAAGGACGATGGCGGGGACAAGGGCAAGGGCGGGGAGAAGAAGGGAGAAGGAGATGGCGCGGAGAAGGACAAGGGCACAAGCTCAACCCCTCCTCCAAATAGTCCACATGAAGATCCATCAAGAAGTCCAGCTGCGGACCCACTTGCGGGCCCAACTCCAGACCCACCGGGAAATACAGAGGCACCTATGGTGGACCCACCTATGGATCCACCGGGAAGTGCAGAGGCACCAACGGGGGACACGGAAAGGCCAGCGGGACAATAAGGCAAGGAGGCACCAAGGAGCCCACCAAGGAAGGATCTAGGTATGAGCGCCAAATTGCTGCCATACACTACTACATTCGAAAGGAACGGTATCGTGATGCATAATATCTTGTTCAACTTTGTATCCTATAAAATGGTAGTAACGTTTACTAAACTCTCTTAACTGTTCTCTAGGCCTCCAAATACTAGCCGACAGCTATTTCGGGAGGACGAAGACTGTCCTAACATCTATGAGCGTGGGAAGTTCTTGATTCCTAAGGCACAGCTCATAGATGAGGAACTATGGGAAACAAGGAGATTTCATAGGTGGTATATGGAAGCGGCAAAAGTCGGGATGTCAGGTTTTACAATCAAGATTCCCCCGAAGTACTTCCACTTGGCCGAAACTATTACTCTCCCCGTAGACTTCCGCGATATGTGGCACCTATTTCGGGAAGAAGACCTTGACATTGTCCAAGTCACCCTATTCAATTTGTAAGTCTCATTGCCAGTTTCACAGATTTCAGCAATACAAATGGTCAACTGTATACTTAGTATGGCACGATGACTTCTCCGTGCAGGGCGTCGGTGATAGTAACCAATAAAAAGAGTCATCCTGTTCTCTACCTCTCTCTAATGCATATTGTTAAGAGAGTCATCAAAGGGTATAAGATAACGGATCCAAAGTTGACCACGCGGCAGAGGCAACAGAAATACGACGAAAATATGAAAGAGGAGAAGAAGAAATTGTCAAGGTACATAAATGGAGTGATGAAGAAGGTTCACCCGGATGGGCCGCACTGTATCAAGGCGGCTTACCACTTTAGGTAAGTCAAAATTGTACATAGAGCTAAGTGGCTAGGGTCATAAACTTACATCGTTGTCGTAACCTGTATTTTGTTTCAATGGTGTAGCAAGGGCCAATTCGATGGCCACTGGGTTGCATTTCTCATCTATCCTCAAGATGGTAGGGCATGCATATTTGACTCGTTGAGGGTACCAAATAGACAAGGGTACAAGGCCTACAAAGATTGCTTGAAAACGTAAGTCACCAATCTTATTGATCATTTACGGTTATATCCTACGTATTCAAATTGTTGCTAACTAACACTAATGCATTTCGTACAGTGCTTATAGGGCATACCTAAAGGAACCCCAATGCTGGGATCGAAGAAGTGAAAAGTTCAAGAAGAAGCATTCATACCACTTAAAGATCCGACGTGAATTCCCCGTAAGTATTCCAAATATTCAGTCATGTTTTCATTTATATGTATTGTTCTAACATTTCTTTTTCGATCGTGCAGTGCGCTAAACAACCATATGGATCAAAGGCATGTGTCTTGTACACCTGCGCACACCTAAGACAGTGCAAGGAGTACACCAGCAGCTGGAAGAAGCTCAAGGTGGGAATCAACGATTGGGAATGCATTACGAGAGACAAACTTGCTTTCAAGCAACTCAAGGCGGACATCTGTAAGTTCCTACTAAAGAACTGTGTGCTCGAAGGGCAAGAATTCTTCGACGATGAGGGTGACCTGGTGGTTCTACCTGAGTTCGAGAAGTTCAGGAAGTGGGACACCATGCTCCGTCCCACGAATTACAAACACCAAGTGGAACTTTGAATTTGATACGTAATACTTGGTTTCTTTTGTGTATATGGTGGATGACAACAACTTATATGTGCTTGTGTATGTGAATTTGAATTTGTGTATGGATGTTCAATGTATAAATATGATGTTTATCTATGCTATGAATTCTGTGAATTCTGGTTATTGTATGAAATCTGTAAATATTGAATCCAGATTCTGAAACTACATTTTTATTTTTTTTAATTAGAAAAATTAATTGTGGCGGGCATTGTAACTTGCCCGCTACGGTTATTATATTAACCGTAGCGGTCGACTTAAGCGCCCGCTGCGGTAAATAGCATTAACCGCAGCGGGCGTTGTAGGGTGGCCGCTGCGGTTAATGCTATTTACCGCAGCGGGCGCTAGTGACCGCCACGGTAAAGCCTGATTAACCATGGCCTTATCATCACAGCGGACGCCTTTGACCGCTGCGATAAACTGTTTTTGACCTACACCAAAAAGCATTGTGGCGTAGTGGATCATAATTAATTGAGAATAGAACTTTCCGCATGTACGGCTCTACTTCGTCAAGGTTGGTCAACACATATAGCGTTATAGTGTGCCAATCTTCAGGCTTTAAGCTCTTGGGGGTTGATACACTTGCGCTTCCAAGTTGGCCTCAGAAAAGGCTAAAATTCGATTCATTTTCGCCAGTATTTTAACAGGAGGGTGGATTATGCATGCTAGGAAGGTTGTTTGACACCTCCTCTAAAATGTATGCCTCTGCAATGAAAGCCTCAATTTTGGCTTTATTTTAACATTTATTTCGAAGAACCTTTCGACATCTCTCAATAAAATAACACCAATGGAACTGCACCGGCCCTCCCATTCGGACCTCATACGGGAGGTGTAAAATAAAATGTTGCATTGGATTGAAGAAGCCAGGTGGAAACATTTGCTCTAACTTACAGAGCAACACATGTGTCATTCTTTCCATGTCTGCAATCAAGGTCTGAGACGACTCCTTTGCACAAAGCTGATGGAAGAAATAACTAAACTCTACAAACACTAGCCAAACATAGTCAGGGACATAGCCTCGAACCATTACCTGAAGAAGTTGCTTAATCCATATGTGGTAGTTGTGACTCTTCCTCCCATTCATTCGTCTCTTGCAGTGGAGCGCTAAATAATATTCAACAACCAGAATTAAGGAAATATGACCGATGGACCGATGCGAAATCGAGTGACATAACCCCTGAAGCCTTGTTTTTAACATGAAGCAATCTTTGTTTTTTGTCAAACCAAGCACTGCTGGGATCTCTATAATATAAGTCAAGCCTCATGCACTCTAGCATTCTTGCATTCAAAACAAAGAACTTGGCAAAGTTAACATGTGATGTGTTGCCTCGGTACTCTGTCAACACAATTTTCTTGAGACGTATATCAAGACTGCTATAATAGGATCCTTGTATTTACGGCACCACAAATTTTTCTCTCCCTGCTATTTTTTTTGTTTGAAAGCTATTTCTTTGTCTTTGTAATTTTCTTTAACATTATAAGATAAATATGCTCACACTTAATATATATATTTGTTTGCTTTACCAAATCTTAGGTATTCGCGGCACCACAAATTTTTCTCTCCTGCTATTTTTTTTGTTTGAAAGCTATTTCTTTGTCTTTGTAATTTTCTTTAACATTATAAGATAAATATGCTCACACTTAATATATATATTTGTTTGCTTTACCAAATCTTAGGTATTCCAAGGAATACTCAGGAATATCCCTCCCGCGGCCCTTGCTGAATACCTTGAGATATGTCACCAAAATCTGGCAATAGATTCACACACACACACGCACACGCACACGCACACGCACACACAAACACACACACACACACACACACACACACACACACACACACACACATACACACATGTGTTTTTTTTTGTGCTAAAATAGATTTTTCTTTGTTTATAAATATAATTAATGAATCTTCACATATCTTTCTAGCAATACCTTATATTCAAGAAGGTATTCTACATAATCGCCATGAATGCTTTGGTTATCATTGGAAGTTATAAAAAAAACTCAAATTTTATGTCCTAACTCATAAATATTTTGCCTACCATGCAACATGCCTTCCGACTTCTAAAGTTCAAACAGAATGACAACAATGAGGAAACGACACATATTTATAACCATTTCCAGCAAATGCTACTGGACTAGCGGACTATAGAATTTATTCTGAACTAGATGGGGTCATTTAAAATACTAGTAATGGTTTATAGTCTATAGTATGCCAATGTTACAATCTTCTACACATGAAACTTTTTAAAAGAGGTAAAATCATCTAAAATGTTCATATCAAATAAAAGTATATATATATTCAAGCATTTATCAATTATCTAGTAGTAATTTCAAGCTGGTGCCAAGATGAAATAAATGAAACTACGAGTCTTATACATGTTTCATATATTCCATATGCATACTGCATTGTCCATCCATGTACTATATGTAGAAGACTATATACAAGGTTCTCATATAGCTTGCACGGTGCTGTAGTATTCAGGTGCATAAAACACCTTGTTGTTTTTAGATGCTTGAACCTTATGTACTAGTACGTATATTTCTGGCCCAGAGAAGAGTTCAGACATCCTGCACACACCTCCTTGGTCATGCCTTTTGTGACAAATATTTCAAAAAACTATTGTACTTATGCGTGTTATGATAGTACTAAAGCTCAGATATACAGAAACTATAGTACTAAAACTCAGCTATACAGAAATTGACTAGTTTCAGATGATAGGAAGAAAGAAATTTTAAGATGACAACACCTGATAACAAAGAATGAGGTCCTGAGGAACCACCACAACACATTCCGTTGCCCCGAATGGAAGAGAACATTGTCGCACACATTTGCGAGCATTGATCCATTGATCATCCTCTACTCCAAATCTAGAAAAGCGAACCAGCACTTCCTGAAACACAAAAAAAGTTACAATAAGCCATTGTGTTTTTCACGTGCAGTCACACTAATATAATGCAGCATAAAACATTACACAAACATAGGGTATTATTTCTTAACCAGAGTCTTCTCCATTATTCCCACTCATTTTGAGCAGAAATACGTTGGGGCGCATGCTCACGCAACATGCTAGTCGTGGTCTTAGCAGCATCTAGGATGCATATGGAGAAGAATTGGATTGTGAGGTTTTAGAAGATGTCCTCGAATCGAGGTACCAAATCTCCTACTATTATTTGTACTCGGGTTCAGTTTTGTTGTTTTAGCCCACTATAGGAAATTATACCATAGAGGTCGATATGGCACAACTGGTCGAGTGCCGCACGTTGCTCGGCCTACGCTACCCTGGCCGCCCCAACCAGTTGTTGGCTCGCCAGTGTCTCGCCCGCCTCTACCATCATGTCATGGCTGCTGCCCTCAAACCCCCTTCCAAGGCTGTTAGAGATTGATTCCCTATCCCTAAACCTTACGTCACCGACACCTTCTTTCTCTCTAGTGGGGAGCACGTGTGGGCGTGTGGGCATGGTTGCGTGGGAGAGGGAGAGGGAGAGGGAGAGGGAAAGGGTGGGTTGGCCCACATTGTGCCATCCGTGCTCCATGTGATGATTATGTAGTAAAATTTGTGGTATATCATGGTATTACTAGTCTCGAGAGACCCCTACTATTAATATCCATAACTGACTATTTGTCTATTTGTTACATTGCTTTAGAGTCACAGCAGGCCGCAAGGTTCCAAAAGATGAGGCACAGGGAGAAGACTACAAGGTTCCAAAAGAGGAGGCACAGGATGAAGACGTGGCAACGAGTCATCATAGACGTTGGCAAGAAAAACAACATGTAAATGTCATTATTAAGAATGCTTGCAGGCAAAAGGAGTCGTCCTTCTACAAACCTGTTTTGAACGCCCTCATTGAGAAACATGAGCTTCTCATAAAAAAGGAGAAAGAGAAGGCTGCCAAGGAAGCTGCTGCAACGGCATCCAACCAGTTGTACTGCACGTGCTGGTGGTCGAATGCACCATATATGCCACAAATTCTGAGGCTGTGAACGGGGATTCTAATGATGGACGTATAACTTCGTGTTTTTTATCTGTTGAAAGTTGAATACACACACACACAACACACACACACACACACATATATATATATATATATATATATATATATATATATATATATATATATATATATATTATTTAGCTCCCTACTCTCTAAATAACCAAACCCACACTTTTACGGTTGCTGGAATGAGGTGGCTGGGCTTTTACAGTTGCGGGATGAGAATTAGTAATAACTTTTATGGCTGCGGTGATTGATGGCTGAGTGGCGCTCTAAATAACTATTTTGAGCGTTGGGTGCTGAATAGCTGGGTCATATATCTATATATATATAAAGAGAGAGAGAGAATATATATATAGAGAGAGAGAGGGGGGCAAGACATTTATGCATTCACTTAGTTGTTCATTGTCCATCCATACACATGAAACCGACGAAATCGTTTAAGTTCTCACAAACACACATATACAAGTTTTGATGAAACTAACTAATGGAGACGATATCACTAGCTAGCTCGGTGTCAAATCCATTTGGAAAGTGTAATCCGTGGGACGTAGCCCATCCATGCATGTAGCCCTCTTCTTCCTCATCCCGTAGAGCCAAGATCCTCCTATCCGCTGCACTGTTCTTCTTAGCCCCCTTCTTCTTATTCGGCCTACCCCGCAAGGCTACCTCATCGTCCGCATCCACGCGACAACCAACATTCCTCTTGTATCGACTCGTGCCGCAGTGCGGACAACTCGTCAAATTCCCATACTCCTTGCCCCGATACATGATGTGGTGGTTAGGGCAGACATTGAACTTTATAAGTTTTATCGCCAATGGTTGGATCAGCTTCTTTGCCCAATAGGTGTTGGCGGCCACCTTGTTAGCTGTTGGGTATGTGGTAGCAAGGATACTTAACAACACATTGAAGCTAGTGTCAGACCTACCATGCCAAGCCTTCAACATCAACATCTAGAGGTTAAACAGAGGGCCGTGTACTCCTTCGGACATTTGCCGCCATCCTTATAGAGAGGATCAACTGTTGCCTGATTCATCTTTCTAAAATTCTCCAACCACTTCGAGCTGCCAAACATAAGGTCATCTTCGTCGATGTGGTGGAGCAAGCACCCAAAGACCTGTACATCCTCAGGTTCATTCTAATAGCCTCCTGACAAACCCCACTGCCATTGCTATCGTCGGCCATGTCCGGGATTATATCCTCCACAGTTATGTAATCACGAGCACTATTGTTGCTGTTGGCTGGTGCTGAAGATGAGACAGGTGCTCTGACATGATCTTGATTCATTGTCATCGTCGACAACGACCGCACTCTAGATGCACCGCCACTCGCATTAACTCTTTCACCGTGAAAAGTCCAGACAATGTAATCCTTGACGAAGCCATACATAATCAAATGAGTTTGCACCATGTCGTCTATGTAGGCTTTCAAGTTCCCACAATTATGGTTGTCGTCCGCTTCAACCTGTCATGGTGGGCTTTCGCTGTAGCAATAAAATTCCTTACTTCATCCAAGTAGCGCGGATCACTCACTCTATTCATCCGATACATCCTTTTGGACCTGTCCATCGTGCCTGCAAATGGGCATTTAGTTAACATCAAAAGCAACAAATAAGAAGCATAAGAAAAGAAAAAACACAAGTTTTCTCTCTCTTCCTTGAAAATGCATCTAAATGTAGATTCTAGATCTAGAATTATACACCAAAGATGAACAAAAGAGAGATAAAAAGGATGTTTGAGAGCCTTCATATACCTCTTGTTGTGTCTTCTTTCTCCCAATCTAAGATCTATACCTCAATTCAAAGATTTGATTAAAATTTAGAGCAAAGCCTCCCGCTCCGCAATTTGGAAGAGGAAGACCCGTGGGGAAGAAGAGGGGCAGCTGGCTGTGTTTATATAGGTGACAAATTTACCATGGCGGGCAACATAAGATGACTGCTGCGATAAATATAGATTAACCGTGGCAGGCTGCCTAAGGTGACCACCGCAGTTAATCGATTTACGGCCGCGGGCCACCTAATCCGCACGCCGTGGTTAATACAAATTTACCGTGACGGGTACGTTACGTTGATCGCCACAGTAAATGTTTTATGGCAGCGGGCGTCTGGGTGGCCGAAAGTGGCGGCAAACAATAGAGGCTAAAATGGCGACGCTGCACAAATACATTTTGTAGTAGTGCGAAGAGAGCCAACAAAAGAATGATATATAATTTCACTGTTGGAATACTGGTTTTGTAAAGTATATATCTTATCATATATAGAGACTTCAGTAATACTAAATGAAATTCCGTGTTCATTACCAGGTCGCCTGATTCCAACCACCTAACTGACATAAAGGCATCAACATCACACCTGCAACATATAAGATTGCAACATATAAGATTAAAATTGTTTTAGTTAAAGAAAAAGAAATAGAAACAGAAGTCAACGACATAGAGGAAAGACCACTTCCACGGCCAACGAAAGTGCTTATAAAACAGTGGATGAATTCACAGATATACTTATGGCTTTGTTAGTGTGACACTTCACATGTAACAAATAACTTTAGACAAGAACTCATTACAATTATCTTCACTTCCTATTCATTTCTTTCAAAACCTTTTGCTATGGATACAACTATATAAAAGTTCCACCAATGCTTTCAGATAAAAAATATTTCTTTCCATGAGGGACACCTAGTTACTTCCGGATATTCTTTAATTTTGGACAGCCTCCTCAAGTTATTCAAAATGGATGAAAATAAAGTTAATCTACTAAATAGTAGCTTAATCACTCAGCAAGTGAATGCATCTTTACCTAGGCATAAATTACAATAATACATCACTGTAAAGAGGGAACAACAAAAGAAGTATAAGGTACAGATGTATTCATACCATGCACTATCACGAGCCGACTTGGCTTCAAACTCAAGCAGGAGCCCTTGCAAAGGCTTCCTCCCTAGTTATCGGCAAAGCTAATTAACAATAATCAGAGGAATAGATATGGTAACCGATGACGATAAGTTGGGAAGGCATATCTGGAATGCACAAAACTAAAATCACTGGTACATACAACTAAAGCGTTTCACGATGCCCTGATGAAATGAATCTGAGTTCTTAATGGGAGTTTCACGCGGTTACCAACATTTTGGAAACAATGCTCACACGTTTCATCCGCATGAAACTTTCTCCTTCTCTCCTCTTAGTTTCATATAAAGATTCTCTTTTTGCTGATGTGGCACCATATTTAATGTGCATGAAACCTCTTATGAAATCTTATTGAGAATGGCCTAAGATAGTTTGACTTAGTAAACTAACAAGTTTTTTTGTGATGGAGGTAGCACTAAGTATTGTTGACACAAAACAAAAATTGAAAACGAGTGAAAAAGTAAAACAAAAATAAGAAATGTCATCTTCTTCAAGGTGGTAAACTCAACACCTCAGAGCCCTTCAAATCATGTAAATCGGCTATAATCAATAAAGCCTTTGACACTAACTATATTATTTTCTCAAGGAAAAATGTAAAGTATTTTCTCCCTCCGAGCAAGATAAAAAAAGGAATGTCTTATCAGAGATGCATGTCTCCTATGTGGAGGATGTTTTAAAGCTATATGTGTTCAAGACATTTTTGGAAGTCTTGATTGCAGAACTCATATTGCATATTCAATATATATCTAAAATCTATTTGGAGACTGCAGGGGGAATTTTTCATATAAGAAGAATATAGTTAGTATAATTAATATTTTAGAACTCTAATTTCTGAAAAGGTAGATTTAGAACAACAAAGAATAAAATGAATCCATGAGCAATTATGTTAGATTAAAACAGGACAAGAGTACTTCACTTTAACTATATCAAATAAAAATAAGACATTTAGCAAACAAGAACACAGTGCTTTTAAGTCTTCATCCCCCAACCCTCGCGCTCTCCATCATAAAGAGTTCCACTACCGCTGCCATATCTATGAACGCTGCGGGTAGAAATATCCACCCATTGCATGCATGACTAGCCATTTTAAGCATATGTATCCGAGCATGTCAAGATGAAGGAATTGATCATCGTGATCTATTGCTAGTGACTTCATGAAGACAAGAATGCATTGCCTCTAGGTCTTCCATGACGCCTCATAGTACAGATCTCTGCCACCGCTGCTGTATCTAAGACCGCTACGTCTGTGTACCCCCGTCAGCAGCAACCACATCTCTTTCCATTTCAGCACATGAATCAAAACATGTGAAGATAATGGGATGTCTCACCAAGAACTGGTGCCAAGCGAATCCGAGAAGATGAGAA
Source organism: Microstegium vimineum (assembly GCA_022036555.1). NCBI lineage: Eukaryota > Viridiplantae > Streptophyta > Magnoliopsida > Poales > Poaceae > Microstegium > Microstegium vimineum. Next base: position 15,806,259 of record CM039119.1, read on the forward strand.
CATGGTGCTCAAACCCATAGGTTCGGATTCCCCATCTTGAACTAGTGCCGAGTGACATCGGGGAGACGAGAATATGCTATCTCTACTCCTTGGCCTTCCTTGGCGCTCCATGATCCCCACCCTACAGATCTCCACCGCCGCCACCCTAGTCGGGACCAAATGGAGAGGGGTAGATCAGAGGGCAGTGCCAGTAGGGCTAGGTTATGACTAACTTTAGGAATTAGGTTGTCATAGTCATATATAGGTATGTGTTATGGGCTTTGAAAGTGGGCCACATCGACTAGAGACACTAGTGGGCTTTGCCTGTGGGCCACATCTGCGTGCAATGTTGTTCTACATTGCGGGGCATGTTCTCAGCGAGGAAGGGCGGATCTAGTCAAAATAAGGAAGCCTAGGCCATGGTTTCTCTAATGGCCCACTAGGAATTTCAAATAAGAAATCTAACTTTCAACAAAAAATCCCAAACACCAAGCTTCTAAAAAAGAGATCTGTTGTGGAATCTACCAGTTAAGTAAACTAATAATAGTAAGAACTAGACCATCTAACACCATTGAAAAATGAAATTGTATTATATTTACGAGGGAATTTTGGAATAAAAGATAAACAAAGAATTTAATTTGAAAAAGATTCTTTCTATTTTGGATAGTAGCTAATTTTGGCGGCACTTCTTAACTTTACACATTCGAAGTTGTGCGCATAAGGAGCTTCTCGGGCATGTCTCTCACCCTCGCACACCTTCCCTCCCTATGCTTCAAACGCATAACCCTCCATGCCCCATGTGAACACACCTCCCCCACCCCCCAGCCGGCGCTCTCTCCGCTGCCACCCCTCCGTGAACTATCCACCATCTTCGTCTACTCTATCTCTTCATCCTCCGCCTCTGCCTCCCCACAGTCCATTTCTTAGTGCCACTCATGGACTCTTTACGCGAGATCCACCAAGAACTATCGGATATAGCTATATACGACACTCATCAAAACACGGAAAACACTCGACAAAGGCTTTGCTGAGTGTAACACTCGACAAAGGCTTTGCCGAGTGTAACACTCGACAAAGGCTTTTCCGAGTGTAACACTTGACAAAGTGCATAAAATTTAGAATCTAACAACAAAGCTACCTTTGCCGAGTGTTTTATTTTGGACACTCGGCAAAGTGTTTACCGTGTACCAAAGCGACACTCAGCAAAGAAAAGTGCACGGTCATGATGTTTGAACCTGTGATGGAGGCTTTGCTGAGTGTCAGGTCAAGGCACTCGGCAAAGGTTAGGGCTTTTCCAAGTGTCATTGACTGCGGCACTTGGAAAAGCTATGGGGTTTGCCGAATGCCACATGGACAACACTGGGTAAAGCCTTCACATTAGCCGAGTGTCCCATGCACGACACTTGACAAAGCCGTATACATTGCCGAGTGTCTTTACCACAACACTCGGCAAACTACTTACACTAGGCAAAGGCCTTCCCTAGGTGCACCAGGTATGGTCACTTTGCCGAGTGTCTTGACCTTGACAAGCGGCAAATCAAACCTTTGCCAAGTGTTACACTTGGCAAAGTGACTAGAAACATTCTTTTTTATTTGTTTTTTCATTCCATCCAGAAAAACAGAAGATATATATAACAAGAAAAACATATATATCACAAACAACGCATATCACATCCCAAACATCACATATATCTCACAAACATCATGTCTCAAAATATATCACAATAAGTTCTCAATTGATCCATAGTTCACAACCATAAGTTTGAAACACGACAAACCAAACCATAGGCTAGCTCCAAAGTGGTCACGGTGACGGTGCGGGATGACGTGGAGACTTTTGCACAGCTAGTGGAGGAAAACCATAAGCGACGCCAAGACTCTCCATGTATTCAATCATCGCTTGCATCCCCTCATGCTCGAGCGCTCGCTGAGTCACCATCAAATGTCGGTCGCTCTCCATCCTCGCCTCCACCTCCTCTCATCGCATCCTCTCATCCTCCTGTTGGGCCTACAACATTTCATCCTAATGTTAGAATAATGCAAAGCTAATGAAAATCAATGAACGACGAATAAAATAGAAATAACCTAGAGTGCCTCCATCTAATGTTGTGAAGTATTTGGATGTGCGCGTATGGCTGGGCCTGATCTGTTGTTCCTTGCTCTAATCTGGCTGAGACTAGGTGTACTAGCCATGTCGAGTACGTCGTCGCCAATAAAGTACCGCCCATGCTTCTTGCCTCCTCCCACCCTCATGATGACTTCTCCATCAAGATCCTGGGTGCTCGGATCATACTCTGGCCCAATGATATCGATCCCTTACCGCTGAGGCGACTATGGATATTCGCGTTGGTGTACTTGTCGGGTGTGTCCTCTAGGTTGTAGTTGATGTCCGACGTCGCCTTGTACTTGTGGGCCATGGCAAATGCCTTGAACATGGTGCAAGGCTCGTAGTCATGTGACCTCGACTGCGAGATAACCAGTAGGATGATTAGAAATCATGTAATTTGACCGTTACACTAAATTCTTGTCATTGATGTACCCAAGCTTGTGCGTATCAATCTAGTCTCCGGTTTCCTCGGTGGTGTGCTACGCCTGCCATCATCAAGCGCTGCTCCCAGCAAGCGTTATGCGTCTCCTCCCAATCAGGGGCGCGCCACTTGTCCACCATATGTGCCCAACACTGGGTATGATGGGTGCACCACCATAGAATCGCCTACAAATCAAGTATATGACATATAGTAAGATCATATTTAAGTTACTTAATCTTAAATGAAATCAATAGTATAATTCTATACTTACATCTAGGTACTACTGTCGGGTCAGCCTCATGTTCCTTGCGACAGCTTTGGTGACCTTTTCTTTAAGAATGTCACAGTGATAAGTCACAATGGCCTCGACGCGTGCCTCATAGTGCATGTCCATCATGAGTTTCTTGCAAACTCTAGGAGACACCATCTCCACCAAAACCTTGTGTCCCTGGTCGCATCTATAGAAATCCTGCATAGATATAAAGAGAGACATGATGTATCCATCAAGTATTTCAAGAATGTTCAATTAATGTGTGTGATATGTTGAGCAATGTAGTGCAAGAAAGACTTACCCACAGCTCGTCCTTTACCCACTCCGCCTTTTTGGTGAATGTCCTGCCATTCCGATTTGGAGCATTGGGCGCGATGGTTAGTGCTCAAACGTGTATGTCGTCGTCACAACTCCAGCATGCTCAACTAGGCCAGGGAAGTGTTCCCTACATAGAAGGCCCAAGATCCCATTCACGGTGCGTTTGTGGGTACCTGTACTCACAACCACCCAACTTCTACACAAGTGATTAAGGAAAAAGTTAGTTAAAATTGTGGTTTTGAACATATTATATGAAGTAGTGACATCATACAAAGTTACTTCTCCACCGCAGGTCAAATTAGCGGACGAACCAACAGAGGGATAGGTCGCTAAGGGAGGCTCGCGGGTCCTCACAAGTACACAGCCATCGAAGCAGAGGAACTGGAACCACCTGCGTCGTTGTCCTCAGCCTAGTCCTCGACGTCATCGTGTTGCCCTACGGCTGCTCCTCCACCTAAGCCTGCTCCTCCTCTTCCTCCTCCTGTTTTGCCTGCTCCTCGTCGGCCTCCTCCTGGTGCTGCGTGGCGGTAGACGTCTTGCCCCATCTGCGGCTGCTCCTCTCCTCTTGCTTGCAGCACTGTAGAGAGCGGTGACCTTCCTAAACGTTCCATCCACCATCTTGAATCACCTGCAATTAGAATAAATAAACCAATAAAAAAATAACATCATTATGGAAGACATGCAAAATAAATAAAATATAATTACAAAATAACATTGTATTACATGCATTAGAAATAATCTTCATGATCAGCATTAGCTGGATCATAAGTCTCATCATCACTATCAACCATGTCCAAATATTCAACACTATCCAAGCAAGCAATGTTATCATTGTTGTCATTTCCTAAACGTATTCTCGCAAGTCATTTCCTAAACGTATTCTCGCAAGTCCTTCACATTTTTCACCTCATCTATAGCCTCCTTATCGTATAGCCATTAATTTCCTATTTCAATTTCGATCATTTTGGTTAAGTCTATCTCAAAGCTCCCTTTCTAGCCCCTTTTCTTGAAAGAACTCTTCGTCATAAGTGATTGGGTTCAAATTGTAATCTTCATCATTTGAGACGGGTAGTATGCCGTGTGGTGACACCTTGTGCACAATATCCCAACCCTTAAGACGGATGTCCCTCTGGCACGGGTATGACATATATTAAACTTGTGTGGCCTGTTGAGCCATAATATAGACATCGTCTCCTAGATAGACGAAATCCCATCGAATTTCGACTAGCCCTAGGTTAGAGGTCCGTCTGGTTACTTCAGGATCAAACTAATGGCATTTGAAAATGACAGGATTAAGAGGTTTGCAACCATAGAGCTAGAGTTCGTATATTTCTTCAATTCTTCCATAAAAATCCAAAACATGTGGTTCTTCGATTGGGCTGAATCGCCTCGTAACTTGTTGTGTGAAAGAGATATCCATTCATGTCATAATAGGTAAATGACCTGACCCTATATCAAAACCCATCGGCCACCTATCTCAACTCAGCACTCATAGACACATCACTAGCCTATAGGCCCAAGTAGATAGATTTTTATATTATTTGCATATATGTGCAAATTAGATTGCCCAGGTTGAGTACCAGTTAATAGGAGAATACCTTCTGTTTGAACCAAGAAATGAAATCAGGCTTCTCATGTCCTGCACCCTTTTTAAGAAGGGTTTTGGTTTCTTGTGGGCCAGGATCTCTTGAGCGAGACCAGAATTGTCAAAGAAATTCCATGTACCAACAAGAAACTAGGGGTTGGATGTACAATAGTGAACATGTATTGATCATAATTCATTGAGAATAGAACTTACCGCATGTACTTCTCTACTTCATCAAGGTTGGTCAACACATATAGCTTTATAGTGTGCCACTCTTCAGGCTTTAAGCTCTTAGGGGTCGATACACTTGCGCTTCCATGTTGCCCTCAGAAAAGGCTACGATTCGATTCATTTCTGCTAGTATTGTAACAGGAGGGTGGATTATGCACGCTAGGAAGGTTGTTTGACACCTCCTCTAAAATGTATGGCTCTGCAATGGAAGCCTCAATTTTGGCTTTATTTTTACATTTACTTCGAAGAACCTTCAGACATCTCTCAATAAAATAGCACCAACGGAACCGCACGGGCCTTCCCATTCGGACCTCATACGAGAGGTGTAAAATCAAATGTTGCATTGGATTGAAGAAGTCAGGTGGAAAGAATTGCTCTTACTTACAGATAAACTCATGTGTTATTCTTTCCAAGTCCGCAATCATGGTCTGAGACAACTCGTTTGCACAAAGCTGGCGGAAGAAATAACTAAACTCTACCAACACTAGCCAAACATAGTCAGGGACATAGCCTCAAACCATTGCATGAAGAAGTTGATCAATCCATATGTGGTAGTTGTGACTCTTCATCCCATTCACTTGCATAGTAGATAAGTTCACTTCCCTCCTCAGATTCACTGCATACCCATCAGGAAACATTAACGTGTGGATCCATTCTACAACTTCCCTCGTCTGGGCCTGGTCAAGACGAATTCTGCCTTAGGCCTTCTCCATGTCTTGCATCGACTAGGAGGCTTCATTTCTTGGTTTGGTCTATCGCATAATGTTGCCAGATCTATTCTAGCCTTAACATTCTCCTTGGTCTTATCTAGAATCCATAATTGTTGCCTAAAGTGCTTCGGCGAAATTCTTTTCAGTGTGCATTACATCAATGTTATGTGGAAGAAGAAGGTCAAGAAAATAGAGAAGCCTCTCCAAGACCGACTTATGAGTGCACATATGTTCCTCACCATATCATAGAAAACCACCTTCTTGTTTATTGACCTTGAAAGCATCTATTTGAGCACGAACGTCGGCAGCACTCATCATCTATGGTACAGGGTCCATGACTTCGACACCTTTCGTAAAGTTCTTGATGTCTCGTCTATATGCATGGTCAAGAGGGAGAAATTGATGATGTTTATCGAATGAAGACTATTTTCCACCTTCTGCAATCATATAAACTTCACAGTTGCCTTACATATTGGGCAAGGAAACTTTCTGTGAACACATCAGGCGTAGAATATCCCATACGCAAGAAAGTCATGCAATGAGTAATTGTACCACACAAGAATTTTGAAGTTTGTCTTTGTAGCTCGGTCGTATGTCCATACCCCTTCATCCCAAGCACGGATAAAATCATCAAACACAAGTTCCATGAACACACCCATATTTTTCCCTCGGTGATCTAGAATGATCAACGACAAGAAAACATTATGTCGTTCAAACAAGATGTCAGGCGGCAGATCGAGGGGTATAAGAAACATAGGTCCAACATGTGTACGGGGCAGCCATCATTCCATATGGATTAAACCCATCCGTTGCCAACATAACACATAGATTTCGAGCCTCTCTAGCTTTCTCATGATGAATGTCATCAAAGTGGGTCCATGCCTCACCATCAAATGGATGCACCATCTTGTAAGCATTGTAACGTTTGCCATTTTTATGCCAAGTCATCTATTTTGCGGATTCCTTAGTCATATATAGCCATTGGATCCTAGGTATGAATGGAAGGTACCGTAGGATCTTCATGGCTATCTGAAGCTGCCTATTCTAGCCATCCCCAGAATCTACCTCCAAGAACCTAGAGGATTCACAATTCGGATAGTACTTTGCGTTCGCATGATCTTTCCTAAAGAGGACGCACCCTTTCAGACAAGCATGTATCTGCTCATATGACATTTTTAGTGCATGAAGAAGCTTTTGTTCATCATACATGCTCTTTGGTAGAATGTGACCCTCTACAAGCACGGTGCCAATAACTGCCAACATACCATCAAAGGCATCTCGACTTAGGCTAAACTGGGACTTTAATGCCATTACATGACCAATGGCATCCAGTTGAGAAACTTTTGCTTAGCCTTGAAGGGGTGTCTGTGTCGCATCTAACATGTTATAATAAGCCTTTGTGGTTGCCTGTGGCTTCTCCTCCCTATGTCCTTCAGCAAATTGTGCTTCATGAAAGTCATCTAACATATCTCCTACACCAGCATCAGCATCATAATCCTTAACGCGTGGCCTCACTACATCCTCTCTCATACGTGGTTCTTCACCATGTAGTGTCCACCGGGTATAGTCTAGCGTATACCCATTCTTCGAAAGATGATGGCCCATGACCACCTTTGTTTGTCGACGTCTGTTTGCACATCTGCTGCAGGAACACCAAGTTGATCGTGCTTCTTTATCTGAGGGAAATACTAGTTCCATGAAAGCATTGGTCTTCTTAATCCATTGATTGGTGATCAAACGCTGACTTGAGCGGCCCATGTACATCCATGCCCGGTCATTCATCCTCTAACATATATATCAACGAGTAATGTAACTAGCAATTGAATCTACATGGTGTTCCTACTATGTCTAATAGGTGAGGTCCTAATCCCACCCGTGGTTGCATAGATGAGGTTAGCTTCCATGCTCTACTCCTATCCGAGATAGAATTTCGGTAGTATCTTCCTGCTGCTCTCCAGATACATGTCCTAATTCGGATAGTGTGTATCCAGAGAACAACAGGGAGGTGATGTTGAAACTATGTCTCAGATCAGAGCAGACCATGGAAACTAACCTCATCTATGCACACACGGGTTGTCCAAGAAAGAGGACAATTCGAAATAGATATGGTTATAGATATGCAAAGAACTACATATTTCCAGCCATATCTCTTTCGAATGGGAGATGCCTAACTAGTTACATGATGCACTACCATGATATAGAAAGAGGGGTTACACCTTCGGTGGCGGTGGAGTTAGGCTAGCGGAGCTGTGGCGGGTCGGTGTAGTGGCGAGGCGACGCGGTGCAAGCAGACCCGCAGCCTCTGCTCGTTTTCCCCTTCCTTCTGCAAAAAGAAAAGAATAACATTAATTCAAAATTTCGGTAGAATCTGCCCTGGACGGTGAGGTTTCCAAAAACTGCAATAAAACAACAACACAATGGCCGACAACCATATACATATTTTCAATCCATGCACAAAATATTATCAAAGTTTACTACCACTCCTAACACTACGACTCCTACCACTATGACGACTACTACTACAACCACTACCTCGACTTGTACCTCTACCTCTACCTCTACCTCGTGCATACCTCGTGAGTAGCGATGAAGAGGCCAAGGCGCCGGTGAATGAGACATTGGACGGAGAAGTGGCAGAAACGAGACAGTGGCGACGATGGACACCCACTCGTCCTCCTTCTCCTTTTCCTTCTCCTTCTCCTCCTCCTCCTCCTCCTCCTCCTCCTCTTCTTCCTCTCCTCCTCCCTTACAACACAAGCCTGGGATCGGGTGGTGGGGGTGGGCTGCCGGCGGCGGGGACCGAGGCGGCGGTGCTGGGTGGTTTGGGCGGTGGCGTTGGGTGGGGGCGGTGGCTCTGGGTGGTGGGGGCGGGCGCAGGAGGGGGCCGCGCAGGCTGGTGGCGTGGACGCAGGCACGATGGCTAGCGGCATGGAGCCGGGTGGTTGGGTTGGGCTGGCGACAGGGGCTGGTGCGGTGGTGCTGGGTTGTGTGGGCAGTGGCGTTGGGTGGGGGCGGAGCCGGGGTGGGGGCGGCGGCTCTAGGTGGTGGCGGTGGGGCCGCGGCCGGGGTGGGGTGGGGGTGGGGCGCAGGAGGGGCGCGTGTGGGCCGGTGGTGCTGGTGCGGGTGTGGGCACGGTGGCTAGTGGCGAGCGGCGTGGGGCCAACGGCGGGCAGGCGGTTGCATAACTGTGTGAGAAGGAGAGGGCAGGAAAAATAGTCAATTGCAGTCTATATCCAATGGCTTTGCCGAGTGCCCCCAATCTAACCGACAGTGAGTCCATTTATTATTTCTAGAATTTTCAAATAATTCTGACACATGTTTGAGATCATGTTTGGTGAACAATATGTTAGATTTTGTTTTACTTTCCTAGGTACGAACTCAAATTCGACTCAATAATATGGATATCATTTTTTCATTCAACTTTTTGAATTATTTGAATCACTTTTTCAAATTTGACATATGCCGAAAAACTCACTTAAATGAAATAAACTAACTAAATATAGCAAATACGTTGAGAAAATTACCATACTTAAACATGTAGTTCTAGGTACTGTTGGAGGATAGTAGAACAAGTTTCGAGGCAAGAAGGAAAAATAAAAAAACACGGTTTGCCGAGTGTTAGTGGAAACACTCGGCATAGGGGTAGGTTTGTCGAGTGCTAGGGGAACACTCGGCAAAGAGGACGGTTTGCAGACTGCCTAACGGTGACACTCGACAAACGTCTGACGGCGTCGGCTCCTGACGGCGTTTGTCAAGAGCCAGCTATGTCGAGTGTCGGGCATTCGGTAAAGATCCGGTTTGCCGAGTGTTATCGGCACTCAGCAAACAAAACTGTCACCGAGTGTGGACGTTTGCCGAGTGGCTGACACTTGGCAAAGACCTAGTTTACCAAGTTCCTATATTTGCTGAGTGTTACACTCGACAAACTTTATCTTTGTCGACTACCCAATATTAAACACTCGACAAACCCCATGGCACTCGGCAAAGAGGTTGTCTCCGGTAGTGAAGTTTGCTCGTCGCCCTCGAGAGGCTGCCACCCACAAAGCTCCACTTGGTCATCATTGTCCGGATCCGACAAAGAAGCTGGCATTGGAATTGGAAGAGAAGCCATGTCGCAAACGGCCGGTTAGCCTTTTCTAGCCAACTCGAAGTTTTCGAATAAGTGGTTGTTGTGGGAAGATATATAGTGAAAAGCTGGCTTCTATAAGTTCATCTACTATTCCAAACAGAGTTAGAGTCCATTCTAAAAGCCACCAAAAACTATGTTAGTTTTGCATGAATTATCACGAGGAAACCCTTTGACAAGGAATAAATAAAACCTTACATGCGGCAGCATTCACATTGGCCCAATCACTCACTGCCCTATACCACTCATCCAGTCCGGCCCCATAGAGCATGCGAAGTGGCAGATGGTGAATCTTTGGAGCCCGATTGGCGTTGGGCGGGAGCGTGTAGCACCTGTTCTAGAACCACTTCCACACCTACATGTCGAATCCAAGTTTCAATCTCATGTATATTCCTATATACTAGATCAGATCAAACTTTAAAGCAACCCTAGCTAGCTAGTAATCATATAGTAGATCATATATATCAACCCTAGCAATTTGACAAGGGTACGAGCAGATGGATCTAGATCGACTGAACTGCCTGGGCTAGATGACCACCTAGCCGGCACGCTTGGGCAAGGCTGAACGAGGTTCACGATCAAATGTTGTGTCAGTGGATGGATCTAGAATCAGTAGGCAAGAACACGATGAACACACAGGATTCTCAGGCAATCGCCACCATGGCGATAGGGTGGACCACGCCCCTTTTCGCTTTCAAGTACTTGCACGACATGGTGCCTAACCGGCTTACAAGAGATACAACTCACGCACGGATGTCCCAACTCCTCATACATGGAGATCATGACACATTTTTACAGAAAAACACCTCCTAAAACATGGATACACATTACTAGAAACACACTCTTCAGAACCGTCGAGAATGTGGGTGCAGTCACTGCTCTGACCAAACTCTCAGGTTTCAAACTGAAACTTCTCCCGCCTTCCACACACTTTCCTTCACTGAATCGTGTCTTCAGTAACAACTTTGTCAGGATTACGCCAACAAGCTCCCCATTAAGCCTGACAAAGACTCAAGTCTCTCACATCGAGCAAATGCCTCATCACTGTCAATTTTCCCAATGAGAGTGGTTTAGTCAAAACATCAGCCTTCTGCTCATTTGTGCTCACCCTTTTCACCGTGATCTCCCCTCATTCGATGCACACTCTAATGAAGTGATATTTGATCTCAATGTGTTTACTCCTTCCATGAAACACTGTATTCTTCATTAGTGTAATTGCTGAATTATTATCAACAACAACAAAGAGTGACACAGTTGTTGGCTTCTGCTTCAACACTTCACTAAACAGGTTCCTCAACCACAAGGCCTGTTGTGCTGCTGCTTTTGCTGCTTTGAACCCAAATTCACATGATGACAAGGACACTGACTTCTGCTTGAAAGTGTTCCAAGTGATCAGATTCTCCCCCAGGTAGAAAGCCATTCCACCTGTACTTCTTCTGTGGACAGTGTCAGATCCATGGTCACTGTCAGTGTAACCCACCAACTGACCAACACTTCCACCTTGGACATATATCATCCAAATTCCATGGTTCCACTCAAGTACCTCAGGATGTGTTTCACTGCCTTGACATGTGGGGTTTTCCATAAACCTACTAGCAACACCCATTGAGTAAGAGAGATCTGGCCTCGAGTGCAGTAGATATCTGAGATAGCCAATCATTCTTCTATACTCAGTTGAATCCACTAGTATACCACCTTCATTAGCATCAAGTTTGCTACCAGGTTCCATTGGAATCTTGGCTGGATTGCAGCCTTGCATACCAAACTGCTCAAGCACCTTCATAGCATACCCTGATTGCTTCACGGTGATATAGTCCTCTCTCTGATCAACTTATATTCCCATGTAGTAAGACAACAAGCCCAAATCTATCATCTCAAACTCAGTTTTCATCTCAGTTTTGAATGCCTATACACTCTTTGGGTTTTTTCCGGTGACTATTAAGTCATCCACATATATACCTAGAGTGACTAGCTACATTCTCTCTTTCACCTCTAATGTAGACTGCCTGCTCAGAGAAGCACCTGCTGAAGCCAAGCCTCTTTAAGCTTTTGTTCAACTTGATATTCCAAGCCCTGGGAGCTTGTTTAAGTCCATAAAGAGCTTTGCTCAACCTGAAAACACTATACTCTTTACCCTTCACAACATACCCTTCTGGTTGTGAGACATAAACCTCTTCTTCTAGTTCCCCATGAAGTAAAGCAGACTTAACATTTAATGGTGAACCTTCCATCCCAGATTAGCTGCTAGTGCCAGGATGAATCTCACTGTGTCCAATCAAGCCACAGGAGCAAATACCTCATCAAAATCAACTTCTTGTTTCTGCACATAACCCTTACCAACTAATCTTGCCTTGTATTTCACCACTTCCCCATCAGAGTTCCTTCTCAATTCATACACCCATTTGAGACCAATGGATGTCTTGCCAATTGGTAGCTTAACCAACTCCCAAGTGTTGTTCTTTTCTATGGATTCGATCTCCTTATTCATGGCCTCAATCCTCTCTTGAGGACCTGCCGCCTCCCTAAAATAGGTAGGCTCCCCAGTTTCAGCTAACAAAGCTTCCACTTCAGCACCTCCTAGTTCATCTTCTAAATTAGCCAATTCAATCTCAATAGTATCATTGTACACATCATTAAGATTTCTGAATTTCTTTGGTGCACTACTGCTTCCAGGACTATGTGTAGTTGTAGCCTCAAAGGAGCCATGACTTTGTGGTGTCACTGGTCCTACACTAATAACAGGTTCAGGTTGGTTCATATGAACTGACCCTGATCCTGAAATAGATGACTATAACTCAACTGGCAATGGTCCTGAGTTAGCATCAGTGTCAACTGTTTCCCTGTTGATAGAACCTTCTTCATGATGCTGATGTTCATCAACACTCCCATTGCCTCCCACAGAGAAAAAAATTGTCTCACTTTCATCTTCTACCACAAAATCAACTGAATTTTCAACTCTATTAGCTACACCCCAATCCCACATTTTTGACTCTTCAAAGACAACATCTCTCCTCACTATTATCTTGTTTGTACTAGGTTCAAACAGTCTATGAACTTTGTTGCCTTCCTGAAACCTAGATAAACTAGAGCCTTGCTTCTGTCATCTAGCTTTTTCAAGTGAGGTACACTATTTCTTGCATGGGCAATGCAACCAAAAATCCTCAAATGCTCCACAGATGGTTTTCTTCCAGTCCAGGATTCATAATAAGGAGTGACATCTCCCAACACCTTGGTAGGTAGTCAGTTTAGCAGATACACAACATGCCTAACAACTTCCCCCCATAATCTTCCTGGAACCAACATAATTTTTAGCAATGACCTTGCCATTTCCATCACAGTCCTATTCCTTCTTTCAACCACACCATTTTGCTGTGGTGTATAAGAAGTTGTGAGTTGCCTCTTGATTCCTGCTTGTTCACATATCCCTGCAAACACTCCAGCAAGAAACTCTCCTCCCCTATCTGATCTGAGAGTCTTGACTCTGCATCCAATGAAGTTCTCCACTTCAGCTTTGTACTTCGCAAAGTAATCAACTGCTTGACTTTTAGATTTCAGTAAATACACCTGCATCCATGTTGAATAATCATCAACAAGTAGCATTAGTACTTGTTCCCTCATGTAGCAGCTGGTGTCACAGGTCCACACAAATCAACATACACCAGAGAGAGATTCTTTTCAGCATGCCAACTAGTTGATTTGGGAAATAACATTCTATTTTGCTTAGCTAATAAACAATCACTGCAAACTTGCTCAGGGTGTATGATCTCAGGCAACCCAACAGCCATCCCCTTTTTGACCAATTGATCCAGAGGTTTGAAATTTACATGTCCCAATCTTCCATGCCAAAGACAGGCTTGATCTGAAATGTCTGCTAACAAACATCTAGGTTCCACAGTTCTAAGTTCAATCTTGTACAATCTAATCAAAGTTCTAGGGACCCTCATAATCATCCTATCTGAGTACTTCTCACAAACTTCTAGCAATTCAGCATCAAGAAAAATTCTATGACATGTCTCTGTCAGTTGTCCTAGACTAACCAAGTTGCTTCTCAGTTTAGGTATATAATAAACATCTGAAAGCACCCATTGATCCCCAAACTTCCCCTTAAACACAATTGTACCTCTTCCCTGAATTTCTACTATGGAATCATCTCCAAACCTAACTTTGCCAATGACAGAAAGATCTAATTCTTTGAATTTCAGAACTTCACCTGTCATATGATTACTTGCTCTGTTGTCGAGGTACCACATACTCCCTGATGATCCTCCACCATCAGTCACAAGTAGTCCAGGCATTACCTTCACCTCATTCAGAAAAACTCTCTCAATATTATTGTTCTCCTTCTGAACTCGGCTGATGGACCAACACTGTAGCTGATCTGGCAACAGCGTTTCAGCAAGCAAGACTATTAGCTCCTACTCTTTGGCCTACACCGAATGTGCCTCCACTTTCTTCTTTTCACCAGGACATCTATTTGCATAATGTCCAAAACAATGACACTTGTCATGATTACCAGTGCTATCTTTCCCAGCGTCAGCTCCACTGCCTCAGCCACCACAGCTCCCTCCACGGCCGCGACCTTGACCTCGCCAACTGCCTTCTCCCATCTTCCCCTTTCTCGAGGAATCACCACCAGCACTTCTCTGCCTTGCTTCCCATTCTGCTTGGGTGAGCAAGACTTGGCCTTTCTCTGAATGAGCTCCACTACTGCTCAGCCGTGTACGCTCTTTAAAAGCCTTCAGGTATCGCACTACTTCATCAAACGCTAGGGTCTTCATATCATAAAACTGTTCGATACCTGCCACGACAGTGAGGTAGCAATCAGGCACGATATCAAACAACTTCTTCACCAGATCTGCATCACCGATGCTCCCCCCAAAGCTGCTGCTCTTGACTGACAAAGCGGTTAGTTTCCCCACAACTTCATCAAGGGGCTCATCATCCTTCATCTCGACTGCATCACATTGACTCTTCAATGTCTGCACCCAAGCGACACTCACCCGAACCGCGACGAACATGTTGGCGAGGGTCTGCAGCACGGCATGGCTGGGGATGGTGACGCCGTCTCTAAGCTGCTGCAGGCAGAGTGCCTCCATCTTGGCCACCTCGGACGGGAGGAAGTGGAACAACACGGCGGAAGCGTCGGCGCCGGTTCTAGCACTACTGCTCGGTGGACGACTCATAGTCGGCCGGATCGATCGGCTCCGTGGCCGCGCTGGCTCTCCTCTTGGGGAGTGGAGGCCCATGGGACGAGCATGTGGTGTGAAGAACGAGCACTGAGCAGCCGTCAGCTAATCGAAGGACGAAAAAAGGAGTGCAACAACGCGCCGGTAACGGTGGCACCATCATCGCACATCGGAGGGATTTGGATTTTTTCTCGAGTGAAGGTAAGGCGGCCCATGGGCTGATGGGCCTTAGACCATGTACTCCTAGGCCTTGGTGTCTGAAAGAGCTGTAATTTTTTAAGTTTTATTTTTAGCGAAGAGAGAAATAATAACAATGATTTTTGTTTCAAAACAAAGGAATTTAACAAGCGTGAGCGAGCCAAAACATGGGGGCTGCTAGCTGTCGACCCGGTGGCGGGGTGCAGCCCGCCGACCCACCCCCCTACTAAAAAATTAATTCCCCCCATTGTTGTTTGATTGGGATGAATTGAATTGTTTTTGTGGGCCTTGTTGGTATTTCTTAACGCACACATATAAATCCGCAAGCGCACGGATACCGCTGTAGCTTTGACCCGTGAGTATTCCAAGGGTATCGATTTCCACGGGGAACGTGAAGTGTACTAGAGGAGAACTAAGAACATCCAAGGATAGATAAGATAAATGGGTAAAGAGATTTTAGAGTTTTCTATCTAATCAAAGGCCCACGATACTCTACTTACTTTGGAGCAACAGTACCTTCTCGACTCTCGATAAAGACTGGGAAAAAGGTAGTCGAGGGGAGGCTACCAAAAGCTCTACGAAAACATCAACCCGAACATGGTGGACTACAAAGGCCTTACAGAGCTGTCACCTCTGGGGCTACCACAACTATCCGTAGGATTAGGTGCAAACTCAGGTAAACTCTAGTCTAGACACCACGTCTACACTATCGCTTACTACTCTAATTCCACGTGAAAGCTAGAGCACTCAATACGAGCGGAGATCCGATAAATAAAATAAAGTAAGAACTGAAATAAGATACTTAGAAATAAATGAAGAACCTAGAGATTGCTCCGAACCAGATGCTGCAAAGGTACAATGTTGAGGAAGATCCTACAGATCTGGCTCCTCCTAGCTCTCTCCTCCTCTCTCTCACCTTTAATTATAACTTGATGAACTAGAACTAGAAGAACTAGATCTAGATAACTAGATGGACCTCTCTCCTTCTCAGGGAGATAACTAGAAGAATAATGAGATGAGATGATCCTCAGGGGGGGTCAGGGGCCTTGCTTATATAGCCTCCTCAAATGAACGTCGGCCGTCGGATCAAACCGACCTTAGGCGAAGGGTTTAGATTGATCCTCAAAGGCGGTGGAGCATAATCCGCGAACTTGAGCCTGATTGGCTGAAACACCAGGGCGGGCACCCTAGGGGTTAGCGCGGGCGCCCTGACTCCAGGCCCATTTTACCCCCCGTTCGTTCTGGTGTCTCCTGGAACCTTCTAGAGTACAGAAAATTGTGCAGTTGATAAATATCTCTATGTAAACATGACATGTGGGCCTTTCCTTAGTTTGTCCTGATAACCCCCTGCAGAAACAGATATTCACCAAAACTCATAGAATTCTGTCAGTATAAACCCTAATTCTAGTTATGGGCTTCATTTAGATCATTTTTCTTGTTTAGTTGACGGTTAAAATTGATACTTAAGGACCGTCAATAAGGCTTGAGAAATGTCTTTGTACACGGCGTAACTACGTACTATCCGAGCAGTAGCATGGGGTAGAATCCAAAAATGATGATGTCAGTCTATCCCATGCTTTTTGAAGTAACAAAAAAGTTGTAACTCCTAAGTTAAGTATCCTAATTAAAACAAGACTCCACATGAATATATTTTGATATTTTTTTAATAAACAATTATCTCATATTGAACATGTATTTAAAGATGATCACAGAACATCACATTAACATTACACGAACATCACAAAATAATATAGAACATCATGTGTAAACTACGTAGACATCACATATATGATGAAATATATAAAAAAATTAATTATAGTCAAATAAAAAGAAAAAATATTACTGAACATCATAAATACATTGTAGAGCATTACATTAACACTATACGAACATCAAAGATAGCGTACAAAATTATATGTATATTACGTGAACATCATATATATAATAAAACATAAAAAAATTGAAAGCAAATTAGTGAGGTAATTAATTATAGTCAAATAAAAAGAAGAAAAGTGTTATCGAACATCACAAAAATATATCGTAAAACATCACATATATCTAGAAATAAAAAGAGTAAAAAAAATCATTAAAGTAAATAGATATATTTAAATAGAAAAGTAGAAATAAAAACATAAATACCTAATTCTAAATATAAAAAAATTAATCATATGTATTACAAAAGGATGGAATGTATCTCATATAACATACAAAATAAAAAAACTAAAGCATGAAAATAAGAAATAAAAATAATTAGAAAAATAAAAATATTAAACATAAAAAAGAAAATAAATATTAATAATAATTAATTATGACAAAATAAAATGAAAAAAATAAAGATAAACATAAAAGGTGAAAAATAATAAAATGGGACATATATATAACAACAAAGGAAAACTAAAAGAAATGAATGAAATAAAAAATGAAAATGAAAATAAAAACATGCAAAGGAAATAGAAGAAAAATAAAAAATAAAAAGAATAATACAACAACACAGAAAAAAGGAAAAGAAAACAAAAACCGAAAGAAAAGGAACTGTCGGGCTACAGGAATCCTACGCGGGTACGTGTTACTTGCTACGACAAGGAGTGTCCCTTTTTGTTTGGTTCAAAATCTGGTTGATAGAACGATAAAAAATGAGCTCAATATTTTGTAGTCCATCCCACTTAAAAAATGTAAGGCTCCATTAGATATTCTTTATTCTCTCAACCAAACACACAATAAAGACCTCAGAATAAGAATGGACATATATGCCTGTTGAACCACTATATACCGTATGGATGGCCCAATACAGCCCATATACTTTCTCCGTCCCTAAATAACTGTCTTTTTCATTTCATGAGAAATAACTTAGATTAATTTTATATAAAAAACTATTAATATTTATGATACATAATTGATATCATTAGATAGATCTTTTGATCTAGTTTTTTCATAAATTTATTTGAAGACACAAATGTTACACATATTTTATATAAATCTAGTCAAAGTTGTGATACGCAAACCCAAAACGACACTTAATAAGGGACGGAGGGAGTATATAAATAGGAAAATGATTTTTTTGCCAAGTCCCGTTAGGTAACCAGCGCCGCACAGCGCCTTGCACAACTTCGCATGATCAGCCAACTCCACATCTTCCCTTCCCATCGGATTGGATCGACAACTTGGTTTGGCCGTTGGTTTTTTTTTTCTGCTGTTATGATGTATACCACGACAGATAAATTAGGTTCATAAGTTCAAACGGATAGGATAATCTTTCATAAGTTAGAACAATTTCTAAGTGGATTCCGGGCTAACCCAACGGGCCCGATATCGGATTGTCCACTGAGTCCAATCCTAATAGCGGTGAGCGATGATTCGTTCCCGGTTCCAGTTCCTTCCTGGTACCGTGTTTCTCTCCTTTTCTCTTCTTGACTTCACATGCAGCAGTTCTCTGAGAAGCTTGTTGTTCCAATCATCCGGTGAGGTATACATGCATTCTCATTTCTTCCCTGATTTAATTTACTTGCTCTCTTAATCTCACAAGATCTTAAATAGTCCCCCCTCTGAAATACCAATGGTTACAGTGTTGTTTGATATTTGTGCTTGGTTAAATAAGTGAATTTATTAAGGTCAATGATAATTCGTATTTTTTCAATGTGTATGTTCTCCTGCTCTGGTTGGAAGCAGC
The DNA here is from genome assembly GCA_022036555.1 of Microstegium vimineum. Classification (NCBI taxonomy): domain Eukaryota; kingdom Viridiplantae; phylum Streptophyta; class Magnoliopsida; order Poales; family Poaceae; genus Microstegium; species Microstegium vimineum. Next base: position 15,825,058 of record CM039119.1, read on the forward strand.
AGGGGCTTTCCTTCAGTTCACTGCAGCAGCTCGACAGTGACAGTGGGTTCCTCATTCCCTCTTGTCTTGTGTTTGTTGTGATCACCATCATGTGAGTGCTATTTCCTCTGAATGTAATTGATTTACAGATTAAGTATAAATAGAATCACTTTTGAATGCACTGCCTATTTTGTTAGTAGAATTGATGATGAACTATATGCACAGAAAATCAAAAGGGGGCATGATTGGAAAGTTCAATGGCAAAAAGAAGGTGATTCGTTAGCTCCTCTTTTTTCAATACTGAAGATGTGGGCCAAACAAGTACTCCCTCCATCCCTAAATAACTGTCGTTTGTGGTTCCCAAGAAACTTCTTTAACTAAATATATATTAAAAATATTAATATTTATACTACATAATTAGTATCGTTAGAAAGATCTTTGAATCTAGTTTTTTAATAAATTTATTTGAAGATTCAAATGTTGCATGTGTTTTCTACAAATCAAATTAAATTTGTGGTACGAACACCAACGACGACAATTATTTAGGGACGGAGGGAGTAGTAAGCTTCCTTTTTGCACTTCATTGTACTATAATTTATGCAACTTGTGCACTTCATTGTTAGAGGAGCTTGTGCACTATTTGTACTATTTGTATACATGACTTCTAAGAAAAATTGTAAAGCTTGTGCCACCATACTTTGTTTCGAGGATCTGTATGGAATGATTTGAATCAGGTTTGGGGCATGCTCTGCAATTGTTTTACCATGAAGCCAGCTGTTGTCACACCCAGTTTTAAAGACAAAACGGGATGCATAAAACCTTATGTGTGCCCAAGGAACAGTCACAAACATAAGCCGACAAATCATCAAAAAGGTACCATTACAAGTATTTATTACATAGAGAATAAGTATCTAATTAATATCTATTACATAACAGCGGAAATAAAAGATAACTCGCGCGAAGCTCCATCACACAGGGACGTCAACTGGTTGACTCCAAACCTAGTAGTCCTCGAGATACTCCTCATATCCCTGATAACCTAGTATCCATCCGGGATTTTTATCCAAATATGAAAAATAAACAAGCGTAAGTACTTCTAGTACTCAACAAGTATATATGGGGTTCATGAGGCTCAAAAGGTTGACATGGTTTACTGCAGTAGGAATTTTTAGTTTATAACAAAACTTCGCAAGTGGTAAATCAAAGGTTATGCTTAAGCCCCCAAATTAAACTGCATGATCATATAAACAACTGAACGAATAACGTAATATCATGATAAAGTGATTCATAAAAATAAACAACAAGTAAACAAAGTTTCTGTGAGTTTTCCGGGTCGTTCGTGTCCGTGAGCACGGCTGATATATCAGTTTTCAACACACTATAGAGGTTGTACACTTTACCCATGAGTCGTGTTACCCATATGACCGGATTTATAACTCCCAAAACACTGTCGAGGTGAGCGGGCAGGGTACACTATGAAGTCTTTCAGAGGAGCTCGTTGACATACAACAGACAGTATGGATCCACGGGCAAGGGGTATACGAGGTCTCCTCGATGGTACACACACGCAGCGGTAGCCACACTGGCCATACCCCGCAACCGCTCGTCAATGGCAACTTTTGTGAACTGCCACATGCGAGAGAGTGACCCTAATACTGAACTAAAGCCAGAGTCATGTAGCTCTCATGGTTGTACTGTATGTCCCAGCTTTTGCTGACAGATAAGATCCTAAATCCATGTTGCTAAAAAGTCAAGTTTTACTTTAACAGTTCATATAGTTATTAATCAAGATTCAAGATCATGCTTGGTTAAAAAGGAGCACTAGAAATAACTACCTAGATGCAAAGATAACCCATAATATTCCAAGGTTCAAGGTAACAAATCTAGGTAAGTCGTATGGTAGCAAAATTAGACACATGCAGATGATTTTATTCAAAAACACCATGAATAGGACATCAAGGTAGATCCCATATAATACTTGCCTAGCTCAAAAGGTTCCTTCTGCTCCTGCTCAAAGAAATCCTCCTGGTCACCCACGTACTGCTCATCGTCTATACTCGATCACCACATCCACATACAATCATACCGAGACATAACATGCAACCAAACAAAGGCTATAGATTAGAACAGTACACCAACCATAATAAAACAAGATTAAAAATTTATAAAACTAATCTATGTCTAACTACGATCACATAGACGTTTGGATCACGAAAAGCGGAGCTATAACGAAGAAGATATGCCCTAAATAAGATTTGCAAATTAAACTTGAGATTAAAAGATACTAAGCAATTAAATATTTTTAAAAGTTGTCTAACATGATCTATGAACTAACTAACACGTAGATTACACTGATACGATCCTAACGCAATTTGAATGGGTGAAAAAGGAGTTAAAATGAACATTTTATGAGCAAATGAAAATGGATGGCAATTCTGTAATTAGAGTTTTCTATTTAATTTTGGAATAAAACAAATCCAAACGGAAATACGCTTTACAGCAGGGAAAACGGAGACTCGGAATACGCCAAGAGACGGCGGGTTTATACTTAAAAATGTTCAGGGTTTCTTTGCAAAACTGCCGAGGCGAAGGGGTACGGGTCTGTGAGAGCCGTCCGATCCAGATCGAGTGGCTCAGATTAGATCGGGGAAACAGGGCGGCGGCGTGGCTGCGGAGACAGAGCAGACGGTGGCGCCATGGCCAGAGATGGGCGGTGCGGTTCAATCCGCCGCTGTGATGCACGAAACTCGACGCAGAAAAGACAGGGAGGGAGAGGGAGCGATGGCGAACACGATAGAGCAATCGGTTGTTCCGATTTCACCCGAGAGCGCGGTGCCCGCGCGGTGGGGCGGCTCGGTTACGCCGGCGGACGTGGATAGGAGCCGTGTGAGTGAAACAGAGAGGATGGAGGGGGATGGCGAGCTCCTGGGGCTCTCCTTACCATGATGCGAAGCTCGGGGAGTAGTTCAAGGCGACGGCGGTGTACCCTCACGGCAAAGCTCCAGCAGCGGCTCGGAATTAGGGTTGCGACGCGGCTGGTGGCTCTGCGGTGCTTGGAGGGGGTCGGATGGAGGCGGACGGATGCGGGGGCTCAGCTTAAATAGCCATGGGACTGCGTCGGCGAAGGAAAGGGAGCAATCATGCTCCGATTGTGCTCGGCAGAGATGGATGGCGCCGTCACGCGGGGAAGGAAAGGAGAGGAGAGGAAGAAGGAAGGTGGAGCTGAGGGGCTGACATGCGGGGTCCGCTTGCCAGAGAGACAGCGGCGCGGGGCGCGTCCACTGGTGCGAGGGAGGTGCTGGGCCGGCCTGTTGGGCCTCTGCGCGAGGGGGAAAGGGGCTAGGCCGGGGAGGGTGTGAAAGAGGGCCAAGGGAGAAGGAGGCCTCGGTCCAGAAGGAGAAAGGGAGGGAGGGGAAAACGAAATGCATTTTTCTTTTATTTCTGGAATTCCAAAACCAATTTCAAAGCACATTTGAACATCTAGTTTGAATTTTGAAAATACCAAACAATACAAGAACACTATGCAGCAGCATGAATGCAACAAAAATGTTTCTACCATTAGATTCTTTTTATTTTGTGAAAACATTATTAATTTCCTATATGGTAATGATCACCCAAAAATGCATTTAATCCATTTTTAATCTATTTCAAGAAATGCAAGTTTTAGGATGTTACAAATCTAACCCCCTTAAAGGAATCTTGTCCCGAGATTCAGCTGGCTTACTCAAACAACTGCGGGTATGTCTTTTTCAGATCCTCTTCTCTTTCCCAAGTTGTCTCATCCACTGAACTTTGCACATACGAATGACTTGGCTCCTCGTGACTCTCTCTGCTGTTTCCATGATTTTTATCGGATATTCCTCTTAGGTGAGATCCTATTTAACTGCCCACTCATCCAAAGGTATCTGCTCCTCTGGCACACGCAAACACTTCTTCAACCGTGACACGTGAAAGACATCGTGTACACCTGCTAGACTCTCAGGCAACTTCAGCTGATAAGCTACTTCACCACGTCGCTCCACTATCTTGAAGGGACCAACATATCTAGGTGCTAACTTACCCTTCATATTGAACCTCTTTATGCTTCTCATAGGTGACACCTTTAGATAGACATAGTGTAACACCCTAAAATTTACTTTATGAAAAAATAGGAATAAAACGATTTAATTTTGAATTTTGGTGTTCATGAAATCATAGGGAAATAAAACTTTTGGGAAATTAAAATTTCTTTTTAGTAGAAACATGGTTGAGCATACATGCCCTTGCATTTGTTTAATTGTTTTGTTTGGACAAGTTTCAAAAATTCAAATTTAGTTTTCAAAACTTTATTTGAAAATGCATTTGAAAATTTAGAAAATAAAAGAAAAAGGGCCAAATCCCCTCCCCCCTGTATCTGGCCCGCAGGCCCATCTCCCTCTTCCCCCCGCCCCCTCGGCCTGCCCTCCCTCTGTTCAGCCCAAACGGCTGCAGGCCCGATCTCCCTTCTCTCCTTCCCCGACCCACACTGCTCGGCCTGCCCGCAGTGGGAGCGCCGACAGGCGGGCCCCGCCCGCCAGCGACCCCGCTCCTCTCTCTCTGCGCCGACATGTGGACCCTACCCGTCAGCCGCCTCACCTGCGCAGACGCACGCGCTGCCCTCCTTCTCTCTCTGGCTGACGGCCCGACCCCACTGGTCAGCTGCGTCTTCCCCCTTCCTTCTTCTCCCCGCTCATTTCCTTTTTCTCAGCGCCGAAGCTCTCTCGGTCGACCTCGAATCGGAGCAGGAAATCTTCCCTTCCCTTCCCCACGACACACTAAGCCGCATGTCGCCCTCTGGTTTCCTTTCCCCTCCCTCCCTTCTCTTTCCTTCCCAGAGCGCTGTCGTCTTCTTCTTGCTCCCGGATGGAAACAGCACCGCCGCCTTCCATATCCGCCGGCACAGAACCTCTCTCCAATCCTTCTCCTTCCTTCTTCAGCTCTGCTCGGGGCTATTTAGGCCGCCCCGCACCTCTACCGCCTCCATCCAAACACCCAGAGCTTTTCCCCTCGCCCGCTCTTAGCCACAGAACGCCGCCGCCGCAGATCGTCACCGCCGCTGCGTTCTCGCCGATCCAAAGCACCAACGCCGCCATCAGGAACCCTCGGAGCTTCGCATCGACGCCGTGTGTCCGTAACACCCCTCGCCGGGCGCTATCTTCCCGTGCATCTTCTTACCCGCACTCACCGTGCGTATTCCCGTTCGCAGATCGCCGCTGGTCGTCGACAGTCCCTGCGGAGCCTCTCTGAACCCTGTGAATCACTCCAGCGCCTTCGCGGTACCCTCCTCTCCCTTCCCGTGCCTCCAATTTCATCTCTAACACACCGTAGCCACGCAATCATCGCACCCGAGCGGACCGGCCATGGCGCCGCCATGGTCGTCCCACGCCAGAGCGTCACCGCCCCAACCAAGCGCGTCACAGCACTCGCACGAGCACGTCGCACCTCTCGGAGCCGTCCCCTTGCTCTCTCTCGCTCTCTGGATCCATGTGCACGCGCACCAGTGCCGTAGTACCGCCGCCGCGCGTGGCCAGCCTCCCTGAGTCCCTCTCGGCCTCAACCAACCCCCCAGACGAGCTCCCCGTCTCTCCCTCTCTCTCCCTGTGTAATCGGTTGAACCTGAGATGGCCGCAATCGTCCTCCCGACGAACTCCGGCGAGTTTCCCCTCTGCGCCGCCGCGGGAGCGCCGCCCCGGCGACCATCCACGCCTGCGTCCTCTCTGCACCGTTAGATCTATGTCGAACGGCCGAGATTAGATCCCGTTCGTGGATACCGGTTCGGTCCACCGAACAGTGTGGACAGGGTCCACCGCACCAAGCCCCGCGCCCGGTCCACAGCCACGGCGTGCACCCGCCTGTCCCGTGCTGCCACGTGGCGCCTGTCAGCCCCACTGCGGATCCCTTGGCGTCTTCTCTGTTTTACGCTTTCTCGTTCTGAAGACGTAGACCTTCTCTGTTTAAGCAAAATACGTTTTCTTCTATTTACAGAATCTGCCCCTCCTATTAAAATGCTTATATTTTCCCCGTTTCAACTCCGTTTTGACCCAAACGAGTTGTGTTAGATCCGTAATATCATAACCTATCTAATGGTACAGTTTTAATCTATGTTAATTACTTTTGAAAATCAAAGTTAATTATTTTGGTAATGCTTTAATCCTGTCTTTTCAAAACCCTGTTTTATCTCTATCTTTTCCGTTTCAAATCCGTTTCGCTCCGTTCAAGTTGCGTTGGCTTCGTATCGACGTAACCTTTTCAACAGTGATGTTTAATACCATGTTAATAGCTCTGTATTTTCATGATGTAAAACCCTAAATTGATTAACAACTATGCAACATATTTTACACATAAAATGACGATGCTTTCAACTTTCGTTTTCGAAATTCAAATACAATTTTGACCTAATCTAATCAAGGTGTTTCTTTGAAATACCTTGTGCACTCTTTTATATAATAATAAGATTGATCAAGCTCGTAGTTCTCTTTTATAAAAGCAAATCTTTCGTTAGTTGTATCTCGATCATCGTAGCTCCGTTTAGTGTGATCTTCGCGTCTGTGTGATCGTAGAGTTGCGTAGGTTTTTTTTAAAATCCTTTTCATTGATTGGTGTATTGTTCTAATTTAGACATGTTTGTATGCTATGTATGTTTGTCCAGTTGCTTGTGTGGTGATTGGTTTATTGTCGTCCAACCGGTGAGATTTGCGTTGGTGATCAAGAAGAAGTCGTCTGAAGTTGAGAAGCAGTTGAGCACAGGATCTAAGATTTTAAGGCAAGTATACATGGGATTATCCTTGTTGTCCTATTCATGAAGTTTTTAATAAAATCATATGCATGTGTCTAATATTGTTACCATAGGGTTTACCTAGATTTGTTTACCTTACACCTTGAAATCCTATGGGTTACCTTTGCATCTGGGTAGTTATTGCTAGTGCTCCTCTTTAATACGCATGATCCTTTAATCTTGGTTAATGACTACCTGAGATGATAAAGTAAAACTTGACTTTTTAGCAACATGGATTAAGGACCCTATCTGTCAGCAAAAGCTGGGACATACAGTACAACCACAAGCTATATGGCTCTGGCTTGACTCAGTATTAGGATTTTGCTAGTTTGTGGCAACTTACCTATGAAGGCGCATGAAGTGCTCCGAGATTTTCGGAAGTGCTGCGTGTGTCTTCTGGAATCTTGTTGAGGGAACTTGTAGCGGGTTGTTACCTTCTAGTGGAACTTGTGAAAGGTCTCGTAGTGAACCTTGCCGGCCCACCTCGGAAGTGGGTAAGAGACTAGCTACCTCGGGAAAAAGGGCAATTCAGTACTTGTGGGTAAAGTGTACAACCTCTGCAGAGTGTAAAACTGATATATCAGCCGTGCTCACGGTTACGAGCGGCCCGGAAAACTCACAGACTAAGAACAGAAAACTCACAGAAGAAATGTTTACATGTTGGTTACTTATGAATCACTTTATCATGATGTTATGATGTTCATGCAATTGCTATATGATCATGTGGTTTAATTTGGGGGCTTAAGCATAACTTTGATCTATCACTTATAAAGTTTTGATACAAATTAAAATGCTTACCGCAGTAAACCAGTGTCATACCTCCTTGAGCCTCATGAAGCCCATGTATTCTTGTTGAGTACGAAAGTACTTACGCTTGTTTACTTTCTTTTCAATTTTTGGATAAAAATCCCGGATGGGTACCAGTTAGCAAGAGTTGGAAGAGTTAGGCTTGTGATCAACCAGTCAGTTGGTCCCTGTGGAGTGGAGTCTTCACCTGACGATCGGAGTGCTTTTCCGCTGTCTGCTCTCTCTTAAGGTTATTCCTTTAACCATATATGTTATATAATTAAGTATTGTATTTTGATATTACCTTGTTCTGTGACTATATGTGGGATTTGACTTCCTGGGCTCACATATAGGGTATATCTGGTTTTGTTCTTAAAACCGGGTGTGACACATAGTCACCTACTTTGAAAGCCAAATCTCTTCTGCGAGTGTCAGCATAACTCTTTTGTTGGGACTGTGCAACTTTCAATTTTTCTCTTATTGTTCGCACCTGTTCTTCTGCACTCTTCAGCATATCTGGTCCAAACACTTGACTTTCTCCCGTCTGATTCCAGAACAAAGGGGTTCTGCACCTCCTTCCATACAAAGCCTCAAATGGTGCCATCTTGAGACTTTTCTGGTAACTATTGTTATAAGAGAACTCAGCGTAAGACAAACTCTTATCCCAACTAGTCCCGTTTTGCAGTGCACAAGCTCTCAACATATCTTCCAGTATCTGGTTGGTTCTTTTTGTCTGACCATCTGTCTGCGGGTGATAGGTTGTACTGAAGTTCAGCTTGGTTCCAAGGGACCTATGAATCACCTGCCAAAAGTGGGATGTGAACTGAGTACCCCTATCGGAAACAATCATTTTAGGAATGCCATGCATACACACTATCTTTTCCATGTATAGCTCTGCTAACCTTGCTCGGTGTAGGTGGTCCTGACTGGCAAGAAGTGGGCAACTTTTGTCAACCGATCCACAATTACCCATATTGAATCATAACCACTTTGGGTGCGAGGCAAACCCACTATAAAGTCCATACCAACTTCTTCCCACTTCCACTCTGGAATTTTGATCGGTTGCAACAATCCTGCCGGTCTCTGGTGCTCTGCCTTAACCCTCTGACAGGTATCACACAATGCTACATACTCTACAACATCCCTCTTTAATCCATACCACCAATACTTCTCCTTCAAGTCCAGATACATCTTGGTACTTCCGGGGTGTATGGAATAAGCTAAATCATGAGCCTCTCGCAGAATTGTCTTATGGATCTCTTTGAATCTAGGTACACATAACCTCTTACCAAACCAAAGAGTACCATTGTCATCCAGACTGAAACCTGGTGCCTTGCCAATCACAATATTCTCGGCAATCTCTTTCAGTTTCTCATCTTCCAACTGACACTTGCGTATCTCCTGTTCCAGAGTAGGTTCCAAAACTAACTCCATAGCATTAATAACAAAACCCAAGTTTCGATGCGCTAACGGGGCACACAACTCTTTGGACTGTATCTCCATGTGTACTTCATTGGCATAACTTTTCCTGCTGAGGGCATCTGCCACAACATTCGCCTTTCCAGGGTGATAATGTACCTCCAAGTCATAGTCTTTGATCAATTCAAACCAACGGCCTTGCCTCATGTTCAGATCTGACTGGGTGAATATGTACTTCAAACTCTTGTGATCTGTGTAAATATCACTCTTGTGACCGATCAAGTAGTGTCTCCAGATCTTCAGTGCATTTACCACAGCTGCTAACTCCAAGTCATGTGTAGGATAATTCAACTCATGCTTCCTTAACTGCCTTGATGCATAGGCAACAACCCTACCTTCTTGCATAAGCACACAACAGGGTCCCAGGCGAGATGCATCACAATATATGGAGAAGCGCTTGTTCAGGTCTGGCAAAATCAACACTGGTGCTGTGGTCAACCGCTTCTTTAATTCTTCAAAGTTAGTTTGACACTTCTCAGACCATACAAACTTAGCATTCTTCTCTAACAATGCAGTCATTGGTTTAGCAAGCTTGGAGAAACCTTCAATGATTCTCCGATAGTAACCAGCCAGTCCAAGGAAACTACGAATCTCAGTCACACTGGTAGGTGGGTTCCAATTCAACACATCTGCCACCTTACTTGGATCCACTGCTATTCCTCCATTGGATATAACATGACCTAGGAAAGACACTTCCTTCAACCAAAACTCACACTTGCTCCTTTTAGCATACAACTGGTGTTCTCTAAGCTTCTGCAAGACCAACCTGAGATGTTCTGCATGTTCTTCCTCATTCTTGGAGTAGACTAGAATGTCATCAATGAACACTACCACAAACTTGTCAAGAAACTCCATGAACACCTTATTCATCATGTACATGAAGTAGGCAGGTGCATTGGTTAGCCCAAATGACATCACAGTGTACTCATATAGCCCATACCTTGTAGTAAATGCAGTCTTAGGTATGTCAGAGGCACATATCTTCAATTGGTGATATCCCGATCGAAGATCAACCTTGGAGAACACACAACCTCCCTTCAAGTGGTCACACAGGTCATCAATCCTTGGTAGAGGGTACTTGTTCTTGATAGTTACCTCATTGAGTGAACGGTAATCCACACACATCCGTTGTATACCATCCTTCTTGTCAACAAAGATCACCGAAGCTCCCCAAGGTGAAGAGCTAGGACGCATGAAACCCTTCTCTTGTAACTCCTGCAACTGTTTTTAAGTTCTTCTAACTCATTAACCCCCATCCTATATGGAAGCTTAGCAATAGATGCAGTACCAGGCAAAAGCTGAATAAGAAATTCGATGTTGCAGTCGGGTGGCATACCTGGGAAGTCATCGGGGAATACATCTGGGAACTCATCAACAACTGATTCAGGTTCGTGGTTGTCATCATCTAGCTAATTCACAGTAGCTGTCTGTGGTGCCCGTAACACAACTTCCACATTGATTCTATCCCCTTTAGGTGAGGTCAAGACAACAACCTTCTCTTTGCACTGAACAATGGCGTTATGCTTCATCATCCAATCCATTCCTAGAATGAGATCAATACCAGCTGTCCTTAGCACAATAGGTTCAACCTCAAAGGCTACCCCCCTTAGAAGCACACTAGCTGAAGGACTATAGTAATTTGCAGACAAAGTCCCTCCCGGTGAGTTTACTATTATGGGGGTTTTCATGGCACGTAATGAAATATCATGCACTCTATTAAAAGCTTAAGAAATGAAAGAGTGCAAAGCTCCAGAGTCAAAAAGTACAGTAGCGGGGATAGAGTTGATACTGAACGTACCCATCATAACTTCGGGAGTCTCCTGTGCAGTATCTGCCGACACGTGATTCACCCTTCCAGTGTTGGCTGGAGTCTGTTGTCTTCCCCTCTGCTGATTGCTCTGGTTCTGAGGCGTCTGTGGGTTCTGCCTTTCGGGACAGTTGTAGGACATGTACCCCTCCTTGTTGCAACGGAAACACCTATTCGGGGTGCTAGGAGCACTATTCTTCATTGGGTTAGCAGTGGGGTTCCCCTGACGTGGCGCCTGCGGCACAGTCTGCTGCTGGTTCTGTGGACGCTGCGGGAACTGACTGCGCTGCGGGTTCTGACCACGGTTTCACTGGTTGTTCGGACCCTGGTACCTCTGTTGGAAGTTCTGTGGGGGGTTGGGTCGCTTGCGGGTGTTGCTTCCTGAAGTTGGCCCCAGAAGCCTCCTCTTCTTGGCTTCCATTTCCTTGCGCTTGTTGTCAACCACAATAGCGCGATTCACAAGGGCTTGGTAGTTGGGGTAGAGATTGGACATTAGTTGCAACTGCAAGCCATCATAGAGACCCTTCAGAAAGCGGCGCTGCTTGTCAGCGTCGTTGGCAACCTCTTGAGGAGCATATCGAGACAAGTGTGCAAATTTGTCCCGATACTCTGCCACGGTCATGGACCCTTGTCTTAGAGCTCTGAACTCCTCCTGCTTGAGCTCCACTATGCCTTCTGGAATATGGTAAGACTTGAAGCTGTCTGTGAACTCCTGCCAGGATACCTCTGGTGCGTTGTTGGGACGTCCATACATGTACGAGTCCCACCAATCTTGAGCAGCACCCTACAGCTAGCCAGATGTGTAGAGCACCTTCTCACGATCATTGCATTGGGCGATATTCAGCTGCTTCTCCACAGCTCTCAACCAGTCATCCGCCTCCAGTGGTTCAGAAGCATGGGTGAACACCCGAGGGCTACCTTTCATGAACTCTCCACGCTTGTCCCGCGGCTGGACAGGTGGTGGTGGTGGTGCAGGTTGATTCTGAAGGTGTTGCATCATCGTCTGCATCAATTGTGCCTGCACTCCCATGAACTGCTCAATAGTCATGGCCGGGGGCGGTGGTGGTGGTGGCGGTGGTGGTGCACCCCTGCCATGGCCTCTGCCTTTGCCTCCTCTAGCGGCCATCTATCATCCAAAACACATGGTACGACCTTTAGATTTATTGATCATCAAAAGAAGTGACTGAGCATAACTTTCTGGAATCTAAACATTGCAAGTGGTACTGTAAAACAGTCATATATCATGTTCCAGATGTCAACCAAATGTGAAATTTACATGGTTGGAAATCTTCTGAAATTGTCTACAACTTTCGTAATTCTCACTTTTTCAGATTCAGATGCGAAAATAGGTGAAAACAGAAAGTTAACAAAACTATTCCTGAGTTCCAGACTACGCAGAAGCCTTATCTTGTATCTGTCATATCTCCCAAACCAGAACAGGTATGATCGTCACTCAAGATTCATTGGAAAGATACTGAAGTCTAGTTGTTTCCATAAAAAAAATTCATGATCATTGCATGAACCAACTTTGAGATATAACCGAAAGAGTACTGACTGCTTCAGAAAACAGCAAGATAGAAAAACAGGATAACCCACGCGCTAGCAATTTATTTAATTCAAACTTACTTGTTCTTAACTAAGAACTTGTGGACAGGCCCACAATGTTCCAGCACTCATAAAAAAACTCCAAATCACTCATAAGCATAATAACAAACCATTGAACAAAACCAAGTTCACATGACACGACAAGACTCGACTCTCGCTGCTAGTGTTTTATTACATCGGGGTGGTACTCGACCTATGGGAGGAAAACTGGGGGAAGCTTCTGGTGGAACTTGGGCATCTTCAGGCGTTCTCTGAGCTCATCATTCTCTGCACGGGCCCTCTTGAGCAGCTTGCGCTGGCCGTCTAGCTCATCAGTCAGCACCTCCACCTGCTGCATCAACTCATGAGCAAAATCGATCATCACCTTGGTGACGTCGTCATACCCATATCTAGCCTCGAACATGGACCAACCCTCTCGGGTCTCAAAGGGAAGGTGTCGGTACTTATCCTCCATCATACGGTCACGACGATGGGCACAAAGATCAAAGAAGGCCATGCGAGCTGTATCCTCCATGCACTCCATCATGCTGGCACGACTTGTCTTGGGCTCATAGACGGCCTCCACTTGCCACGACTGAGTGGCGTCGTTCCGGATGCAAATGTAGATGATACACTTCCAGTAGGAGGGGTCCTGGAAATGCCTGTTCTCATAGCACATGTATTTCACAGCGGACTCCCAGTCAGCGTAGTGGTTCTCCAATGTCCACTTCAACAAGCCGTGGTAGTAATCCTCATCGTCTCCCTCCTTGAAGTGGAAGTGCTTGGTCCCTCCCAAGCGTTCTCCACTGGCTTCGGAACCACTAGAAGGAGTCCTGGAGCGACTGTTTCCTGAGCTCACTTCTTGGACTTCTTCTTCTTCATTCTCGCGGGGCTCCATTGGCGCGTACCTCGGTGGGGGACGAGTGGACTTGCGGGCAGTCGGCTTGTTGCGGGCCATCTATAGAAAAGCAATGATGAGAATTAAGTTAGACTCAAGATAACATAATTTTGAGATGAGTAATAGTTTTAGCAAATAATAACAAGGTATAAAAGCATGAAAAGAGCATTCCTAAGAACCAATTCTAACTAGGCTTGCGTCCTACAGTCAACACGACTTTGATACCAATTTGTCACACCCAGTTTTAAAGACAAAACGGGATGCATAAACCTTATGTGTGCCCAACGATCAGTCACACACATAAGCCGACAAACCATAAAAAAGGTACCATTACAAGTATTTATTACATAGTGAATAAGTATCTAATTAATATCTATTACATAACAGCGGAAATAAAAGATAACTCGCGCGAAGCTCCATCGCACAGGGACGTCAACTGGTTGACTCCAAACCTAGTAGTCCTCGGGATACTCCTCATATCCCTAATAATATGGTACCCATCCGGGATTTTTATCCAAATATGAAAAATAAACAAGCGTAAGTACTTCTAGTACCCAACAAGTATATATGGGGTTCATGAGGCTCAAAAGGTTGACATGGTTTACTGCGGTAGGCATTTTTAGTTTATAACAAAACTTCGCAAGTGGTAAATCAAAGGTTATGCTTAATCCCCCAAATTAAACTGCATGATCATATAGACAACTGAACGGATAACGTAATATCATGATAAAGTGATTCATAAAAATAAACAACAAGTAAACAAAGTTTCTGTGAGTTTTCCGGTCGTGTCCGTGAGCACGGCTGATATATCAGTTTTTAACACTCTGTAGAGGTTGTACACTTTACCCATGAGTCATGTTACCCATATGCCCCGGTTTATAACTCTCAAAACACTGCCGAGGTGAGCGGGCAAGGTACACTATGAAGTCTTTCAGAGGGGCTCGCTGACATACAACAGACAGTACGGATCCACGAGCAAGGGGTATACGAGGTCTCCTCGATGGTACACACACGCAGCGTTAGCCACACTGGCCATACCCCGCAACCGCTCATCAATGGCAACTTTCGTGAACTGCCACATGCGAGAGAGTGACCCTAATACTGAACTAAAGTCAGAGCCATGTAGCTCTCATGGTTGTATTGTATGTCCCAACTTTTGCTGACAGATAGGATCCTAAATCCATGTTGCTAAAAAGTCAAGTTTTACTTTAACAGTTCATATAGTTATTAATCAAGATTCAAGATCATGCTTGGTTAGAAAGGAGCACTAGCATGTCACACCCAGTTTTAAAGACAAAACGGGATGCAATAACCTTATGTGTGCCCAGAGATCAGTCACACACATAAGCCGACAAATTATCAAAAATGTACCATCACAAGTGTTTATTACATAGCGAATAAATATCTATTAATGTTTATTACATAACAACAGAAATATAAGATAACTCTCGCGACGCTCCATAGCACAGGGACGTCAACTGGTTGACCCCAAACCTAGTAGTCCTCTGGATACTCCTCATAACTCTGATAATCTGGTACCCATCCGGGATTTTTATCCAAATATGAAAAGAATAGACAAGCTTAAGTACTTTCATACTCAACAAATATATATGGGGTTCATGAGGCTCAAAAAGTATGACATTGGTTTACTGCGATAAGCATTTTAATTTGTAACAAAACTTTATAAGTGGTAGATCAAAGTTATGCTTAAACCCCCAACTTAAATTGCATGATCATATAAACAATTGAACAAAAAGCATAGTATCATGATAAAACGATTCATAAAGGTAAGTAACAAGTAACCAAGGTTTCTGTGAGTTTTCCGGGCCGCTCGTATCCGTGAGCATGGCTGATATACCAGTTTTTAACACTCTGCAGATGTTGTACACTTTACCCATGAGTCGTGTTACCCATATGCCCAGGTTTATAACTCCCAAAACACTGCCGAGGTGAGAGGGCAGGGTACACTATGAAGTCTTTCAAAGGGGCTCGCTGACATACCACAAACAGTACGGATCCACGGGCAAGGGGTATACGGGAGCCTCGAGATGGTACACACGCGCAGCGGTAACCACTCCAGCCGCAACCCGCAACCGCGCGTCCATGGCAACTTTCGTGAACTGCCGCATGCGAGAGAGTGACCGTAATACTGAACTAAAGCCAGAGCCATGTAGCTCTCATGGTTGTATTGTATGTCCCAGCTTTTGCTGACAGATAGGGTCCTAAATCCATGTTGCTAAAAAGTCAAGTTTTACTTCATCATTTCATGTAGTCATTAATCAAGATTAAAGATCATGCTTATTTAAATGGAGCACTAGCAATAACTACCGAGATGCAAAGATAACCCATAGGATTGTCAAGGTTCAAGATAACAATTCTAGGTAAACCCTATGGTAACAAAATTAGACACATGCGTATGATTTGATTTTAAAACACCATGAATAGAACATCAAGGAAGATCCCATATAATACTTGCCTTTCTCAAAGGGCTATTGCTGCTCCTGCTCAAAGAAAACTTCTTGGCCACCCACGTACTGCTCACCGTCTATACTCGATCACCACATCATATACGATCATACAGAGGCATAACATGCAAACAAACAAAGGCTACAGATTAGAACAGTACACCAACCATAATAAAACAAGATTAAAAGTTTATAAAACGAATCTACGTCTCACTACGATCACATAGACGTTCGAAACACGAAAAACGGAGCTATAACGAAGAAGATATGAACTAAACAAGTTTCATAAACTAAACTGGAGATTAAGAGAGATTAAACTATTAATTATATTTAACAGTTGGCTAACATGAACTATGAACTAACTAACACGTAGATTACGTCGATACGAATCTAACGCAATTTGAATGGATGGAATCGTAGTTAAAATGAGCATTTTAGAAGCATTTGAAATCGAGTGGCAATTCTGTAAATAGGATTTTCTGTTTAAATTTTGAATTAAAACAAATCCGAAAAGAATTACGCCTTACAGAACTGAAAGCGTAGAGGGAGAAGACGCTTTAGGACTGCGGGTTCACGCTTTTGCAAATGTGCCGGCCGAAAGGGTACAGGGCTCTGTGATCCATCCGATTTAAAACGGACAGCCGAGATTAGAAAGGGGGAGGGAGCGGCGGCGCCCGACCGGAGCAGAGAGGGACACGGCGGCGCCATGGCCGGAGATGGGTGGCGTAGTGCAATCCACTGCCTCGGTGCACTATTTTCCACGCGGTAAGGTCAGGGAGGGAGAGGGGAGAACGGCGAAGACGACTGCGGGGTTGGTTCTTCCGATTGCGCGTGAGGGAGCGGTGCCCGCGCGGTGGGGCAGCGCTGTACCGCCGGTGGACGCAGAGGAAGGCCACACGGGCGAAATAGAGGGAATTAAGGGGTTGGCGAGCTCCTGGAGGTCTGCTTACCACAACGCGAGGCTCGGGGAGGAATCGGACGGCCCGTAGAAGCTTGGCAAGCGCAGAGCGACGGCGGCGGCTCTGAGCTCGGCGTGCGGTGGCGGCTGTGACTCTGGGGCGCTCCGGGAGGGCGAGGTGAGGGCGGTGTGGTGCGGGCTTCGGCTTTTATAGCATGGAGTGATCCGCAGAGAAGGAAGGGGAGCAATCAGCCGCGGATTCACGCTCGGCCGCAAGGGAAAGGCGGCGGCGCTAGAAAGGAAAGGAGAGGGAGGAGGAGGAAGGAAAGGGAGGTGGGGAGTGCGGCGCTCGGTTCGGTGTGCCGCGGGAAGGGAAGGGGATCGATCCCCACTGCTCTGTCGCTCGGCCGAGGGGAACCGCCGGCGCGCGGGGAAGGAAGGTACCGAGGGGGAAGAAAGGAAAGGGGAGAGGTGGAGCTGACATGCGGGGGCCACCTGTCAGCGAGGAAGAGGGAGATGCGGTGCGGGAGGGACTGGGCCGGCGTGCTGGCCCGGGGCAGAGCCCACTCGGCAAAGGAGAGAGGGGGCTGGGTTGGGGGAAAATGGCCTGCGGGCCAGGAAAGGAGAAAGCGGGAGAGAGAAAAAAAAGAAAAAGTTTTTCTTTTATTTTCTAAATTTCCAAAAACATTTTCAAATGCACTTTTGAATTCAAGTTTGAATTTTGCAAATTCCAAACAATACAACATACTATGCCTCAGCATGAATACAACAAAAATGTTTCTACTATTATGATATCTTTTATTTTATGAAAACTTAGTATATTTTCCCTAGGTTTAAATGTTCACACAAAATGCAATAAAAACATTTTTAATCTATTTTAAAAAAAATGCACATTTTTAGGGTGTTACAAATCTACCCCCCTTACAGGAATCTCGTCCCGAGATTCAGCTAGCTTATTCGAACAACTGCGGGTATGTCCTTTTCAGATCCTCTTCTCTTTCCCAGGTTGCCTCATCCACTGAATACCGATTCCACTGAACCTTGCACATACGAATGACTTGGCTCCTCGTGACTCTTTTTGCCGTTTCCAAGATCTTTATCGGGTATTCCTCATAGGTGAGATCCTCCTTAACTGCCAACTCATCCAAAGGTATCTGGTCCTCTAGCACACGCAATCACTTTTTCAACTGTGACACGTGAAACACATCATGTACACCTGCTAAACTCTCAGGTAACTCCAGCTGATAAGCTACTTCACCGTGTCGTTCCACTATCTTGAAGGGACCAACATATCTGGGTGCCAACTTACCCTTCATATTGAACCTCTTTACGCTTCTCATAGGTGACACCTTTAGGTAAACGTAGTCACCTACTTTAAAAGCCAAATCTCTTCTGCAGGTGTCAACATAACTGTTTTGTCGGGACTGTGCAACTTTCAAGTTTTCTCTTATAGTCCACACCTGTTCCTCTGCACTTTTCAACACATCTGGTCCAAACACTTGACTTTCTCCGGTCTAATTCCAGAACAAAGGGGTTCTGCACTTCCTTCCATATAGAGCCTCAAACGGTGCCATCTTTAGACTTTTCTGGTAACTATTGTTATACGAGAACTCAGCATACGGCAAACTCTTATCCCAACTAGTCCCATTCTATAATGCACAATCTCTTAACATATCCTCTAGTATCTGATTGGTTCTCTCTGTCTGACCATCTGTCTGCGGGTGATAGGCTGTACTGAAATTCAGCTTGGTTCCAAGGGACCTATGAATCATCTGCCAGAAGTGTGATGTGAACTGAGTACCCCTATCAGAAACAATCTTTTTAGGAACACCATGCATACACACTATCTTTTCCATGTATAGCTCTGCTAACCTTGCTCCGGTGTAGGTGGTCCTGACTGGCAAGAAGTGAGCAACTTTTGTCAACCGATCCACAATTACCCAGATCGAATCATAGCCACTTTGGGTGCGAGGCAAACCCACTATAAAGTCCATTCCAACTTCTTCCCATTTCCACTCTGGAATTTTCATCGGTTGCAACAATCCTGCCGGTCTTTGGTGCTCTGCCTTAACTCTCTGACATGTATCACACACTGCCACATACTCTGCAACATCCCTCTTTAGCCCATACCACCAATACTTCTCCTTCAAGTCCAGGTACATCTTGGTACTTCCCGGGTGTATAGAGTAAGCTGAATCATAAGCCTCTCGCAGAATTGTCTCACGGATCTCTTTCACTCTAGGTACACATAACCTCTTACCAAACCAAAGAGTACCATTGTCATCTAGACTGAAACCTAGTGCCTTGCCAATCAAAATATTCTCGGCAATCTCTTTCAGTTTCTCATCTTCCAACTGAACCTTGCGTATCTCTTATTCCAGGGTAGGTCCCAAAACTAACTCTATAGTATTAACAACAAACCCCAAGTTGAGGTGCGCTAACTGAGCACACAACTCTTTGGACTGTATCTCCAGGTGTACTTCATTGGCATAACTTTTCCTGCTGAGGGCATCTGCCACAACGTTCGCCTTTCCAGGGTGATAATGTACTTCCAATTCATAGTCCTTGATCAATTCCAACCAACGGCGTTGTCTCAAGTTCAAATCTGACTGGATGAATATGTACTTCAAACTCTTGTGATCCGTGTAAATATCACTCTTGTGACCGACAAAGTAGTGTCTCCAGATCTTCAGTGCATGTACCACAGCTGCTAACTCCAAGTCATGTGTAGGATAATTCAACTCGTGCTTTCTTAACTGCCTTGATGCATAAGCAACCACTCTGCCTTCTTGCATAAGCACACAACCAAGACCTAAGTGAGATGCATCACAATATATGGAGAAACTCTTGTTCAGGTCTGGCAAAATCAACACTGGCGCTGTGGTTAACCTCTTCTTTAACTCTTCAAAGTTAGCTTGACACTTCTCAGACCACACAAACTTAGCATTCTTCTCTAACAAAGCAGTCATTGGTTTAGCAAGCTTGGAGAAACCTTCAATGAACCTCCGGTAGTAACCAGCCAGTCCAAGGAAACTATGAATCTCAGTCACACTAGTAGGTGGATTCCAATTCAGCACATCTGCCACCTTACTCGGATCCACTGCTATTCCTCCATTGGATATAACATGTCCTGAAAAGAAACTTCCTTCAACCAAAACTCACACTTGCTCCTTTTAGCATACAACTGGTGTTCTCTGAGCTTCTGCAAGACTAACCTGAGATGTTTTGCGTGTTCTTCCTCATTCTTGGAGTAGACTAGAATGTCATCAATGAACACTACCACAAACTTATCAAGAAACTCCATGAACACCTTATTCATCAAGTACATGAAGTAGGCAGGTGCATTGGTTAGCCCAAACGACATCACAGTGTATTCATATAACCCATATCTTGTGGTAAATGCAGTCTTAGGTATGTCAGAGGCACAGATCTTCAACTGGTGATATCCCGATCGAAGATCGATCTTAGAGAACACACAAGCTCCCTTCAACTGATCAAACAAGTCATCAATCCTTGGTAGAGGGTACTTATTCTTGATAGTTACCTCATTGAGCGAACGGTAATCCACACACATCCGTTGTGTACCATCCTTCTTGTCTACAAAGATCACCGGAGCTCCCCAGGGTGAAGAGTTAGGACGTATGAAACCCTTTTCTTGTAACTCCTGCAACTGTTTCTTAAGTTCTTCTAACTCATTAACCCCCATCCTATATGGACGTTTAGCAATAGGTGCAGTACCAGGCAAAAGCTCAATAAGAAATTCAATGTCGCGGTCGAGTGGCATACCTGGCAAGTCATCGGGCAAAACATCTGGGAACTCATCAACGACTGATTCATATTCACGGCCATCATCATCCAGTTGATTCACAGTAGCTGCCGGCGGGGCTTTCAAAACAACTTCCACACTGATTCTATCCCCTTTAGGTGAAGTCAAGACAACAACCTTCTCTTGGCACTGAATCTCTGCCTTGTACTTCATCATCCAATCCATTCCCAAAATGAGATCAATATCAGCTGTCCTTAGCAGAATGGGTTCAACCTCAAAGGCTACCCCCCTTACAAGCACACTAACCGAAGGACTATAGTAGCTTGTAGTCAGAGTCCCTTCCGGTGAACTTACTATTATGGGGGTTTTCATGGTACGTAAAGAAATATCATGCATTCTAACAAAAGGTTCAGAAATGAAAGAATGCGATGCTCCAGAGTCAAAAAGTACAGTAGCGGGGATAGAGTTGATACTGAACGTACCCATCATAACTTCAGGAGTCTCCTGTGCAGTATCTGCCGACACGTGGTTAACCCTTCCTGTGTTGGCTGGAGTCTGTTGCCTTCCCCTCTGCTGATTGCTCTGGTTCTGAGGCATCTGTGGGTTCTGCTTGTCGGGACAGTTGTAGGACATGTGCCCCTCCTTTTTGCAACGGAAACACCTATTGGGAGTGTTGGGAGCGCTGTTCTTCATTGGGGTAGCACTGGGGTTCCCCTGACGTGGCGCCTGTGGCATAGCCTGCTGCTGATTCTGTGGACGCTGCGGGAACTGACTGCGCTGCGGGAGCTGACCACGGTTCCACTGATTATTCGGACCCTGGTACCTCTGCTGGAAGTTCTGTGGGGGGTTGGGACGCTGGCGGGTGTTGCTTCCTGATGCTGATCCCTGAAGCCTCCTCTTCTTGGCTTCCATCTCCGTGCGCTTGTTGTCAATCACAATAGCGCAGTTCACAAGGGCTTGATAGTTGGGGTAGAGATTGGACATCAATTGCAACTGCAAGCCATCATAGAGACCCTTCAGAAAGCGGCGCTGTTTGTCAGCGTCGTTGGCAACCTCATGAGGAGCATATCGAGACAACTGTGCGAATTTGTCTCGATACTCCGCCAATGTCATGGACCCTTGTCTCAGAGCTCTGAACTCTTCCTACTTGAGCTCCACTATGCCTTCAGGAATATGGTAGGACCTGAAGCTATCTGTGAACTCCTGCCGAGATACCTCTGGTGCGTTGTTGGGACCTCCATACATGTATGAGTCCCACCAATCTTGAGCGACACCCTGCAGTTGACCAGATGCGTAGAGCACCTTCTCACGCTCATTGCATTGAGCGATGTTCAGCTGCTTCTCCACAGCTCTCAACCAGTCATCCGCCTCCAGTGGTTCAGAAGCATGGGTGAACACCGGAGGGCGACCTTTCATAAACTCTCCACGTTTGTCTCGTGGCTGGACAGGTGGTGGTGGCGGTGGTGGTGGTGCAGGATGATTCTGAAGGTGTTGCATCATCGTCTGCATCAACTGTGTCTGCACTATCATGAACTGCTCCATAGTCATGGCCGGGGGTGCTGGTGGTGGTGGCGGTGGTGGTGGCAGTACTGGTGGTGCACCCCTACCACGGCCTCTTCCTCTACCACCTCTTGTGGCCATCTGTCATCCAAAACACATAGCATCACCTTTAGATTAATTGAGCATAACTTTCTGAAATCTGAACCTTACAAGCGGTACTGTAAAACAGTCATATCTCACATTCCAAAAGTCAAACAAATGTGAAATTTACATGGTTGGAAAGATTCTGAAATTTTGTACAACTTTCATAATTCTCACTTTTTCATATTCAGATGCGAAAATAGGTGAAAACACCAAGTTAACAAAACTGTTTCTGAGTTCCAAACTGCACAGAAACCTCAACTTGTAACTGTCATATCTCCCAAACCAGAACAGATATGGACGTAATTCAAGATGAGTTGGAAAGATATTGAAGTCTAGTTATTTCCATATAAATTTCATGATCATTGGACGAACCATCTTTGAGATAAACTGAAAGATTACTGACTGCTCCAGAAAAACAGCAAGATAGAAAACAGGATAACCCACCCGCTAACACTTTTATTTATATCAAACCTATTTGTTCTTAACTAAGGAACTTGTGGACAGGCCCACAGTGTTCCAGAACTCATAACAAAACTCCAAATCACTCATAACCATAATAACAAACCATATAACAAAACCAAGTTCACATGACACGACAAGACTCGACTCAACTCTCGCTGCTAGCGTTTTATTACATCGGGTTGGTACTCGACCTATGGAAGGAAAACTGGGGGAAGCTTCTGATGAAACTTGGGCATCTTCAGGCATCCTCTGAGCTCATCATTCTCTGCACGAGCTCTCTTGAGTAGCTTGCGCTGGCCACCAAGCTCATCAGTCAGCACCTCGACCTGCTGCATCAACTCATGAGCAAAGTCGATCATCACCTTGGTGACGTCATCATACCCATCCTTAGCCTCGAACATGGACCATCCCTCACGGGTCTCAAAGGGAAGGTGCCGGTACTTGTCCTCCATCATGCGGTTACGATGATGAGCACGAAGATCAAAGAGGGCCATGCGAGCTGCATCCGCCATACACTCCATCATGCTGGCACGGCTGATCTTGGGCTCATAGATGGCCTCCACTTGCCACGACTGTGTGGTGTCTTTCCGGATGCAGATGTAGAAGGTACACTTCTAGAAGGAGGGGTCCTGGAAGTGCTTGTTCTCATAGCACATGTACTTCACCTCAGACTTCCAGTCAGAGTAGTGGTTCTCCAATGTCCACTTCAACAAGCCATGGTAGTAGTCCTCATCGTCTCCCTCCTTGAAGTGGAAATGCTTGGTCCATCCCAAGCGTTTTCCATTGGCTTCGGAACCACCAGAAGGAGTCTTGGAGCGGTTGTTCTCATCAGAGGGAGTCCTGGAGCGACTGTCTCCTGAGCTCTCTTCTTGGACTTCTTCTTCTTCATCCTCGCGGGGCTCCATTAGCATGTATCTCGGTGGGGGACGAGTGGACTTGCGAGCAGTCTGCTTGTTGCGGGCCATCTATAGAAAAACAAAGATGAGAACTAATTTAGAATCAAGATAATATAATTTTGAGATGAGTAATAGTTTTAACAAATAATAACAAGGTATAAAAGCATGAAAAGAGCATTCCTAAGAACCAATTCTAACTAGGCTTGCGTCCTACAGTCAACCAGGCTTTGATATCAATCTGTCACACCCAGTTTTAAAGACAAAACGGGATGCAATAACCCTATGTGTGCCCAGAGATCAGTCACACACATAAGCTGACAAATTATCAAAAATGTACCATCACAAGTGTTTATTACATAGTGAATAAATATCTATTAATGTTTATTACATAACAGCGGAAATATAAGATAACTCTCACGAAGCTCCATAGCACAGGGACGTCAACTGGTTGACCCCAAACCTAGTAGTCCTCTGGATACTCCTCATAACTCTGATAATCTGGTACCCATCCGGGATTTTTATCCAAATATGAAAAGAATAGACAAGCATAAGTACTTTCGTACTCAACAAATATATATGGGGTTCATGAGGCTCAAAAAGTATGACACTATTTTACTGCGATAAGCATTTTAATTTGTAACAAAACTTTATAAGTGGTAGATCAAAGTTATGCTTAAACCCCCAACTTAAATTGCATAATCATATAAACAATTGAACAAAAAGCATAGTATCATGATAAAACGATTCATAAAGGTACGTAACAAGTAACCAAGGTTTCTGTGAGTTTTCCGGGCCGCTCGTATCCGTGAGCATGGCTGATATACCAGTTTTTAACACTCTGTAGATGTTGTACACTTTACCCATGAGTAGTGTTACCCATATGCCCAGGTTTATAACTCCCAAAACACTGCCGAGGTGAGAGGGCAGGGTACACTATGAAGTCTTTCAAAGGGGCTCGCTGACATACCACAAACAGTACGGATCCACGGGCAAGGGGTATACGGGAGCCTCGGGATGGTACACACGCACAGCGGTAACCACTCCAGCCGCAACCCACAACCGCGCGTCCATGGCAACTTTCGTGAACTGCCGCATGCGAGAGAGTGACCCTAATACTGAACTAAAGCCAGAGCCATGTAGCTCTCATGGTTGTACTGTATGTCCCAGCTTTTGCTGACAGATAGGGTCCTAAATCCATGTTGCTAAAAAGTCAAGTTTTACTTCATCATTTCATGTAGTCATTAATCAAGATTAAAGCTCATGCTTATTTAAATGGAGCAATAGCAATAACTACCCAGATGCAAAGATAACCCATAGGATTGTCAAGGTTCAAGGTAACAATTCTAGGTAAACCCTATGGTAACAAAATTAGACACATGCGTATGATTTGATTTTAAAACAGCATGAATAGGACATCAAGGAAGATCCCATATAATACTTGCCTTTCTCAAAGGGCTCCTGCTGCTCCTGCTCAAAGAAAACTTCCTGGCCACCCACGTACTGCTCACCGTCTATACTCGATCACCACATCACATACGATCATACAGAGGCATAACATGCAAACAAACAAAGGCTATAGATTAGAACAGTACACCAACCATAATAAAACAAGATTAAAAGTTTATAAAACAAATTTACGTCTCACTACGATCACATAGACGTTCCAAACACAAAAAACGGAGCTATAACGAAGAAGATATGAACTAAACAAGTTTCATAAATTAAACTGGAGATTAAGAGAGATTAAACCATTAATTATATTTAACAGTTGTCTAACATGAACTATGAACTAACTAACACGTAGATTACGTCGATACGAATCTAACGCAATTTGAATGGATGGAATCGGAGTTAAAATGAGCATTTTAGAAGCATTTGAAATCGAGTGGCAATTCTGTAAATAGGATTTTCTATTTAAATTTTGAATTAAAACAAATCCGAAAAGAATTACGCCTTCCAGAACTGAAAGCATAGAGGGAGAAGACGCTTTAGGACTGCGGGTTCATGCTTTAAAAAGAACAGGGGCTCTTTTGCAAATGTGCTGGCCGAAAGGGTACAGGGTTCTGTGATCCATCCGATTTAAAATGGACGACCGAGATTAGAAAGGTGGAGGGAGCGGCAGCGCCCGACCGGAGAAGAGAGGGACACGACGGCGCCATGGCCGGAGACGGGCGGCGCAGTGCAATCCGCCGCCTCGGTCCACTATTTTCTACGTGGTAAGGTCAGGGAGGGAGAGGGGAGAACAGCGAAGACGACTGCGGGGTTGGTTCTTCCGATTGTGCGCGAGGGAGCGGTGCCCGCACGGTGGGGCAGTGCTGGAGGGGGTTAAGGGGGTTGGCGAGCTCCTGGAGGTGTGCTCACCACAACGCGAGGCTCAGGGAGGAATCGGGCGGCCCGGAGAAGCTTGGCAAGCGCAGAGCGATGACGGCGGCTCTGAGCTCGGCGTGCGGCGGCGGCTGTGACTCTGGGGCGCTCCGAGAGGGCGAGGTGAGGGCGGTGTGGTGCGGGCTTCGGCTTTTATAGCACGGAGTGGTCCGCAGAGAAGGAAGGGGAGCAATCCGCCGCGGATTCGCGCTCGGCCGCAAGGGAAAGGCGGCGGCGCCATAAAGGAAAGGAGAGGGAGGAGGAAGGAAAGGGAGGTGGGGTGTGCGGTGCTCGGTTCGGTGTGCTGCGGGGAAGGAAGGTACCGAGGGGGAAGAAAGGAAAGGGGAGAGGTGGAGCTGACATGCGGGGGCCACCTGTTAGCGAGGAAGAGAGAGATGCAGTGCGGGAGGGACTGGGCCGGCGTGCTGGGCCGGGGCAGAGCCCACTTGACAAAGGAGAGAGGGGGCCGGGCTGGGGGAAAATGGCCTGCGGGCCAGGAAAGGAGAAAGAGGGAGAGAGAAAAAAGAAAAAGTTTTTCTTTTATTTTCTAAATTTCCAAAAACATTTTCAAATGCACTTTTGAATTCAAGTTTGAATTTTGCAAATTCCAAACAATACAACATACTATGCCTCAGCATGAATGCAACAAAAATGTTTCTACTATTATGATATCTTTTATTTTATGAAAACTTAATATATTTTCCCTAGGTTTTAATGTTCACACAAAATGCAATAAAAACATTTTTAATCTATTTTAAAAAAATGCACATTTTTAGGGTGTTACATAGCAATAACTACCCAGGTGCAAAGATAACCCATAGGATTCCAAGGTTCAAGGTAACAAATCTAGGTAAGTCATATGGTAGTAAAATTAGACACATGCAGATGATTTTATTCAAAAAAATCATGAATAGGACATCAAGGTAGATCCCATATAATACTTGCCTTGCTCAAAAGGTTCCTGCTGCTCCTGCTCAAAGAAATCCTCCTGGTCACCCACGTACTGCTCACCGTCTATACTCGATCACCACATCCACATACAATCATACCGAGACATAACATGCAACTAAACAAAGGCTATAGATTAGAATAGTACACCAACCATAATAAAACAAGATTAAAAATTTATAAAACTAATTTATGTCTCACTACGATCACATAGACGTTTGGATCACGAAAAACGGAGCTATAACGAAGAAGATATGACCTAAACAAGATTTGCAAATTAAACTTGAGATTAAAAGAGACTAAGCAATTAAATATTTTTAAAAGTTGTCTAACATGATCTATGAACTAACTAACATGTAGATTACGCCGATACGATCCTAACGCAATTTGAATGGGTGAAAAAGGAGTTAAAATGAACATTTTATGAGCAAATGAAAATGGATGACAATTCTGCAATTAGAGTTTTCTATTTAATTTTGGAATAAAACAGATCCGAACGGAAATACGCTTTGCAGCAGGGAAAACGGAGACTTGGAATATGCCAAGGGACGGCGGGTTTAGACTTAAAAATGTTCAGGGTTTCTTTTGCAAAACTGCCGAGGCGAAGGGGTACGGGTCTCTGAGAGCCGTCCGATCCAGATCGAGTGGCTCAGATTAGATCGGGGAAACAGGGCGGCGACGCGGCTGCCGGAGATAGAGCAGACGGCGGAGCCATGTCCGGAGACGAGCGGTGCGGTTCAATCTGCTGCTGTGATGCACGAAACTCGACGCGGAAAAGACAGGGAGGGAGAGGGAGCAATGGCGAACACGATAGAGCAATCGGTTGTTCCGATTTCGCCCGAGAGCGCGGTTCCCGTGCGGTGGGGCGGCTCGGTTACGCCGGCGGACGCGGAGAGGAGCCGTGCGAGCGAAACAGAGAGGATGGAGGGGGTATGGCAAGCTCCTGGGGCTCTCCTTACCACGATGCGAAGCTCGGGGAGTAGTTCAAGGCGACGACGGTGTACCCCCACGGCAAAGCTCCGGCGGCGGCTTGGAGTTAGGGTTGCGACGCGGCTGGTGGGTCTGCGGTGCTTGGAGGAGGTCGGATAGAGGCGGACGGATGCGGGGGCTCGGCTTAAATAGCCATGGGACTGCGTCGGCGAAGGAAAGGGAGTAATCATGCTCCGATTGTGCTCGGCAGAGATGGAAGGCGCCGTCGCGCGGGGAAGGAAAGGAGAGGAGAGGAAGAAGGAAGGTGGAGCTGAGGGGCTGACATGCGGGGTCCGCTTGCCAGAGAGACAGCGGCGCGGGGCGCGGCCACTGGTGCGAGGGAGGTGCTGGGCCGGCCTGCTGGGCCTCTGCGCGAGGGGGAAAGGGGCTGGGCCGGGGAGGGAGTGAAAAAGGGCCGAGGGAGAAGGAGGCCTCGGGCCAGAAGGAGAAAGGGAGGGAGGGGAAAAAGAAATGCATTTTTCTTTTATTTCTGGAATTCCAAAACCAATTTCAAAGCACATTTGAACATCTAGTTTGAATTTTGAAAATACCAAACAATACAAGAACACTATGCAGCAGCATGAATGCAACAAAAATGTTTCTACCATTAGATTCTTTTTATTTTGTGAAAACATTATTAATTTCCTATATGGTAATGATCACCCAAAAATGCATTTAATCCATTTTTAATCTATTTCAAGAAATGCAAGTTTTAGGATGTTACAACAGTCTAGCAAGAACATAGTTGAAGTTCCATTACCTGAGCATTAGGTGGAACTTGCACAACCAAACCTTACCAAAGACGCTCATCGGTTTTTTGTGCCCACACAACCATTGGATGCGGAGTGGCCATCCCATAGTTTCAAGTCTATGAATAATGCCAAGGCCCCCAAACTGAATAGGGCGTTGAACCTTTTCCCATGACATAAGATAGTTACCCCATTAGCATTTTCCTGGCCTTCCATGAAAAACCCTGGCTTTTCATATCAATTGCTTTTAACACCCCGTTTTGGCAAATCCATGGCAATCATAAGATAAATGGGGATAGTAGTGAGCACCACCCGTGCAATGATGGAATGGAACGACCATCCTTATTCATAAGAGATGTTTTCTACTTAAGAAGGTTATATCAACCACCTTGTCTATAAGATGTAAGAGGTCAGACTTGGTGGGTTTGTGGAGAGTCATAGGTAAGAAAAGGTAAGTATACATGGAAAGTCGTCAGCTCTGATGGGAGTGTTTCTGAAATTGTTCTCAGCTCAACATCTCCACACTGTATTAGCAAGACTGAACCGTTGTTCATATTAGTTCTGAGACGAAGGCATATGGCCAAATAACTCTAGGATGGGATTAATAATTTCAAGGTTTAGATCTTTCTGGTTTTAGAAATATTGCCACAATGTTGACATAGAAAGAGACCCTATGCTTAACTTGCTGTAGATTGATGGACTGCAAGAAGCTTTTGTGAGTTGCATAGCCAATTAAAGATTTCAACACCTCGATAACTAGAATAAATAGCACTGGAGAAAAGGGTGTCCTTGCCGAAGACAATGTTGATGTAGCAAACTCACTCCCTTTTCACTGGAGAAAAGGGTGCCCGCATTGTTTAGGACCCTAGTAGATAAAGTGGACAACAACAAGCAAATGAGATTGCACCGGTTCTGTCCAAAACCAAGTCTTGGCATAGAATCTCCAGCAGAAAGGACCATGAGACTGAATCAAAAGCTTTTAAGATATCAAGCTTTAGGAGAAAGTGTGGCATCTTTTCTTGTGGAGGCACTTGGCCATCTGCTGTACAAAATAAAAAACTACCTTGGTTGCACCTTCCTTGCACAAACACACTGTGATTTATTGAGACCAATTGCTTCTGAAAAGGGGGCAAGTCAGTTGGCCATGATTGTTTATACTAGTTTGGCAAAACTGTTAATTAGACTAATGGGCTGATAGTCCTCTACCTGCATAGCATCAGCTTTCTTTAGCAGGAGCATGATGAAAAAAGTTGGGTTTAGAAATTTAAACTTAAAGTCGTAACTCTACGATGTATTGCATCAAGTCCCAACAACATGTCCTCCTTAATGTTTCCCCAGCAAGCTTGACTAAAGAAACATGTAAAACTGTCTGGTCCAGGTGCTTTATCAGGTGGAAAATCACAAATTATCGCCCATATTTCGTATTCACTGAAAGGCTCCTTCAAAGATGTTAGATCATGCCGCGAAAGTTCAAGCTCTTCAAGATCATGGGTAAAATCCCCATCTGCTGGCGGTTCCTAAAAGCTCATATAAAATTCAAAGGCTACTTGAAGATTCT
Organism: Microstegium vimineum; assembly: GCA_022036555.1. NCBI lineage: Eukaryota > Viridiplantae > Streptophyta > Magnoliopsida > Poales > Poaceae > Microstegium > Microstegium vimineum. Next base: position 15,855,103 of record CM039119.1, read on the forward strand.
CTTCGTTTGTGGTGACAATATGATTATCACTGGAAACTTGGCTATAAAGTTTTTTGTCTTGCAACATTCGGACTATTGATGAAAAAAATGATGTTTTGGCATCCGCCTCCAACAGATGGAGGACCCGAGAGCATAGCCATGCCACTGTGTGCTCAACTGATGCCATTTCAAGGCAATATAGTTTGAGTTTTCTATGAAGCCCACCTATGGTCTCTGGAACAATCCTCATATTCTAAGCTTTATTAGCCTGATCAAAGTTTGGTCCCTGCTAAATGATCTTTCCTTATTAAATAAGTTAATGTACCATATGCATAAAGCTGTCATTACTTGCAAGTAATACTTGGTGGGTTTTCATAGTAACTGTACAAAGTAGATTTTGAACATGCGAATTCTTGCAGCCTAGATGGATTTCTTCAGAAGATTCTCATGATGACCATGAAGCAACATCACTTGGAAACGTGCAATTTATGACATGATGATCGGGGATGACAGATTAGAACTGTATCCATGAAAATGATCTGTTTTACATATCTATGAGTAATACGTTCCAAGTTATTTGAAGCTTTGCATTGGCCACTCTAGTATCCATGACAAGATTCAACTAAATTAACCAGTGTACAATATGCTTGAACATTCCATCTGAAGATGGCCAACTGGCCCAAATTCAATGTAGGGCGAGGCAAAGCCACACTATTTTCTAGTTGTGTTTAATACAACTTTTGAAGTTTAGGTAGGTGGGTGCGAGCTTATAATCCTTGTTGTTCTAAATGTAGCACTTCTCACTACTACAGAATCCAGCGTCACTGCCGGTTTTTTTTGGGCCGGCGGTGATGCACCTTCACTGTTGGTTCAAGCTTTGACAGACCTCGAATTATTGGGGGCTCGGAACAAACTGGCAGTGAAGCTCATCATCACTCCATGACGCCAAGGACCACGGAATCCGGCCCCTAACCTCCACGCGGTGAGCTCCATGTTCATCCAACCAATATATTCGACTGAATATCTTTTTGGAAATTTTCTAGCTGAGAGATAGATAGATAGATAGATAGATAGATAGACGGAGATAGAAATATAATCTTAGTATATGTTATTTAATATGTGCATGAACTTAGATTTGAACTTTATCGGATTTGAACTTGGAGATAATATATCTTTATATATATACATAATATATGTATATGTTATGAAATATAATCTTAGTATATGTCATTTAATATATAGATGGCTGGACATCGAAATCTCCCACCACCGGAAGTCATTGGTTGGAATGGTTATTGTACTTGGATGTGTTTCGATCCGGTATTAATGGTAGTAGTGGTGAATCATCCAAGCATAGTAAGTTAATCAATATATGTTTCATATGTACGAAACTAGATCATCCAAGTTAATTAACATGTCTTATATGTACTATAGATAATTGATCCAATTGTTTGGCTTAAAGGAACACTCGCCTATTTCGGGGTTCACAATGTGGATGTTCAGCTTTATCATGTAGATAACGGTCCACAAATCCAATGTCGTATTTCATTTTTAATTGTCATTAGGATGGGTCGTGGTAGTGGTCGTGGTCGTGCTACGTGGTCGTGTCGCGGTGGTGTTGACGGTCGCAATGTGTTACAAATCTCAGAGGTGGGAATAAAGGCACCCTAGCGGGGTGTTGCTATTAAGTATGCTGCCATGGCATGTGCAACTACGCTCTCAAGAAATGGGATCACACTTCCTACTCTGTCCTCAGTGAAGATTCAAGCTATAAATCACAACATGTATCATGATCTTCGGAGTTTTAATGCACGAAAGGCTCAGAACTCACCAATGGTAAGTCTAAGACTCATAGCTTATACCTATATTTGTTCTTACATGTTGTCAATATTGCTCTCACAATTAACCCTATCTTCTGTCAATACTTATAGGTAGAGGAGTATGACATGACCTACGCAGGGTGTAGTTTTGAAGCCATTATGCACGAAGCAATGGATGCATTGGGTTATGACGGGAAATATGCTGATGAAGAGCCAACAATAACACTACTGCAGAATTTCAAGCAAAGTTGGTTGTGACTAAGAAGGGAGACCCACCAACTACTCGACCACCGTTAACCATTGGTAGTACACCATGTGCTCGTAGTTGTGAAGCAACGAAAAGTGCACTATTTAATACGTTGTTGTTCCTCGATGAGGTTTTTGTTTACAAAATAGGTGACCTAGACTTCACCGAGTTGATAGTACTGAATCATTGAACTATTGTACAATAAGATTGGCACTTCACTGAATTTTTGTAATATAAATGTTGATGGTTTTTGTATTGTCGCTGGCACACAATCACCTTCACATCGATATCAAATGGTTCGTTTATTATTGCAAAACAATTATTAAAATGCAAATTATAAAAATTATATCGGTGCCGGATCTATTAAAACTTGATATAAAGCACACATTGTCAGTTGGTTAAAGGAACTGGCAGTGAGGGCCCAAGCATCACTGCTAGTTTGTAACACGAACCGGTATTGATGCTTGAGCCATCACTGCCGAGTTAGTTCTGACAGTTCAAAATCTGCCAGTGAAGGGGAGTTTTGAACCGCCAGTGATATGCTGCTCTGGAGTAGTGTCTAGGTTAACCCTTATACAAGAAGTAAGGATGAAAGTACAAGAGAGGTGCTAGGCAATATAAGTAGATTTTGGATGCGGGGTGTTATACTTTGACTGTCAACGACGAGGTTCGGTTATACCCAATAATAGCACTACACCAGTACAACAGAAGGGTATAATTTCCTAAACATTCTTTTATGGTTTATTTTTTAGTACTAGAAGTTTATGTGTGTATGCTAATTTATGGAAATAACATGCTCTATTTAATTAGTACATGCATATATTACCTCTATCATGATTTATATCTCTAAATAATCTTGCAAATGCCTAAAGTTTCCTACAAAAACAACCTTGCTTGGTGAGAGATCACATCCAAGATGAAGCTAAAACTGCTATCGATATATAAGTGACTGCTTCCATGGTCTTAATTGAGTACCAACCATTCATCAATTGCTTGAGTAGTCATTTGTTTTCATGAGATACCTAAGCCCCCCTTTTTGTTCGGTTTTCAACCTGCTAATTTACTTTTGCAAAAGCCAAAAACCAACCAAAAGACTCAAAAGCTATATGTGCTTTCTCCCAATAGCAGCTTTTAATTTAGTACAAATCCAAAAGCACATCCCCCCTGCTTTCCCTGGCTTTTGGGTTGAAAAATTACCCAATTTCCACTGTTTATGCTGGGTACCGGCTCGTTTTTATATTTGTTTCCTAGCGGAGACTTCACTTTCCCTAGTCCACCTTGTCCCCGGCGAGCGCCCCCCCCCCGACCCGGCCCTGCCCTGGACACGGCAAGCTCCGTTCCACCCCATCCCCGGAAAGCCCCCCGCCCTCGCCCCCGCGCCTGCACCCGGCCCCGTCCCCACCCAGCGAGCTCCGGTCGACCCCATACCCGGCGATTGGTTTGTGAGAGCAGTCTATGTCCTAGGAAAGCTAGTAGATGTAAGTGGGTAGGGCGGGGGCTCACCGGCCGCGCTCCACACAGAGGAGTGGAGGAGCCGCCGCCAGGCAGGGGAGGGCGGGCGGTCACCCATCGCTCTAGGCCAAGCACGCTTAACCCTGCAGTTTTTAAGAGATGGGATTCCGGAAAAGAAGTTGCAACTTATTGGTATGAGTATCCTATTAATCCTATTAAGCCCTAGGTCGGGGTGTTACACCCATTCCCTCTCTTGCTCGGCGGCTCGAGCCCTCGCCGCTGCTGCTGCTCAGTGAGCCCCTCCCTCACCGGTGACACCTTCCCTCTCCGGCGAGGCCCCTCACTCTTCGGTGAACCCTCCTTCTCTGGTGAGGCCCCTCCCCACTTCGGCGGTGGCCCCTTCACGCGTGCATGGCCAGCACGGCCCCTCCTATCAGGACTCCTGCTTGGGCCAGCGAGCGTGGCCAGCTCCAGCGACCTTGAGCTTGGTGAGAGAAAGAAGAAGGTCAAATGTGTGCATGACATGTGTGGCTCTCTTGTAAGTGAGATAAGATTTTCCAAAAAGTCAATGTTGCTTAACCAAACGAGCTTTTCTAAAACCCACAACTCATATTCCACAGCTACTTTTCTAAAACCCACAACCCACAACTACTTTTCTTAAAGCCACATCTCAACCAAACGGGGCCTAAATAGGCGATATACTGCTAGTGGGACAACAATTCTTCCATGCATTTGCTTGTTGCATTGCAACCTTTTAGGGCAGTTGGAAGAACAATGTGAAGAATAATGGAGATGCTTTCGACCTTTTATGAACAAGGCATATGGTGCAGGTAACAAGTTAGAAGTCACTGGCCCGAGCCTAGCTACTTTTGTTGGTATCTTTAGTATAAGGTAATATGAAGTCAGTTTGGAGCGAGAAAACAGGGGCACCAATTTCAAGAGAGTAGATAAACACAAACAACAGAAACTCATACAAGGTTACATCACCTTATGAAAAAGAAACCATGACTTCTTCTATTAGACACGTTACATAGAAGTACAACATACCCAACGAAAAACAAACACACACCTACTTATATTACTAGACACCTTGCATGCCCCATAGTTTGGACTGTTGCATTGCCTCTTTCCTTATTATCCAAATCGAGCCTCAATCATGTTGTCCTTTGTAGAATAGCAGATAAGGCATACTGTAAGATGGATTCCGCACGACTTGCATGCACAGAGGTGTTCGCATGGCAGGATTAGCATAGAAGCATCACACGCACAACAAATCTTACAGAGAAGACTGGTACGTGTTTTCTCTATAGAAGCTCCCTCCATGTTCGCTGCTTGACTACAAGAGCCAGTAGACTCCAATTCAGTGGAGGATAAACCATGTGCATGGACATTTGTTGCTTGCATAGGAGGGAGCTGGGAAATAAGCAACTCATTCATTTCATAAAACCTTGTAGCAAAGTACTCCAATTCATCCCTTTCCTGTAATACAGTTTGGACAAATTGTTGAGTGTTGTGCAGTTCCATGCGTAAATGGGAAATTTCTCATTTTTTTGCGCCAACACATCTCTTGCCATTGATTCAACAAAGTTTAATAGAGTTTCATTGTGTGAAGATATTTGTTGCTGCAGTTCTACTTGTACCTGTTCATTCTGTTACAGAAGTGAGATGAAATGGACAAAAAGAGTTAGAAAATGTCAGCAAAAAATTCAGAACAAATAGCAAAAGTGAAAACCTACATGTGCTTGAAGAATTCGGTCTACATGTTGCCTATGCTTATCAAAAGCAGTCAAGAATGGTAACCTGGCTTTTTGTTGATCACCATCCATATGGCTACCTAAACCTTGTTCTTCCATAGAGTGATTGTCCTGCCTTGGATAAGAGTTATGGCAGTCCATAACCTATAAAGGTTGTATGTAACCTTGACTGATTGAATTAGAACAGATGGGTGCCTTTTATAGCTTAGAACCAAGTGTGGGCAACATACAGAATGATATCTTTGGCAAGATACACTATTAACTCAGTACATTTATTTTTATAACTCATGTTCATCAATAACACATCTCATTGCCAAAAATACGTGGGGTGGGCTCCACCTAATTCAAAGGCTGGTCAAAATAGTAGATGGTAAGCACATGACGTCTTTTTGTCGTAAATACCTGTATCTGTATCCTGTATAATAAACTGAGCTAACTAATGTCTACCCAGAATCGGCTAGATCGACTTCCTAGTCGGCCAAGCCAACTGCCTCTGCTGCCTACCCTGAGTCGGCTAGGCTGACTACACTGTGGGCCAAGCCGACTGGCTCTACCACCTAACCTGAGTCGGCTTGGTCGACTGCCCATGCTGCTGCTTCGCCTGCTAGTGCCCTAGCCGGACTAGCTGACTTCCAATCGGCTAAGCCAACTTCCTCAGTTTTAGGAATTATCAAATTACTTCCACGTGATTCGACACATATTGACAATCGTTTCTAGAGATAAAAGGGGAACATCATGCAAATAAAAAACACACACTTCTCCTGATCAACAAGGTACAGAGTACAAAAATTTTGCTCAAATTCCAATATGGTCGTGCTATTTCAATCTGTACATCTTTTGGTGATATCCTTGGTTGCCAAAGACTGAATGAGAATGGTGTTTTATTTGTTGATTATAAAATAAATTCAGATTCTATTGGCCAACAGATTGGTGGTAATTGTCAAGCTAAGATTTCCCAAAAGCAATTGCAAATGTGTGGCCAAATGGATTGATATAAATTTTAATCCCTTCGTTTTCCTAGGTTTAAAACTCACTCCACATAATAATCGGCAAAAGAAATCAATGTACACCTTTGAATTTACTTTTTATGATCATGTCTTTGATATCTTGCTGAAGACTAATTTTAATAGAATCATTGATCAAAATATTTTGCCGCCTATTTGAAACTTATAAGAGATTACATATTGCAATTAGTGGCACAATTCTTCTGCTCATAGTACTTCTGATTGCAATATGTTTCGTCAAGTGATCCAATCGGCCATTGATAAAGGACGATTGAGATTTTCTAAAGCTCAACAAATGGACAAATTGAATTCAATTGGTCTTGATGACAAACAGGTTTTGAATCTGATTCACTCGAAGTTAAAGACTTCAATACCAAAGATAGAGATGTGGAGCCCTCAAGTGGAGACAAGGTTGATGTCCATGAATTGCAAATTGAGGATATTCCAGAGGACAACAATGTCAACACAATTTCAGAACACTGGGGGCAGGTGAAATCTCTCCTACTGAAGCAAAGGCTGATAGATCTTAGCAACTTTTTTGATTGAATCCATCTTGGTACCAAGATAATTGATATAATGTTTAGATCTACAAATATAGATCTAAAAAATATATTAAATTTTTGGATATTGTAAGAAGCTCAAATGAAAATTTTGAGCACTACAGAGTTGTAGATCTTTCCAACTTTCATATAAATTTTATCTCCATCCAGGTTTATATATAAACACACCACGGGCGCTGAAACTCATGACCCTAAGGATCAAGTGATTGTGGAAATCACTAAGCTACCAATGTGTTTCTGTTTCATACTATATATTCTTCATTTCTTGAGACCTCTAAGCTATGAATCCATATGTGAAACTATTACTCAAATTTTCTGATGTTTTAAAAGGCATCAAATTTCATCATTTCTACGTACATAAATCTTCATGCATAATTAGTATGACCGAGATTTCTCAAACTTTCCCACAAAGTTTCCAAGATAAATAAGCAATTATGGTAATTTTTTTAGTAGGATTGTTTAAAATTCTGTTGAAGTTTCTAAATAGAATCAAAAGAAACTGATTAAAAACCCAACCCACAGCTCTTGTGCCGAAATCTTACCTAGCCTTGTTCCCTTTTTACTTTCCTGGCCCAACTCGCCTCTCCGCTTGCGCAGCCCAACGGATCAGATCGGCAACCTCACTCGAGGCTCTGGATCGCTACATCTCCATTCTCCAAGCGGGCCTCCTTTCATGCTCTGCTGCAAAGTCCCTCGCGGCTGCCCATCTGGCACGCGCGCGCTGCCAATTGAATCAAGACAAGGGGGAGATAGGCAGAGCATGGTGTCATGAGCCTCATTGGCTGGACCGGCTAATGGACTGCAATGATGGATTGTCCTGGCCCATCAAGGAATCACAGGAGATGTAACAACCTATATGTGTACAAGCAAGGGAAATTGAGAAGGTGTCGAAGGATATGGACCTGAACCCGGCGGCGAGCTTTGCTCGAGGCGAGCGTTTGCTCGATCTCCTATTCCCCTTTTACTTTATCTATCTCCCATGTATCCATTTCCTTGTATCTAGAACCTTCCAGAACCCTGTATCGAGTGTCATTTGTTGAGTGAAGTTGTGGGTCGGTGACAACTGGTATCAGAGCCGGTTCGATTCAGGAGTTCCAGTGACCGCCATGACAACTGGGGAGAAGCTCGCCGAGATCCTGACGAGGTTGGAGGAGATGAATACTCAGCTGCACAGCCTCGTCGAGCCATCAACGTCCTCCTGTCATCCACCGACCTCCACCCCCGTCGTCGACATCGACATCGAGGACAGCGAGCACGAGGTCACCATCCTCATTGCTGCAAGCTCGAGTAGGGCGGCGACACCCTCCTCCGCTCCTCCCAAACCTTCGTTGACGTCACCCTCGGCTACCCTGCGGGGCATCGACGCCATGGTCTTCATCGCCTCCACCGACGCCGACCCGCTGGAGCTTGTCCGCTTCTCCATCGCCACAGAGTGCAACATCACGCGCCGGGACCCGCTGCCCTCCGACCACCGCAGTGAGTGCAGCGACGTACTCTGGTGTGTGCCCAGCCGCATCGTCGAGGAGTTCTAGATGGAGCAGTCCATGCCGCCCTACGTCTTCGCGTTCGCCGCTAGCCAGGACGGCTTCCAGATGGTCGTCATCGAGCTCCTCACCACCTCGCCCATCAGGTGCTCGACGCTGGCTCCCTGCCATGATGCCTGCCAGGACGACTTCCAGATGGGCGTCACTGAGCTCCTCACCACCTCGCCCACGAGGTGTTCGGTGCTTTTCCTCTGCCGGAGCTTTGGGAACGAACTGCACATCACTAATCAGATTTCAGCTTCATCAGAAGATATGGTTTTGTTGTCTCCTGCTGCTAGTATAACTGATGCCTACAAGGTGTTTAAGGTAGTGCCAGTGCTCCTATTTCTTCCACCCAGCTTTTGCTATTCTGTATGGAACTTGCACAGTGTGCCGGAGTCAATATTATTGGCATGGCCAGCATTTCACTATATCAGAGATGGTAAGTTTCTGAAATCTCCATGGCCACCTCCTATGTCAGTGGAGATTTTGGGCTTCTAGGTTGAGGATAGTATCATCAAGCTATGACCCAACACCTTAGCCGTCTTTCTGTTATAGCTGCTATCAAGTTGAAGTGCAATCTAAAGAACATTGGACAATAATTGGTTATGGTTCTTTTGATGTAGGGTTGCACTGCAGTAAATTCTTTATGATCCACTGCAGTAAATTCTTTCCCAGGAAGGGTTTCTTAGTGCAATGGGACCCTGGTGGTTTTGAATCCAGGCACTGCTACAATTTGATTGGCTTGGGGGCATATGGCATATGAATGAACAACAACAACACAAGCACTTCCTTACTGATGGCTCTGATTATACAGTCAAAATTGGGAAAAGGCAAATCAAAGGGTGCAAGGTACATTTCCCTAAATTTAGCTATTCACATAGAGCAGACATTAGTGACAAGAAGGTGTGCTTTCTCTGTCACTTGTTCTGCACAGAATTTCAATGGCCTTGCATTCATCTTGGCTGCATCAATGTTTCTGCGAGTACAAATGGTGGAGCCTACCTTTGTGTTTCACTCAGTAATGATTTGGTGGATGCCATTATGGGACCCCGGCTGAATGCTTACCATCTTACAGGCCATGGTGCTAGCTTTGGTGGATTGTTATGGTCACACTGCAATGCACATCAATTGGTTCAGCATCTCCGCCTATGTTCAGTTGGTGATTCAGATACATGTGGCGTTACCTAAAATTCAGAACATCACATATCAGCATGGATTACTCAGAGATGGTGTTGACCAGAAATCCTCCTATATCAGGGAGACGTTAGATCATGTTGCGGCGCTAAGGCCAATGTTGTTAGGTGAATCCTGAGCTAGCTTAAGATAGAAAGTAGAGGTGATTAGAATCACCGTGGCATGACCCAGGGAGCTGGGATGGCAGCCCCCAATCGCGATCATGCCATATTGTTATTTCCTAGTTTAGTGATTGCTTAGCTTCCTAATTTAGTCTTGTAATCAGCTATATAATGGAATGAATAAAATAGAAAAGCTGTCGCTTGCAGCACCAAATTGCTCACTGTATTCCACTGTGTCCGCGTTGTGTTCATCCTCATCGGAGTTTTGACAATTGGCATCGGAGCTAGTTTCTCGCCATCGCCATGTCGTCAAAGTCTCCGACGAAGGAGACGGGTGACAGCTCTAGCGAGAAGAATGTCCAGCCGTCGCGTTCGCCGCAACCTCGCCGTAGCCGTTCCAGAGGCCGTCGAGCGCGCAACCGGGATGGTTCGCGCGTCGTTGAGCGCGTCGTCGAACGACCATCCGCGAACGTCGCGTGGCCGATGCTCACGCGGTCAAACTACCCGGAGTGGGCGCTGGTGATGGAGGTGAACTTCCAGACGCTCCGCGTCTGGGACGTCGTCAACATCGGCATCGATGAAGACACCGATGAAGATCAGTACCAGCAAGACCGCCAGGCCATGGCGGGACTCCTGCGCTCGGTTCCCTCCGAGATGTGGGAGACGCTCGGTCGCAAGCGGACCGTGAAGGAAGCGTGGGACGCTGTCAAGGTGCTCCGGATCGGCGATGACCGCGCACACGACGCCCAGCGCGCAGCAGCTTCGCCGCAAGTTCGGCGCGCTCGTCTTCAAGGAGGGCGAGTCCGTCTGTGAGTTCGGCATCTGCATCACGACACTCGCCACCAACCTCCGCATCCTCGGAGACAACATCACGGACGCCGAGGTAGTGAAGAAACTCCTGCAGGTCGTCCCAGAGCGGCTGTCATAGGCCGCCGTCTCCCTCGAGATGTTCCTCGATCTGAACAAGGTCTCGATCGAGGAAGTCGTCGGGCGGCTGCGCGTGTTCGAGGAATGCGGCAAGCTGAAGGAGATCACGGATGGCATGGGGCGCCTGTTGCTCTGCGAGGAAGACTGGGAAGCCCGCCGGAAAGCTCGCCGCGAGCAGGAGAGCTCCGGTGGCGGCACGGGCTCTAGCAGTCGTGGCAAGCCACGGGGACGCGGACACGGGCGCGGCGGCTAAGGATCCGGGCAGCGCGATGGCCGTGACGGCCAGAAAGCGAGCACCGGGAACTCTGGCGGTGGAAGGCCACCACGCGGTGACCACTGCGACAACTGCGGGAAGACAGGCCATTGGGCCAAGGACTCCCGCGGCAAGAAGAAAAAGGTTGCGGCCCATGTGGCCTAGGCCGACGAGGAAGAGGAACGGTCCCTCATGTACATCTCCGTTGAGTCTGAGGTAACTTCGTCACCCGCATTCGTTTCCCATTCCACTCCGCCGTCGCCGCCCGCCGTCGATCCGCAGCCGCGAGTCCATCTCATCGAGCAGAAGGTCCTCCTCCACCTCAACGAAGGAGAGAAGGAGGATGTGGGGCCTCACCGCTGGGTCCTCGACACCGGCGCGATGAATCACATGTCGGGGTCCCGCGCCGTCTTCGCCGAGCTGGACAAGGGCGTCACCAGCACCGTCAGATTCGGCGATGGGTCGGTGGTCGACATCAAGGGGAAGGGGACCGTCCTCTTCGCTTGCAAGACCGGCGAACACCGCTGGCTGGAAGGCGTCTACTACATCCCACGGCTCACCACCAACATCGTCAGCCTCGGGCAGATGGATGAGGACGGCTTCAAGGTCGACATTGAGGCTGGCATCTTGCGCCTCTTCGACCTGCAGCAGCGCCTGCTCGCTAAGGTGCACCGCTCCCCAAGTCGGCTCTACTACCTCGACAAGACCATCGCCGCCCCGGTGTGCCTCACCGCGCGTGTCGACGACGTCGCTTGGCGGTGGCACGAGAGGTACAATCATCTGAACTTCAAGTCGCTCTGGAAGCTAAGCCGTGGTGAGATGGTGAAGGGCCTGCCGTCGATCGACCACATCGAACAAGTCCGTGAGGACTGCGTTCTCGCCAAGTAGAAGAGAGCGCCGTTCCCGTAGGCTGCCAACTACCGGGCGAAGGAGGAGCTCGAGCTGGTCCACGGCGACCTCTGCGGGCCGATCACACCGTCGACACCAGCTGGGAATGCCTACTTCTTGCTGTTGGTCGACGACATGAGCAGGTACATGTGGCTCACCCTGTTGCGCTCCAAGGCAGATGCACCAGCGGCCGTCATGACGTTCCAGACGAAGGTGGAGCGCGAGACCGGCAAGAAGCTCAAGGTCCTCCGCACCGACAACGGAGGCGAATTCACCTCGGTGTAGTTCGGCGAGTACTGTGCCGGCGAGGGAATTCTTCGACAACACTCTGCGCCGCGCTCTCCACAGCAAAACGGTGTCATGGAGAGGAGGAACCAGATGGTCGTGAACACGGCGCGGAGCATCCTGCGTGCACGGACCATGCCAGGTTTCTTCTGGGTAGAGGCGGTGCACACCGCTATGTACCTCCTCAACCGGTCCCCAACGGTCGCCCTCGACGGCCTGACACCATACCAGGCATGGTATGGGAAGAAACCACCCGTGCACTTCCTGAGAGTGTTCGGGTGTGTCGCCTACATCAAGCGCCTCCGACCGCACCCGTCCAAGATCGAGGATCGCGGCCAGAAGGTAGTATTCATCGGCTACGAGGAGGGAGCGAAGGCATACCGTTTCTACGACCCCACCACGGAGCGCGTCCGGATCACGCGCGACGTCGTGTTCGATGAGAACACGCGCTGGGACTGGGGAAGCGCCACGCCCAGTGCAGACTCGGTGCCATTCACCATCGAGGAGGAGTACAAGCTCCAGCAGCAAGCCCCTACATCCACAACGACCAGCACTGAGCCGCTCGCTCCTGCCTCGACGTCACCCACGACGGCCTCTACCTCAGGCTCGAGCCCACGCACTCCTGCTCCAAGCTCAGCCCCGAGCAACCCGCGCAGAATGCCGCCTGCAGCCGCCTCACCATCGACTGCCGCGCCGAACGCCTCTACGCAGATCAAGTTCGCGACGCCGCTCAGTGCCGATCCAAACCTCGATGCTGATGATGATGAAGGGGAGGAGCACCGGTACCGGACGCTGGACAACATCCTTGGCACGGATGCAGTGCCCCAACTGGTGAACCATGACGCAGCGGAGGCTGAGCTGCACGCCGTAAGTGTGGAGGAGCCAAGATCGCTGAAGGATGCCGACGGAGACCCAAACTGGGTTGCAGCGATGGAGGAGGAGATGAAGTCCATCCGTGAGAACGAGACATGGTCTCTAGCTGAGCTGCCCCGCGGTCATCGCGCCATCAGCCTGAAGTGGGTGTACAAGGTCAAGCACGACGAACACGGCGACATCGTCAAATACAAGGCTAGACTCGTCGCCAAGGGCAATGTGCAGTGCCCCGGCGTCGACTTTGAAGAGGTATTCGCGCCGGTCGCTCGACTGGAATCGGTACTCCTTCTCCTGGACATTGCTACTCACTATGCGTGCGGCGTGCATCATATGGACGTGAAGTCCGCATTCCTACGGAGAGCTCCAGGAAGAAGTATATGTTCAGCAACCCCCACGCTTCGTCGACGACAAGCACAGGCATAAAGTACTCCGGCTTCACAAGGCGTTGACGGGCTTCGTCAAGCCCCACGCGCTTGGAACCAGAAGCTCGACGCCGAGCTGATTACACTCGGGTTCGCGCGATGTGTCAACGAACACGGGATGTAGTCCCTAGGCGAGCAAGGCTTTCTGGAGTCCCTAGCGAGCACGATGGGCCTGGTCGCGTGCCGCAGGGCCTCGTCAGCTGAGCCGTCTTCTGGTCGGTAGGTCCATGTAAGTCCCTAGGGGTATACGGAGGTAATATCCCCAACAAGTCTTTGAGCATGTTGCATCCTTCTGGCGAGCCGTCCTGACGTCCTTCGAGATGTGGTCGCCTTTGTTTACCAGTGTTGTCGCAGGGCTCCAACCAGGTGGCCTGGTCGAGATCCTGTCCGTTGAAGCCTGCCGACCAGGTCGGCCTGGTCGTGAGCGTCATAGCATGATTAGCGATAAGGTCGTCTCGTCGTAAGTCTGTAGCTGTTTGTCAGAAGAATGTGACGTGCTGAAGAAGAAAATTTTGAAAGTCCTTTCTAGGTGAAGTGTATGCACTTGGAGCTTGCAAGACTATAAGAAACAACAAAGTCCTAGTAGAAGTTTGTACAAGTCCTTCTTGGCGAACTTCATAGCGTCGTCGAAGAAGAGCAAATACATTCACCACGAGGTGAAGTGTATCCACTTAGTCCCCAAGCTTGGTAGTAGGTGTAGTAGACACGTGGTGCCGAGCTGTAGAAAATCTAGAAAAACTCACGGTCATTTAAAAAAGTAACGTGAATACACATAGTCCTCGAGCCTGCTGTAAGGAGCATATTGGTCCTTGTAGCCAGATCAAGCTTGTTGACGAAGATATCACTGTGGTTGGCATAGTTTCCGAGACGCATTCCCCGAGCAGGTTTACAATGAGGAGCAATGAAGTCAGCATTAGCCGTGACGAGGAGCGACGTGGAGCGATGAGGTCGGCGTTAGCCGTGACGAGTCGGCAATGAGGAGCGACGAGGTCTCCATGAGCCGTGACGAGCAGCGATGAGGTCGGCGTGGATGGCGTGACGAGTTGACGACGAGGGTAGTCCCCGAGGACTGTAGTCGGCGACGAGGAGCGACGAGATCGTCATGAGCCGTGAGCCCATGATGAGTTGATGACGAGGAGTGACAAGGTCGTCGTGAGCCCGCGACGAGTGGACGACGAGGAGCGACGAGGTCATCGTGAGCCGTGAGCCCACGACGAGTTGATGACGAGGGGTGACGAGGTCGTTGTCAGCCGTGAGCCCGCGACGAGTTGACGACGAGGGGCGACGAGGTCGTCGTGAGCCGTGATCCTACGATGATTTGGCGACAAGGGGCGACGATGTTGTGAGTCGTGAGCCTTCGACGAAAGTTCTCGTAGGGGATGTTGAACTGTTTGCTGCAGGATAGCAGTAGATTGTATCTAGGATACAAGTTGTCGGACTTGTAAGTGAAATGTGGCAAAGCTGTTAATCGGGGCGGTGGGCTTTTATTTCACCTGTATGTCCTAACGTGCCAACCTAGTCGTGAGCTGTAGCGATGAATCGTTCGGCCTTGTGTTCCCCACGGTCCACATCGTAGAGCCAGAGCCACTGCACGCGTAGGAGTCGTGGGGATTACCAAGGGGCACGCTGCTAGCAACCCGCGGTGCAGAGAGCGAACGCTCATGCATGCTTAGGGAGATACCAGGGATAGGGCTTTTTCCGAGAGACTCGATCGAGGCATGACTGGGGCCTGTGGAGACCATGCCTGCAGACGCTGGGTGAAAAGCCATGCTGCTTGTAGAGTCGTCGATCGTTCAGTGGTCGTGTATACAGATTCTGGGCATATAACTTCAGCGGCCTAGACCCGAGTATTACCCTTGATGCGAGGGTTAATACTCGGCAGGCCTGCCGACTTAATCATAGCGTGCAGGGTAGCTACTTCTTCACGCTTATGACTAGACGTCAGGCCCGAATCAGCGGCTTTCCGGTTATAGCCAGACTGTTTGGCGAGAACGCCTTAAAGCGTTTTGGAGAGGTCGTCGAACGCTTTGAGAGAGTTTTGGAGAGGTCACCGAATGCTGAGAGCACTTTGTAGAGGTCGTCAAACGTCGAGAGCGTTTTGTAGAGGCCGTCAAATGTCGAGAGTGTTTTATAGAGGTCGTCGAATACCGAGAGCGTTTTGTAGAGGTCGTCGAACGCCGAGAGCATTTTGTAGTGGTCGTCGAATGCCGAGACCGTTTTGGTGAGGTTGCCAAACATCATGATGAGTTGGCGACAAGGGATGTCGTCGAGGGATGAGGCGTGTCATCGGCGATGGATGATGATAAGGGTCGTCGATGAGGTCAACGAGAGTCATGGTGCGTTGCCGACGAGGGATGACGAGGGTCGTGGTGCGTTGTCTACAAGGGACGACGAAGGCCGATGCGAGCTATGGCGAGTCATCGGCGAAGTTGGCGACGAGCACCGCTGACGAGGGATGACACGAGCCATGGAGAGTCGATGACGGGCCATGGCGACGAGAGATGACGAGGTCCGTCGATGGGATCGACGGCGAAGAAGCGACGAGGGTCGTCGATGGGATCGATGGCGAAGGAGTACGAGGGCCATCGACGAGATTAGCGGCAAAGGATGACGATGGTCGTTGACGAGATCGGCGGCAAAGGACGACGAAGGCTGCCGACAGGATCGATAGTGAGGAGCGACGAGGGCCGTCGACGAGGTCGGCGCCATGGAGCAACGAGGGCCGCCAACGGGATCGACGGCGAGGAGCGACGAGGTCCGTCGACGAGGTCAGGAACGTGGAGCGACAAGGGTCGTCGATAGGGGATCGGCGACGAAGAGCGACGATGGTCGTCGACGGGATCAGCGGTGAAGGACGATGAGGCCCGCCGATGGGATCGACGGCAAGGAGCGACGAGGGCCGTCGATGAGGTCGGCGGCGAAGATCGACGAGGGCCACCGACGGGATCGACGACGAGGAGCGATGAGGGCCATCGACGAGGTCCGCGGCAAAGATCGACGAGGGCCGCCGACGGGATCGACGGCGAGGACGACGAGGGCCGTCGATGAGGTCGGCAGCGAAGAACGACGAGGGCCGTCGACGGGATCGACAGCGAAGGACAACGAGGGCCGTCGACTAGATCGGCGGCGAGGAACGGCGATGTCCGTCGATTGGATTAGCGGCGAAGATCGACGACAAGGTCCATCGACGGGGAAGATGATCGCTTGACGAACCATGGAGTCGTGGCACACACCCCCTACCTGGCGCGCCAACTGTCGATGAAATATGTGTCGCAGTCTACCTAGGGGGTACCTACGGTAGTAGATTGTAGGCGGAGGTGTGGTGACAGCGATCAAGCGTAACACAGAGAACGTAGGCACGGCGATTTATACAGGTTCGGGCCGTCAAATCACCGTAACACCCTACGTCCTGTGTTCTGGTGGCTGGATTGATATGAGTATTAGGTTACACGAGGTGTAGATCGACCTTTTTGAGGGGGGTCCCTGCTCGCCTTATATAGCCGGAGCAGGGTTACAATTATCATATCCTAACAGATTACGATCGGTTACTTAAGGCAAGGGATCCGAGCCTATCTCCTAGGATCTTCCTTGGCGAGCAAAGCTTTCTGGAGTCCCTGGCGAGCACGATGGGCCTGGTCGCGTGCCGCAGGGCCTCGTGAGCTGGGCCGTCTTGTGGTCGGTAGGCCCATGTATTTCCCTGGGTATACGGAGGTAATATCCCCAACAACAACTCAACCAAACGGGACCTAATTAAATAGGCGATGTACTACTAGTGGGACAACAATTCTACCATGCATTTGCTTGTTGCATTGCAACCTCTTATGGCAGTTGGAAGAACAATGTGAAGGATAATGGAGATGCTTTCGACCTTTTAGGAACAAGGCATATGGTGCAGGTAACAAGTTAGAAGTCACTGGCCCGAGCCTAGCTACTTTTGTTGGTATCTTTAGTATAATGTAATATGAAGTCAGTTTGGAGCGAGAAAACAGGGGCACCAATTTCAAGAGAGTAGATAAACACAAACAACAGAAACTCATACAAGGTTACATCACCTTATGAAAAAGAAACCATGACTTCTTCTATTAGACACATTACATAGAAGTACAACATACCCAACAAAAAACAAACACACACCTACTTATATTACTAGACACCTTGCATGCCCCATAGTTTGGACTGTTGCATTGCCTCTTTCCTTATTATCCAACTCGAGCCTCAATCATGTTGTCCTTTGTAGAATAGCAGATAGGGCATACTGTAAGATGGATTCCGCATGACTTGCATGCACAGAGGTGTTCGCATGGCAGGATTAGCATAGAAGCATCACACACACAACAAATCTTACAGAGAAGACTGGTACGTGTTTTCTCTATAGAAGCTCTCTCCATGTTCGCTGCTTGACTACAAGAGCCAGTAGACTCCAATTCAGTGGAGGATAAACCATGTGCATGGGCATTTGTTGCTTGCATAGGAGGGAGCTGGGAAATAAGCAACTCATTCATTTCATAAAACCTTGTAGCAAAGTACTCCAATTCATCCCTTTCCTGTAATACAGTTTGGACAAATTGTTGAGTGTTGTGCAGTTCCATGCGTAAATGGGAAATTTCCTCATTTTTTTGCGCCAACACATCTCTTGCCATTGATTCAACAAAGTTTAATAGAGTTTCATTGTGTGAAGATATTTGTTGCTGCAGTTCTACTTGTACCTGTTCATTCTGTTACAGAAGTGAGATGAAATGGACAAAAAGAGTTAGAAAATGTCAGCAAAAAATTCAGAACAAATAGCAAAAGTGAAAACCTACATGTGCTTGAAGAATTTGGTCTACTGGTTGCTTGTGCTGATCAAAAGCAGTCAAGAATGGTAAGGTGGCTATTTGTTGATCACCATCCATATGGCTACCTAAACCTTGTTCCTCCGTAGAGTGATTGTACTGCCTTGGATAAGAGTTATGGCAGTCCATGATGGGTTCCTCTTTAAAGGTTGATATATGTAACCTTGACTGATTGAACTAGAACATATGAGTATAGTACGTGCCTTTTATAGCATTGAACCCAGGGTGGGCAACATACAGAATGATATCTTTAATTTGGCAAGATACACTATTAATTCAGTACATTTATTTTTATAACTCATGTTCATCAATAACACATCTCATTGCCAAAAATACGTGGGGTGGGCTGCACCTAATTCAAAGGCTGGTCAAAATAGTAGTTGGTAAGCACATGACGTCTTTTTGTCGTAAATACCTATGTATCTGTATCCTGTATAATAAACTGAGCTAATTAATGCCTATCCAGAATCGGCTAGATAGACTTCCTAGTCGGCCAAGCCAATTGCCCCCTGAGTCGGCTAGGCTGACTACACCGTGGGCCAAGCCGACTGGCTCTGCCACCTAACCTGAGTCGGCTTGGTCGACTGCCCATGCTGCTGCTTCGCCTGCTAGTGCCCTAGCCGGACTAGCTGACTTCCAATCGGCTAAGCCAACTTCCTCTGTTTTAGGAATTATCAAATTACTTCCACGTGATTCAACACATATTGACAATCGTTTCTAGAGATAAAGGGGAACATCATGCAAATAAAAAACACACACTTCTCCTGATCAATAAGGTACAAAGTACAAAAATTTTGCTCAAATTCCAATATGGTCGTGCTATTTCAATCTCTACATCTTTTGGTGATATCCTTGGTTGCGAAAGACTGATTGAGAATGGTGTTTTATTTGTTGATTATAAAATAAATTCAGATTCTATTGGCCAAAAGATTGGTGGTAATTGTCAAGCTAAGATTTCCCAAAAGCAATTGCAAATGTGTGGCCAAATGGATTGATATAAATTTTAATGCCTTCGTTTTCCTAGGTTTAAAACTCACTCCGCATAATAATCGGCAAAAGAAATCAAAGTACACCTTTGAATTTACTTTTTATGATCATGTCTTTGATATCTTGCTGAAGACTAATTTTATTACAATCATTGATCAAAATATTTTGCCGCCTATTTGAAACTTAGAAGAGCTTACATATTGCAAGTGGCACAATTCTTCGGCTCATAGTACTTCGTATTGCAATATGTTTCGTCAAGTGATCCAATCGGCCATTGATAAAGGATGATTGAGATTTTCTAAAGCTCAACAAATGGACAAATTGAATTCAATTGGTCTTGATGACAAGCAGGTTTTGAATCCGATTTTCTCGAAGTTAAAGACTTCAGTACCAAAGATAGAGATGTGGAGCCCTCAAGTGGAGACAAGATTGTTGTCCATGAATTGCAAATTGAGGATATTCCAGAGGACAACAATGTCATCACAATTTCAGAACACTGGGCGCAGGTGAAATCTCTCCTACTGAAGCAAAGGCTGATAGATCTTAGCAACATTTTTGATTGAATCCATCTTGGTACTAAAGTAATCGATATAATGTTTAGATCTACAAATATAGATCTAAAAATTAGATTAATTTTTTGGATATTCTAACAAGCTCAAATGAAAATTTTTAGCACTACAGAGTTGTAGATCTTTCCAACTTTCATATAAATTTTATCTCCATCCTGGTTTATATATAAACACACCACGGACGCTGAAACTCCTGACCCTAAGGATCAAATGATTGTGGAAACCACTAAGCTACGAATGTGTTTCTGTTTCATACTATATATTCTTCATTTCTTGAGACCTCTAAGCTATGAATCCATATGTGAAACTATTACTCAAATTTTCTGATGTTTTAAAAGGCATCAAAGTTCATCATTTCTACGTACATAAATCTTAATGCATAATCCATAAGCGGTTCTATATATATAATTTATATCATTCGATTTCAGGATGACTTATTTGGAAAACGCTTATTACTCTTTCAAGTTCTCAAGCACTACAGAGTATTTTGATTACCTAATAAGACAAACAAGGTGGACCTCTAAAGCTATGACAAACTTGTATATTTCTCACGGTTCTGTACTGTGTTTCGTATTTTTATCAGTCAAATCGGGCCAATGACTCCGGGTGTGCCATGTCTACCTCCGCGTTGGCTGGCACGCATGTGCTTCTCCTTCTTGGTTCTATAAACATAATTTCTAGTTAGTTTACCGCTTTGAATTAATGCCTTTCTGAAGATAATAAAGCTACTATATGTTTCCAAAAACATAATAAATTACAGTCGGTCCAGTATGGATAAATTAGTACAGTGTCAGTGTAAGTTTATCTGAGTTTAATTTACATTAAATAGGTTGTCAGATAGGCATTTTTTTTATAAAATGACAGCATACTTAAGAAAAGAGAGAACAAGATGAAACTCTTTTGGCACGAGTACGTACCAACACTCTATAAGTTACGGGATTAAATGTCCATGAAACTTTAGAATGAAACTTTCCATTGAGAAAGGGTGTTTCATCCAAATTTCATTTCATTTGATAGTATTGGAAACAACGCTATAAAACTATCCACTCTGTCTGGCCTTACAGACGTCCTTCAATTAACAAAACAATTTATTAAGGATAAATGACAAGATAAGTAGATAGATTTACGGTAAGGAAAATAATTCTAGAGATAGCAGATAACCAAGAAAGACCAAATCAAACTATTCATGGTTTATGCCATGAGTTTAATTTCTCTTGATCATTCACGAAGAGTCAAGGACCCCAAAACTAATCAAAAGCTAAAATGGCCACTCTAGAGTAAGCGCTTTGAGCAAGACATGACTAACCAATTAACCAACATTAGATGTTTTCCTTGTACTTTTGGATGGCCAACTGACTAAGAATTGGAGCAAATTAATCCCAAACCTTGGCAGCAGAGGACATCCTACCGCCACTCAAACCAAACTCTTACTAAAGGTACACAACTTTGGCTGTGTGGGAGCCAAGCTAGAGAACGAGTGACAAGCATATCGGCGCAGGAGTCGATTCACTGCAACGCTGTAGTAGAGACGGAGATATTAGCGACCGGACGTCCAGACGGATGCGTGTGTCCTGAAACCGATGCCTCCTCTGCAACGTGAGCCCACGGGAAACGCCACACCACCAACGATTCACTCAGACACGCCCACTCGTATGCGTGTAGCAGCTGAGCCCGCTTTTCACATGCCTGCATGCACGCAACCCCATACGCTTTCCATGCACAACCACGTGCACCCAATCCATATCATGCACACGAGGACTGCCTACGTCTGCGCTTGCTTCTGATGCGCTCGCACCCCTGCCTACTGATGCCTGTTGTGCATGAGGCTTGCATTAGGGTTTGCGTGTTGTGGATCAAATTTAGTACACCACTTGTTCTCCTTCCCAAATATGATTTCTCTACTTCTCAATTTGGTTTTCTCTTTGTCTTTAAAATTTTGGTGGTTTCTTTAAATTTGAATCTGAAGTTTTGGGGGCTTTTTGGCTGGATCAAAACGTGCAAGGACACCTAATAATCATTCCCACCAAGTGGTTTGCGCAGATCGAACTCAAGCACAAAAATCCATCCTTTTGAGCAATTTGGAGAAAACCTCACCGTTCTTGATGGATTTCATGATTGCTTGAGATTTGTTGGGTTTTTGGTGTTGATGTCTTGAATATATCTTTCCCAGTAACTTCTCTGCAAAATTTCAAGTCGATCCAAGTTTATTTGATCAAGTTTTGGGCTTGGAATCGAAATTTCCTAAAATCAGCTCGTGTATACTAGACACGTCCGGTGTCAGTACCAGACATGTCAGGTATATAAAAACTTTTAGTTTGGAGCTGAAATTTTTTGGAGACCTTCCCTATGGTACGGTGTCTAGTATCTATGAGAACATCGTTTGATAGGGTTTTTGATATTTCTCCTAAAGTCGATCTGTGCTAGCGTACCGGACAGGTCCAATATTCTGATCGGACACGTCCGGTATCAGCTGATTGCGCCTAGATCATGGCTGTAAATACTGGACACATCCGGTGGTACCAACCGAACACGTCCGGTGTGGGCAGTAGCAGCATTGTTTTTTCTGTGATTTGTGTGTTTGAGTTTGGGTTTCGCTTTTTGGTTGGTCTTCCATCGGTCCAAGAAACCTATGTATATACTCTTGTTACCAGTTGGCTTGGGTATTCGAAATCTGGGAACTCGCTTCTCCTCTACAGGAGTTGAGTATGCTATTTTGGTTCCTCGATTCGTTGTGAGTGTTTCTTGGTCTGCTCTCTTTGTGGTGTCCTGCTATGCTCCCTAGGGAATATCCACCCACTCATTTGGGTCATGAACAACACGGTGTTTTGCTTTGCTTGTTTGGCAGTGATTGTGGGACAATGGTCAAAAGTTTCAAAAAAAGTTAACGGCTTCCATTCACCCCCCTATGGTCCCCATTTTTGATCCTTCAAGAGAACATACATTTGAAACATATGTGTGAAACATATCCAACATTCAGGTCTATACACTTGTAACATGATAACACTTGCTGTAACATATGACAGAAGCAGCTAAATGCAACATTTGGATCATACTCTTGCAACATATTTGCCAATAGATCAAAATGCTTCCAACATAGGTCTGAAACAAATGAAATATTTTGAACAAACTGTTCCAACATAACTCTGAAAACATGGAAAGTATGCAACATGTGCAACAAATGGTTCTACTTTTGCAACATCCAAACTATTAAACAATGGAAACATACCTTTGAAACATTTGGAACACTTGAAACATACAAAAAAAAGCTCAGATTATTGTAATTGGTCTTTCATCTTGTTAAGGTATCACAACTCAGAACCATTAAAAAAATCACCACCGGTTAAAAGGCCAGCCAAGCATCGTGAACCGAAATACCGACTATGAAAATTATTTTGCAGCCAGGTTTTCTCCCACTACACCATACTACTTACAGGCGAACAAAATAAAGTTCCATGTATGGTTTGAATGTAGAGTGTGCAGTGGATGGTCGAGCCGGTGGTGAAAATCTCTATCACCACCGGCTCGGCATATGATCCAGTTGCAAAAATACCCATGGGTTTCACATCATTTGGCAAGCATGGAAGGCGCGGAGCTCAATTATTTTCTATGTGGAAGACATCTCATTGGATGGGCGTGCTGCGATCTGCTGTCAGAGATATAGACCGATGGCCTTGCCGATATAAACAAACCGCTAGTGTTTTTATTAAAGGAGTATGTTCCAGCAAGCCGTAAGATTGTGTAACTCTCCCCTTCCCTTTGCTCCTGTTGTATCCCTAATCATTCCCGGTATGCCGGACGTATTTGTACTGCCAGTGCTTTGTGCAATTCGTTCAATATAAATTTGGAGGGGAAATACCCCCACTCCAATTGATCGTAAATATCAATGCATGTTCAAGTAGTGCTGTAATATCTCAAGAATCCTACCTGAACTAAATTTTGTTCATGGTACTTTTACCCAACAGTGGCGAGCTAGCTATCTCAATTCTGATTTTTTGTGCAATATGAAGGCAAGTAGTATAGCCCTATCCAGACCAATAGCACACTAATCATACAGATATGAGAAGAATGGATTATGGCAAGTTGGCCATTAGTAGTAGTAATGTGCAGCCATCGAATAGGGTCGACCCTCGGGTCCCCACGGATTTGTTAAATTAGCTGGGGGAGCAGAGCGGTTCGACCCCTGAATCATTTCTGACACAGCCGGTTCATTCCGTTTAGCTTATGGGCGCTCCGATCCGCACACTTTGTAGACCTACCTAGTATGAACACATGGCGGAAAGTGATCTTATTCTCATCAAAGTTGTAACAGTATACAACCTTGCTGGGCTTCATGGATCCCTGATGTCCGCTCAAGCCTAAATGTATATAGGAATGATGCCCTTTCCTTCATGGCGCATATACACTCCTGAATGTATGTAAGTCCACCAAGTTTTC
The DNA here is from genome assembly GCA_022036555.1 of Microstegium vimineum. Lineage (NCBI taxonomy): Eukaryota > Viridiplantae > Streptophyta > Magnoliopsida > Poales > Poaceae > Microstegium > Microstegium vimineum. The sequence goes on from CM039119.1 coordinate 15,879,210, forward strand.
TCACCAGGAGTATGAGATGGTCTTATGCACATAGAGTATGAATGTTACATTAATGCAACAAGGACAAGAACCAACTACAAATAATTAAATCAAAACTCAGAAAATCTCATGACATCTCGAACTGGGAGTCAGGGAGCATATATATATATATATATATTAGTCCTGCAACTTTGTCCATTTCTATGGCTGCACGACTGAGTTTTATTAGTGAGTGTACACTAGAATTGCTATCCATCTGCAGCTAAGGTAGAAAAGTTTCTTGGTTCATTAGTGAAATAAAGTAACGAATAGGGTATATATTTTATCATCCATGACAGTCTATGATCTCCTCCTAGCTTGGCTGGAGCCTTGCTGATTGCAAGTGAGGAGCAGTGCTACTGGAATCTTGCAAAAGCCAAGTAGGTTCATTTGTGGTAGGGAAGCTGAATTCCCCTTTTTTGGCGCGTGTGTTTATCCTTTACGCTGAAAAGCTTGTGAGGATGGGTGTGTTTTGGTGTTGTACTTGCTCTCGCCCTATTTTCTTCTTAATATAAAGATACGTAGCTCTCCTGTGTGTTCGATAAAAAAAACTAACATCATTAGTTCCTGAAATCATTGGATTTCAGGATGACTTATTTGGCAAACACTTATTAGTCATTGAAGTTCTCAAGTACACAGTAGTGATTACCTAAAACAAGCAAGCCAGTGAACCTCTAAAGTTATGGCAAACTAAAATGCTTCTCATGGTTCACTGTTTTGCATTTTTGTTCTGGAACCTCAGCTGCAAAACAATCTCTTAGGGTCAAAACGGGCCAATGACTACGATTTGTAAAATTACTATATCTGACTAATTGCACAACTCGTGAATACTCTCTCGGTATATCTGACTACAAATGCCCCAAATAGAAGAACAACATGTGCATCTCCGGGTATCGATCAATAAACGCCCTTCCCATTGCATAACTCATCAATACACTGTGCCCTGTGTAGAGGAAGCCAAGGAAAATAAAGCAACAATATTTATGTATGTGGAAGGTCTTAAATACTCTTCATCATCTACAGAATTGAAGTGGATTTGATTTTCTGAGTTCTGTACACATTTTCTTTCTCTAGCTTAGTCTTCTCTCCTTTATACATTGTGTAACCTTTCGTCTCCTAGTAAAACAATACAAATGCATGGTCATCAACTCTCACTTCGGAACACACGTCTTCTAAATGTCTGTCTCCATCTTCTCCAGAGTCAGTTGTGCAACGTTCTAGAATGTATTTCATGACTTTCAATTGGGTCCATTATATTCCTACAAATATACTTGGGAGGTTTCCTAGGGATGTTGAACCAATAAATTTTGGTGCTCATGGCTTTCTCGTCTGGATATTTTCCGCCATTTTTTGTGAGGCACGAAATACTTTCATTGCCTGTTTATACAAGCAAAGCTTCGACCTCCATTGGGCCAATCAGCCTCGCAGAGGGACAGCACGGAAGCAAGAACAATGGAAAACAGAGCACAAACAGAGAATATGCAACAAAGACAGAAATTAACTCCAGCAGCGAAACCGGCTTGGAGGGTTGGAAACAGGCCTGGCCTGTTTTTGTGCGAAACCGGCATGGCCGGGTGACGATACGAACTCCCGTTTCCTGTTTAAACAAGCAAAGCTTTGATCTTGACTGGACCAGTAGGCCCTGCTGTTCTAGGATGATCGCCCCCTTCGAGTTGTAGGCTGGTAATCCCCTTCTAGTTTTGGGCTTATCAAGGTCTCAAGGCCCAAGTTTTTTTGTTACTTCTTGTTAATCACCTACAAGATCAATCCCGTGTGCATCTTTTAGTAATTTCTCATATATGTTGTATTTTAAGTAATTTTGCAATGTAATCCAAAGTACAAGGCGTACACAGTAATGGATGATGTCAGATAAGATAGTAGCACATTAGTACGAGTATATATTATTATGAAGTCTCACCAATATGAGTAGTAAAATATGTGTACTGTGTAAAGATCAGATCGAATAAGAACATAAACACATTAATTTGGCTCATACCCTTCACAAATATAATCAAAATGTTAGATTTTGTAGGCGTATCTCAAACACTCTTAAAGTATGTATTCAGTCATTCAGCCAAAAACTTGGGCTGTAGCCAACAGATGCTCAAAACAGATTCTCAAAGACTTTGATTGTAACATCCTATAGTTAGCAAAAAGTTCATGTATAGACCTATAGAGCAAGTATAAGACCATCTCAAGATATATTGTCGCAAAAAAACACAATCTTAAGATATATTGTCGAGCTCTGTAATTTTGTGAAATCCACTCATTAGTTTTGATCCTGCATGACAATATTTCTCTTTGTCGCAAAAAAAGATAATATTTCTCTATGTACATCTCTGTCCAAGGTTGTAGTATTTTGGTTTCCCAGTTGAACAACACCTTGATCGAGACAGCCCTATGAGGTACTATGTCAGCAATAATTCTTCACAAGGATGCTCGAAACCAGAGTGTCCAAATGACAATAAAGGAAACACTGCTGGGTGATGAGGTGTTACAACAAAAGACAAGCTGACAACCAGTGTGCCTCAAGGATGCCTTGTGCATAGAGCTCTATGTGCATTCTATGCTACTTCCTTCAGTTAGTTCAAACTTATGATGTGTTATGTGACAGATGTAATAAGTTCTGGAAAGCTGCCAGAAACAAGCTTCACTAGCTCGCTAGCACTTCCTTACATGTTTCATTTCGAATCTACTAGTTGTTGTTCGCTACCATTTTTCTGTATCTAAAATATTTTTTATTATGTTAATCAATGGAAAAGAAAAAAATGTTCTGGTCACTATAATCAGCCTTTCATCTTCTTAAGGTATCATGACCACAAACACTAAAACAAAAACAAAAAAATTCACCGCCAGTTAAAAGGCCAGACTGGTATAGTGAATGTACATACCAACACTAAAAATTGTTTTACTACCGGGTTTTCGTCCACTACACCATACACTTACATACTGGCGGATCGGAGGAAATGAAGTTCCACAGCTCACTACTAAAAAATGATTTTATAAGGCATTTGGAAATGGCCTCGAAGGCGGGTAGGCTCTTAAAACGCCTTAGTTATTGCCTGAGATTAACCAAGCTGGTAATTTTTATTAACCAGGACGGTCATAGTCAACCGCCTCACAAAATCTATTTACCAAGGCGGACAACCTAAATTGCCAAATATAGATTAACTGAGGCTGTCATTATGACGCAACCACCTCAGTAACTGAGGCCCAGACTAGCCCACTACCATCTCCAATATATAAACAAAATCAGAAACCTTAAAACCACTCCACTCTCCCCCTTTCCTCAAACCACTCCAGCACCTGCCCACACCAGTGCCACGTGGCTCCTCTCCCCCCTCTATCTCACAGACTCATTCCCGTCCTCCTTCTCCCTCCAACCATGCCGGAGCCCCTCCTTGCTCCCACCATGGCGGTTGTCCCTCCACCCTCTCCCGGCACGGCTCCACCATGATGGCGAGCTTGTGGGCTGTCTTGCCCAACGGCGTGCGTGTGTGTGTGGGGGGGGGGGGGGCACCTCCTCCTCGACTGGTTTCAAGGTCGTAGATGGGAGTCGACGTTTAAGCTGGAATCACTACCGGCTCGGCAAATGATCCAGTGGAAAAAATAGCCATGGTTTTCCGCTCTAGATCGTTCGCCGAGTGGGCGGTGATAGCGATTTTCATTGCCTGCACAAATGTCTGCTTTGTCCCACCTACTATAATCCAGCAGTGAAAACATTGTCGAGTGGTGACGATTAAGACATCACCACTGGATCAAACACTGCCAGGGGTAGTGATGAGCTCGTCATCACTTCTTGATCATATGCTGGATCAGCGGTAATCATCATCTCATCACTACCGGATCAAATAATGCATCAGCAGTGATGAACAATTCATTATCACTGGATATTATTTTAAACAACTGTGATGACCAGTTCATTACCACAAGATTGCCACTAGATTGACAGTGATAAAGACAACATCACTGTTGGATCAGCAGCCGAGCCTGTGGTGATGAAGTTTACCAATACCGGTTTCACATCTGATGGCAAAAAAGGCAAAGAAGGTGGGGTGTTACGAACCGATGGTGGTGAGCATTATTTAGTAGCGAAGGCATGATCGGATATCCAAATATAGATTAACATAATACTGAAATATGCTGGGTTTATGGTCTCACGGGAACAACTACACAACTATGATAACTGAAATAACATAAATAATTATAAATTTCATGACTACAGGGTATACATCACATATAAGAAATACAATCCTGTTTTCTTAGTCACATCTGACAGATTACATTTCAGGTTGTTATCTCTGCTTTACTTGTCAGCCAAATCGAGCCTCAATCACGTTTGCTTTTGCCGAATTGCATATAGGACACATGTCTAGATTTACTACACAAGACTTACATGCAGATAAGTGTAGGCATGGCAGGATTAGCATACATGCATCACTAGCACAACAAAGCTTACAAATAGGAGTAGGATGTGCGTTCTCTAAAGCTGTTTCCCCCATGTTGATTGCATGATTACAAGAACATGTAGAGCTTAATTCATTTGATGAAGCATGTGCGTATGCATTTGTTGCCTGCATAGGTGCCACCAGGGAATTAAGCAACTGATTCATTTCATATGTTCCGTCAGCGAGGTACTTCCACTCATCTCTGTCCTGCAATGCAGTTTGCAGAACCTGCTGAGTGTTCTGTAGTTCCATGTGTAAATGAGCAATCTCTTCATTCTTTTTCATCAGCACATCCCTCACCATAGACTCAGCGAGGTTCGACAGAGTTTCCTTTTGTAAAGATATTTGTTGTTGCAGTGCAAAATGTATCTTCTCATTCTATTAAATCAGAAAGGAAATAATGAAAAAATAGATTTAATGAAATTTAGCATAAAAATGTACTTCAGAAAACCTTACATGGGCTTGAAGAACCTGGTCTACTTGAAGCCTGCGCTGTTCAAGGGCAGTCCTGAATGGTGACCAGTTTACTTGCTGTTGGCCATTGCTACCTGGAGCCTCATTCAGCGATAGAACGGAATGGAGGTTCTGTGGTTGTTCTGAAGGCTGATTTGCATTCAAAGGATGGGAGTTCGAACAATCCATTGCAAGTACCAGACTTGTATGAAATGTTTCTGACTGCATGAGAATAGAAGGTCTCTATTTACGGATGGTGCACAATCAATCGATGGAATCACCTATATCTTTTGAAAGGTACAATATTAACTCTACTCATTTAATTCGTGTGTTTCCAAAGAGCATCTACATGCAAAGTCTACGTACGCTGCTGCTTACCTATATGTCCCGCCTTGGTTTTTCGGCTGGCACAATATGTCCCATTTGGCTAATTTGTATTTTCATTTTTGTTTGTCACTTTGCCAAAAAAATCTTGACCTAAAGTAGTCTAATTTTTAAGAACTCCTCTTGGGACCACAAAAAATGACATCATAAACATTGGTAAGCTGCTAAGCATTGAGTTAATCAATATCAAGCGCCCACCAGTTGATAGATGTTTTCCTTTCCAACTACTCTTTTCCAATCTGCATTTGAGAGCCTCTTATAATGTATAGTTATGCCCAAATACCTCATCGGAAAAGCTCCTTGATTACAACCAAAAAGCTCTATATATTGGGGCAAGGATTCTTGTGCTGCTCCAAAATAAAATATTTCACTCTTGTAGAAATTTATTTTAAGACCAGAAAGTTGCTCGAATGCACAAAGTAGTAACTTCATGTTGCGAGCCTTTTCAAGATCATGATCCATGAAGAGTATCGTGTCATCAGCATACTGTAGAATAGATAAACCTTCATCAACTAGATGTGGCACTATTCCACTTATCTGATTATCTACTTTGGCTCTTTTAATTAGTACAGCTAACATATCAGCTACAATGTTAAACAAAATGGGGGATAGTGGGTCTCCCTGTCGAAGACTTTTTTTCGTTTGAAAGTAAGGTCTGACCTTATCATTAATATTTACTGCCACACTCCCACCTGATATAAAAGCTTGCACCCAAGAGATCCAATTAGTAGAGAACCCTTTCATCCGCATTGATTGCAGTAAGAAAGGCCATCTAACTTTGTCGTAAGCCTTTTCAAAGTCTATTTTAAAAATGACTCCACTTTGCTTTTTACGATGCAACTCATGAATTGTGTCATGTAATATGACGACTCCCTCAAGGATATTACGTCCTTGCATAAAGGTTGTTTGAGTTGGACCAACTACATGATCGGCTATTGAGTTAATTCTGATGGTTGCCACTTTAGTGAAAATTTTGAAGCTAACATTTAGCAAGCAAATTGGTCGGTACTGCTAAATTCTATTAGCTTCTTGGACTTTCAGAATCAGAGTTATGACACCAAAGTTAAGGCTAAAGAGTGGTAAGGTTCCCGAGTGGAGCTCACTGAACATTTACATCAAGTCGCCTTTGATGACATCCCAAAACTTTTGATAAAACTCAGCTGGGAAGCCATTTGGCCCCGGTGCTTTATTGTGTTCCATCGCAAAAATCGCATCCCGAATCTCCTTTTCACTAAAAGAAGCTGTTAGGAATTGGTTTTCAGCTTGGGTGACCTGTGGAATATCAGCTATTTGTGCCTCATCTAAGGTCATGGTGTTATCTTGTGATGGCCCAAACAAATCCTTGTAGAAACGTGTAATATAGTTCTTAAGATTAGCTTGGCCTTCAATTTTTCGATCATCATGGTCGAGAGAGAAAATCGGTTTCTTCCTATGTTTACCATTGGCAACCATTTGGAAGTACCGGGTGTTATTATCCCCAAGAAGAACATCAGTGACCTTTGCTCATTCATAAAATTTTAATTCTTGCTCTCTCAAAAGTTTAGTCAGGTCGCTTCTAGCTTGCTCAAGCTGACCTCTCTCTTCCCCAGATAAGCCTTGATTTTCAGCAGTAATATCAAGGTTATTGATGATAGACTGAAGGGATGTTTTTGTTGCTTATATACACCCTTTGTATGTGATGCCCATCCTCGAAGGTATTTGCGTAACGCTCCTAATTTTTTTATCCATCTCTGGACAAAATTTTTCCCCCTCACTAGCTTGTTCCATATTTCTACGACTCGATCATAGAAATCCTCACGATAGAACCAGCTGAGTTCCATTTTAAATGGTTTTGCTGTTCCTGTGAAGGCTGGTGTTCTGGTGTCAAGTAGTAGAGGCGTATGGTCTGAAACACCTCTATCGAGAGCGTGTACAGTCACCAAAGGATATTTAAATTCCCATTCAGTAGTCATTAATACTCTATCAAGCTTTTCATAAGTGGGGTGAGGAAGAGAATTAGCCCAAGTGATTTGTCTGCCTGTCAAATCAATTTCCCTAAGATCAAAGTTGTCAATGACGACATTGAACAGGAAAGGCCAACGATCACTAAATCTATCATTATTCTTCTCTTTGCTATTCCTCATAATATTGAAATCCCCACCGATAAGAGTAGGGAGTGGATTTTGTTGGCAAGCACGAACGAGTTCAGTCAAGAAAGGCGTTTTAAACTCCTCTTGAGCTGGGCCATAGACAGCCATGAGTATCCAATTAAAGTTATCCGATTTATTGCAGAGATGAAATTTGATGTAAAATTCCCCTTCTACAATTAACGATAGGTCAAGAAATGAAGCATTTATGCCAAGAAGAATTCCCCCAGACCTCCCCCGAGGTGGTAGACAATGCCAAACAAAATCAGCCCCTCCAGATTGTCGGGAGAGATTTGATTTTGACATGTCTTGCTTTCCTGTTTCCATGACCGCCATGAAATCAAGGTTATGATCTTGGATTGCTTCAGCTATATAGCGGTATTTAGCCAAGTCAGATAGACCTCTGCTATTCCAATAGAAGCCTTTCTTGGGGAAACTTTTTGTTGAGAAACTTTGTTGTGGCTTTTACGCTTTTTTGATGCCATCTTAGATTTTCGACCAGTAGCCATAAGGTCACAAATTTTTATGTCTAGGTACAGATCATCCAAGCCTACATCAGTTATTTCCTTCACTAAGTGATCGAGAAGGGTACCATCATTTTCGGTATCCTCGTCATCACTTGCCGCAAAAGGATTTTCACCTGCGCCCAACCTTTTAGCCTCTTTTTGGTTTGGTGTTACAGTTGTTCTATCAATTTCGACCCTCTTAAGCGCATTGATGGATAAATTAATTGTGTTACTATTGCTACCCAAAACCATGCCTACGTTGCTCAGGTTTGAAATGCATCTTTTTTGAGGTATAGACACAATAGAAATAGAAGATGGCTGTGACTTGGGCGTACCTGGAATCATGTTGGCTGAAGACATAGCCGATAGTGGTGATAGAGTAGTAGTCTCTCCCATTGGCTTGTCTACTTTTGGGCCATCCATGTTCCTTGACGCTGCTCTTTTCATCGCCTTTGTTAATGCATCCTCGTCTGCTTGGCATAGCTATATAGAGATAAATAAGGAAGACATAAAAACATGTTGCTCGTGAGCAAGACAATTCAAGAATCCACTCATTCAGATTAGCTTAATTAACGTTGTTGAGACAATCAGGCTGTCTGTTTCTTCTAATATGTACTCCCAGCTTTAAAACCAAAGTTCTAATAACCGTCCTTTCAAAAATAACAAAAGTACAATGCACGCTCGGTTCCTGATCTTATCATAGGTGTTATCCATGTTTATGAAGTCACAAAATGCTACCACTTTGTGCGTGAATCAAACATACACACTCAGTTGCCAAGAAAAAGCACATGCACTCGAGTCTGAAATGCACCAGGCAGGAACGAAGCCAGGAAGTTGATTTTTTTAAAGTTAGGGGTCCAACAGTGTTCAATTTTCAAATTTTATTTGAATTTTAAAAAAATAGTGAATATTTTACAGATGCACAGTAGCACACATGATGGAATATTCTGGCACACATGATGGTATATTTTGGCCCTCAAGATGCGGAATTGTGATGCCTTTTTTTTACAGATAGGGAAAAACAAGATTTGCCTCTACAAATATTATTTCTATGGGTAGCCAGATATTCTTGTCAATCAGCTCTGAAATGAAGGGCATTTTTAGCTGAAAACAAATTTTCAGTTGTGATCTAATTCCCACAGCCCTAGAGGCAACTCTAGAGATGGTCTTGATGAGCCGTCTCTGAAAAAAGTCGTCTCTAATATTGTTTCTGTTGCAGTGTTGTTTTCTCTATGCTTTCTTGGATTCACTTGTTCTTGTAACTGCGATATATATGTTGCATAAGAGTGCAAATCGCTGGCACAGACATCTTTTGAGCTAAATTTAATGTACTAATTGAATGATTTATTTATACCAATCTAATATGCATCTATCCCCTTTGCAAAATAAAAGTAACGGCATGCTATGATTCTTTTGTGGCCAATATAAACAAGGCACCATTTCTTTCGAGGGACACCAAAATGTTAGTCATAGAGAACTTTAGCTCTGTCATGAAGATTTATGTGAAATGAGAACAATCAAAGTCACTGAAAATGGAAATCAGAGGCATCACGGAACCAAATATAACCCATTTGAGATAGTCAGAGAGTGGAATATGCGAACCCCCATTTAGTGACACATCTATTGTAACGGCATCAGGATGTGGCATAAAACTTTTGTCATAGTCTCAGCTAACGCGACAATCAAATTTTAGATAATAAAACAATAGGTTCTGTGACATAAAAGCGGTGTCATATGTTTTATGACATTGTAAATTAACCACTATGACATAGCAAGCATTGTCACCGGAGCATGTTGGGCACGCAACATGACATTTACTATGAGAATTATTTTTTCTGCATCATTAAGTCGAACGACTGGAATATTAATGTCATAAACAAGATGATATAATGACGTTCTCAACCTTTGTCATGGTGGAAGAATAATGATAGATATGAGGATCGATTACCTTTCTTGTTTGATGCTATTACCGATAGCCTAGATTTAAGGGTCCTAGATCTCTCTAACATGAAATACACCTAGGCTAATTCCAGGGAAACACCCACTAATGAAAAACAAGATCGAGTCTGAGTTAGCATAGAGTCAGAATTCAAATACCTATTGGCAACTGTTCAAGCGTTGACATGAGAAATTTCAGATCACACCCTGCTTCTACTCTATTTAGCCCTGGGCCTAAAAATGACTAGGACTAAAACTCTGAACCGAAAGTCTATTCTCTACTAGTGGTTAAATAGTCTTTTCTCTAGCCAACCTTAAGAAGAATGTTTTTTGTATGGTGTCACTGGATTGACCAAATTGTGAAGGGTGGTAGTGTAAACATTGAGCAATCATGTGTGACATTTTTCCAGACCAAGAAAGGAGTAAGATATGTTAGCAACTCTTATTCTCCGGGATAAGTGCGATGGAAAAACCAGAGTTGTTCCACATCTAGTCAATGACAGTCTTTCAATCCTGCAATATGATAATGAGACCATCTTGTTTTTGAAGCATGAAAAACCGCATGGCATGGAGCTAAACCTAGTGCTTAGCGCCTTTGAGCAATTATAAGGAGAAAATTAGTTTTCACACAAGAAAAACATTCTTCTACGAAACAACAAAGGACCATGAATAGGAGTTGTCGACGAAATATGCGTCGCAGTCTAATAGGGGGTACCCCAAGCTAGTAGATTGTAGGCGGAGATGTGGCGACGACAGTCAAGCGTAATACAGAGAGCGTAGACATGACGATTTAGACAGGTTCGGGCTGACAAATCATCGTAACACCCTACGTCCTGTGTTCTGGTGGCTGGATTGATTTGAGAGATAGGTTACAAGATGTGTTTCGAGGGGGTCCCTGCTCGCCTTATATAGTTGGGGAGCAGGGTTACAGTTTTCATATCCTAACAGATTATGATCGGCCCTCAAGGTAAGGAATCCGAGTCTATATCCTAGGATCTTCCTTGGCGAGCAAGGCAATCTGAACTCCCTGGCGAGCATGGCAGGCCTGGTCGCGTGCTGCAGGGCCTCGCGAGCTGGGTCGTCTTCGGTCGAGAGGCCCATGTAGGTCCCTGGGGGTATACGAAGGTGATATCCCCAACAGGAGTTGCGCTGAAGTGACGACTGTACTTGATTGTGTGTGACCATGTCTGAAATGAACAGATCAGATGTCCCACAACAGCTTACTCAAAAAAAAAAGATGTCCCACAACAGCCAAATTATTGTAGTACAGTACAGGTTTAGTCTATTTTACAGAAATCCATCAGTGTGGCAACTGCAAAATTGACTTGTATTCACCACCAGTGTCGTTTTTTATCTGATTCTGCCTACAGGAAGCTCGTCTATTTGAAAGCTCTACACGAACACAGATAAGAAGAGCGTTATGGGTTCCAATTACCGCTGAAGTCTTAATGTTCTTTATTGGTTGACTGGTTTGAAGGTAGCCTCCTAGCAGAGTAGTATATAACTCGTTCAACTGCTCCTATTAAGTTTGCAGGTCAATGGTTAAACCTAGCGGTCTGGAACCCATCTCCAGTTCTGTGGCTCGTTTTTATAGGCATATCTGATTGTGCACATCTAGTATTTAATTGCAATTGACCATGCAATTATGAGCTAGAACTATCAATAAATAATTAAATCTAAACTCCAAAAATGAATAGATCATCATGAACGGGGACATATACTACTCCAAAAATACGAACACCTGTGCTAGGTCGAGGACATAAATGTAGGTGATCAGGTTCCTACACAAGGAACCCAACCAACTGATCTGTGGCCTGAGGCCACACTTACTGCATCTTCATTTTTTTTATGGTAAAGGATTTCCTATATTATTTTCTCAAGTGCACCACATTGAGTTCATAAAAAATGTCGAGAAAACTATTTCTGGCTTCGGGTTAACATTGAAAGAGAAGAACTACACACACTGTAGTCAATCCAACGAGTAGAAAGCTACTAATGTGCCTAGGAGAAGAAACTTCTTTCCACCAATGCCAAGTGCCACATAGCTGCCACAACCAAATCATGTGTATCCTGCTTCTGGAGAGAATTGCCCATATACAGAACCATACCAGTGAATTATTGAGAATATGACCTCTAAAAGCAAAGAATTGTTTTTTTTTCAGGAAATAAGTTATTTCTCCAATGAACATATCTGAATCTGACGTGAGTACAAGGACGTTAGACTAGATTGGTAATTGTACTGGAACCTCATTAGTAAATACACATACATACTGTCAAGCAGTGGCATGCAACTCGCCACAGATCTGTGACGAGCTCGTATATACCAAAGGCACTATGATGAATGCAAAGCAAATCTTGAGAGCCTAAAACAACCATATATTGGAGTAAGTACGTCTGAGGTTTCATCTCCATGTTGTACTGTTGTGTATTATGATCCTTTCATAATCCGACGACTTGCTTGGCAGCTTTTCTAAATGTCAGAAAATTCTTGTGTTGCAGAAACTTGACCATGTTTATATTGAAAAACTGCAGTCCTCCTGAAGATGCTCGGGTGTCTTAGGCTCACCCTTATTGCAAACGGTTTGCGACCAGCCTTCCACGAATGTTTTCAGCCGGTTCCTTTTAGACAAGGTACTGGATGGCAGTACAGGAAACTGGTCCGATCCAAAATTCCAAAGCGATACACATTGCTGTGAAAGGGATCGAGATGCCCCAGAGGGTTTCGGCTACGTACATGTTAATAAAGCACGAGAACTGCCCCTGGTGTGGCTCATAAATCAAGGCAAAGTTACAAAGGATTGGATCATGAAGATCTAACCAATTACCTTGTACAACAATCTAGGAACTATACAATGAACCTAGACTATATACCAACACATGTATCTTAACACTGGCGAACCTTCAACCTGTGTGTAGTCGAGTGCTAATATGCTGAGAATTATGGATTCAATTCCCAATGCCGCTCGAGCCTTAATGTATATAGTGAAAGAAGATACCCTTGCTTTGCATTGTTAGCTGGCATCATGTAACCTCCTAGCAGAGTATATAACACTTCATGTGCCTGTCCTAGGTTCAACCTTGCCATCTGGAGTCTTGACCTTGTACAGGGCATTTTTATAGGCAGGCATGTCTTGTTGTGCACATCGAGCATCCCATTATTGTTACAGTCATGCAAGGACATGAGTTTAGAACTACCAATAATTAAATCGGAACTCCGACATCAGGAACAAGGACGATATATATATGCTAGGACCTCCGTCCTGCTACCTTCTCTGTTCATATGGCTTGATCGAAAAATCAAACTTTAGGTAGCGTATACACTAGAACTACCATCCAACCGCATCAAAAGTTGAGCACTCCCACAACTACATAACACTTTTTGCATGAAGGTTGTTTTCTGCTTTTCCGTAGCGAGCAAAAGAGTCCGCTGCAGCGAGAAGATCACGGTAAATCGTGGCTTAATCGCGGCGGCCCGCCACGATAAATAGTCATTAACCGTGGTGGTGGACTTAGCGACACCCGCCGCGGTAAATAGTCCACACCTACTGCGGTTAATGACTATTTACCCAGCGGGCTCCTTAGGCCGCCCACCTCGCTTAACATTTTTAATTTAAACAAATAAAATGCAGCAGCCAATAATTTCATTTTAATTTGATGAATTCAAATTTAAATCACATTCAAATTTCACATATCAAACAAACACATATAAGGCATCCAGACATAACATATGACATAATATACACATTCAATTAGTTCTTTTCATCACCGAATAACCATTGCATCAATAGATTTATCGTGGCGGGTGCCTCGGTTGTCGGCCGGCCACCGAATAACCGTGGCGGGCAAACTTTGTTCCCGCCATAGAGGCCACTAGGGCGACGCTGCAGAAATTCAATCCTGTAGTAGTGTCCATTGCGTCGTAACAGTGTGCAGTTTCTGATGCCAACGTCCCTACTGCCTTGTTTGTATACATTCGCTACCTCAAGTGAAAGTCCAACGCTATGACATTCTCCAGTTCTGCTGATCATTTTTATAGGCATGTCTGGTTGCGCACATTGAGTATTTAATTACAATTGAGCATGCAAGGACAAGAGCTAACAACTATCTATAAATAATTAAATCTAAACTTCAAAAATGAATACATCATGAACGGGGATATATACGCTACTTCATACATTGCATATCATCCATCAGCAGCAAAAGTTGAGCACTCCATTGTCTCATGAGTGCAGTTCATGACTCTAACACCCCTTCTGCCAGAGAACAACAAGCTAACTTAAGGTGTAACAGTGTATGACGAACTTACCTATCTTTTTTTACAATCACTGTTTCTCATTTTTTCTATGGAATTTCAGCAGCAAACATATTGTACCGCTTTTATATTTACAGGTCATTCTGACCAATAACATGTCTCCAAAATTTTAGAATTATGGTAACTAAGCAATTTTCGTTAAGTTGAACAAATATTCAGTAAGCTTAATGTTTATGTTAGGTAGAAGTGTCCCATATAAAGGGAAAACATATGCCTCTGCAAATATGAAATATTGATAAACAAACATCCTTCCTAGTACACATCTAATAAGCAGAAATACACGCTATGCCTGAAACACCTGACCTAGATGGTGCACTTATACGGACCGCAATGGAAAATGAGTAACGTGTGTGTTGTGAAATACTCATCATCCACTGAACTAGAGTCAATTTAGTCACTGAAGCATATATGTACGAGTTGATTGTCAATTTCTGGGTCATTATTACCTTCAGTTAATTCATTCTCACTTTGCACATGATGGCATTCTTATTGTACTGAGGCCTCACATACCTAATTTTCTTATTATTTCTTTTTGAGGAAGGAAGCCATTAATGTTTTTCTCAAGTGCAATACATCAAGTTGGTAGAAAACCATGAAAATTTTACTTCTGACTTTAGCAGTTCATCTTGAAATGGAAGTATCAGTAGTAGACTACTTACAGAAAGATGGTTATGGGTTCCCAATGCCCCCTCAAGCCTGATTATTGCCTGAACAAATATAGTGAATATGCCCTTGCTATGCTGCTTGCATGTAACCTCCTAGCCGACTAGTATAACTAATAGTCGAAGTGCTCCTATATATATATAGTTTGCAGGTCCAAGGTTGAACCTAGCGATCCGGAATCCATCTGCACTTCTACAACTCATTTTTATAGGCTTGTGTGGTCATGCACATCTAGTATTTAATTACAATCATGCAAGGACAAGAGCTAACAACTACCAATATTAAATCGATATACTCTCAAAATGAACACGGATACATATGCTACTTTCTCCATTCAGTTGCTGGATGATCGACCTTTATGAAGAATACAGTAACTAGAAGAAGTACCATCCACATTTGCAGAAAAAGTTGAGCACAGCATTTCCTAAGGACAGTGTTCAGTTCATGATGCTAACATCCTTTTTCCGGACAACAAGCTAACTGATGGTCTAACAGTATGATATGACAAACTTACCTATCTTTCCCGCAGCCACTGTGTTCCCCATTTTTTTCTCTGGAATTTCAGCAGGAAAAACATCGTACCGCTTTAAATTACAGGTAAAACTCTGACCAATGGCAAGAATATGGATCAAAAAACATCCTTCCTAATGCACAGCTAACTGAAACACACCATGCCTGAAACACCTGTCTTAGTGGGTTATGCACTGATGAGGAAGGCAAGGGAAAATAAACATCGTGTGCAGTGTTAAATACTTATCATCCAGTGAATAAAATGTATTTATTAATCACTGATTTGAATTGAAGGTCAATTTCGCCATATTATTATCTTTAATTAATTTGTCACACTTTCTAGATAATGACATTCTTACTGTACTGACGTCACACTTACTGAATCTTCATTTTTTTTTATGGTAAAGGACTTCCTTTATTATTTTCTCAAGTGCACTACATCACGAGTCCATACAAAACGATGGTAAAACTATTTGCAGCTTCGGGTTGACATTGAAAGAGAAGAACCACACAAACTCTAGTTTCTGTCAATCCAATGACTTTGGCCACGAATGCTGCCACGTAGCCGCCACAACCAAATCATGTGTGTATCGTGCTTCTAGAGGGAATAGCGAACCAGACCAGAGAATTACTAAGAATATATATGGCCTCTAAAGGCAAAGAATGTTTTATTTCTGTTCAGATAATAAGTTTGGCCACGAATATTTTAGTAAGAACATATCTGTATCTGATGTGAATACACGTACCTTAAGAATTGCACTAGACTAGAGATTAGTAATTGTTCCGGTGTCTTAGGATCACCATTGTTGCAAAGGGCTTGCGACCAGCCTTCCACGAATGTTTTAAGCCGTTCCTTTTTGACAAGGTACTGGATGTCAGTACAGCAAACTGGTCCAATCGAAAGTGTTATACGCCGCCAACCATGAAGCGGTATGTAGTCAAGTGCTAATATGCTGAGAATTATAGATTCCCAATGCCGCTCAATCCTGAATGTACATAGTGAAGAACGTCCCCCTGCTTTGAATTGTTGGCTTGCATGTAACCTCCTAGCAGAGTATATGACTCTTCCAAGTGCCGGTCCATGGTTCACCCCAGCGATCTGGAGTCTTGACCCTGTACAGGCCGTTTTTATAGGCAGGCATGTCTTGTTGTGCACATCGACCATCACATTATTGTTACAATCGTGCAAGGACATGAGCTTACAACTACCGATAATTAAATCGGAACTCCCAAAATGAGGACACCAGGAACAGGGACCATATATATATATATATATATATATATATATATATATATATATATATATATATATATATATATATATGCTAGCTCCTCCGTCCTGCTACTTTCTCTATTCCCATGGCTTGATCGAAAAATCAACCTTTATCGAGTACACTAGAATAGAACTACATAGAACTGCATAAAAAAAATGAGCACTACATTGCCTGGTGACAGTGTGCAGTTTCTGATGCCAATGTCCCTACTGCCCGACAACAAGCCTTTTTTGAATGCATTCGCTACCTCCGGTGAAAGACCAACAGTAGAAATTTTGGCTCACAGTCGTTTCCCATTTTGTCTATCGATTTTCAGCACTAAACATAGCCCACCTTACAGATCGAATTCAAACCAATAATATGGCTCGAAAGTTTTAAAATTATCATTAGTCAACAATTTTCATTAGGATGAATTCAGCAACCATATTGTTCATTACATACAATCCTGGGCTTTTGTTGTAATACTACAAAATAACTGTGAGTCATTCATGAACTATATTGAACGGTTATATATGATCAGTGCTTACCTCATCGGAGGTAACAGGTGAAATATATATATAATTTTTTTATTTTGTAATATAAGATAAATCAGGGAAGTTTTAAATTAAAAAATATTTGGTTTATATGTAATTGATATATCGATAATATGTTGAGCTTGACAACTCTTTTTGTTTAGAACTTTGGATGTGACATACAACTTTTATTTGTGCTGAAATTTGGCTCATACTGATTTGTTGTGACATTGTTCGTTCACTAAAAAGTAGTGCGGAAGTAGTGCAGACGAACATGACCTTAATCTTCAGAGGTAGAGGCCTCTAAAGAAGCAATTGTAGAACCAGATATCAGTTATAGAGGTGGCTCTATGCCTCTACAGATTATCCTTCGCATAAGTAGTAGACCCCTTCTTCCTCCTCAGGATTTTACTTTACACCCAAGGAGAAGGGTGGTCCTGGCTACCTCCCAAACAAACAAAAATCTAAGGGAGAAATGTTCTTATTTTGATTCCTTTGGTGGAGGAGGCTTTAAAAGGTAAATAGATTCTAATCCAGCCCCTTTTTGAAGTTTTAGTGGTAGATTATTATATAATTATGCTTTTATGTTCTCTCTCACTACTACAAAAAAGATTTTACGAGACGCTTTGAAATAGAACTTAGAGGTAGGCAAATTTTTAAACTTCCTCAGTTAATACCTGACATTAACCGAGGCGGTCATTTTTTATTGACCAAGGCGGTTAACCGCCTCATAAATCGATTTACCGAGGCCGGCAACCTAATACAACCACCGGTTAATACATTAACCGAGGCGGTCACATTATATGGCCCGTCTCGGTAAATAGTGACCTAACTCTCAGTCCAATCAAAGCCCATACACATTACTCTACTGGTCTCATATATAACATGAGTTAGGGTTTGTTGCTCACTCCTCAATTCCTCCCTCTAGCCGCCTCTCTCCCGGCATCTATCCCTCCACCAAACACTCTCACCGTCGCCTCTCCCTTCCTCTCTCTCCTTCCCTCTCGGCGCTCCTCCCTCCCCATGGCGACTGCGGTCCTCTCCCGCAGCAGGCGTCCCTCCTCCCTCCTTAT
Source organism: Microstegium vimineum (assembly GCA_022036555.1). NCBI lineage: Eukaryota > Viridiplantae > Streptophyta > Magnoliopsida > Poales > Poaceae > Microstegium > Microstegium vimineum. The sequence goes on from CM039119.1 coordinate 15,897,427, forward strand.
GGCGTATATCCTAACGGCCACCACCGGATCCGACGAGGAGGAGCACGATCCGGCGGTGGCAAGGCTCCGATGGCCAGATCCCGGCGGCCAAAGGAGCATGGAGGTGGATCCCGGCACCCATCTCCTTCATCAGCGAACGACCCCCACCTCTACAACAACGACGTTCATCTCCAACACGACGACGACGGTGGTGGATGCGGCGCAGCTCCCTCCTCTATCTCCGATGGTCAGGTGCACGGGTGAGGCCGGTCCACGGCAACGCGACTTCCTCCTCCATCTTTGGCGGTCATGCGCTTGTTGGGCAGCCGGATCCATGGTGACGACACGCGGGGATTGGGCTCACCGGTGTGCTTGGGAACGGGCTCGCCGGTGGGCTCATGTTTTTTTTCGATCGATTTACTGAGGTAGGCATTTGTAAGGTGTCTGGCTCCGTATACAGATTAAGGGAGGCGGGCAAGGGCAACCACCTCCATTATTCAGCCATTAACCGTGACCTTTCATTGGAGGCGGTTGCCCTTGCCCGCCTCCAAAAATGAAAAACGCCCGGCTCGCAAAAGTTTTAAGTAGTAGTGTCTCTCTCATGTATTGTGGTCAAGGAATTTATGGGTGTATTTATTTGAATCCTTTGTAGGTCACAGGGTAAATTTAGCAGCATAACAAGATTCTACCATCATCTAGCAGCCATTTCTTCAATTTAGTGGTCTATTTGATAGTTTTTAGGGAGAAGTACTTATTTACTAGTTCCCATGAAGATTTTGGTGTTTCTGGTGGTGGTCAGGTTGCCAAGGATCAAGCCGGTGGGAACGATGGTGAAGGGTGTTTGAGGGACAAAGCTATTGGCAATAATGTGCATGGAAGATGTGAGGGGGATGAACCTAATGGTGATTATTTGAAGGAAATGCTTGGGTCGTTGCACCAAAGGTGATACTCAGGAGCCCAAAAGGTCTAGAAAAAATGGTTAAAACGCAACGAAGGAGAGCTATATGGTATTAAAATTGGTTGTGCTTGAGTTCTCATCCTGAAGACTAAGTATTATTGGTCAAACTATAGTTTCAGTGCTCTAATGTGTCACCTATCATGGTTGCTTCCACATCCAAACACTACTACACAAACTTAATCGCGGCGGGCGCTTCTGGTTTATCACGGTGGGCAAAGCCGTCCGCTTTGGTGGAAAGGTCATGGTAAATTGTGGCCTCACCGCGGCGGCCCTCCTCTTTGCCCGCCACGGTTAATCGTTTTACTAGGGCGGGCTACCTAAGACGCTCGCTGCGGTTAAGTCTATATGTGGCAGACATTGTTATTTGCCGGCCTCGGTTAACTTTTTATTTAAAAAATAAAATACAACAACCAACAATTTCATTTGAATTTGATGAATTTCAATTCAAATCACATCTAGACATCAGAGATCAAACAAACACATATAAGTCCTTTAGACAAAACACATGACATAATATATACATTCACTTAGTTGTTCTTGTCATCCAAACATGAAACCGATGAATCCGTTAAAGTTATATATCAAGGTTATACACTCACTTAGCTACCTCCTCATTCCAAACTATAAGGGCAAGGAGCAATCCTTCGGATGCATCATGGTGGTCTATTTACTGAGCCTCTCGTACTCAGATAATACCCTAACGGACCGTCCTGATTGAAGAACATGCCCCCTTCAAGAACGCATTTTTCTAAGACAAACTTACATATGTCCGCCTTTGTTTGCTTGAAGTAGTGTTGGGTGCCCGCTCGTCTCTCCACTAGTTCAATCCCTCCTTGAGCACCCGCCAACGACTGCTAAACTACTTGCACTCCGTCAGGTACTCGCAGACACAAAAACCACATGGTTGTGATCCTACCGGTTGTTTAGCGCACTACATGATCGATACACAGACATTAGAACACAAGTATTAGAACATATATATGTATTAAAAGCACAATTGAACCTTTGAAATATGTACTAGGAAGCTGTGTATGATTTTGATGTGGTTCTTATGATTGGCCTTAAACTTCTTTGTTCTTCAATGATAACATTCGGGATCCCATCACAAACTTCTCATAAGCGTTGTATGAAATGTACTAGTGTTAACAACATTTTTACTATGTACGATAACCGTAAATGAGAAAAAAGTTCAGTCACTTGCACTTTCATACAATTTTCAAAGACCTTGTACCCTTTTAAGCCTTCTACTCTTAATAAATCTAACTCAGTGGCCCTCGAGGCCCTGGCTGCACCATTGAAACAAAATACATCCTAGTTAACCACTTATCTCTATAGACATGTTTTCGACTTGCCCAAAGTGGTATACAACTAGGGTACATCCATGTCCCTTGATCTTTTTCATTGCTCCTAGTATATACCTTGAAAATATCAACTTATCATCATTGACCATTTTCTCCTTGTGCGCATCCCTCTACTGCATGGTCAAGTTTATCATATCTAGAGCTTTGTCATCTAGCTCGTAGCCAAGGATGACTCTCTAAGCAATATGCATTGGAGAGAGATAGAGAACACCAAGATTTAATTCCTCGCTTATATAGGCCATCAACCTACAAGGACAAGTCATCATGGCATAAGTAGTCTTAACCTACACTAGTACAGAAAACATTAACTGTGGCGGTCAAAACTGATTAACCGTGGCGGTTTTTTCAACCGCCACGGATCAATGGCCACGGTTAATCGTGCCATTTACCGTGGCGGTTGGAAACAACCTCCACGATTAATTAGGGAAAAAAATTAAAAAAAAACCAAATACAGGCCCAGATCCACGCGCCACCCTTGCCGGACCTGGTCGCACTGGCCGCCCACGTGCGGCAGCGTGACCCGCGCTGCCCCGCCCCAGCCTCGGAGGGAGAGGGAGAGGGCAGAGGAGAGAGGCGCGGGTGGTGGAGAGGGAGGGGCGCCATCGCCGGTGGGGGAGGGGGAGGGACGCTGTCGCCGGTGGGGGAGGGGGAGGGGCGCCGTCGCGCGTCGGGTGGGGGAGGGGCGCTCGTGTGCCGCTCGGGCCTGGGTGGCGGTGGCGGCTAGGTGAGGGAGGGAGGGTGGAGGGTGGAGGGAGAGGGAGTAAACCCTAAGTCTCGTATTTATAGTTGAGTGCCCTGTTGGGCCGCACCTGGTTATGGGCTTGGGTCTGTTTTACCGTGGCGGGCTAGTAAGGAGAACCGCCTCCGTAAATGGATTTTGCGTGGCAGTTGTTTTAACCGCCTCGGTTAATAAAAAATAACCACCACGGTTAATCCAATCATTAACCGTGGCGGTTTATAGGTTTAACCGCCACGGTTAATAACTCTCAAGTGCTATGTAAAATAAATTCTGTAGTTGTGCTATACAAATGCACAGATCTATGGAAATCACAATTCATCACTTACAAAAAGTACAAGGTGACTTGGACGATGTTAAGGTCTTGTTCCCACAGTAGTCTATGCATGTCATGGAAATCCACGGGGAGTTCAATATCGTTGGGAAAGTGGAAGTATTCTGCTAGAACGTTGACGATGAAACCATGCAAGCCAACTTCTACTTCTACCATGTACCACAAATGGAACCGACTTGTTTCCCACCTTTCCATGATGACGAGTTGGATCTTTGTTATGATGAGCTTCCCATGCTCATAATGGCCAAGGCTGTCATCCAAATTGGGAAATAGATGATATAGTGATTTTAGCATAGAAAAACAGGGATAGAAATGTTTGTAGCATATTATGGGATAGAAAATTTAATAGCATATTATGCTCATGGGTACCATACCTTTCGAATGCAATCGAGTATGGTAGCTCAGTGGCGACCTCCTCTTCATTGCCTATAAGTGTTCCTCACTGTGGGAGGATAGTGGCTTGAGCTTGCAACCGGTTAGCTTGTGCAGCAAGCGGTGTCTTCATCCCTGGTGTCACCTCCATGCCTCCTGGTTCTTTGCTCATGCGCGTAGGTGGACTGTTGGGAGGTGGAGGTGGACAACTTTAGCTTGGCTGGCTTGTAGGCATCGTCTTGTCCCCATGTGTTGTCTCTAAAATTCTTGTCGCAATTGTCAGACCTAGAGGTAGACTTTTTGGAGGAGGGGAGGGCTTGTGAGTCAAGGTGAGTACCTGTCCTTGTCATCCCCGCCATTGCCTTCATCATCGTCAGCGCTGTCATCTGGATCCGGCATACAGGATCCAACAACTTATGGTTATGATGTCGGTGTCACCATCAGCATTACCGTCAATGTAGGATTTGGCGTCAAAGTAGGCGTTAATGGATTGATCTCAATGCCGTCCTTGTTCCACACTACTTCAAAACCTAATGCATGTCAAAGGAACTTGACCCCATGTTTAGTGGGATATTTCATTTAATATTCTTCATATTCTAGCCCAAACCATGTACAAGCACAGCGGTGTAGTTGGTAGGTATCTTCCTGGGTGAACTCTTTCATATTGTCACGGTCCATTACACCCTCACCCACGGTCAACTTTTTCAACCTGCCAAAGGGGATCGTGATGTAGATGTGCATGAGTTTCCGGATATCATCAACGAGGTGCCTTGGGAGATCCTCAATCACCGGCACCATCTGCCCTTATGGAACTTGAGTCACAGGAACACTAGCCTGGCAAAACAACTATGACCTCATCGACACCATCTCAGGGTCGTTGCTCATGAAGGGTTCTTTTATCGAGCGGCTGATCATTTCAGACATGCATTGATCCTAGACTTTTTCAAAGATGACTTCCTTGTACCTCTGCCTTGACCGGTACATGGGAGTGTTAGATTCACATGACTCCACTGTGTTCCAACTCATCTTCGAGGACATGCCACAGAGGCGGTCATAGTGCTAAGGGTTTACCAGCACCTAAATCAACAAGTCATGGACCCTACGAACCTCAAAGCTCCCACTATCCTTGGATTTCGTGGCCTCAATGAGAGTCCTCTCCAGCTCCTCGAACTTGGGCTCATTGACCATGGTCACCCCCTCTTTGAGCTTCTTCGGCTTGCAGGCATACATGTAGTCACGTCCCTTCTCATCGATATCGGTGTATGGATCAAGAAGCCCAATGATAGCTCTAGCTCTTTCTTCCTGTTAACACTGGATTTTGGTACGCCTAGAAGAATGACAGGTGAGCCAGCAAGCGGCAGTGTTCAGAGCGTTCGGCAAGTGTTCGTGCGGTCGGCTAAACTATAAGGATTCGGCTAAATGGTCGTGCGGTCGGCTATTCTGGGAATGGCGATCTTCTGTTAAGGAAAGCGACAAGAACGGAAGGCAAGAGCCGAATGGAGCAACAAACTTTGTGACGATTAAGGGAATAAAGATCCCGAAGAGAATAATAGGTTTAAATATCGTGTTTTTCCTTTAATGTTTCGTAGTCGTGTCCTTGTGGGACTCATGTTATGACCAGGGTATAAATATAAGCCCTTGGCATATGTAAAAACTGTTCACAACCAATACAATACAACCGGCCCCGTGCCAACTTCGAGTCCTTTGTCATGTCGTCGAGTTCTTCGAGAGGAATCATCGATCCGTCGACCTCCGTAAGTCCCGACAACCTTGCTATCAGGTCTTGTGTCATGCGGTGGATTTAGATGTTGATGCAAGTAGTCTTGTTTGTTTTCAATGGTCGTGCGGCGGATCTTTGCTTGACAATCAAGAAGTCTTCGCTGGGGGCCTCTTAAATGGTCGTGCGGCGGATCTTTGCTTGACAATCAAGAACACTTCCACCCACCACTGGGGGCCTCTTATCAGCAACCCCAGTCATGCCCACATGGTGGGCGTGCTAGTTCTTCTTTGCAAGTGCACTGAACTTGGTGCTCTTTGCCTTCGCTTCTTTAGTCAATCTCCGTTCGGAGAAAAATTCTTAGGGATGTTCATTTACCATATTGTATTTGGCACAAGGTGACTTCCCTTCCTTTAGGTAGTAACTGGTCAGCATGGACTTGATGTTTCGCTAGGCTCTTCCTGTCATGTGCATGACCCACTCCATGCACTTATCCATATTGGTGTGCTCGAGATAATGGAAGTGCCTCATCATCCCACCCGAGATATGTGTCTTGTAGTCATGCAGGATAGAGGTCTAGTCCTCCCAAGTGATATCCACCTTGTCCTTGACTATACAGATGAAATGGTTGCTGAACTTGGCAAGGACCATGAGTAGCACAATGGGTTTCCCACCAGCCCCACCTCTAGGATGGTGGGGAGTTCTTTGTCCGCCTTGTGCCTCCCGTATTCCCACCTTCTCAGCTTTGTTCCCCAACCGAGAAAAAAGATTGCATCTTCAGTTCCGGGTGGTGACTCATTCCGGCACTAATGTCACACCCGGTTTTAAGAACAAAACCAGATATACCCTATATGTGAGCCCAGGAAGTCAAATCTCACATATAGCCACAGAACAAGGTAATATCAAAAGACAATACTTAAATACATAACATATAAGGTCAAAGAAATAACCTTAAGAGAGCAAACAGCGGTAAGACACTCCGAACTTCAGGTGAAGACTCCACTCCACAGGAATCAACTGACTGGTTGATCACAAGCCTAACTGCTCGAGACTCTTACAATCTGATACCCATCCGGGATTTTTATCCAAATATTGAAAAGTAAAGCAAGCGTAAGTACTTCTCGTACTCAACAAGTATATATGGGGTTCATGAGGCTCAAAAAGTTGACACTGGTTTACTGCGATAAGCATTTTTAATTGATTCAAAACTTTACAATTGATGTGTCATAAGTTATGCTTAAGCCCCCAAATTAAACCACATGATCATATAGCAATTGAATGAATAACACAAATAGCATGATAAAGTGATTCACAAGTAATAACCAACATGTAAACATTGTTTCTGTGAGTTTTCCGTTATTAGTCTGTGAGTTTTCCGAGCCGCTCGTGTCCGTGAGCACGGCTGATATATCAGTTTTTAACACTCTGCAGAGGTTGTACACTTTACCCATGAGTCGTGATTTACCCTTTCGCCCGAGGGGATCAGCCTCTTACCCACTTCCAAGGAAGGTCGGCAGGGTTCACTATGAAGTCTTTCAAAGGGGCTCGCTGACAAACAACAGACACTACGGATCCACGGGCAAGGGGTACATGGGAGCCCTTCGATGGTACACACACGCAGCGGTCGCCACTCCAGCCGCAACCCGCAACCGCTCGGCAATGGAAACTTTCGCGAACTGCCACATGCGAGAGAGTTACCCTCATACTGAACTAAAGCCAGAGCCATTATAGGCCTCATGGTTGTACTGTATGTCCCAACTTTTGCTGACAGATAGGGTCCTAAATCCATGTTACTAAAAAGTCAAGTTTTACTTTATCATTTCATATAGTCGTTAATCAAGATTAAAGGATCATGCTTATTTAAATGGTGCACTAGCAATAACTACCCAGATGCAAATAACCCATAGCATTCCAAGGTTCAAGGTAACAATTCTAGGTAAACCCTATGATAACAAAATTAGACACATGCGTATGATTTGATTTAAAAACATCATGAATAGGACATCAAGGAAGATCCCATATAATACTTGCCTTAAAAGCTTAGATCCTTCTTCTAGTTCTAGTCTTCAAAAGATCTTCTAGAAATCCAACTTCTTCTTGATCTCCAACGTAACGCTCACCGATTGGAGAATAATTAACAAATCACCACACAAGCATCTGATCATACAAAGCATACAAACATGGCTAAATTAGAACAATACACCAATCAATGAAAAGGATTTTAAAAGAAAACTACACATCTCTACGAACACATAGCCGCGAAGAACACACTAATCGGAGCTACGAAGAACAAGATACATCTACCAAAAGGTTTGCTTTTACAAAAGAGAACTATGAGATTTATTAACTTTAACTATATAAAAGAATGGATAAGGTATTTCAGAGAAATACCCAAGTTATATTAAGTCAAAGTTATATTTGGATCTCGAAATAAAAGTAGAACCAATCATATTTTATATATAAAACAAGTTGCATACTTATTAATCCAGTTTAGGAGTTAACCATAAAATTACAGATATTTTATCATGGTATTAAAGATCACTAATGATAAGGTATGCCGATATGAAGCCAACGCAACTTGAACGAAACGAATCGGATCTAAAACGGAGAAGATATGAAATTAACATGATTTTCTATACCAGATTAATTCATTAAAAAGGGTTAATCTAAACTTTATTTTTAAAAGACTTTAACATATATGAAAACTGTACCATTAGATAGATGATGAAATTATGAAGCTAACGAAATTGGTTTGGATAAAAGCGGAGCTAAAACGTGGAAGATAGGATTTAAACAAGATTTAAAGATTAAACTAGGAAATTAAAAAGGCATTAAATAAATAAATATTTTCAAAGTTTGCAAAACAGATTGATTATGGTTTTAACATGTAGATAAAAACTCTACGAATCCAACGTAATTTGAATGGATGAAAACGGAGTTAGAACGAATATTTTAGGAGCAAAAGAATGTCGGTAGCATTTTTAAAATAAAACTGAACTGCGGATTAAAATTTACCAAAACTCGGGGGCCTTTTTGCAAGAAGTGCAGCGCTGACGGCGGGGTCCGGCCGGGTGCCATGTGTCGCCACGGGGCTGGCTGCTGCTCCTCCTGCTTCTGTTGGCGGCAGCGTGCGGGGTGGGGAGGAGAAGGGGCTGGGGGGGATATTTATAGGGGGGAGGCTAGGGTTGGCGGCTAGGCCGGCAGGTGGGAGGCTGGGCTGCTGCGCGCGCTGGGCCGCTGCGCGCTGCTGGGCCGCGCAGGGGAGGGAGAATGGAAAGAGCTGGGCCGCGGGGGGGGGGGGGCAGGAGGGAGTTGGGCCAGCTGGGGGGAAAGGGGCGCTGGGAGGCTGGGCCGGCCTGGTGGCCTCGGGGCCCAACGCGGGGGAAGGAGGGGAGGGGGAGAAAAAAAAGTTGGGGGGGCTGGTGCTCGGCCGGCCTAGGAAGGAGAGAGGGAGGGAGGATTTCCTCTTTTGCTTTTCTTTTTTTTTCCTTTGTTTCAAAAACATTTTCAAAGACATTTCCAAAACCCTTTTATTTTCTTAATCCAAATCTCTTTTCAAAACATTTTCAAAACCAAAATGAAATATGTTTTATTTCCAAATCTCTTTTCAAAACAAGTTTCCATTTAAATTTTTAAAATGTTTTTAAAATCCTTTTAAATTTCTTTTGCTTGGAAAACTTTTCAAGGTATTTTCATAAACCTTTTTGAAACTTGCTTTTGAAATTCTTTTGAGTTTTAACAAAACCACACAAACATTGAATCATATGCAAAGGCATGAGTGCACAACCACGTTGCTAATTAAAGGGCAAATTCTAATTCCACGAAAACTTTTTATTTTCCTATGTTTTTATGAGCACCAAATCACAATTAAATCATTTTATTACTATTTTTTCTAGAAAGCAAGATTTGGGGTGTTACAACTAAGCCTTTAGTCCTAGTTTGGGCCAACATACCCGTTGTATGTATGCCACCACCCACACTTCCGATTGTCTTGCTTTCATTCACGAGTCCAACCAGGCCTTGCCCTCTGCCCCTCGCCATCGCCATGACTCTGATCACCCCTCACCACGATTGTGCCCGCCACTCTGCCCTCGCCCACGACTACGGCTGCCCTTCTACACCACACCATCGCCATGACTCCGGCCGCTCATCTCCATCTCCATGACTCCGGCCGCCCCTCCCTTGCTCACAACCCAGGCTATAGGTGATTTGATTATTCTCTTCCATTTTTTATGGATAGAAAATATCATCTCAGAAAATATGTGTATTTGTTTATTTGTTTATTCCATTATCTATTTGTTTCACATAAAATTCTATGTATATATGCCATTGGATTATGTATGTATACCACAATTCATTATGTATATAACATATTTTATTATATATACAGTGAGAAGAGATGGTTGGATGTTGTTTCCTACCTTCGCCGGAAGTCATAGGTTTCAATGGCTACTGTAGTTGGATAGGGTGATCCAGTGTTGCCAAATGTACCGATGAATCAGCCAAGCATAGTAAGTTAGTTAATATGTTTCTTAGGATATTATATATGTATAACAAGTCGGGTATAACATGTCTTATATGTACCATAGGTAATTGATCCAATCATTTGGCTTAAAGAAACGCTCCTATTTTAGGGTTGAAGATAAGGATGTTTAGACTTATAATGTAGACAATGGTCGACAACTCCAATGTCTAATTTCCTTTTCCATTGTCGCTAGGATGGGTCGTGGTCAAGGTCACGATTGCGGTCACCGTCGCAATGTTGTACGAATCTCAAAGTTGGAAGTAAAGGCACCCTACCAGAGTGTTACAACCAAATATGTTGTTGTGGTACGTACAACTAAGCTCGTGATTATTGGGATCACCCTTCCTACTCTATTCTCTGTGAAGCTACAAGCTATAAATCTCAACATGTGTCATGATATTCAGGGCTTGTGTGCCCAAATGGCTCGGAAGAACCAAAATGATGTAATAAAGTCTAAGTGAAACTCATATCTTATGTCTAAATTTATTGCTATATTTTGTAAATTTGGTTCTCATAATTCATCCTATTTTCTACTAACTCTTACCGGTAGAGAAGTATGACATGATCTATGCAGGGTGCAGTTTTGAAGCCATTCTAAACTAGGCAAGGATGGATTAGGCTATGAGTGGAAATATGCAGATGAAATCCCTATACTAACTACAGAAGGATTTCAGGCAAAGTGCTTGCGGCTAAGATGGGTGACCCACCAACTACTCGAGCAATGTTAAACATTGTTAGTATACCCTATGCTCATAGTTATGGAGGCAACAAAGAGTCACTAATAATACGTTGCACTTTATTTATGACATTATTGGATACAAGATCGGTGGCCTACCCTTCACTTAATTGAAAGTGTGAGAAAACCAAATTCCTCATCAAACTATTGTAAAATAATATAAGCAAAGGATGTATCTCATACATTATATTTCATTGTGATATATATATCATTAATGAATTCTAATACATTTTATATTTCAGCGTGATGATATATATCTATAACATATATTAGCAGCGTACAATTCGTATACGAATAACTAAATTGAAAGTAACATAAATTGAATAAAAAGAAATGCAATACAAGAAACTTAAAGAAACACCTTTAGTCCTAGTTGAAAACACCAGTTGGCAAAGGCTAGCGGTGTCTTTAGTTCTAGTTGGTGTTGCCAACCGGGACTAAAGACATACCTGCAATTCCGGTTGCCAGAACCGGGACTAAAGGGGGGGCTTTAGTACCGGATTGGCAATGCCGGTTGGGAACCCGGGAATAAAGGGGGTTCCCAACCGGGATTGAAGCCCTGTTCTCTGCAGTAGCGTGGCCTTTGCTGAGTGAGTGTAGAGGCACTCGGCAAAGCCCCTGAGTCCGGTAGTGTTTACCTAAACAAATACTAAGATTTTTCTGAATCCACTTTTCTTTTTTCGGGAACCTTTTTACGAATAACAGCCAGCAGAAATCATACACAAAGAACCTAAAAACTACTAGCTTCCCTCCGCCAAAGACTATAAGGCCATGTTCGGTTTATAGAGAATAGACTCCTGGAATTATTCGAACCCGGAACGCTATATAAATTTATACTATATTGGATCACTTGAAGTGAATCCTGAAGGAACGAGGGCTAAACGAACGAGCCCTAAACGAGCTCTTTGTTCTAATGCATATCGTGAGGATTGATGAAAAGCTTTTCTTGAAAACCTCTAACCAATAGTAGCAGATTCAGAATTTGTTGTGAGGCAATATATTATTATTGTCACAAAATAACGTAGAGGTTCCCTTTGAAACATCCAACCACTACTAGCGCAGTTTCATCTTTTATTGTGAAGCAACATTACTATGTTATTCTCACAAAAAAATATTTGGGTAAACAATAGAGAACTGCAGCAGAAAAAGTATATTGGAAAATAAAAAAGAATTGGGCAGCACTATGTTTTGTCATGTATATTGTTATGCCCACACCGCCGAGCTGAAAAGTAGCTTCTTCATTTGCCGGTCAGCTAGCCCAGCTGTTCTCGTCATTGAGCGGTTCGGATGATCCTGACGGAGAAAAAGGCAAAACTGTTGGAAGCGTATACAGCCTCAGCAACAGAAGCAAAATCTGCACCTCGGAATCAACGCCCATCACTAGTAGCCGACGGCCAGATCCCTGACGGTTGAACCTCAGTTTACGTGACTATTACAACCAGTCAACCACACAAAAATCTGGCTGCACTCTACTCCAATCGGAAGCTGAGTCCAAGCGGAATGGAAACTGGGGTGTTGTGGGTTCCTAATGCTTCTCGATCCTGAATTTATTGAATTTCTGGAGAACTCGCAATTGTTGCATTTTGTACCTACCTAACGAAAAGCCTCCTACGATAGTAGCAATGCAACTCGCCTATGCACTGTCGCACTATGTGCAGTGCCTTGGCTTGTTGCTTGCACCCTGTCCATCTTGAAACTACCCTCCTACATATTTGCGCCTCAGCTTGTACAAGTCTCATTTTATAGGCTTTTTTGGTCTGACGACCTTATAAACCAATTATTACAGTTATGAAAGTAAAAGTGCGAAGTTATAGTAACTATATATATATTCTGAAACATAAACTCCAGATCACTCATCCACATTGGTTTGCGACATAAATTAGAAAGGCATCTGGTAGCTCCATGACATTTATATGATCCCTGATACTATGGCGTTTTTGTCATGCTAGCTAGCTAATTAACTTCAACAGTTGCTGCCAGATAAAAATAATTCGACTCCATAATAATCACACATAGTTGGAATGTTTGACTATTTAAATTTTCAAGCGTTTACTACTGTGGACAAAATATGGGCCTCTGATATGATGTAACCTTTATTTGTCACAATTTACTGATTCCCGTTGTGCATTGCGCACTTAATTCCCGTTCTACATGTTTTGCAATACTTTCTAGGCATTCTGAGTAATGGTTCCAATTCTAAAGCTACAATTGAGTTACTTTATTAGGCTGAATAAGCAAATTATCATGTGGCTAAACTTCCAAGTATGCAAGGTTTTGGATTTTTTTTTCTTTTTGGAAGGAGAATAAGCTGGCAATAACTCGGGTTGCAATAGAAAGCTAGGGACACTAGAAAAACAAGTGAATGAAAGATAAATGTCCAAGCTATGATATTACATAGAGATTATATGTTCTATAGATAAAAATCCAAATGTAGCTTCAAGCACCATGGGCTTGTCTTTCTCCTCCACTTCTGCATTAGTGAAATTCCAACATACAGAACTTCATTGGTTTTGCTCAGAAACATCCTCTCTATAGTCAGTTTGTCACTATCTTTCCAAATAATCCCAATAGGTTGCAATAAAGATAAACACGCTTACACGGTAAGGTAACACTAGTACACTACTACAGGCGGCCTTTGTAGGGGCGGATCCTGACCCTTTCTAGCAGTAGTTGTGGCTAGTCCCCCTAGGAATGCGCCTCTATAAATTGGTTTTGTAGGGGCGGCTCATGATCAAATTTCAGAAATCGTAGTAAAAGAACCAAAAAGTAGCAAATAAAAAAAATTTGGAAAATTTTTGCTATTTTTGAACTTGACAACTTACCTCAAATGTACTCCTCTACCACTACACCTTACACCTACTTATGTTCGTAACGGATTTTGGGCCTTTATCTAAACCGAATTTAAATTAAAAATTTCAGATACTAAACAAATTCAAATCAAAGGTTGTACACTATAAAGTTGTATAACTTTTCGAGATCTCCAAACGTTATTGACGTTAATTCTCCATTCGAGATCGTTTGAAAAATTCAAATTCCAAATTTGAAAAATTCAAACGCAGTTTTTCATGACAAAATGATTTCAAATGAAAACGTTGCCAACAATGAAGTCTTAGAACTCATAAATATCTACAACTTTTGTTTTGTTCATCTTTTCATGTAACTTGGTCTGAACAATTCAAATTTTAAATTTCAAAAAAATGACAACTTCAAACAAGATTCTGAAGCAGAAAATGGTTTTAGCTGAAAAAGTCATTAACAAAATCTTGTAGCAATCATTAAGGTCTATTACTTTTATTTTGGTTATTTTTCCATCCGAGAAGTGGTATATATTATACCATCTTTACAAATTCATAAATACTGTGCTTGCAGTTTTCGCTCATCACGCCAAAACATGATCTGACCTGAAAAGACCTATGCATGGGACTATGAACTCTTCCACCATTACAGCATAGAGTTTGCCTGCTGAGAAAAGAGACCTGGCCAGCATCCTCGTCTCCAGTCGAAGTTAGCTCTGACCGCGGTCTCTAATTGCTGGCTACTTACCAGCTCACAATTCATGTGTCATATATATGCGGCGAACATTTTTGAATGAGACAATCTAGCAGCATTCAGCTCAAAGCAAATCTCTCTGGTGCATTCAGCTCAAATATATGTGGCGAACATTTTTGAACCCAATCTCTAGCAATATGTCAGTTGCTGATGCTTCTCAATTTGACTTCAATTCATATTTTTCTTGGCCGACATAATAAATTAGCCTCCTAACTCCTAAGTCCTACCTGATTAGTAACTGGTCCATGCATGTGCAGATATGCTGAATCTATTAACTGACGAGTTCATTATAAAGGATAAGATAGTTTAGTAGGAAAGAATAAGAATCTAATTCTGCAATAATATATGGGTTACTATTGAATGCATGCATATAATGTCTCGCCTATTGAAATAAATATGCAACAATCCTTTTCCAAAATAATTGTAACAATATGTCATTCTTGTTTTCTGGACAATATATACCAAGCAATCATTCTTCTGAGTGATATCAAATTATCACACATAAAGAACTTTAGCTCTATCCTGTGCATTATATGTGAAATGGAAAGAGATGATGGTAGAAATGAGAGGTATCGGGAAACCAAACAGCACTGATTTTTTGTTTTAAGCAATTAGCCCCGTATATGGTCTGGTACATGAAGGCTAGTACAGGTTGGTTTGCATCTGGTTTATACCGACCAATACGTTGAGGCCATTTTCTTCGTCATGGAGCAGTGGGCGTGGATGGCAAAGACGGAGTTGTTCTACGATGCTATGCACGAATCGGCAATTGTCTCCACTCACACGCACCGCCTAGGCTCACCGTGTCACTGTCGCCTTCGCGTCCTCTCCGTTGTCAACTAGCTATCTAGTCACTGGTTTCGCGGGGTAGCCTTCTCTGTGTGTACATAGAATGTGTGTCAGTAGTTGCGCTCTTGCTGTATGTGGAAAAGGGGAGAGCTTAAAAGCAAGGCGATCTGGTATTTTTTTTAGTGTGTGATCCTTGCTTGTTATGTTTCTTAAATGTTTCTCGCAGCCAGATCAACTTTACTGTTTTAGTACGGTCTAGACGAGCACTATATTTTGCCTCCAATAACATGTAACCATCGTTGTGGACTCAGTTTCTATGTTTTGAATATAACTACATACTCCTCGGCCATCTGATGTTTCGATGATGCTTTACTCTCTATAGTCTCCAAGCTTACATCCTCTGCTTCCTTTGCTACACCGAACAATGAAGACGTCCAAACTCAAGATCGTCAGTGTGGCCATGCGCTGTCAGCAGCAGCAGCAAGACAGCTGCCGTTGAGGTGGCGGTATCAGTCGAGCTCATCCGCTGACCACTCCAAGGTTCGTGGGTAGGAATAGGATCATGGTGCATCAAGTCATCAACTCCAATCTTCAGACTGTCTTATGCTTTTTAACATTTGATCTCAGGCATTGAAACTTAGTTCCATGTAAGTAGTAGATGGCCAGAATTTTTTTTCTCCGATTAACATGATATAGTTCATTGATCAGGGTATATGGTAATACCATAGAATGATATAATTGGATAGATTGACCAAAAGGAAAATACTCCCTCCGTCCATTTATCGGAGTCATCTTAGGGTGTGCGCAGTGACCAAGGTGGGGCGGTGCATGCAGATGATTGAATTAATTCGTCCAGTGAGAGGAGCCGCATGTAGACAATTGAATTAATTGGGCCAGTGAGAGGAGTTGCATGCGCCTGGGACGATGTGAAAACTGTAGTCCTGGCTTAGACGACTCCGATTTTTGAAGATTTTATTTTTGGTAAGATAACTCCGATAAATAGACGGAGGGAGTAACTCCCGAGATAGCAGATAACCAAGAAAGACCGAATCAAACCATTCTGGGTTTTTTCCATGAGTTTAATTTCAACTGACCAAGGACGAATAGTTAAAGACCTTGGAATTATCCCAGCTTGGACGAAGAGTTAAAGACCTTGGACGAAGAGTTAAATTAATGACCCTCATTGTTGCGTTGGTCGTGGCCACATGATTAAGAATTAGGGGAAATGCCTAACTTAGATGGCCATATCGACATCCTCTAGGTGCTCAAATCCAATAATTCCAAGCTAAAGACAGCAGAAAACCCTGTCCATCATTGAGCAGCCTGGCTGCGTGTGGACATCTAGCTTGAGGTTTAGGCCCAGCATAGCTTGCCGGGTCTCTGTTGTCAAAGTGTGACTCTATTCTGATAAGGTTTTTGCTATGCCGTAGCTTCCCTCGCGGCCGGATATCCAGCAAGTGTCGCTGATTGAATTTAGCTAAAGAGGAGAGAGCACTACTATAAAATAGCTCTATATTGGTGGTGTGCACTAATTTGTAAATGCGGTTTCTCTTAATGTCAGTCAGTAGAAATCAAACAGTTTCGAAGCATCACTATCATTCAATTTGTACAGATGGTTTTTTTAAAAAAATCGCCACTAAAAATCATGTATTTTCAGTAGAAATCGCATTTCTAGTGGTGACTTTTAAGAAATCCGCTACTACAAATCAAGTGTTGCTATATGCAGATTTCTTAAGAAAACCATCAGTACAAATCCTATTTCTACGGTCGGTTCCTTAAGAAATCCGCCACTACAAATAATTTGACACTGGTGTTTTTAAGTTTTTAAACAACGTTAGATGAGGAAACGACCAAAATGAAAGTTTTAGATCTCGAAAAGTTATGAAACTTTATAGTTGATAACGTTTTCTTTTGAAATCATCTTATCATTGACAACTACGTTCGAATTTTTAAAATTTGACATTCAAATTTTGTAAACGTTGTCTGATGGAGAAATTACCAAGATAAATACTTTAGATCTTGAAAAGCAATGAAACTTTATAGTTGACAATGTTTTCATTTGAATTCGTTTAGAGCCACAAACAATAATCAATTTTACTGGTAGTCCTCTCCTACCATTAATTTTTTTTTACCATTTTAAAAATTCAATTACATTTTTTTGGACAACCATTTCTGGCGGTTTTCTTAACTGAACTACTAGTAGAAATCAATTTCCACTAGCAATTTTCTTAAGTGCACATAGCGCTGGTAGTTGTGAACCGCCTGTACAGAGCTTCTGTGTACTAGTGGAGAAGGCAGTAGCTGTTTATGACCAAGTTGGAGGTGGCAGCAGCGGCCGGTGGATATGATGGAGCATGGGTGAGTGGACAGGTTTGCATAGTGCCTGGCCATGTCGGAGCTAGGTTTGGTGGATATTAAGTTTTCCCTAATCTCTCTTTCATTCTACAGAAAGAGTAAGAATCTTATTCTGCAGTATATGGATTACTATTAAATGCACGCGTATAATGCATGTCTCACCTATTGAAAATAAATATGCAACAATCCTTTTCCAAAATAAATGTAACAATGTCATTCTTGTATTCTGGACAATATATAGCAAGGCATCCGTTCTTCTGAGTGACATCGAACTCTGACACATAAATAACTTGTGCTCTATCTATCCTGTGTATTATGTGTAATGCAATAATGCAAGGAGATGAATGGTAGAAATGAGAGGTATCGGGAAACCAAGAAGCATGGATATTTTGTTCCAAGCAATTAGCCCCGTGTATGGTGTGGTACATGATGGCTAGTGCAGGATTGTTTGCATCTGGTTTATACGAACTAATCCGTTGAGGTCATCTTCTTCCTCATGGAGCTGTAGGTGTGGATGGCTCAGATGGAGTTGTTCTACAATGGTGTGTATGAATCCCACCGTGGTCTCGACTCACACGCACTGCCCTTGTCACTGTCCGGTACTCTCAGACCTCAACTGGTGTTGCGGCCTGGCACCGTGGCAGCAAGGCAGCTGCCATTGAGGTTGCGGTATTAGTCGAGCTCATCCGCTGACCACTACTCCAAGCTAAGGTTCGTTGGTAGGATCACCATGGGGAGGATATTAATAATGCACTCGTGAGATTCTCATGCACTGAGCCAATGAAATTCTTGGTCGCTCCTACAATCGCTGTTGACGAAGCCATCTTTGTATGGCATATGGCGCATGTCATTGGCTCTCCGCTGATAGGGATCGTAACTACGGGGTGAGCAACGGGAAAAGCTGAAATTGCAATGTGCTATGATAGATTAGATCGGTTGCAAGAAGGAATTTTTCGGTAAATGATTTAGGCAACTATCTATTTTATTATTTAATTTCACAATGACAGTCGTGGGTAATTTTTTAAAAACTAATGTGATCCAATGGCCAGTAGTGCTAGTGATGATTGAACATTATCAAATTGATGGCTAGATGGCGCCTCTGATTATTTTGAGAATTTGTAGAATTTATGTTTTTTTTTCTAGTGCGTCTGGTGAGAATTAACTTTAAGCTTCCATAAGGGCAGCCTCTAATTAGTAATAGTAAGATCATAGTTCATTTGAAGGTATGTATATATGGTAATATCATAGAATGACACAATTAAATAAATTGAGCAAAAGAAAATTAACTCTGCAAATAGCAGATAACCAAGAAAGGCCAATTGAAACTATTCTTGGTTTTCGCCATGAGTTTAATTCCAGCTCATCAATGATGAAGACTCAAAGACCTTGGAATTAGTAAAAAGCTAGTGCCCAGCTTGGCGCAAAGTCTAGTGCATGCCGACTTACCTGACCTGTTAATGTTCTCATCGTACTTTTGGTCGCGGCCTCATGATTCAGAATTAGGAGAAATGCCTAACTTAGATGGCTATATCGACATCCTATAGGTGCTCAAATCTAATAATTCCTTAAAGACAGCAGAAAACCAAGAAATACAGAGGCTGTCCACCATTGATGAGCAGCCTGAGTGCATGCGGGCACCTAGCTTGATGTTTGGACCTCGATAGCTTGAGGTTTGGCCCTGGATAGCTGGGTCACCATTGTCTAATAAGAGTCAGTGAGTGTCTCTCCATTCTGATCAGGTGTTTGCTCTGGATAGCACGTGCCGCCGATTGAATTTATCCAAAGCAGAGAGGGAAGGCAGCAGCTGTGTATGACTAAGTTGGAGGCGGCAGCGGCCGGCGGCGGGTGGAGCATGGGTAACTGGACACGAGTGCATAGTGCCTGGCCATGTTAGAGCTTTGGCGGATGTTGTACCCACATAATTTTGTCAACAAACACGTACATCTGAAAGACAGAGCCTGCACACGGTGAAAACAATTCTGATCAGCTGGGATCGTCGTCATGGGTTCCTGTTACCGCTCAAGCCTAAATGCATACTCTATAGCAAAGATGCCCATCCTAATTTTGTGGCTCGCATTGCATGTAATTAACCTCCTACTAGAAAATGTAACTCATCTTTATACTATTGTCACCAAGTGTCCATGGTACAACTACTAGAGTTATTCTTGACCTACAGGGCATTTTATAGGCATGCTTAGTTGTGCACATCTCTTACTGTATCATTGTTACAGTATAATGCAAGGACGACAATAACCGACTACCGATTATTAGATCTCACAAATCCGGCAGTGAATTCCCATCTACCTGCAGCAAAACTAGAACATTTCCTTCTATCTAGCAAAACTTGAACAGTTCCATATTTACAATTTATTATCCTTGACACAGTCTATGATACTTATTACGTCAGTACTGCCCTGATGACTTATTTGGAATGCCTTACTCTCTTTAATGTTTTCAAGCATTGGTTATACCTAACTATGTCTACGTGTGAAGCTGTAAAGATAAGACAAACTTAATCATATATTTCGTTTTTCTCACGGTTGAATGTGTTTCACATTTTGGACAGGAACCTCAGCGGTAAAACAAGATCTACAGGTCAAATCTGACCAATGACTACGAATTTGTTAAGCTGAACAAATATTCAGAAAGCTTAATGTTCAAGCAAAGTACAAATGCCCAAAATACAAGAAAAACATGTCATTACCAGAATCCCGTTCATTGCCGAGTGTCAAGTAGTTTGCAGAGTGTTTTTTTTTCGGCACTTGGCAAAGAAGCTTTTTGCCGAGTGTTTTTTTTGACACTTGGCAAAGAAACTTTTTTCCGAGTGTTTTTTGATATTCGGCAAAGAAGCTTGTTTTCTGAGTGTTTTTGTTGACACTCGGCAAAGAAAACTTCAAAGCATATTTTGAAGCAGTAATTTATTTCAAATGAAAAAGTTTTCAACTACAAAGTTGTAACTCATGAAGATGTACATTGTTTTTGGTCATTTCTTCATATGACAAAGTGAAAGTAAATTTGTTCACTAATCTTAACTTAGAACAAATTTGCTGTAAACTATAAGATTTGTGAACAATAGTAGAATGACCATGTCGGATGAATAGGTGATCAAACAACCAAAACAAATTTTGTAGATCTTAGTATTTGAGAGCGCCCAAATTGAGAGTTACAACAAGAGCGTAAGAGATTTGGAAGTGGATCGCTTGGTGCTAATCCAAGGCTCAACAGTAGTGGGGTATTTTCCCCATTGGAGGGGAAGAAGACGAATATGTGGAGAAGCTCTCGGTACTCCTTTTGGGGTGGCTCTCCTCTCATTGTAGAGCTCAGTGCTATGTCGTGGGCACTATTCGACTGGGGTTCACTTTCGTTTTCTGGAGTGCCATCTTTGTTTTGGCTCCCCTTCTTTAGGATCCGATCTCCCGTTATATATTGACGTAGGTCGGTTAAATGGCGGTTTGGGCTTTAAGTCAATGGTCTAAATGTGATGGAGTCTAAAAGGGTGTTGCTGCGGCATTGATGATGAATCTTGGCATTGTCGTGGACCTGAATATACACTAGTACACATAAGCATTATAGTAGCGGTTGGGAACCTATTTCCACTGGCGTATTTTAGACCCCCGCCTGTACTGCAGGCCAGTGAAAATGGGAGCAGACCTGGCGGTTCAGTTAAGTCAACCGCATATAGAAAGAAAAGTGTAAATCGGTTTTTTAAAATAGGAAAAAAATTGAAGGAGAGCAAGCCGCACACGGTCGTCGTGGGGATTCAAAACCCTCGCGCCACTATACCACAACCAATCTATAGTGTCTCCAAAAGGGTCGCTAGAAGCCGTTATAGCGACCAATCATTGGTCGCTATTACGTTATAGCGACCAATGTATAAGTCGCCGTAAGTGGCGTCGCTATAAGTCTATAGAGACCAACCGGGTTTATAGCGACCGATAGTTCGACGCAGATATCTATAACGACCGATGATCTGTTACATGCTTTAGCGACCAATGGTTCGATGATATATGACATTTTAGCAACCAATGATCCGTGGCTATGAATGGACATGATTATATAATTAATTTCACATTAATCATATAACTATAGGCTTGTTTAACATCCATACAAGTTCACATTGCACATAATTGTTTAAACATATCTCATATATTCTACATGTCATCTACCACACAACCCATGGACGTCTAAAGAGTTCACTCTAGAGAAGACTATATACCATAGCAGCCCTATCATCAGCATGTAGCAACCCAAAAACTACAGACCAGGAACACATCTGTCTTTTAATGTATCTTCCATGAGGAGTCCCAATAGCTTATTGACACCATCAATCATACTTCTTACTGCACCTCCCAGAACTACATGCCTGAAATCCTCATTCAATCCAATATAAACACTCTGGTTTTAACCTAAGGATCCAATGGTATTACACAGCGCATTAACACATCATGAAAATTAAAGATTGTGTTACTAGCTATCTCAAGCCTTGCTCACAATTCCAGCATTTGTTTTCCAGTCCTTGCAGCTGCGAGAGTTGCCACCACACACCTTTCCTGCACAAGAACCATGCCGGTCACTGTGTCAACCTCACCCTCCGCCACTAGACAATACTGCAAGTTCAATAAAATGATACAAGTTCAGTAAAATAGCCTAGAGGTAATCAAGACATTTGTTATATGGATGGGCACAATTGCACTTGATCTTACCTTAAAATAAGATAATAAAGAAAGACAAATTAGACACTTTGGGTGGCACTAAATAAATAAGAAAGTTTCAACAAACTGGAATTTTCATTATGCAGATAGCAAAAAAGAAAAGAATATTAGTATGGATAACAAAAAGATATTTACAGAGAGGAACACACCAACATTCCTATTTAGCAAAAAGATAGGCCAAATATATCCACATGGAAAGCAGGGGGAAAAGGATGTGTGTGCATTGTGGGTGTTGCTCCATCCTGCATAGAAGGCCTATTCACTACTACAGAAACGGCAAACAGTGCCGGTTCAAAACCCCCTTCAATGGCGGTTTTTGAATCGGCACTGGCAAATTGGCAGTGATGAGCTCATGCCATCACTGTCGGTTATGCCAAACCGGCAGTGATGGCTCAAGCATCACTGCCGGTTTGTAACACCAACCGGCAGTGATGCTTGAGCCATCACTGCCGGTTTGGCATAACCGGCAGTGAATGTAGGATATCACTGTCGGTTCTAAGTGATCCGGTAGCGATTTAATTTTTGTAGTTTACATTTATTACAGAAACCATCAACATTTATATTATAGAAATTCATAAATGTGTCTTAAACTTATTTTTAACCATCAACATTATATTACAGAAACCATTTCTGAATGGTTCTCTCCATTTCTTTTGCATCTTAGGGAACAACGAGCAAAGTGTTACAACAATTATTTATTGAACACAAAATTGTTACAACAATTACATCAGTTTGTGAACCAACACCAGTGCTTCAAACACACCTTCAAACATATGATTTATTTGAGCGCCCATGTACTTCAACGCACATTTATTGCCCGCCATAAAACATTTGAAATGCAATCGAATCGCGGAATTCATTCATCTGTTGGTTATCTAACACAACAGTCGCCTCCTCAGTTGCTGGCTGCTGTACCAAAGCAACAGTCGGCACATAGTTTGGATCATGGTCACAACGAGCAAAGTGTCGGTCCCTTTCTTCACTCAACCTGATGAAGTTATGAAGTGTCATACATGCAACTATTATATGTGTTTGTGTTTCTAGACCATAACTCGGGACACTCATCAATATCCTGAACTTTTGCTTGAGCACTCCAAAGGCTCGCTCAATGCAGTTTCTAAGTGATGAGTGTGCGTAGTTGAACAACTCTTCTTTACCTTGTGGTTCTTCTGCGTTTTGAAACTCTTCGAGATGGTACCTTGTGGTCCTGAAGGGCGCAAGATACCCTAGACGGTTGGGATACCCGGAGTCCACTAGATAAAATTTCCCTGCATCGGGAAGCACCTGTAAGTATGAAATACATCTAATTAGGAAGTGTACAGACACAACAGATAGTTAAGTACCTGTAGGTGGTTTTGGAAACACATTTGCAAACTTAGACAGCGAATCATCAAAAACCTTCATGTCATGAACTGAACTAGGCCAACCAACATTGACAAATGTGAATATCAAATCGAAATCACAGCAAGCCATGACATTTTGGGTTGTTATGTTCTTACGGCACATGTACTGATTCTCAAGAGCTTTGGGCACAACACAGGGGATATGAGTGCCATCAATTGCCCCAATACAATTCTTGAAGTAGGGATAAAACCTAGGGTTGTTCAGTCTGGAATCCATGGTTCTAAACCGTCGGTCTCTTGGTTTGATGTAGTCATCAGCTAGCTTCACCACAGAATGCAGCACTCTCATAAACATGTTATGCACCGTTTCCAATGATCTTTGAAATATATTCCTAGCTTTCCTAACCGATTGTGGAGCTCCAACTATCCAAAGGAACATCCCTAAGGCCTCAATTGTGGTAGACTTGTCACTGCTTGTCAGGCCATACTTTTCTAACAATAGATCATGGAGTTTGTCGAATAGCTTGGGGGTCATTCTATACATGTCATGGCAATCCTGCATATTGCCAAGGTTCCTCCTAACCCACTCCTCACCACTTATACGAGGTGGTACAACCCTATACTCAGATCTGGTGAAATACTTCTCAACATGCATGGCAACTGTGGACATACCTAACAATGCAGCATGGGCAGCAACCTGTTCATGTTGGAGGGTGGCTAGTAGGAGCACGTCAAACTCTTCCTCACTGTCCTCAGCCTCTTCATGCACTTCACCCACAGACGTGTTCCTACCAACGGTAGAAGCTGGATCCTGTCGGCAACAATGACAAAAAAATATATTAAGGCCCTCATTAGTAGAAGCCGGATCCTGTCAGCTACAATAACAAAAAAAATACATTGAGGCCCTCATTAGTGCACATGATCACACACATAGCAGTTCAAACCACTCCCAACACACACATCTTTCGAATTCAAATAACACACATGCATAGGTCCAACACACAAACATCATAAACCCATCACTAACAGAACAGACCCATCACAAACTTAGCTCTACCTCTACGGACACTGCGAACGATACATGAATGGTTGAGAAGGTTTAGACCCGATTCGCGTAGGCTTTGATGGTCTGTTTCCTTCCTTCAACACCATTCTGGAGGAACCAGATGATGGCCTTGTCATTCTCGAGTAAGTTTAGGACACCGATCCATTCTGGGTCGCTCTCAGTGAAGCCACACTCTTTAGCCAATCTGATAATGAGGGCCACCTGGTCCACCTCCTGTTTCCTCTTGCGCTGCTCTTTTGCATCACATTGCGCTTCACGCATCCTGAGGGTGGCATTGAAGTAGCCACGCCCATCATCAATTGCTGCAGTGAGCCCCCCAATCTTTTCACATATGGCCCTCATTGTTCGGCTCTTAACTTTCTTGTGGGGACTGCTTGTTGTGCTGCGTGAGCTGCTGGTCCTCTTGCTACCAACGCTAACTGGTGTGGCCACATCTTCATCATCTGCCTCTTGTTGGTCTTTGTAACACCCAAAATTTGCATCATTTTTGAAATGCATTAAAATGATTTAATTATGCTTCTTTTGTTTTTGCATTCAATCTAATTAAAATATATATAGTTTTGGTGAAATTAAAACTTATCATATAGTAACATGTGGTGCATTGCATGCTGGTGCATTCTATTTTTGTTTGAGTGGTTATGAAAAGTACCCAAAACTGTATTTGAAAATGCTTTGAAAATTTCTTTGGAAATTCATTTGCTAAATCAATTTCTGAAATTGAAAAGGCATTTCTTTTCTCTCCCTCCCTGCTGCTGCCTATCTGGCCCAAGGCCACTCCGCCCCCCCTCCTTTGATCACAGCCCAGCCCACTGTGGCCTTCTCCCTCTCCCCCTTCCTCTCTGGGCCGACGGCCTAAGGCCCAGTGCGGAGCCCGCACTTCCCTCTTGCACCTGACGAGATGGCCCCGGGTGTCATCCTCTCCCCTCCCCTTGCCTTCTGTTGCCTTGAGCCGTTGACAGCTTGGCCCCACATGTCGGTCCCTTCCCTCCCCCCTTTCCTTCTTCTCCGCGCACCGACGCCGAGACCCGGCCGCAAGGCCAGCTCCTCGGAGCGAGCGGGAGCATCTCCCCTTCCTTTTTCTCCTTGTGCCTTTGACCACCTGAGCCCGCACGTCAGTGCTCCTCTTCCCTTTCATCCCTGCGTGTCAAAGCAGTCACGGCCGACAGCAGTTCTCTCCTTTCCTTCCTCGCATCGATCAAATCGGATTCCGATCCCTCCCTTTCCTTTCGTGCCGCGGCCGGGGCTATTTAAGCCGACACCGTATGCCCCCGCGTCCGTTTAGCCCTCACGTCGCAGCCTCCAAATTCTCGAGCGCCGCCGCCACGAGCACAGAGTCTCGCCGCCACCATTGACGGCTACCAGAGCTCCCGGGACCACTGTGAACCTTCTGTCCTCTGCGGAGCGAGATTGGAGGTACCATGAACCCTTCTGTGTGCTCGATTTTGCGTATCCTCGTCCTCACCGTCCTGTCACCGTGCACAGCAGCTCCAGAGCCGCCGCGACACGTCGCCAAGCTCCACGGTCGCCCCTGCAGGCCGTCCTCTCCCTCCGGAACAAGGTTTGGGACTCCGTGATCCCTACCCCGCGCCCAATTCGACCTCTGCGTGTTCACTTCGTCGTGTCATCGATCACAGTGAGCCCGCGTCCGCCCCGTCGTGTCGCCAGCCGTCTCCGCCCCTCAATCAGCTGCGCCAAAACCTCTGGTGAGCTCGCCGTCTCCCTCTCTTTCTCCCGGACCTTCTGGTTCGGAGTTTGGTGGCCCATAGCCCCCGTTCCGATCGCGCCGATGAGCTCCACGGCGGAGCCCATGGCGGACCACCGTGTCTGCTCCGTTCCCGGCCAGCGCCGCCTCCCTCCCTCTCTGTTCTAATTGTGGCCGTCCTCTTTAGATCGGACGAACCGCAGTAACCGATACCCCTTCGATCTTTCCACTCTAATCTCGGTCACCCAATCCTGATCGGACGATCTGCAGAGGCCGATACCTCTTCGCTCTGAGATTTTGCTAAAGAGTCCCTGAATTCTTTAAGTGCCAACCCGCAGTCCATGGCGCAGTCAGGGATTACGCCTTTGCCTTTGGAAAGCGTAAATCCTATCAGAATTCTTTTATTTCGAAAATAAAATGGAAAATCATATTTACAAATTTGCCACTCCTATTCAAATGCTTCTATTTCACTCATTTTAAATCCAAATCGCTCCGTTCAAGTTGCGTTAGATCTGTATTTTCTTGCTCTATCCAGTAGTATAGTTTTGATCTATGTTAATTACTTTTAAAAATCAAAGAAAATTATTTCCGTAGTGCTTTAATCTTGCTCTATTCAAAATCCCGTTTAATTCCTAACTTTTCCGTTATAGCTCCGTTTTTCGTGATTCAAGCGTCTATGTGATCGTAGTGTTACGTAGATCAGTTTTATAAGCTTTTCATGTTGTTTTATTACTGTTGGTGTACTGTTCTAATCATAGTCTTGTTTGCTTTGTGTATGATTGCCGTTGATTGAATGGTGTTCATTGTTGATTGGAATAGACGTCGAGCAATCCGTTGAAGAACCGGAGTTTCTCTTTGATCAAGACCCGTAGAATCAACAAGAGTTCTTCGAAGAAGGCAAGTATAACATGGGATTATCCTTGATGTCCTATTCACACATAATATAACTCATATGCATGATATTCCTTGTTTGCCATAGTTTGATCCTAGAGTTTGTTACCCTGATACCTTGTCACCTATGACTTGATCCACCACATATAATTAGTATTGCTAGCGCTCATATCAGATGTACATGATCTTAAATGTTAATGACTATATGCAATGATGGTAAATCTTGCTTTTTAGCAACATGGATTATAGGAGCTTATCTGTCGGCAAAAGCTGGGACATACCGTACAACCACGAGGGCTATTATGGCTCTGGCTTTAGCTAAGTATGGGGACCTTTTCTAGCTTGTCAGTGGTTACCTTTATGGCGCAAGTAGGAACGTGCCAAGACGGGTATAGTGTGGTTCCTAATCTACGGGCCAGCCGCGAAGGAGTGTGACCGTAGACATGTTGGCTCTACATCCCCCTGCCACGAGCCTTGTGGCCCTGACTTGTTAGACGAACCCTTGGAAGGCTTCATAGTGTTCCCTGCCCGCTCACCTCGGTAGTGTTTTGGGAGTCATGACCCCGGGCATATGGGCAATCACGACTCGTGGGTAAAGTGTACACCTCTGATCAGAGTTAATAAACTATCATGATAGCCGTGCTCATGGACACGAGCGACTCGGAAAACTCACAGAATTATTTGGTTCTTACTTCTATGTGGCTCACGCATGTGTTATTTAATTGTTGTATATTTCTGTCATTTACTTTATGATCATGGATATTTGAGCTTATGCAAACTACCTTGGCAATTGTTGATAATGATATGAATTTGATCTACTTAAAATGCTTACCGCTATGAACCCTGCATATCCTTTTGAGCTTCATAAAACCCCGTGTTATATTTGTTGAGTACGTATGTGCTCACCCTTGCATTCAAACACCACAGATGAAGATTGGGTTGATGACTACCGCAATGAGTACTAGACTTGGAGTCAACCAGTCAACCAGTCCCTCGGAGTTTCCGC
Organism: Microstegium vimineum; assembly: GCA_022036555.1. Classification (NCBI taxonomy): domain Eukaryota; kingdom Viridiplantae; phylum Streptophyta; class Magnoliopsida; order Poales; family Poaceae; genus Microstegium; species Microstegium vimineum. The sequence continues at coordinate 15,925,558 of CM039119.1, forward strand.
AGTTATCTTCATTTAGTTAAAGTTATTTTTTTCAGACTATGTAATGAATATTTATTCGCTATGTAATAAACACTGTGATGGTATTTTCTATCATTTGTCAACTCATGTGTGCGACTATTCCTGGGGTGCACATGAGCCTTTTATGCACTTGTTTTTGTTCTTAAAAATGGGTGTGACAGTCTTCGTCTTCAGCACCATCACTGGGAATGTCATGTACTATATGTTGGCCAGGGGCATACGAGGTGGAACCATCAGCAACAAAGCCAGTGAACATTTTATCCATCTCGTCAAGGTACTCAGGCATCCCATCCCTTAGTGCCATCAAATCTTGGTTGCCCTAGTAAAAGTTGAGTGCATTAGTTTACTTGTTTCAATGTACATTATACAATGCAAACTAAAACAAGGCACTAGGCATGTGTTCTCTTGAATACTGACCGCAGTCGCCATATTCCACCACTCCTCAGACGCCACAGCTATGGTGGCATCACCGCGGCCCAACCCAGAGCCTTTCCTCAACTTTGCATCGATGAAGATCCACTTTGTCCGCAGCTTCTTTAATAGGTACTTGAATTGGTCAGTGTCATGATAAATTTGGGTAGCCAAGAAAAACCTGTTTGAGAGTTCCTCCCAGCCGTGCGGCGTCATTTTACCCCGTAGGAATTTGTTGTTCCCACTGTCCATTACGCCGCAATACATCTCACAAAACTGCTTGGTAAGCTCAGGTGTCCAATGACCCCTATGGGTGTCCTCCTAAACGACAGGTAACAATGGTATGAAATGAACAGAATGGTGCACAGAAGTGAGTTTGCACAGTATTGAGTTTGCAGGAACAAAAACATGTAGGTGAGGAGATGTATACCCCAAGTCGTCGACGGGCATTGCGACGCCTGCCTCCGCGAGCTGCTCCCCTTGCAAATCCACCCGCGTTGGGTGTGGGGGACATGTAGCCGCCCTGGAACGCTGATGTGTCGCCGTGGAACACCCATGCGTCGCCTTGGAACGCTGATCCACCGCCGTGGAACGCTGATGCGCCGGCGTGGAACGCTGGTGCGCCGGCGGGCATTGCCGCAGGGTGGCCACCCATGAACGCAGATCCGCCGGCCACGGCAGCAGACCCACCTCCCACGTGCGCAGATCCACCACCCAGGAATGCAGGTCCGCCGAGTCCTCGGCCAGCGCGCGGGCCACGACACCCGAGGGTACCCCTCCAGCTGCGTGCGGGTACGAGTATGGGAGGCGGACTCTGCGGCAATTCCATACGCGGGTACGAAGACATGCCATACGCGGGGGGGGGGGGGTAGACGTGGTTGTAGGGAAATCCAGGAGGAGAGGGCGCCTCCGGGGATAGGAAATCCCGGGTATGGCCGCCGTCGCCGTACGCACCATCTTGGCCGTAGTTCCCGCGGGCGCCGTCGGCACCGTCGTGCCTACCTACGTGCTGGCCGTCCATCGATTTGGGGAGGTTGTCGGGGGCCGGATTCCGAGCTCCTAGGTGTTGGCGAGGTAGCTAGCGAGGTCGCTGGCCGTCACGGTGGAGGTCCTGGGTGCCGTCGCGGGCGAGGTCGCTGGCCGGCGTCCAAAGCGGCGTCGAGCTACCGGCGGCGAGCAGAGCGGGCGGCGGCGGCAGGCAGTGGCGGCGGCGTGCAATGGCGGGAGCTCCTCACACTGTCGAGGTCATCGAGGTCTAGTGGGCGGCGGCGGCGTGCAGTGGCGAGCTCGGGCTCGAGCAGAATGGATAAGTGTGGAACGGATGCGCGTCTGAAATTTTCGGACAAGCGCCAGTTCATTAAATAGGGTGGCATATCACTGCCGGTTCTTATTACAACCCGACAGTGATGTGCCCTATCAGTGCCGGTTTGTAAGAAGAACCGGCAGTGATGAGGGAGCATCACTGTCGGTTGGTTAGTAGAACCGGCAGTGATAGAGGCACATCACTGCCGGTTCCTCTACAACCGGCAGTGATGTGTGTATTTTTTAAAATCTCTCTTTTTCTTTAGAATTCAAATTACTCCTGATTTTTTACTAGAACTTGAAAAACTCCAAACATAGAAGTTGCATAATTTTTAATTCTCTACAACTTTTGCTGAAGTAGCATATTCAAATTCTTTATAGTTTTTGAATTCCATTTTCAATTTGAATAAGGGTTTAAAATTCAATTACCCCCTTTGTAATTACTCCAAAAAATTGAATAGAAGTTGAAAATCTTCCAACATAGCTTTCGCTAGTTTTGAGTAGCTCTACATTATTTCTTATACACTCAAGGTCTAATTCTTCATAGTTTTTGAATTCCATTTTGAATTTGAATAAGGGTTTAAAATTCAATTACCCCCTTTTTAATTACTCCAAAAATTTGAATAGAAGTTGAAAATCTTCCAACATAGCTTTTTCTAGTTCTGAGGAGCTCTACATTAATCCTTATGCACTCAAGCTCTAATTCTTCATAGTTTTTGAATTCCTTTTGACATGGCATACATCAATCAACAACGTGGTATAACTCATCAATCTACAACTCCATATGTCTCAAATTCGATGCAAATTACTAAAACAACATTTCATTAAGGATTACATAGTTTATGATACTCTAACAATTCATGGTACAGGCACGATAATGGCCTCATCATGATCACTCCGGAGGTAAGCAAGTTTGTCACCCTCTTCAAGGACATGTAGGGTAACGTCCGCCCCAAAAGGAGCCATTTCTTCATAACCTTTGTACTCTTCTTCGTCTGTCACTCCGTCGACACCTATAATCTTCCTTTTGCCTTGCAATACTACATGTCGTCTTCCATTTGTATTGTTATCGGGGAGATTTACATGATGGCCCTTGCTTGTATCGGGGAGTTTTACACTTGGGACACGCATCCAAGTCTTTACCGTGACATGTTCTTTCTTGTACTCATCCCAAACATCCTTCACACTCGTCTCCCACATCTGTAGTAGTTCATCGATCACTGGTTCTAGAAGCACATCAATATCATTACCAGGTTGTTTATGTAGTATAACTAACAAGTTATCGAAACCTTTATCACTCAACCCATTCGTTGATTTGAACTCCAATAGCATGATGTTGGCTTCCAGTTTGCTTATTGCGCAGCCCGAAAACAATGGTGTTTTTGCATCCTTTCTCATCATCTCCAGTTTTTTCAACTGTGAAGTACTAAGGAATCCCCCATGCACATCATGTAGAAGCTACCAAATACCATCATTTTCCTCAGTGTCGTCAGCTAATGTATTCACAAACACATCATCATTGGTAGGCACATCTTCTATGTAATCATGAACAGACAATAATGCTACACTAGGCATGAGCACATCATCATTAACATTTTGACCAACCTCCCCATGCAAAGTCCAAATCGTGTAGTTTCTCATGAACCCCCTTGTGATTAAGTGCAAACGTATATGCTCCACGTCGCCCCATTTTCTCGTATTCTTGCAGTCTTTGCATGGACAGAATACAAGATGTGAGTCCCCAGCATTGGCTCTAGCTCGCTTGATGAAATCGTCGATGCTCGTCAAGTACCGTGGGTCTGTATGTGACAGATCGTACATCCACCCTCGAGCCATGTTTGCACTGATAAAATAAGATGGGCAGAGCAGAGGAAACATAGGAACATATTAATAGAAGCATTTTTTAACAATATTCTTCGATATAATTTGAATTTGGTCGCGCTATAAAAATAAAGAGAACAAATAGATAACAATGGAAGCATGGAGTATTAAATGCATGCATGGAGTATTAAATCTAAGTAATAAATACCGAATCTATTCCACATCCCATCAAATCTTTTATGCATGTATTGAATATTAAATGTAAATAATAAATATAACTAATTACAATTTTTATCCATAATTTTCGAGACGAATCTTTATACTATATTGTTCTGTACTGTTGGGCAGAGGAGGGAGGGAGGAGATCGAAGCTTTATACTGTACACAACATCACTGCCGGTTCCAGCCACGAACCGGCAGTGAAACTCCACATCACTGCCGGTTGGTGGCTTGAACCGGCAGTGATAGGGCCGAGAGGCATCACTGCCGGTTCAATCCACGAACCGGCAGTGATGTGGTGTTTCACTGCCGATTCAACCCCTGTCCCCAATAATTGGGGGTCTGTCAGAGGAAGAACCGGCAGTGAAGGGGCACCACTGCCGGCCCAAACAAAACCGGTAGTGATGGGCCGGCAGTGATTGCCGATTCTGTAGTAGTGATTCTTAAGCATCTCAAAGGAAGGCAAATCAGAACAATGGACTCAAATGATTCTGTATTAGGATTTTTTATCTAAGGCCCTTAAGACCTATTGGGAAACTAGAAAGAACAATGCTTAAACAAAAGTAGCACTAATATATAATGAGATGAAAAGAAGAAAAGAAAGGCTCCCCAAAGAGAGCAACAATTTCTTGTATCTTTTAGGTGTTTACTACAAATGTAAGCTATTCCCCAAACAAAAACTGGATCTGCACACACTAAGAATAATACCTGATATATAGTCATTGCTGCCAGCTCTATCACAAAGCACACTAAAGTCCACTACATCACCAGATCTATAAATGAAATAGAAAAAATCTGGATGAAATGCTAGCATATTTACCTGAGTACTCAATCATGCAGTTTAGGAACAATCATGCAATATTATCATATGCTAAGCAGTCAACCTAAGAAAATAATGTTTCTTGTGATATGCATATCACACTCATTATAAATTAGAACACAATAAACATGTTAGAATTATTTAATCATATCATGTAATCTTTTTAGTCATCAAGTACAGTGTCATCAAATATCATGTAATGTTTTTAGTCATCTGAGAAATTAATGTTAATTTGCAAAGAATAAGCATAACAAAAGTGAAATGGCAATAGGGGCAAAAAAATTGTGCTAATTGCAGTTCATTGGCCATGCATCAATGAAGTTGTATCCATACTGTTTGTCAGTAGCAAACATATTTGCAACATAAATATGAAAATTCCTAGGAAGCCAAAGAGCATCATTGCGAGGAATCCATGGAAGATCTACAGCATAAGGCAAAAGAGGCATGTGCCTATCTAGGATGTCGTACAGATTATCTATAACAAAACAGTAGCTCCTGGGGATCCACGAAATATTTAATACTAAGTTTCATTGATCATAGGTACTGAAACAATAATAGTTGGAAAACAACAATGCTAATACTAGGCAACGAAAATATATAGGTACCTGCATATGAGGAAACCTTAACTGCCAATATGTATAAATGCAAAGGCGAAGGTTTTGTCAAAATGGTATGGTATAAAATTGAGCGATACATTTTATTTTGCAGGAAAAAATGCTTATTAGATTGTAAAGCAATAACCTAGAGAGCATACCTGAAATACAATCAGTCTGAGCAAAGCACTAATGCATATATGACTAAGTTATTCACGTAGTTATCATCCAACAGGTAGAGATCATGTGGTGCATCATACGACTGTTAACCTGAAAGTGGGAAAAGTGCAAGTATAGTATTCAGTGTTGGATCTCCTCTCATTGCAACCATGGAGCACCTATTCAAGGTCACAACTCTACATGGTAGACCCAGAATGATGAAACAGAGGTCGTAAAAACTCACATCATTCCACAAGGCCCAATGGCCTAGGATTGGTTATATCTCTAAGCTTTCCTCGCTGCTCTGGTTCTGAATTCATGTAGTTAAATTTGGAAAAACCATGTTTAATTAGTCTGTTAGTACCTACGTGCAGACCAGCGCAGTCCAGAAAAAAAATACTATTTTTGCAGATTCACCATTTATAATTTTCTCTAGACAAATAATAACATATAGTAATTAGAAATTGGGAAGCAATCAAGTAAAGCCCAAAACTAGAGAACTGGACATTTGATTTAACACTCACGGATTTACCTGTCACCACTCCAGGAGTCAGTAGGATGAATCTGATTGGCCAATTGGGGCTTTGATTTGAGTTGAGACCGAGATGGAGAGCAGGGCAGCCGTTAATACTCAGGGATGGAAGGGAGAAGCAGATGGGGATGGAAGGGAGAAGCAGATGGGGGTGGAAGGGAATAAATGAGCACCTGCTCTGTTCGAGCTCATGGCCGGCGGGAGCCAGGACGATGGCTGCGACAACTGGGGTGGGGACGATGGCTTGGGCGAGTACGACAACACCGACGAGAGCGTCCAGCAGGGGATGGCAGCCCGGACGATGTCTGCGGCCCCGGGGACGGCGGCCGCGGAGGCTCTAGAGTTGGCGGGCGCGACGGTGAGGACGCATCGCTGGGGTTGGCAGTCGCGACGGTGAGGACGGTAGGTGGCTGCAATGGCGATGACGGCAGCCGCGGCGCTGGTGATGGCGGCCGTGACAGCGAAGCGACTGCAGCAGGGATGGCCCCTCGCGAGTTCGTGCCCGGGCGGTGGTGAAGAGCGCCATGACGAGATGCAGATGTTGGTGTTTGAGTATGCGACTGCTAGGGTGGTGGCAATGGCCGCTGATAGGGTTTCAGTGACACTCTCACTGGTGGGCCGTGCGAGTGGGCTGGGTTGTGCGCCAAAATGAAAAAGGACTATACTGACCATTCCTTTGACTCTATGATATATTTTTAGCGACCGATGGTATGACGCAAACAGCTAAATATCTGTCACTACAAGAAATCTGGGCTTCTGTGACAATCAAAATATGACGATCAGAGTCTGTTTCATGTCACTGTCTGCCTGTAGTGATGAACTAGCTATTGTCACAGAAGGTGGGTCACTAACCAGCTTCTGTGACCACTAGAGGATATTGTCATTGATAGTCGTCATAACATATTGCATAATAGATGACGTGGCAAATGACATGGCAGGTGATATGGCAATTAATATTGTGCCCATATAGCTTGGATTTTTATTATTATTTTCATTTATAGACAAATTGGCTCAAATATTTTTTGTCCCAAGTAGAAATCGACGATTTTTTTTATTATTGAGGCCCAAAATTACCTTCTGCATGCCCAATTAAAAATCATCACATTAAAAACAAGATAACCAATTATATAACTATAATGACCATATATAATCCTCATCCATAAACAATGCATCATACAACAGAATACAAGTTCCATATAATTATAATTACAATTGACCATACACATACAAAAAGGTTGCCGAATGGAATTGATCTAAAGTCTATATCTAAAATTTCAGTCCAGTACACAACCCCCATGGCATACCAAATTCTCTACATATACCACCATCTTCACAGAATCCTCTGAAGTTCCAGCGTAGGTTTGCCCTAGAGTATTAAGAAAACATGTAAAATATCCAAACAGTACAGTGTGTACATATTTCTGACAATAAATTTTTGCAGTTAAAAACCAAAACAGAAATAGCTAGAATTTGGTTTAAAAAGTATGGAGTATTGACAGAACAACAAATGATACAGGCATATAACTTAATTACTATAGGTACTGAGGCATGTAATTTATTACACGTGTACTGGCATTTAAATAAGATAAAATGGTGAGTTCCAGTAAACATAACATGGTACGTAGCTATTAAACCAGGTGTAGGAAATGATGTGTTAAGGTGTAGCTGCTATGGTTGGTTTACTAGCTCGGGCAAGTGCACAAGGCACTGGCTGCAGCATTCACCTAGATGTTGTTGATATAATACATCAAGTTATGTGTGCTACACACAAGCATATTAATATTTCAAGCTAAACTAAAATTGATTCTCATTAACAAAATCATCTATTAACACAGCCCAATGGCACAAATAGTGAGACCAGCAAGCCCTTAAAATTAATCCTCTCATTCGAGCTCTACATGCAGCAGGGAAACATAGCTTTACAAATCAATTTAATCATTCACAAAAACATCCATATCCTAATCTGAGATCTACATGCAACAGGGAAATAAAGCTTTATGATTCAATTAAATCATACACAAGAACATGCATATCCTAGTTAACATGCAAATCAAGAAAAGCAATTAACTGTAATTAACTAGACTGCAGAAACAACATTTAAGTGCAACCCTGTCTTTTTTCATAGAGGCAGAGTATCATGAGAGGGAGACTCGATTGCTAATCTCGTTCTTGTGTTTTTACTTACCAAAAATCATATAAAAAGCTTGAAAGTACATCCGACAGCAAGCGTTCTTTGCTTCCTGCACATATGAGCGAGAGATCATAAATTAGCATTTATGGATATCAGCAGTTCAATTTGGCACAAAAAAAAAACAAGATAGATTGCAGTTTTGCTCATTTCCAAATCTCTAATTAGCTAGCAGTAACAACCAAGCCAAGCCTATCCATTCAGGAAGTAGCTACATGCTTCCAAAAAATCAAACAAGTACTCTGGATACCGATCTCTGTTTTCCTTCATCTGGGATTCTGTTCCTAACTTTTCAGACTCACATCCAAGGAACTGATGACATTAGCTTGACGTAAACATACAACCTTCAAGGAAGCGTATGTCTAGTATGCTATATAACAAACTTCTAGGAATGCACGTCCGCCTCCGCATCGCCGCCGTCACCTGCACTCCGGGATCCAGACGTCTCCGTCGCAAGAATCTCGCAAGGATGCACCTCCGCATCCGTGGAGGTCGTCCCACCAGCGCTTAGGAGTTGGATCCATGCGCTCCTTGCCGGATCCACCGAGTAGCCGGTCGAGATCGAGGTGAAGTTCCATGGCACGACGCAGCAGCTCCACCTCCTTGCCGATGGAGGACGCAGTGTCGTCCCACCGGCGCTTGGGCGTCAGATCCACACGTTGTTGAGGTCGAGGTGGACGGTATGGCGGCAGCGCTCAGTGAGAGAAGGAATGGATGTGGGAGAGAAAAAAAAAGACCGATGGAGGTGGAGTCGGGTGAGAGCTAGGGTTTTGATGTCCATATTTATTGACTCTAGCATGGATCTCCACCGTAGATCGGATCGGATGGCTATGCATGATTGGGCCAATTCTTGGGCCTTCATATTTTTGCTCATAGATGCATGTTTAGGCCGTTTTATTTATTGACTGTAGTGGTGTAATTCTTTCTTTATAGAATATATAAGAGTATTCATAATATTCTATTCTAATAAAAAGTATAAAATACAAATTATAGTAACTACTATAGTCCAGGTAAATTATGTCTAACATAGACACATAGTCACAGCATAGCTCCTTAAACACTGCCCATATTTCTCAATTCCCTCTATTTTCTCACACACTATATGCATATGTATTGGAGATCATATTATATACAATAATTTATTTAAACTATAATAATAAAGCACCATATGTAAAATTATAAATGAAAAATACAATATTCAAATTTAAATTAAAACATGAATTTGATCCGAATTTAATGATAGTCTATCATAATATAGTTCATAACATCTTTGCAAATTAAAAAACAACCCGTGCAAACACGAGGAAAGCCCGAGGAAACAGTCGAAATATATGTTTTCGGGCATGCCCTTAAGCCCGAGCAATTGGGTTCGTAGGGACTAGGGAGGATTTGGGTGGCCACACCAAATTGGAGTCCCTACTATGCCCTTAAGCAGAAAAGGAATTTGTGTCATATAAGGACTCGTTTCCTAATATTATCATATTATTAAAATTGGTTTTGATATATGAATGCAGCCATGTACGTGAGTATTAGAAAAGGAATTTGTGTCCTGTCATGCCCGTGTTTTGCTATGGGACTATAATTTAATTAAGTTGTCGGCGATGGGAGTGGTAGCAAAAAAAAGGAATTTGTGTCCTATAAGGACTCGTTTTGATATAATATGAATGCAGTCGTGTCTTTGAGTAATAGAAAAGGAATTTGTGTCCCGTCAGAACTCGTTTCCTACTATTATAGGTTTTGTTTAATCAACAGAACTCATATCCGAGTTGTATTCACGCAGGGATGGGACTCGTCAACATTAAGAGAGACAATTTATTTATTTATAGAGTTAAAGTTAGGGAAAAAGATCGATAAAAAAAGAATGGATGGACCGAAGAAAAATACCTGAAATTTTACCTCTTTATTATTAGGCATAATAATATATAGATATAGATAAACATTTTTTAAGGATGATAGAAAAAGAAACTAATAGAACAATTGATCTATGTCAACCATAGTGCAGTAACGGTGTTTCATTGATATCACTGTGGCCCACTTAGCCAAATATCCTTTGGGCTTTGGCGTACAGGAACACAAGGTCACAGGGCAGCACACAACATGGTTCGATTTTGTGCCACCTCGTAAGACCAAAGCAGCTGGAAGGGCGTCAAGTTTTATATAAAGTAAATCCACTTCAAGTGGATCGGCCAGCGCCTATCCATTTCCACACACAGTGAGGCCGATTGAAAAAATAAATTTCTTGACAAAATGTTTTGAGGCCAGCAAATTAGCCAAATATATAGAAAATTAAATTAAATTAATTTTGTAAGAGCATCTCCAACAACTCTTTAAAATAACTTGTTATCTTTATAAATTTGGCAAAATCACAAAATTCCCTCTCCAATAACTCCTCAACCCAACTATTCACGGCCTCCGCGGCGTCTATATTTAACAAGTTGCTATCCAACTTATTATCCATATAAATTTGGCAAAATCACAAAATTCGCTCTCCAACAACTACTCAAACAAACCAACTTGTTATTTTTCTAACTTGTTATCAGCCTCCCGCCTTTCCTTTTCTTTTTTTTTAAAGTTTGACAAGTTGGAATAGCAAATTGTTGGAGAAGGGGGTTTTTTTCCACTTGACAAATAATTTAGTAACTTATCAAACCATAAAATTTAGCAAATCAATTTTTCTAAGTTATTGGAAATGCTCATTAATATTTCAAACATGCCAAATTATTATTACTTGTGAATGAATAGGCATCCTAACATGCTCTAGTCGAACAAAAACATGGTATATTTAGGAAGAAGATTTTTTTATATAAAAAATATAATAGTTGCATGGTATATGTAGGAAGAAGATTTTTAAAAAAAATTATATAATAGTTCTATATTTTATGACAATCAGCTATTGTCATGATCTATCGTCACAAATCCAATGTAGAGTATGCAGCGATGGTGTTTATGACAGAGACACCTCTTGGTCATAAACCGTTGTCATCTTGAGAATAGTCGTCATAAACAGCCACTCTTTATGACAGATAGGTGCTTTGTCATCTGACAGTCGTCATAGAAGCCCAGATTTATTGTAGTGTGTAGCGACCGATGTACCGTTGGTACGAGTAAAAATAGCGACCAATGATCCGTTACAAATTTATACCGACCGATTGTTGGACGTTAATATTACATTTTAGCGACCGTTGTTCGACGCTACAGATTGGTTGTTGTATAGTGCGCGTACCCTCCTCTGCTACTCCACCCATAACTAACTTATGTCTAGAGATTCCGTCTTAGTTGCTGTGTTTTCAAATCAACCATGCGCACATGAACAAAACTTTCTTGCTTAGCCATTGAACTTTGCTAGCCATTCAACTTTCTTCCTTTCTTACCAAAACTTGCTACTAGCACGTGATTGATGATTCAAAACCCGATGTTATCGGTGGATGATGTCGTCCCAAATAGACCATATGCTCGCTGCATATCAAAGTCGACCGGAGCATAAACATACTGGATGTTGGAGATGGCCGCAGAAATGGAACTGGTGACCACACGATGCACTGCCAAGCGGATGACTATACAAATACCTCTCATTCCAGGCAGCAGGTGTATACTGAAGTTTTAGCCTCACAAACGGCACAATGTCTGGATAATCATATATAGGTTAATAGGTTATATTTATATAACTCTGGCCGGCCACTCCTTTCACTTCACCGACATGTAGCAGCAATATATATATGTGCAGTAGTAGGCCCGTATAATCAATGCTGAGCATGTGCTCCCCGATTACCAGAGTTTATGAGTCAAATTATGAATTGTTCATACTTTATAGTAGTATAGTAGGCTAGACATGACTATAAAATGACTTTCAGGTTGAAACACCACTAGCTATTGTCTAGTTTACATATTAGGCTGCGACAAGCAAAGGCAATGTTCTATTTTATCGTAACACAAACCAAGGCAATTGTGTGAGAGCACATAGACAGGTTACCACTCAGGAAGGAGGCTTTATGCTGGCCAGGAAATGATGAAGCAATATCATGCAAAATGAAGCAAGAGTATCTTGTCTGTAAAGACATTCAGGATTGCGAAGCATCAGAAAGTCTGGATTCACACTTAACTCTGCGGCTTCATCAAACTGTCACTGCATGCGTGCATTCTACCAAAAACATGGAAACCTCCCATCAGCACCTAGGTACCAGAGTGCGCACATGCATGATCTTTGTCATGTAGCAACGATTGTTATCTTGTGGCATTACCCCATGTCTAATGTTACACACAAATTATATCTGAATTGTTCAGTCGGTGTTATATCATACCCGCTGGCAAGAATGACTTTGGTTTTTTCAAGGAATCTACTAGAGGTGGGGTTGTGATCATCACTTGGTGGTTGTCGTTGAAGCCATGTTAATAATTATCTAATTCTACATAGTCATGTGTCTTATATATGTGCCATTATGTTTTCTTCTAGAAATTCATAAATACTTGTTATTAGGAGCAGAGTAGTCATCACTAAGTGCATTAAATTTTATAGTATGCACTAATTATGTACAAAATGGTGATGATGAATAACAAACACCAAGATTCTACAGTAGTGAAATTATAACAGAAATAACTTCAAGGCAATACTTTACGTTAGTCGGCCGTGCTTTTGTCCTACCGCATGCACACGGCCAAACACACACACGCGCGGGTTCCAGTGGCGCCGATACCAACAAGGTATGTGTTCCTGTAGAATCATGGACCCTTGTGTTTAGGCGATTAACGATAATACTAGATCACTATGACTAACGTGTGTTTTGCAGAGACAAAGTCATTTATGTTAGGTCATGAGTGATGCATTTTGAATGGGCTTAATGGATATTCATGCCCCCAAGATGGAAATCGTTTCGGTTGCAAAGGATGGAGATACACGACGAAGACTAGGCTAGTTCTTAGTGCCATAAGGTTGAGAAGGGCACTAAGTATAGCTAGGGCTTTTGTTTTTCCTTTGACCGTACTATAAAGGGGGGTATGAGGTTAGTAGCTTGACCTAGGAGAGTTTAGGAAAGTGGGTATATGCACACTTGTCACAACTAGTCCTAGAGACCTTGCTTTCGGCCCATGGTAAACCCTAGAAATGGTAGGAGCAAAATCCCTTAAGAAACCTCAGCGAAAACAGTTGTTTTAGAGGGAGAAAGAGGCTCCGGACCACTCTGCTTAGTGGGCGTCGGACCATAGGAGAGTGGTCCGACGGTCCCTGACTTAGGCAGATTCTCAGCTCGAGGAGCTCCAGACCAAAGCACCGGACCGTAGGAGAGTGGTCCGGTGGCTTGGTTCAGAGAGACAGAAGGCTTCGGACTAGTCCGACGGTTAGTCCGACGGCTAGTCCGACGCCTCAAGACAAGAGTTTGGGCCTATGCAGAGAACTCCCTGGCTCCGGACCAGAGCGTCGGACCAGGGCACCGGACCAAGGAGAGTGGTCCGGTGGTGTGTAAAAGAGAGAAAGGTTTTCACTCAGAGAGCACCGAGGCTCCGGACCAGAGCGTCGGATCAGTGCGTCGGACCAAGCAGAGTAGTCCGACGGTGCCTGAGTTTGAAACGAGAGTGAGCTCCGGACCAGTGTGCATGGTCCGGTGGTATGAGCTCCGGACTAGTCCGGTGGCTACGCAAAGAGAAGAAAAAGTAAAAAACGGCTAGTTTTGGAGGTGGGGACTATTTATTGTTGCCCCCTTGGTCCTTAGAGGTACTCTTGGCCATTGTTTCAGCTGGTGACACCTTGAGAAATCTTTTGGAAAGCCAAGAGACTAGTGAGGGAGAGATTAGAGAGAGTTCATCTTGTTCTTCCCTCCTAGAGTGATTAGGAGTGACTTGTGTGCATCCATCCACCTTCCTAGCCTTGAGTGGGTCAAGTGAAGGTCTTGTGCTTGTTACTCTTGGTGTTCGACAACACCTAGACGGTTTGGTGGTGTTCGGAGGAAGTGACCGCCGGGAGATTGTTGGCGGCTCTTCTCCAAGCTCTTGTGATCGGTTGTGGGCGATTCACCGTGCCGGAGTGGCGAAGAATCAGCCCGTAGAGAGCACTCTACCCTTGTGCGGGTAGAGGGGGAGCGATACCTTGCGAGATGCTCCAACAAGGACTAGGGGGGTGTGTCGACACCTCGATACCTCGGGAAAAAATCGCTGCGTCAATGAGATTCTCTTTTCCCTAGCTCTTTACATTTCCGCATTTCTTTCCGTCTTGTTTTTACATTTCCCACTAGAATTGCTTAGGTTGTTTTTAATTCCTTTGAACTGCTACCGCTTTCTAGCTAGGACACACGGACGGTAGGCACTAGGGGGTGATTGGCATTTGATAGACTTTTATATTTGCTTTAGAAATTTAAAATAAGCCCAATTCACCCCCCTTCTTGGGCATCTTGATCCTTTCAGTTCCACCTCCTTCCCCGTGTTCAAGCATCTAGGAGTTAGGGTTCTGGTGGGCTTATCCTCTCTCATTGTCCCATCTTCCTCAACTCCAGCATGCTTCAAAGAGAAGTAGCTCGAGGATGCAGGGTAGCTATGAAATGCAAATGAGCGAGGGGATGGTAGTTTCACGGGGTCCTATAACTGCATCATGAATTGTTTATTGGTCAAGTGTAGTGTGGTTCTCCGGTGTCTTGGCTGGACTCAAGAACACGAGTCAAACACATGGATTTATCCTAGATCGGGTCGTCGGGGACCTACGTCCAACAGGAAATGATCTTAGTATTTGAGAGCATCTAAACTTGTGGGTTACAACATGAGCACAAGATATTTGGAAGGGGGTCACATGATGCTAATCCAAGGCTCAACAGTGGTGAAGTCTCTTCCACATTGGGGAAGAATACAGAGATGTGGAGGAGCTCTCAGTACTCTCGGGATGGCTCTACTCTTAGTGGATAGCTCGATGTTGCACCATGGGCAATGTTTGAGTGGGGATCGCTTCCTTTTGGCCAGAATGTGATCTCTGTTTCGGCTCCCCCTCTCTAGGATCCGATCTCCCATTATATATCTAGGTAGCTCAGATACATGGTGGTTTGGGGGTATTATTCTATGGTATATATGCAACGGAGTCTAGAAGGGTGTTGTTGTAGCGTGGATCAATCCTGTCATTGTTGTGGATCTAGACAAGTCCTGTGAATCTGTTTAAGCTCCAATGCTAAGTGCGTCAAGCGGCGCTGAGGAATCCCCGAGCCTTAGTGCGTGGCTCTCGAAAGTGTCTTCTAACCCAGCATTTGGGTTGGACAAGAGGAGTGACTGAGGATCATGATCGGGCTACCTACAATCGGCAGTCTAAGGCCCGAGCGAGCCTTTGACTCTCAAGTAGATACTAAGGGTGTGCTTGGGTCAGGCCCGATCCTTTGGTCAGCAGGTGCACGTGAGCGCATTTGAGGTGTGTAGCCCCTTGCGAATTTCCGGATGGGCCGGTCGAGGGGTTGTTTGATCGGGAACTCTCTATTCCTGAGACTTGATGTATCCCTATGTTGTGGTATCATCAGGTAGCTTTACGGTTAAGCGTCCGGTCCAGGTCTGCGTGGCAGCGCCCTTGGCCATGGTTACGGCAAGGGCGGGGAATAAGGAGACCGATGTGGAGCTTCAGAAAATCCCTTGTGTTAGAGGGCACGGGCAAGGATGAAGATGGTGTGGCCGCTAGCGAGGCAAGTGGGATGCGAGAAGGAAGAAGTTGGGGATGGGGCATGACGAAGAATGCATGGCCATGTATGCGATGCGGTTCTGTGAACATGGACCATAGATCCATAACTTTTCTTGGTCCTCCTTTTGCTACCTATTGCCAAATCAATTTGATCGCGATTAATATGAGTTTCTCATTCTTTGCTTATTTTTGGTCAAGCAGGTGACCTCCATCTCAGATTACCTTACCCATTTTACTGAGCTCCTGGACCATTTTTCTCAAATATGTAGGGGAGTTGCGTATCATTGTATTAAGAAAGGAAAAACTGGTCTTATATAATTGTACCCACCTACTCGGAACTAGCTGTAGGAGGTCCATCAACATATTTTACTAACCAATAAAAATACAGACTCTGGATGGATGGACCTGATCGACCAACTGTCAAAACAGCCTACCTAACCTAAGGCATCGAGATTCCGTGCCCCTACAAGACACCACAAGTGGTGTTCATCATCAAAGGCACGAAACAGGTCATTCATTTTGGGACTAGAAGTGAATTCCTGTGTTTCCTGTGTTTCACCATCAAAGACGCAAGCATTCCTGTGTTTCCAAATCAAGCATATCCACATGACCAGAAGTGAATTGATTCCTTTCCGCTTGTCCTTTGGGCTGCCCTTACTTGCCCTTCTCCACCATTCTGCAAAATTCTGCTCGTTTAAGCTTGGCACACCATGTTGGAGACCAAGTGTTTCCAGGATCCAGAACCAAAACTCGCATGCAAGACACAAGAAGTCAGAAATTGTTGGATCGTTTCATCTGCTGGAGCTAGCACAAAGCAGTCATTGGTTGGGATGGGGAATGTTCGTTTTGCCAAACGATCTGCTGTCCAACATCTATCCCATTGTTTGACGAGATTTTGTATAAAATTTTGCTAGTTTGCATGTATATCCATATACGTGCTTTCAAGAAATATTTTTGTACTTGAAGATAAATTATGAACAACAAGCATATGTGCACGTATATTCACGTGTGCTGCTTGTATCAAGGAAGAAAACAAAAGAAGCAAACTACGTGAACTTGCATGTACATTTGTGCATACTCTGTTCGTGTATAATAAATCATATTTGTCAGGGACACATATATCGGATCTCATCTGAGAAAGATCAGAATTCACCGGGCAGCCAATGTGCACGGCGCCTATGTGCTAGAGATCGAGTTCACTCTAGATCGTGTACGTACGGCTCGTATACGTACGCACGAAACCGCTCGTGGATACGAGTTTGACCATTGAGATGTGACGTACGTATTATTTTGTGGCCTACTACATATTAGGGACTGATTGGCATGGCTCTAGAGCCAAACTCCAGGGTGGAGCTGATTAGAGCTAGCCAAACACCCCAATTCTGGAGCAGCCAAACTTCAGGGTGGAGCTAATTAGAGCTAGTCAAACAACCCAACTCCATGGAGTTGATGGAGCTCTAGTTCATTTGTTTGGAGTACCTCCTTTCCAACTCCAGGATCCTCCAAAATAGACCCAGGCATGGAGTTTTGAAGAAATTACCCGTAATTACCATCAGTTACACAAGTCGAAGCGTTTTTTTTTTCTGTTTCGCCCCCATCCGGCTCGCGCTCTCGCCTACCCCCATCCGCTCGCCCACGGGGACCCGACGCAAAAGCCTCGCGCTCGCCCGGCCCCCGACAGCAACTCGCTCGCCGGCTTGCTCGCGCTTGGGCCGTCCGGCGCTGAGCCCCTCCCTCCTCGGCCGCCGCCCCCCCGCCCCCTCCCCCAACCTCGCTCCGATCCTCCCCGACTCGCTCGGCCGCCTCAACTTGCTCGGCTGCTGCGACTGGGAGTGGCGCCGGACGCCGGCAGTTCCTCGGCCGGCCCCTCCCCCGCACGCCCACGGTGTATAATAGAGGAAGGAGCTGGCCACCAGAGTAGAGACATGGAAGTAGTGAGGAGCTGCATCGGGCGAGGGCCTGGCTGCAACCCCAGATCCATCACCAGATTATACACAAAGGTGATCAAAAAGTGAAAATAGAGTATGTCTTGTTTTATTATTATGGGGGAGCCTTTATTTAATTAGCACACGAGTAAATATGTACCACATACATACACACCCGATCAATTATTTTCTTGTCTGAATTCAGTGTGTGCCTGATGAAGAAACGTTCCTGCCGCCTAGCTAAGTTAAGCTAGCTATAGTAGAGTACATATGGCATATGCAGTTGCCTGGCGGAGGGACTTGAACGGTAAGGGGCAAGGCGAGCAGCGCCGCCCTGATCGAGAGAGGAGTCTCGAGGGGAGGGGTGACGGTGAGGATAAGGACGCGAGCTGAGAAAAAATGCGCGCGCTGCCTGCGCTCGTTTCCCGCGCGTCCGCGCTGAGCGTGGATATGCTCGTCCGCTCGTTTTCTGGTGGCGGAGGAATACAGCATCTAAGGGGAATATACTCATGTTCTGGATATCCCTGCCCAACTAATACATGGAACCAAACAGCTCAGGGATATCCATATACCAGCCTGGATATCCCCTGAACCAAACACACCCTTAGCTAGCTAGCTAGCTTCTTGTTGCATTGGCCGATCGATCCTGGCGATCTGATGATGTATATATCATATTCATATGGGTGTGAGGTGAATGGGGCATCCGTTCTTGAGCCTGGGAAACATTGCCCACTTCCCAAGGCTTGGGTCATCGTCGGCCATCTCCCATCTGTAATTAAGCAGTACCAATCATCAGTTTCTGTATTCGTTCACGTACTGGTGTGTTATGTGCTAAATATATATATGTTCTACTCCTGATCGAGCTGGAATTGAACCTCCAAGTTGTAACAAGGTGGTGCTGCTTCAGTGCCAACTCCATGCTGCTGCTTCTTAAGCATATAATGTTCTTGGTCGGTTGATCTATGACTTGTGGTCGGTCCTTTGGTGCTTTATTGTCTGGTTTGGTCAATGCTAGGGTTATTACCTCTTGTCATATTGGTCGAAAAGTGGATAATCCAAATGATGTTGGATCCTTCTTTGTGTACCTTGTATGTCAGATTATTTGTTTTGATGAATTATTTGAATTATTATCGAAGATTATCTTGTAAGTCGATGGAACTTTTATTATTTATTTGTATGACATGTCGATGAAGTATATGCATGTCAATCAAAGGTAAACTGGGCAAACCACATTGATAACAGACAACTCTAGAGCTCAGAGTAGCATTTTAGCCAAACACCCCGAATAGATAGCTCCAACTCCACTCAGAGCTAGCTTCAGCTAGATTTCTGGAGTGGAACTGCTCTGAATGGAGTTGGAGCCATGCCAAACAGGCCCGGTTGGGACAGCTGATACGTGTCATACCTGCTGTTAGTTGGAATGGATAAACTTGGCATTTTCTTAACAGCCACGGCAACAGAAGATCGGGATTATTTCCAGATATGTCGCTCCTTCTCAACAACTTGAGGCGGCGTACGTAGAGTCCGGGCACCCCTAGCTCGTTGGCTTATAAAGGGCAGTCCCCAGGCCATCACGCGGGGGGCAGACAGAGGGCATCCATACGCACGGAGCAGGAGGCGCCGCCAGGGCCCATCTGTGTCGATGCAGGCATGACTACACACGGCGGCGACGACTGCTGAAGCTATGCGCGCGGCCAGCCAAGGATACAGGGCATATGCATAGAACGTCTTCGCAAGTCTGCAGCCGGAGATGCGACCACGATGAACGCCTCGTCAATCTACTTCGGCCTCCACAGAGGGAAGGACGACGGCGCCTCGACAATGTCCTTCGGCTCCACGGAGGTAAGGACGACGACGCCTCGTCAATCTGTCCCGGCCTACACGGAGGGAAGGACGACATCGACGCCTAGGATGCTACATTCTTGTAGCCCTGCACGAACAGACCCCTTTGGTCGGGTCCATCGAGACTAAGGCAGTCAACTCAGCGCCTCCACCGTCGAGAAGGAGAATCGTGCCTGGCTGATTGGAGCAGAGGCAAGGGAGATCGCCGCACGCCGCCCATGCTGCTCCCAAAAGCGCCGCCACGCTGCTCTTCGTGACAGGAGCAGGAAGCATGCCTTCGTGAGACCCCCGATGCGGCACCGTACATCGGAAGCACGAAGCGGATCAGCATGAACCAAGAGAAGGGAGGCAGCTGCCGCACGGCAGGCCGGAGGGCGTCAGGAGGAGGGCTGCACCACATGCGACCAGCCTTGCCAAGGTGCATCTACGCCTGCTGCGTCGGGGGTAGCACTGCACAGCCTTGCATCTGCACGGCGCCACACGCACACATCCCGTCGCCACCACAGCCTGAGGAGGGGAGCGCCGCCAGGCTGCTCTTGGTGGCAGACGACCAGGCGGACTCTGGCCCTGTTGCCTGCCACTGCCACCAGGCTTCTATTCGGGAAGGTGTTGCGGCACGCCGCCCCGGCTCAGGAAGGTCAACGCACGTACCTGCTGCTCAGAACAGAAGCCAACCGAGAAGATGACATTCACGTCGTCGTCGTCCATGGGTGAGGAGCTAATCTAATCTAATCTATATATTGTCTTCTCTAGTCCTGCGCAGTTGCACCCGTGCACGGTGGTGTCAGACGTGCCCATAAAGACAGATGCCGGGTGCCAAACGCGTCTGTCGGGCTTAGGCGGATGAGGGCTGGAGCAGAGGGAGGCTGTCGCACGGCGCTTGTGTTCCCAGCGTGCACGAAGAGGACGACCTTCACGACAAGGATGTCCGCCGCGAGCTCATGAATCTTCCATGCAAGACGAGCAGCCGCAGCAGCAACTCCATCGTGACATATAGAAGACCCACGCCGTGCACGCGTCCAATGGAGGACAGCGTATCAAGATGGTGGCTGGACGAGTGCACCGAGCCAGGATGCGAAGGACGAGCGCGACTCCGCATCAGCACAATGGCAACGATGACGTACCAACGATCGAACACAGCTCTGCATCTGCATGACGATGGCGGAGAGCACACGTCCTCATCGGCTGCAACGACGAGTTGTGAGCCCAACATATACTCATGTTCATGACAAGAAGTTGGAGAGAAGGCACGCCATCATGCGTTGGCGGCTGGTGCAGTGCGGGAGGCCATGGCCGAGACGCACGCATCGGCTATCTCCACGTCTGACGACGTCCACAGCCAGTTAAGGTGGTGCAGTTCGTCGACTACGATGCTTCCTGTCTATCGTCACCAATTAGTTGGGGAGGCGCCCAAAGCCGGACGACCACGCCGTGCCGAAGAACGCCCCTGACGCGGGATGAGTACATCGAATTGGAGGAGAGGCTCCCAAGACCCTACACGGCTACCCTAGCCGGAGGTGACGTTGGACGACGACACGACTAGCTGCACTCCGTGATGACTGCGACGAGCAGGAGTTGACATCATATGGTGAGTGCGCTCAAGCGCCCCGACGTCCTACGGGGCGCGTGTCAGAGCCGGAGCACTTGTCTCATCCCCGGATGACCAAGCCGAGTCACGTCCCGTTGTTAGACGAGTGCGCTGAGCCTGGCGACCGTGTACTGCCTGGATGTACACACCCGCAATGTCTCCATGCATATGCACAAAGCAGCTCGTATTCTATCTAATATGCAGGATGCTTTAGCCGAGCCCGGACACCGTCGACTACCGCGCCGCACCTACACCAACATCGCACTAGGGATACGAGCTCGGTTTCCATTGATAATGGCTCCACACAGACACCAACAATGCCACTACACCGAGGGAGGTGTCTATATCGACTCCATCTACTATCTCTACACCGCAAGTCTTCATCCACTACTACGACTACAACTCCGTCGATCAAGTTGATCAGCGTACCACGACGATGCTGTCGGGAAGCTCGAAGCAATCCGATCTACACCAACCATGCAAGTCTACAACAACACTACACCACGTGTCGTTCGACGCTGACGAGGTGAACGACGCGGGCGGGCGTAGCTGATTTCCCCAGCTCCGCTGACCGGCACATGGACCGACGAGACCATCACGCCGACGCCACCTACATCTACACCAATACACACCCATGGATACGTGAAGCAAAGATTGAAGACGACGACCACAACAGCTTAATCAGACGTACTCTGTGAGCTACTTCACAGGGGTAATTAACTGGAACTTTCCGATACCCCAGGAACCATGTAGACCACAGATGCCCAAGTCAGATCGCCGCCAGCAGGCTATAGAGCGCACACTTGTACTAGAGAACTCATATTCATATTTTCTTTAAATATGAATAAATTGTGTTCCCTTATTTTCTTTTGTGTACTTTAGTACACTGACACGCCCGTATATTTTTCTTATGCGCAGAGATCCACTACTCTGTCATTTTGGATTTTTTATGTCCAAACACCCATATATCCAGCCACCGGAAAACATTGCACTTCGGTGGTGGCCAAGTTTTCCAGATTCGGCCCAAATGCTCAAAGTTGATCGACACTTGGAAGAAGTCGCCTGAAGTTTTAAATCTCCAACAATGAGAGTCTTCGTTAGAAGTACTCAAAGAGACGAATCATCGAGTGCCCTCCTGGACCGATTAGCCACCTATTCTTAAGTTTAGGTGCCCTTTACATCAATGCACATTCTATAAGCACCTGCACTCAGATTGAAGCCATTTTTTATGATGGAGCTGGTGCATACCGAAACCAGTGTGCCACGATGCGCATGGGCAGCAGAAGCTGCAGTGCTGTGGTTTGCTGATGCTTCTCAATCCAGAATATATTTAATTATAGAGAAGGTGCTTTTGCGTCATCATTTCCTGGCCAACAGAATGACTCCTACCATTTTAACAATGCAATTCGTCGATGCGCTCTCACCACAAAATGTCTAAGATACTGAAACTACACTTCATATTTGTGCCTGAGCTTGTACAAGTCTTGTGCAATGCTATGGTACAAACTTTACTTATCAGGAGGTAATACCTTAGATAAATCTGAACCGTTGATTTATTTAAATTTTTTGAATTAATTAATTATAATTAACCAACCTAAAAAGAAAGAAATATTGTCAAATCCGCAAGTGAAGGAAGAGAGGTCCAGCACAACGCCCCCTTCCTTTTTTTGAGCGCATGTCGTATGGCCTTCTGTTTTGGGCTTAACGTGAACACCTTAATATTTTAGTTTTCTACTAATATATATATGTATACCTACACGTATGTACACAAGACACAATACATATTTAAGTCCAATCATGTCGTATACTCTCAGTTAAAAATACATTATATAATTAAGTGTGTATATATGACAACTTAATTAATACATATGTAAAGTGTGACTATATAAAATTTAATGTACACTAGCACGTTCTTTGAGCATATAACAAGTTTCAACATGTTAGCACGTATCGTTTTATGTCAAGCACGTATGTACTTACAACAACATGAGTAACTACATAAAAATAGATACATTTCATTTAATTATATACATTAAAAAATATATGGTAACAACTAATATGTTAATTGAGCCAAAAACTAATATGTGAAGGTGACTCTATTAATAAAAAATATATATTATGTACATTAAACTATAACAACTAATATGTTAATTGAGCCAAAAACTTTAGTGATCTAAAATATATTATACGCTAACATATTATATGATTGAGTATGTACATTATACTAACTTGATTAAAACTATATTATGTAATTGAGAGGGTTTTATAATAAAACATATAGCTAGCTACAATAAAATTTTATTTATGCACATAAAGTTCTCGCATGTGCATTGGTACATATGTACATACGTTATGCATCACACATGTACGTTAATTTGCACGTATATACACATACGTATATACATGTGCTTCAAAATATAGTTAGTTTATTCTAATTCAGTTATGTTATATCTAAAGTTGCCAAAAATAAAAAGATTTACTATATCTAATAGATCATATGTAAATCAAGTAGATTTTAAAGGATTTTTATACCTAAAACTTTCCTTATTGCACATATTACCTCCTAGAAAGTAATAAATGATTTCAACCATCCGATCTAATTAAATAAACGGCTCATAGTTATTTGTGTGTATCACAGCAAAACCCGTTTATGTAGGCTTATTTGGCCTGGATGTAAAAACCAATAACTATTGGTACCATACAGTTATGAAAGTAAATGAGTGAACTAAAAGAAACTCGACCGGGTGCCCCCACTGATTTATGTCTTATGAAGATTGTACTGCAACACGAAACCAGGCCTGCTAAAAGAGTGAACTAAGAATAACTAACTTGAAACATGAAACTCAGTATGACATAAGGGAGTACATGCTCCTCACTCATGATACTACACATCCATTTGCGACACAAATTGTACACACTGCTGGCACTTGTTGGTGAAGGGAATGCAGTAGGCAGCTCCATAATATCTTATATGTGATCCCTGTCACAGTGCCATTTAGTGATGCTAACCTCAATATTTGCTGCACGGATTCGACAATGACGAGCGGTAAGCTCGGCTGCGATGACACAGATGGCAAGCGACTTCTCAGACAGACAATTTTTTTCTTTTTAACTTTGAAACATATTCGCCTATACCATTCTTAGGGGCCCAAATATTACGGCCTAAAGATTTGAACTCTGAATTTAATTGTCTAATTGACTAATTGTCTTATATTATTGATGGAAATGTTTCTTTGTATTAATTAACAATTACACGTACTACGTAGTTGCTATATGTTAGTGCAAAACACACTACGTCAAAACTGATTTTGCGCATCATTACAAAAATGGTCTCCGTGACGGACACCATTCCTGCCCGCCACGGTTAATCCCTGCACCGGCTCTGCTTGGCCGGCAGCCAAAGCGCCCACTGCGGTTAACAATTTACCGCAGCGGGCGGCATAATGTGTCCGCTGCGGTTAACAGCGATTAACCGCAGCGGTCGCCCTAACGTGACCGCTGCGGTTAATGTGTTTACCGCAATGGTCACGTTAGGGCGACCGCTGCGGTTAATCATTGTTAACCGCAGCGGTCACATTACAATGTCCGCAGCGGTTATTTCTTTTATATATTGCTACAGTTCGACCTTCTTCTTCCTCAAGTTTTCTCTCTTCCAAACTCGTGGGGGGAGAGGCTTTGCCCGAATTTTTGACCAAACCATTGGATTGAGTTTTTAAGTGTTGTTTTGGAGAAGGACATCATAAGAGGTATTTAAAAGGTTCCCATGGTCTCTTTTCTCTTTTTTCCTTGCTTTTTGACCTCTTTGGATCTAGATCTAGTTTCATGGAGGAAGGAGAGAAAGCTTAAGTTTTTTTATCTAGAATCTTAATATTAGGTTCCTAAAAGCTTTTAGAGGGTTCCCATGCTCTCTTCTCTCTCTTTTCCTTGCTTTTTGAGCTCTCTAGCTATAGATGTAGATATAGATCTAGATTAAGGGAGGAAGGAGAAAGCTTGTGTCTTTTTTTATCTAGTTTCATAATATTATATGTCTAAAAGCTTTTGTTATTGATGTGTACAGTTTGCAGGCAATATGGATAGGTCAGAATGGATGTACAAGATTAGTAGAGTACTTGATCCGCGGTATCTCAGTGAAGTGAGGAAGTTTATTGCCGCTGCGAGAGCTCACCATGACAGATCAAAGCGGATGACAATCGTGTGTCTGTGTTCTCACTGCAAGAATCTGACAGCCTACACCGATGATGGCAAGGTGCAATCTCATTTGATTCGATTTGGTTTCATAGAGAATTACACAGTCTGGACTCAGCACAGCGAAAGTGTCGACCCCAGTGGTGGTGGTGCATCTAGACTGAGCTCGGCATCGACGACGGTGAACCAAGAGCCACGTGCGCCAAACTTCTCATGTTCGGCCACAACAGAGACATCCTGCAACGACAATAATGATTGTGATTACATCACGGTGGAGGATCTACTCGAGGACATGGAAGATGATGATGGTGGTCAGGAGGCCACCGTGCAGGAACCCGAGGATGTGCAGCTTTTTGATGATTTAGTGAAGCACATCGATGAGGACGACGTTGTGTATGGTTCCCCGAAGTGGTTGGAAAATTTCAGAGAGATGAAGCAAGCGTCACTTGATCCTCTATATCCAGATGGTGGCGAATGTCCGAAAGAGTACACCGTGCTTCGTTTTATCCTCCACATGTTGATGATGAAGGTCCGACATGGTTGGTCTGACAATAGCTTCAATGAGCTGTTAAGTTACCTGGCTACCACGTATCCGAAGGGTAACAAGTTTCCCATGAATACTTATCGGGCAAAGAAGTTGATTCGTCCAGTGTCAATGAAAGTTTGAAAGTTCGATGCCTGCCCTAACCACTGCATCATGTATCGGTCGGGCACTAAGTACAAGAAGAATGCTGGCTGTCGTGTGGAAGCAGACGGCGACGAGTCGTTGCGAGGTGGTCCGAAGAAGAAGAAGAAGGGGGGCAAGAAGAACACTGCTGCAGATAATCGCATCGCGGCTCAGCAGGACGAGGAGCAAGAGGGCTACACGCAATGGAGAAGCCCGGCAATGTCGGTGTGGTATCTGCCTATGATCGACCGCCTGCGTGCACTATTCGGGAACCCAGAGGATGCCAAGCTCATGACGTGGCATGCATCAGATGACCACAAGAAGGATGATGGCATGCTGCGGCACCCATCTGATGGCCAATAGTGGAAAGATTTTGACAAGGCATATCCGGAATTCGGCAACGAGTCAAGAAACATTCGGTTCGCGCTCAGTACTGACGGGATGAACCCTTTCGGTGAGCTTAGCAGCTCGCACAACACCTGGCCCGTCATACTCACCATGTACAACCTACCTCCCCATCTGTGTCAGAAGCGCAGGTATCTCATGCTGACCATGCGGATCTCAGGACCGAGGCAACCCGGTAATGATATTGATGTTTTCCTAGAACCGTTAATGGAGGAAATGCAGGAGCTATTTGATGTTGGGGTCGAGATGACTGATGCATACCGCAAGGAGAAGTTCACCCTAAGGGCCATCATATTTGTCACGATCACCGATTACCCTGGTCTCTTCTCACTGTCAGGGCAGATCAAAGGGAAAACTGGCTGCGTAAAGTGCATTGATGGGACATGCCACCATTACCTTAAGGCATCCTACAAGACAGTTTACATGAGGCATAGGCGGTTCCTAAGCAAAAGTCACAGGTATAGAAGACTTGCTATGAATCAATACTTCGACAATCAGGTAGAGCTGCAGGGTGAACCACCCGTGCATACCGGCTGGGGTCGAAAGGTGTATGAGATGGTGAAGGATATGGATGTCATTGAGTTTGGCAAGAATAAGAAGCCATCAGAGGAAGGGACAAAACAAACAAGAAAGTGAAAGCGGGTCAACAAGACAGAGGACGAGGAGGAGGAAACACCACACGTTCCTTTCAAGAAGAAGTCGATCTTCTTCAACTACCTGTCATACTGGAAAACACTAAACACACCCCATGCCATCGACTGCATGCATCTCGAGAAGAATGTATTCGAAAGCACGATTGGTGTATTGCTCGACATCAAAAACAAGACGAAGGATGGTCTCAAATCACGGATGGATCTTCAACACCTGGGCATCAGGCATGACCTTCACCCAGGACCGCCTCATAATGGTAAACTTGACATACCAGGTGCCACATATAACCAAAGACGCGATGAGAAGATATCTATGCTCAATTTGTTGAGGGGTATCAAGGTACCGACCGGTTTCTCCTCAAACATCAAGAGCCTCGTCTGCATGAAAGACCTCACAATGGCTGGCTTCAACTCACATGACTGCCACGTCATGCTGACGGTGTTCCTTCCCATCGTTATCAGGGCTATCGGTCTAGAGTATGTGAAAATGGTAATCACTCGGATGTCATACTTTTTTAACCGCATCACACAGAAGGTCATCGGCAAAGCTGAACTGCGTGCCCCGAAGGAGTTCATCGCGGAGACCCTTTGCCAGCTCGAAATGTGCTTTCCCCCTTCTTTCTTTGACATTATGCCTCACCTAATGATACACATGGTTGATCAGATTGAGCAACTGGGCCCTGTGTACCTGCACCAGATGTGGACGTACGAGCGCTTCATGTCCACCCTCAACAGATATGTCCATAACCGTGCTTACCCGGAGGGCTCTATGATCGAGGCATACACAACAGAGGAGTCCGTCAACTGGTGTATGAGGTACATAAAGGATGGGAGGGCGATTGGATTGCCTGTTCATCAGCACGAGGGAAGAACCACCGGGAAGGGGTGCACGGGACGGCAAGTACACACCGATATACCATACAAAGATGTGGAAGAAGCTCATTATAGCATCCTTCATCAGTTGGTGAGCATGGACAAATATGTTGATAAACACCTAGATGAGATTTGCGCTGCACATGATGGACAACGCACAGAGGAATGGGTCCAAAAACATCACAACAGAAGTTTCATAGAGTGGCTTAAAGAGCAATGCATCCCCCTGGAAGGATGCCCTGATGAAGATACGGATACCGTTAAAAAGTTGATACAAGGGCCGTCCACTCAAGTTACGACTTGGCAAGGGTACGATGTGATGGGGTATAGGTTCCACACGAAAGACAAGGACAAGAAGAGCGCATCACAGAATAGCGGTGTTCGATACGAAGGAGTCGTCGGGGCCACAAACTCGAGGACACAATGCTATGGACAGGTTGGCGAAATATGGGAGCTTGACTATGGAAAAAACCTTCGCCTAACTGTCTTTCGAGTCGACTGGGTTAACTCGAAAACAGTTGTTGTGGACAGATTAGGGTTAACCACAGTGAACCTCAAAAGTACCGGATATAAAGATGATCAGTGGGTACTAGCTACAAACGTCGCGCAGGTGGCTTACTATATCTATCCATAGGACACAAAGAAACATGTGGTCGTGTCTGGAAAGTAGAGGACCGTAGGAGCTGATGGTGTCCAGAGTCCAGAACAGTACAACAACTATGAAGAGCTCCAACTTTTCACCGATCTACCAACGAAGGTCAAGGCCGTCGAGGATCGTTGCAACAAGAGTGGTCTAAAGCCATGGGCCCGCCTCGATGGCGAGGTGCGATCCGTGAAAGCGCCAGTACCAAAATGAGATGTAATAAAGTAGTAGAGAACTTGTGCAATGAAAGCTTGTATGAATTTATGAGTTGACATGTTATGAGAAAATGGTTATAAAAGCTTGTATTTATATGTCACTCAATGACATGTAATAAATTATTCAAGTATAGCATTTACAGAGTGTTATAAGGTTATAAAAGCTTGTATGAATATATATCAATTTAGCAATTTAAAAGCTTGTATGAATATAAAAGCTTGTATAAATTATTGGAATTTATAAAAACTTGAATACTAGAGAGAGAGAGAGGTTTACCGCAGCGGGCGTTGTAAGATGCCCGCTGCAGTTAACAATTTACCGCAGCGGGTGTTGTAAGATGCCCGCTGCGGTTAACAATTTACCGTAGCGGGCTTTATAAGGTGCCCATTGCGGTTAATGTTTATCGCAGCGGGTGCCTTATAATGCCCGCTGCAGTAAATGTTTTGGTATATAACTTAATGTTTGAACCGTGCGGGTTCTTCTTCATCGCAGCACTCTATCTTCTCTCCCCGAAGGGCTGCCCAAATCCGCCGCCGCCATTGAGACACCCCGCCTCCGTCCTCGCCACCACGAAACCGGTCCCCTCGTCCTTTAGCGCCGCCGCGGTGTCCTAGCGCCGCCGCCTCGGTGCTCCTCCGGTGCCCTAGCGCCCCCTCGCCTCGGTGCCGCGGAGCCCTAGCGCCTCGCCTCGGTGCTCGGTCTCCGGTGCTCCTCCTCGCCTCGGTCCTTGCCATCCCGCCGCCTCGGTCCTCGCCATCCCGACCCGCCTCGGTGCTCGGTGTAAGGTGCTCGCTGTGGTGCTCGGTGCTTGGTGCTCGGTGGTCGCCTGGTGTTCCTCTCCCTCTGCTGCATCCCCTCGGTTTGCCTATGATGATGCCCCAAAACTCCTCTGTGATGCTTATGATTATTTTCTCTGTGATGCTGCCGTGATGCTGTGAGATACTGCCTGTGATGCACCGAGGATGTGACGAAATTTTATTTTTCACTGAGCATATGCCACTGAACTGATGAAATGAAATGCTATTTTTTAGTCACTAAACTGATGAAACATGATTTTCACTGAGCATGGCTTTCTACTTGTATAATTGATGGGTTGACCATGGCTTACTACTTGTATAATTGATGGCTCACTACTTACTACTTTGTACTCTACTAGTCTACTCTACTTACTACTTTCTACTCTACTCTAGTTACTTATGCAATGATGTGAAATAATACTACTCTACTACTAGTGGCATATGCAATGAAGTGAAATACTACTTAAATGTTGAGGCAGCGGCGGCTATGATGATCAAATACCCCCCTCCTAAACTTGGATGGCTCGTATAATGGGTTGAATCTGAGCCAACTTTTTCTTTTATTTGAATTATGTACTTTATCTCATGTATTTTCTACTTTATCACTAGTTGCCAACTTGTACTATTTCTACTTGTACTATTACTACTTGCACTTGTACATGTACTCAACTTGTAACCCACCCCCTACTCTACTTGTAACCCACCCCCTACTTGTACTCTACATGTACTTGTACTCAACTTGTACTCTATTACTCATCTAATACATACTTCTACTAGTTACTACTTGTCTACTTCTACTTGTCTACTCTACTTCTACTTCTACTTCTACTTGTACTCTACTTCTACTTCTACTTGTCTACTCTACTTCTACTAGTTACTACTTTCCTTCTCTACTTCTACTTGTCTACTCTACTTGTACTCTACTATACTTGTACTCTACTACTTGTACTACTATACTACTTGTGTACTCTACTACTAGTGAAATACTACTTGTGTACTCTACTAGTTACTACTTGTACTCTACTATACTTGTACTCTACTACTTGTACTACTCTACTACTAATGAAATACTACTTGTGTACTCTACTAGTTACTACTTGTACTCTACTATTTCTTTGTACTCTACTTCTACTACTTACTACTCGTGTACTCTACTATACTGAAACGTCTCATGTGTATAGGTTACCTCTAGTTTGACTTCAAATGGCGGCAGAGGACCCGTTCAACGAATGGAGGGACCCTACCCCTAGTCCACCTACTTCAACTGAATACGAGAGCCAGGTGTCCATTACACCACCACGGGCAAAGAAGCTCCATACAGAGGAGGACGATGATCCTAACTATGATGCAGAGGCTGAGGGTGTTGTTGACTCTGATTCACAGAAAGGGACCAAATACGAGTATAAAAGAAGAGTTCCACGGATTGAAGGAACAACAGCCGGTGTCAGGCGTGAGGTAGAAACCTGGTCTACGGCGTATTTTGGCATGTTGAATTCAGTTTGTGAGGTACTTAATGCTATTGCCCCTGAACAGATTCCAATTTCGCCTTGTCAGTTGGAGTTCAATGTTGAAGAAGGGGTCAGGGATGAAGAAGGCCCTGGTCCCACTCCCGCTCCCGCTCCATCAACGACCTCATCCTCAGCGAAATCTAAGGGGGTGAAACGGAGGAGGGGGCAACATGGGAGGCACCAGAGGGAGTTGACTGACGATGTCCACATCAT
This sequence comes from Microstegium vimineum, assembly GCA_022036555.1. Lineage (NCBI taxonomy): Eukaryota > Viridiplantae > Streptophyta > Magnoliopsida > Poales > Poaceae > Microstegium > Microstegium vimineum. Next base: position 15,956,766 of record CM039119.1, read on the forward strand.
CCTTGTGGTGGGGCCAGAGGGAAACCCGTTGATGCCGCTTGAGGTCATCGGCCGATACAACAACCAGGTGGGTTGCATAGTCAGGGAGAAGGTGCTCATCACTTGGCCGACCTGGCACGCTGTCCCAGATGATATCAAGGAGAATGTCTAGGGCGAGGTGACTAGGAAATTCTCCTATCCAGAAGGCACCGACATGGCCAAATGCAAGGAGTGGGCATTGCACGTGGCGTCTTGTTCATGGCGCAACTTCAAGTCCATGCTTGCTAGGGATTTCCTAAAGAAAGAGAATTCACCCATCCACAAATACACCATGGTGAAGGCGCACATATGGGACGAATTCGTCAGGATGAGGAGTACCCGTGAAGCTCAGGAACAGAGCGCCAAGTTTAGCGCGCTGGCGAAGAAGAACAAGCATCCCCACCAAGCTAGACAAGAGGCAGGACTTCCCGATCCCTACGAAGGGGTTGATCCTAGGGCAAAGGACTTCATTTTTGCTCGTATTCCGGAGAGGTTAAAGCCAGGTGCGACCAAGTTCAACAAGCCTCAGTTCGAGGCGGTGGAGCAGGCTGTCATCGAGGCCACCAAATCCAAGGAGAATATCGAGGTCCGCAGAGGACACGACATGTTGACTGAGGTCCTTGGAACCCCTGAGCATCATGGTCGCGTTCGTGGAATGCAGTCGAAGATGAGCTGGTTGTCCGTTGAGACCTGGCAAACCGACTCTACCAAGTACTGGTCAAGGGATAGGTACAAGAAAGAAATCTTTCAGAAAGGATACGAGGAAGACATGGCCGAAATGATTAGCCAAGGAATAAAGAAGGCCTTCACCAGCAACGACCCCGAAATGGTGGCTATGAGGTCACATATGTTTCGTCAGGCTGGTCTTTCCATGCCTCCGACTCAAGTTCCAGAAAGACGATTGGTGCAGAGGCTACAAGACATCAAGCAAATCCTACATGTCCAGCTCCAGATCCCGTTCGGGTGGTCAGGAAAAAAGATGTTTATCGCAGAGGGAGTTGTACATCCAGTCCACGAAATTGTGGAATTCAACATAGATGACATCCCTGAGAACTATGTCGTCGTGACCCCCGCCTGGATTGCGCCAAATAACAAAGATTATGAATTGGATCATGCTAGCTTACAACGACACCGAATTCTAGGAACAACAATTGGACACAAAATCTTGTGCAATCAAGAAGACGTTGAGATCATCCCGGAGACACCAACTGGAACGCCGACCACCGGCGGATCACAACCATCAGTTGCCGGATCTTGTCCCCCTGAACCGGAAGATCCGAATGACAGCGGAGATGGTGACAAGGAAGATGGCAAGGACAAGGGCAAAGAAAAACCACATGGTGATGGCGAAGGCAGGGAGGAGAAAGGAGGAGGAGATGGCGAGGACAAGGGCATGGACATGGGCGCAAGCTCAACCCCTCCTCCAAGTAGTCCACAGGCGGATCCATTGAGAAGTCTAGCTGCGGACCCACTTGCGGACCCACCTCCGGACCCACCGGGAAATGCAGAGGCACCTATGGAGGACCCACCTGTGGACCCACCGAGAAGTGCAGAGGCACTAATGGGGGACCCACCTGTGGACCCACTAGGAAGTGCAGAGGCACCAATGGGGGACAAGGAAGGGCCAGAGGGGCAACAAGGCATGGAGGATCCAGGCATGAGCGCCAAATCGCTGCCGTACACTACTACATTCGAAAGGTACGGTATCGTGATGCATAATATCATGTTCAACTTTCTATCCTATAAAATGGTAGTAACCTTTACTAAACTCTCTTTACCGATCTCTAGGCCTCCTAATACTAGCCAACAGCTATTTCCGGAGGACGAAGACTGTCCTGACATCTATGAGCGTGGGAAGTTCTTGATTCCTAAGGCACAACTCATAGATGAGGAACTATGGGAAACAAGAAGATTTCATAGGTGATATATGGAAGCGGCAAAAGCCGGGATGTCAGGTTTTACAATCAAGATTCCCCCGAAGTACTTCCACTTGGCCGAAACTATTACTCTTCCTGTAGACTTCCGCGACATGTGGCACCTATTCCGAGAAGAAGACCTTGACATTTTCCATGTCACCCTATTTAATCTGTAAGTCTCATTGGCAGTTTCACAGATTTCAGCAATACTAATGGTCAACTGTATACTTAGTATGGCACGATGACTTCTCCGTGCAGGACGTCGGTGATAGTAAGCAACAAAAAGAGTCATCCTGTTCTCTACCTCTCTCCAATGCATATTGCTGAGAGAGTCATCAAAGGGTATGAGACAACGGATCCAAAGTTAACCGTGCAACAGAGAAAACAGAAATATGAATATAATATGAAAGATGAGAAGAAAGCATTGTCAAGGTACATAAACGAAGTGATGAAGAAGGTCCACCCGGATGGGCCGCACTGTATCAAGGCGGCTTACCACTTTGGGTAAGTCAAAATTGAACATAGAGCTAAGTGGCTAGGATCATAAACTTAGATCATCGTCGTAACCTATGTTTTGTTTGAATTGTGTAGCAAGGGCCAAGTCACCAAGCTTATTGATCATTTACGGTTATATCGTACGTATTCAAATTGTTGCTAACTAACACTAATGCATTTTGTACAGTGCTTACAGGGCATATCTAAAGGAACCCCAATGCTGGGATCGAAGAAGTGACATGTTCAAGAAGAAACATTCATACCACTTAAAGATCCGACATGAATTTTCCGTAAGTATTCCAAAGATTCATTCATGTTTTCTTATTGTTTTTGTTCTAATGCTTCTGTATCGATCGTGCAGTGCGCTAAACAACCTTATGGATCAAAGGCATGTGGCTTGTACACCTGCGCACACCTAAGGCAGTGCAAGGAGTACACCAGAAGCTTGAAGAAGCTCAAGGCGGGAGTCAAGGAGTGGGAACGTATTACGAAAGACCTGCAGTAAATGTTTGTGTATATATATATATGTTGTTTATCTCTGATTTGAAATCTGGATGCAATCTGTAATTATATAATTCAGTTTCTGAATCTGCATTTTTATTTTTTTAATAAAAAATATTAATAGTGGCGGCCGTTATAAACAGTCCGCTACGGTTAAATCATTTACTGCAGCGGGCACTGTAGGGTGCCCGCTACGGTAAATAGCATTAACCGCAGCGGGCGTCTTATGTTGCCCGCTGCGGTTAATGGATTTTTCGTAGCGGGCACTAGCGACCGCCACGGTAAACACTCCATTTACTGTGGCGTTGTCATCGCAGCGGGCACCATTGTCCGCTGCGAAAAATGGATTTTGACCGACACCAAAAATCTGTTTTGACGTAATGACAGTTAGCTATGCAAAGTGCTCGGCGCTGCCTGCTGGCTAGGACTGTTGTACCCGCCAACAAAGTAATTTGTTTTTCATTAATTTCGGTTTTGATAACTGATATATATGAACTAGAATTGTTGTACTAGAGTTCTCCAATTATATAAGAAAGAATTAACGATTTGGTCACAAATAGCACTTAGAGAGCGAAATAGTGGGAAAATACTAATTATGAGTGTTATATCATTAAAGATTTTATTTTAAAGAACACCAAGACAATGATATTGTTCAATTAAAGATTACGCAACCAAGGGTTGAATATGTACGATTCTTGATTTATTGAAACGATGTACATGTTATTATCATTTCATTTTCCTAGGCGGATAGGGCATATTTTAAAGTTTGGAACAAGGTACCAGATTTTGCCGGCACAGCCCTGCTTCGTAGCTTAGCCATCTTCCATGCCTCGACTCTAGGTAAGGCCAGCTGTAGGCATTGGCACCTGCCGCAGTGGACTCATGGTTTATCGTGACCTTTCAACGGCGGTGGACGTCTTTGCCCGCTGTAGTAAATCCAAAACGCTTGCCTCGCAAAAAGATTCTGTAGTATTGACCCAAACTATTTGAATTCGGGTACTTTGCATCCAGGATCGTGCAACTCGGGTTTAGGAATCGGGTATTGGGTACTTTGCCCACCCTTACTTTCAAGTCTCAATCGTTTATTATTGTGAACAAAGCAAGAAGCTCTATTTTAATGTTTGGAACAAGGTCCCAGATTTTGCCGGCACGGCCCTGCTTCATTGCTTAGCCATCTTCCATGCCTCCACTCCAGGTAAGGAAGAAGAACAAGACTGCCCGAGAGTAAGTACATGGCCAATCTCGTGGCTGACGTACGGAAACACATGCTACCACCGGTTCCAAAGTCCAACGAGGGATCATCTATCTACGCCTGCTTCCAATCATGGCTGACAATCGTGCAGGAAGCATGATCTGACCTCAAATAAAGTTCTCCTGGAATAGGACACTGCTAAAAAAGGGCTTTTAGCCCTGGTCGGTAAGGCCCTTTAGTCCTGGTTTTAAAATCGGGACTGAGAATCCGAAACTAAAGGTCCTGACTTTTAGTCCCGATGGTTCCACAACCGGGGGACACTACTACAAAAAGGGTTCCACAACCGGGACACTACTACACTACTACAAAAAGGGCTTTTAGCCCCGGTCGGTAAGGCCACAACTGGGACACTACTACAAAAAGGGCTTTTAGCCCCGGTCGGTAAGGCCCTTTAATCCCGGTTTCGGTAAGGCCACAACCGGGACACTACTACAAAAAAAGATTTTTAGCCCCGGTCGGTAAGGCCCTTTAGTCCCGGTTTCGGTGGTTCCACAACCAGGACACTACTACAAAGGTTTCGGTGGTTCCACAACTAGAAAAAGGGCTTTTAGCCTTTTAGTCCCGGGGGACTATCCCCCAAGTTTCGAACCCGAGACCTCATGCATAGCCTCGCACGTAGCTTATCACCACACCTACATAGTATATCTGATGATAAATAGAATCCTTAACTTTTGAACCATGCATCGAGGGACCACCAACCGGGACTAAAGGGACCTTTAATCCCGGTTTATAACACCAACCGGGACTAATACCAACCGGGACTAAATGTTCTGGACCTTTAGTCTCGGTTGGTAACATCAACCGGGACTAAAGGCCGGTTGGTGTTACCAACCGGGACTAAAGATGTATTCGTCCGGGACGCAAAAATAACCGAGACTAAAGCTCATTTTGGACATCGACCAAAGGTGTGTTTTCTACTAGTGGGAACAGAGACTAGGCAGTTGGCACGGCATATCCAAGTCGCCAACTGAGTCCTTCCTTGCTCAGTTCACATGCCCGGTAGCAAAACATCTCGAAGAACTACCTCTGTTGAGCTCCAAGCTAGCGTTTGCCTATGCTTTGCTAGGTACCGAAGCTGGACTGCACTGTGATGGCAGAATTGTGCAAATGGAAGCGAAACTCAGGCATTGTAGGTTCCGGATGCTTCTCAAGCCTAGCTAACACGCACGATCTTGCCGCATTTAGCTTCATCATTTCCCAGCCAGATAGCTTGAAGCCTCCTACATGGTGTCATGGTGGTGTGCAGTGCAGTGCCTTGGCTAGTGCAGCCTTGTGCCAACCTATAACGATCCTAAAAATAAACTACTGATGCTTGCGCTTGTACATGTCAATTTATAGGAGCGCTTAGGCCATACACCAATATATAATTAATTCATGAACTCGCACGTCATGAAAGTACATGTAACTAATATACAATAATTAATTCGAGACATAAACTCGCACGTCAGGGAGCACATGCTCAGCAGTCATCATGTTATTGCTCATCCGGCCCATTTGCGATCCAAATTGAACACACTCCTGGGTGCTGCCTGATCTTTTTGTCGATTATTTAACATATAGTCGGCAGATGTATATATAACATGCATACACTTTCCGAAACCGACTCTTCCTGAATGCCAAGTTCTTTGTCGAGTGTTTTTTTGGGCACTTGACAATGAGGCTCGTTACCGATTGCTAAAAACAAACACTTAGGAAAAAATACACGGCAAAGAAGCCTTGCCGAGTGTTTTTTTTACGGTAAAGAGGTTTCTTTGCCGAGTGTTTCTTTTGACACCAGACAAAGAAAATTTCAATGCACATGTTGAAGCAGTAAATTAATTCAAATAAAAAAGTTTTCAACTACGAAGTTTTATAACTCATCAAGATGTATCATGCTTTTATATATATATATATATATAATTAGCCACTTTCATTTACCATTATGGGTCTACTACATAATGTACATATTTATATCTCTATATATACATAATATATGTATATATAGAGATATGTAGAAATTTTCTTTTCTATATATCGAGATCGAGATATCGAAGTTTATTTATGGTGAGGATTAAAATCTTGAGAAAATTAAGAAAAATAAGAAAATCTTTCATATTATCTCTTATCACTTGCACAAAGTATAGATATTTATTATTATATAATAAAATACATATACATATCATGTATAATAAAATACATGAACAGAGAGTTGACACACCCAAAAAATATTATATATATCGCATACATTTGAAGAGGCTAAGTTCATAGGTATGTAAACACGATCTCGTACGACTCACCAAACCAAAGCCCGGAAGTTCCATTTTTTTATTTTAAGAGGGGAACAAATATGTATAAATTGTTGAATCGGATACGACAATGGGCCAAAAAGGCCAAAGGGGCAATAAGAACTGCTGTTAAAAAAGTGATAAACTTTTTTTTTTATCTTTAGGCTATTCACTTTTCACGTGCTCAGAATGTTCTGCAGAATTATATATATATATACACACATGACTACTCTTCGTTTAATTTATGATCCTACATTCAATAGGGGTTGCCTCAAACTAATTCCATTTCATGATGATCCTAGACAGGTGGGAAGGTTTATATACTCTTTCAACCTGAGTGGCTGAGTTGCCGACCGAGCTAGAGAGTGGACGGCGCGGAGTTGGGGGCGCGCCGTCGTGGCCAGAGATGGCGGTGCCGGCTGCCGGCCGGTCTTGAGAGTGGACGATGCAGGGCTGGAGGCGCGCAGGCGTAGCCACATATGGCGGCACCGGCCTAAAAGGCGCGCCGGCGCGGCTGAAGAAGCTGAGACGGTCGCGGGCGGCGCAGGAACTGCTTGGATTCGCGGACACGGAGATCTAGGTCCTAGGGAGTCCGCCGGCCGGGCTGGGGCTGGGGCTGGGGCGGGGCGCCGGCGCCGTCACTTCGTCGTCCAGGTCTGAGAGTGGAGTGCGGCTGAGGAAGGTGAGAGAGATGAGAGAGAGAGAGGGGGGGAGGGAGGGGTTATAGATGGGCCGATTTGGGCCGAGTAATGGGCTGAGTTATATTATATACAATACAAATGAAATAATATATATAAATAAATATTTTATTTTCCTTTTATTTTTAAAATGGAAATAACACAACTTAACTACACGTCCTATCTAAAAATGTATAAATAATATAAAATAAATATACGTAAGAATACATGTTCTATTGATCTCACATCCCGAAATTCCATAGAAAATTACGTATTTTGCTGAACAGTACTCAAACTATTATTTTGGTGACTGACAAAAAAAAATAATATCATAATTTGGTCGGAAAATTATAAGAATTGTTATGGGAGCATAATTTAAGTGTATGAGCTTGCCATAAAATTTTGAAAACATTTTAACAAAGTGGGGTTGTACGTTGTTCACAAATAGATACACTACTCACATAGTTTCTATTTTCCATTGGAATGTGAGAGATATACCATTTGTGAACAATGTATGGTGCCTCCTTTTCAAAACCATTTGAAATTTTTATTGAAACATTATACACTGAAAACATGTTTCCATGCATGTTTGTAGGATTTTCTAACAAAGTTTCAAATTATTACAATTATTTTATGTTAATTTGGAGATAGACAAATGAATTATACGTAGTGAACAAATGTTTTTTTATCCATCTTAGGATATGTTCTATATTGAAATGCATGTGCATAAATATAAATTTTATAATATTCTTGGAATCTTATTGAAGGTACTCACTGTTCAATTTGGAATTACTTTCGATAAGCACATACATAATCGTTTAAACTATAGAAAATAGAAAATTGGTCCTAAAAGTTTTAAAACCTCTACACAATAGTATGTATGTAGCCTATTATTGTAGAAAAAAGTTTGGAGTATAAAAGACATTTTTAAAGGTTCTTTCACAAGGTTCTTTCCCTATATACATGAATGGAAAATAAGCCATAAGCAAAAGACCTAAGGAACAATAATTGGTATCTAAACAAATGTTGTCAATTGGTAGATCATGATTTTAGAAAAAACTAGGAAAAAGAATCATATCATTTGGAGTTATTATGAGGGAGAAAGACTAGTTACAAAATTTCATTGCAGATTAAAAGGTGAAAAACTTATGTTTATGTTCTTGATTTTCAAGATCAATTCACAAGAATGTGCAACCCATATTTCATGGCGGTGCAAGGTGACTCATGAAAACTATCACTCTCATGAAAATAGATAATTTCATGGCAGGGTAGTTATTTTCATGAGTGATATTCAATACTCTCATGAAAAAATCGCTGATTTCATGACGGTGTGTGGAGCACTCTCATGAAAATAAGATTTCGTGGTGGGATTTGCATCACACTCATGAAAATGATTATTTTCATGAGAGTGTGTTTTCCACTCTCACGAAAAACTGTACCCCTCATGAAATCTCCGTTTTCTGGTAGTGCATCATCATATTGAAGGAGTTGTGCTGACGTACCGAAACACATGCTACCACCGGTCCCAAAGTCCAACAAGGCATCATCCATCTATGCCTGCTTCCAATCGTGGCTGACGATCGTGCAAGAAACAAGATTTGGTGACCTCAAATAAAGTTCTCCTGGAATAGGAACACAGACTTGACAGTTGGCACGGCATATCCAAGTCTCGCCAACTGGGTCCTTCCTTGCTCAGTTCACATTCCCTGTGCCTAACCCTTTCCAAGAACGACATCTGTTGAGCTCCAAGCCAGCGTTTGCCTAGGTTTTGCTAGGTACGGAAGCTGGACTGCACTGTGCTGGCGGAGTTGTGCAAGTGCAAGGGGAACTCAGGCATTGTAGGTTTCCGATGGTTCTCAATCCTAATGTCTTTTATTGTAGATAACATGCACGATCTTGCCGCCATTTAGCTTCATCATTTCCCAGCCAGATAGCTTGAAGCCTGAAGCTTCCTACATGATGTGCAGTGCAGTGCCTTGTGCCAACCTATAACGATTATAAAACTAAACTACTGGTGTTTGTGCTTGTACATGTCAATTTATAGGGACGCCTAGGCCATAAACCATCAAAACTATGTCGTTATTGTTACTATATATACGTTCAGAAAAGTAAGCGTAACTAATATAATCTTATTATTACTAATTGGAGGCCCCAATGAAAGCTTCACGTTAATTCTCACCAGAACCTCTAAGAAAAAAAAATAAATGCTAGAAATTTCTACATTAATCAGAAATATCTAGCCATTAATCCGAAAGACTCAACCATCCACCACGTCGCTCAATATTAGTTAATATAAAACATTAGATACGGCCACACGTCCCTCAACATTGGTTAATTGAATATCTAAAGAACTAACGTGATCATCTTAATGACATGGAAATATAACAAACGTGATCCAGTTAGTTTCCAAAAAAATCTAATCTATTTTTTTTTGTTACGTTCACATTTAGTTAATTAATAGAATATCTAAAATAGCCACGATTTCTATTAATATAAAATATTATATACGACCACCACGTCGCTCAATATTAGTTAATATAAAACATTAGATATGGCCACACGTCCCTGTCACACCCAGTTTTAAAGACAAAACAGAATGCAAAAACCTTATGTGTGCCCAGAGATCAGTCACACACATAAGCCGACAAAATATCAAAATTGTATCATCACAAGTGTTTATTACATAGCGAACGAGTATTTATTACATAACAGCGGAAATATATGATAACTCTCGCGAAGCTCCATAGCACAAGGACGTCAACTGGTTGACCCCAAACCTAATAGTCCTCTGGATACTCCTCATAACTCTGATAATCTGGTACCCATCCGGGATTTTTATCCAAATATTGAAAAGAAAGGAAACAAGCGTAAGTACTTTCGTACTCAACAAGTATATATGGGGTTCATGAGGCTCAAAAGGTACGACACTGGTTTACTGCGATAAGCATTTTAATTTGTAACAAAACATTAAAAGTGGTAGATCAAAGTTATGCTTAAGCCCCCAATTAAGATGCATGATCAAGTAAACAAAAGAACAAGTAACATAATTTCATGATAAAGTGATTCATAAAGGTAGACAACAAGTAGCCAAAGTTTCTGTGAGTTTTCCGGGCCGCTCGTGTCCGTGAGCACGGCTGATATACCAGTTTTTAACACTCTGTAGAGGTTGTACACTTTACCCATGAGTCGTGTTTGCCCAAATGCCCCGGGATCATGACTCCCTTAACACTACCGAGGTGAGCGGACAGGGAACACTATGAAGTCTTTCAAAGGGGCTCGCTGACATACCACAGACAGTACGGATCCACGGACAAGGGGTATACGAGAGCCCCGGGATGGTACACACGCGCAGCGGTCCCCACTCAAGCCGCAGCCCGCAACCGCTCGGCAATGGCAACTTTCTTGAACTGCCGCATGCGAGAGAGTAACCCTAGTACTAAACTAAAGCCAGAGCCATATAGCCCTCATGGTTGTACTGTATGTTCCAGCTTTTGCTGACAGATAGGATCCTAAATCCATGTTGCTAAAAAGTCAAGTTTTACTTTATCATTTCATGTAATCATTGATCAAGATTAAAGATCATGCTTTGTTAAAGAGGAGCAATAGCAATAACTACCCATATGTAAAGATAACCCATAGGATTTCAAGGTTCAAGGTAAACAAATCTAGGTAATCCCTATGGTAACAATATTAGACACATGCATAATATTTTATTGAACAAGGAAGATCCCATATAATACTTGCCTTGCTCAAAGGACTCCTGCTGATCCTGCTCAAAGAGAAACTCCTGGTCACCCACGTACTGCTCACTGTCTGTACTCGATCACCACATCACATGCAATCATCCAGAGACATAACATGCAGGTAAACAAAGGCTATAGATTAGAACAGTACACCAATCACAATAAAACAATATTAAAAGTTTATAAAATTGATCTAAGTCTCACTATGATCACAAAGACGTTTGAATCACGAAAAACGGAGCTATAACGAAGTAGATATGAATTAAACAAGATTTTGAAAAGGGCAAGATTAAAGCATTACCAAATTAATTTTATTTGATTTTCAAAAGTAATTAACATAGATGAAATCTATACTACTGGATAGAGCATAAAATTACAGATCTAACGCAACTTGAACGGATCGATTTGGATTTAAAACGAGCAATTTATAAGCATTTGAAACTGAGTGGCAAATCTGTAAATAGGATTTTCCTTTTTATTTTCGAAATAAATCAAACCGAAAAGGAAGTAGGTCTTTCAGCAGAGAAGACGGAGTCTCGGATTACGCCAAAGGACGACGGGTTGACACTTTAAAAAGGGCGGGGTCTCTTTTGCAAAAGCAGCAGCCGAAGGGGTAGGGGGCGCTGTGGTCCACCCGATCCACGATGGATGGCCGGGATTAGATCACAGAGAGAGCGCGGTGGCGCGCGGCGGCCGGAGATAGTGAGGGCGGTGGCGCCATTGCTGGAGAGCGGCGGCGCAACGTGATTCGAGGCGTCGGTGCGCCATCCTCTGCGCAACCGAGACGGGAAGAGAGAGGGGGACACGGTGAAGACACTGGGGACTCGGTTGACACGATTGTGCGCGGTAATGAGGTGACCACGCGGCACAACGGCTCGACATCGACGGCGATTGCGGACCGGGTGCACGCAGGCGAGACAGAGGGAACACGGGGGAAAAGGAGGGAGGGGGGAACAGTGCCGGGCTGGGCTGGGGGGAAACGCCTACGGGCCAGATAGAAAGAAAAAGAGAGAGAGGAAGAAGAAATGCTTTTCTTTTTAAATTTTGAATTTCCAAACACCTTTTCAAATGCACTTTTGAAATCAAATTGAAATTTTGTAAATTCCAATCAATACAAAATATTAAGCATCAGCATGAATGCAACAATCATGTTCCTACTTGTGACATGTTTTATTTCGTGAAGTTGTAATTATTTTCCTAGGTTTTTAATGATCACAAAAAAATGCATTTATCCAATTTTTAATCTATTTGTAAAGGATGCAAAATTTTGGGTGTTACAAATCTACCCCCCTTAAAGGAATCTTGTCCCGAGATTCAGTTGGTACTCACTCAAACAACTGCGGGTATGTGCGTTTCAGATCCTCTTCTCTTTCCCAAGTTGCCTCATCCACTTAATACCGATTCCACTGAACTTTGCACATATGAATGACTTGGCTCCGGGTGACTCTTTCTGCCGTTTCCAAGATACTTATCGGGTATTCCTCATAGGTGAGATCCTCCTTAACTGCCAACTCTTCCAACGGTATCTGCTCCTCTGGCACACGCAAACACTTTTTCAACTGTGACACGTGAAAGACATCGTGTACCCCTGCTAGACTCTCAGGTAACTCTAGCTGATAAGCTAGTTCACCACATCGTTCCACTATCTTGAAGGGACCAACATATCTGGGTGCTAACTTGCCCTTCATATTGAACCTCTTTACACTTCTCATGGGTGACACCTTTAGATAGACATAGTCACCTACATTGAAAGCCAAATCTCTTCTGCGGGTGTCAGCATAACTCTTTTGTCGGGACTGTGCAACTTTCAAGTTTTCTCGTATAGTACGTACCTATTCCTCTGCACTTTTCAACACATCTGGTCCGAACACCTGACTTTCTCCCGTCTGATTCCAGAACAAAGGGGTTCTGCACTTCCTTCCATATAAAGCCTCAAACGGTGCCATCTTTAGACTGTTCTGGTAACTGTTGTTATACGAGAACTCAGCATACGGCAAACTCTTATCCCAACTAGTCCCATTCTACAGTGCACAAGCTCTCAACATATCTTCCAATATCTGGTTGGTTCTTTCTGCCTGACCATCTGTCTGCGGGTGATAGGCTGTACTGAAATTCAGCTTGGTTCCAAGGGACCTATGAATCATCTGCCAGAAGTGTGATGTGAACTAGGTACCCCTATCTGACACAATCTTCTTAGGAACACCATGCATACACACTATCTTTTCCATGTACAACTCTGCTAACTTGGCCCCGGTGTAGGTGGTCCTGACTGGCAAGAAGTGAGCAACTTTTGTCAACCGATCCACAATTACCCATATCGAATCATAACCACTTTGAGTGCGAGGAAAACCCACTATAAAGTCCATACCAACTTCTTCCCATTTCCACTCTGGAATTTTCATCGGTTGCAATAGTCCTGCCGGTCGCTGGTATTCTGCCTTAACTCTCTGACATGTATCACACACTGCCACATACTCTGCAACATCCCTTTTAGACCATACCACCAATACTTCTCCTTCAAATCTAGGTACATCTTGGTACTTCCCGGGTGTATGGAGTAAGCTGAATCATGAGCCTCTCGCAGAATTGTCTCGCGGATCTCTTTTACTCTAGGTACACATAACCTCTTACCAAACCAAAGAGTACCATTGTCATCCAAACTGAACCCTGGTGCCTTACCAATCACGATGTTCTCGGCAATCTCTTTCAGTTTCTCATCCTCCAACTGACCCTTGCTTATCTTCTGTTCCAGGGTAGGTTCCAAAACTAACTCCATAGCATTTACAACAAAACCCAAGTTGAGATGCGCTAACTGAGCACACAACTCTTTAGACTGTATATCTAGGTGTACTTCATTGGCATAACTTTTTCTACTGAGGGCATCTGCCATAACATTCGCTTTTCCGGGGTGATAATGTACTTCCAAGTCATAGTCCTTGATCAATTCCAACCATCGGCGTTGCCTCAAGTTCAGATCTGACTAGGTGAATATGTACTTCAGACTCTTATGATCCGTGTAAATATCACTCTTGTGACCAACCAAGTAGTGTCTCCAGATTTTCAGTGCATGTACCACAGCTGCTAACTCCAAGTCATGTGTAGGATAATTCAACTCGTGCTTCCTTAACTGCCTCGATGCATAAGAAACCACTCTGCCTTCTTGCATCAACACACAACCAAGACCCAAGCGAGATGCATCGCAATATATGGAGAAACTCTTATTCAGGTCTGGCAGAATCAACACTGGCGCTGTGGTTAACCATTTCTTTAGCTCTTCAAAGTTAGTTTGACACTTCTCAGACCATACAAACTTAGCATTCTTCTCTAACAATGCGGTCATTGGTTTAGCAAGCTTGGAGAATCCTTCAATGAATCTCCGGTAGTAACCAGCCAGTCCAAGGAAACTACGAATCTCAGTCACACTGGTAGGTGGATTCCAATTCAACACATCTGCCACCTTACTCGGATCCACTGCTATTCCTCCATTGGATATAACATGACCCAGGAAAGACACTTCCTTCAACCAAAACTCACACTTGCTCCTTTTAGCATACAACTGGTATTCTCTGAGCTTCTGCAAGACCAACCTGAGATGTTCTGCATGTTCTTCTTCATTCTTGGAGTAGACTAGTATGTCATCAATGAACACTACCACAACCTTGTCAAGAAACTCCATGAACACCTTATTCATCAAGTACATGAAATAGGTAGGTGCATTGGTTATCCCAAACGACATCACAGTGTACTCATATAACCCATATCTGGTAGTAAATGCAGTCTTAGGTATGTCAGAGGCACGTATCTTCAACTGGTGATATCCTGATCGAAGATCGATCTTAGAGAACACACAAGCTCCTTTCAACTGGTCAAACAGGTCATCAATCCTTGGTAGAGGGTACTTGTTCTTGATAGTTACCTCGTTAAGCGAACGGTAATCCACACACATCCGTTGTGTACCATCTTTCTTGTCAACAAAGATCACCAGAGCTCTCCAAGGTGAAGAGCTAGGACGTATGAAACCCTTTTCTTGTAACTCCTGCAACTGTTTCTTAAGTTCTTCTAACTCATTAACCCCCATCCTATATGGACGCTTAGCAATAGGTGCAGTACCAGGCAAAAGCTCAATAAGAAATTCAATGTCTCGGTCGGGTGGCATACCTGGCAAGTCATCGGGGAAAACATCCGAGAACTCATCAACAACTGATTCATATTCACGACCATCATCATCCAGTTGATTCACAGTAGCTGTCGGTGGAGCTTTCAAAACAACCTCCACACTGATTCTATCCCCTGTAGGTGATGTCAGAACAACAACCTTTTCTTGGCACTGAATCACTGCCTTGTATTGTTTCATCCAATCTAGCCCCAGTATCAGATCAACACCAGCTGTCCTCAGCACAATGGGTTCAACCTTAAAGGCTACACCCCTTAGGAGCACACTAGTTGAAGGACTATAGTGATTTGCAGACAAAGTCCCTACCGGTGAATTTACTATTATGGGGGTTTTCATGGTTCGCAACAAAATATCATGCATTCTAACAAAAGCTTGAGAAATGAAAGAATGCGAAGCTCCAGAGTCAAAAAGTACAGTAGCGGGGATAGAGTTGATACTGAACGTACCCATCATAACTTCAGGAGTCTCCAGTGCAGTATCTGCCGACACGTGGTTCACCCTTCCAGTGTTGGCTGGTGGTTGTTGTCTTCCCCTCTGCTGATTGCTCTGGTTCTGAGGCGTCTGCTGGTTCGGCTTGTCGGGACAGTTGTATGACATGTGCCCCTCCTTGTTGCAACGGAAACACCTATTGGGAGTGTTGGGAGCATTGTTCTTCATTGGAGTGGCATTGGGGTTCCCCTGACGTGGCGCCTGTGGCACAATCTGCTGCTGGTTCTGAGCACGCTGTGGGAACTGATTACGTTGCAGGAACTGACCGTGCTGCGAGTTCTGACCACGGTTCCACTGATTGTTCGGACCCTGGTACCTCTGTTGGAAGTTCTATGGGGGGTTGGGACGCTGGCGGGTGTTGCTTCCTGAAGCTGGTCCTTGAAGCCTCCTCTTCTTGGCTTCCATCTCCTTGCGCTTGTTATCAATAACAATAGCGCGGTTCACAAGGGCTTGATAGTTAGGGTAGAGATTGGACATGAGTTGCAACTGCAAACCATCATAGAGACCCTTCAGAAAGCGGCGCTGCTTGTCAGCGTCGTTGGCAACCTCATGAGGAGCATAACGGGACAACTGTGCGAACTTGTCTCGATACTCCACCACTGTCATGGATCCTTGTCACAGAGCTCTGAACTCCTCCTGCTTGAGCTCCACTATGCCTTCAGGAATATGGTAAGACCTGAAGCTATCCGTGAACTCCTGCCAAGATACCTCTGGTGCATTGTTGGGACGTCCATACATGTATGAGTCCCACCAATCTTGCGCAGCACCCTGCAGCTGGCCAGATGCGTATAGCACCTTCTCACGCTCATTGCATTGAGCGATGTTCAGCTGCTTCTCCACAGCTCTCAACCAGTCGTCCGCCTCCAGTGGTTCAGAAGCATGGGTGAATACCGGAGGGCGACCCTTCATAAACTCTCCACGCTTGTCCCGTGGCTGGATAGGTGGTGGTGGAGGCGGTGGTGGTACAGGTGGATTCTGGAGGTGTTGCATCATTGTCTGCATCAGCTGTGTTTGCACTATCATGAACTGTTCCATGGTCGGGGGTACTGGTGGTGGTGGCGGTGGTGGTACTGGTGGTACTGGTGGTGCACCCCTACTACGGCCTCTGCCTCTACCACCTCTTGCGGCTATCTGTCATCCAAAACACATAGTATGACCTTTAGGTTAAATATTCATTGAAACACATGACTGAGCATAACTTTCTGAAATCTGAACCTCACAAGCGGTACTGTAAAACAGTCATATCTCACGGTCCAAAATTCAAACAAATGTGAAATTTACATGGTTGGAAATATTATGAAATTTCCTACAACTTTAATAATTCTCACTTTTTCAGATTCGGAGGAGAAATTAGGTGAAAACAGCAATTTATGAAAACTTTTTCTAGGTTCCAGACTGCGCAGAAATCTCAACTTGTAACTGTCATATCTCCCAAACCAGAACAGGTATGAACGTAATTCAAGATGAATTGGAAAGGTACTGAAGTCTAGTTGTTTCCATATAAACTTCATGATCATTGGACAAACCATATTTGAGATACAACCGAAAGATCACTGACTGCTCCAGAAAAACAGCAAGACAGAAAACAGGATAACCCACCCGCTAGCAATTTTATTTATATGAAACCTATATGTTCTTCACTAAGGAACTTGTGGACATGCCCACAATGTTCCAGCACTCATAACAAAACTCCAAATCACTCATAATCATAATAACTAACCATATAACAAAACCAAGTTCACAAGACACGACAAGACTCGACTCAACTCTCGCTGCTAGCGTTTGTTACATCAGGGTGGTACTCAACCTAAGGAAGGAAAACTGGGGGAAGCTTCTGATGGAACTTGGGCATCTTCAGGCGTCGTCTGAGCTCGTCATTCTCGGCACGGGCTCTCTTGAGTAGCTTACGCTGGCCACCAAGCTCATCAGTCAGCACCTCGACCTGCTGCATCAGCTCATGAGCAAAGTCGATCATCACCTTGGTGACGTCATCATATCCATCCTTCGCCTCGAACATGGACCATCCCTCACGGGTCTCAAAGGGAAGATGCCGGTACTTGTCCTCCATCATGCGGTTGCGACGATGAGCACGAAGATCGAAGAAGGCCATGCGAGCTGCATCCTCCATACACTCCATCATGCTGGCACGGCTGATCTTGGGCTCATAGACGGCCTCCACTTGCCACGACTATGTGGCGTCTTTCCGGATGCAGATGTAGAGGGTACACTTCCAGATGAAGGGGTCTTGAAAGTGCTTGTTCTCGTAGCACATGTACTTCACATCAGACTTCCAATCGGAGTAGTGGTTCTCCAAAGTCCACTTCAACAAGCCATGGTAGTAGTCCTCATCGTCTCCCTCCTTGAAGTGGAAGTACTTGGTCCATCCCAAGCGTTCTTCACCAGCTTTGGAACCAGCAGAAGGAGTCTTGGAGCGGCTGTTCTTATCAGAGGGAGTCCTGGAATGGCTGTTCTCAGAGCTCTCTTCTTGGACTTCTTCTTCTTCATCCTCGCGGGGCTCCATTGGCACGAACTTTGGTGGGGGACGAGTGGACTTGCGAGCAGTCTGCTTGTTGCGGGCCATCTATAGAAAAGAAAAGATGAGAACTTAAGTTAGAATCAAATAATATAATTTTGAGATGAGTAATAGTTTTAACAAATAATAACAAGGTATAAAAGCATGAAAAGAGCATTCCTAAGAACCAATTATAACTAGGTTTGCGTCCTACAGTCAACACAGCTCTGATACCAATCTGTCACACCCAGTTTTACAGACAAAACAGGATGCAAAAACCTTATGTGTGCCCAGAGATCAGTCACACACATAAGCCGACAAATTATCAAAATTGTATCATCACAAGTGTTTATTACATAGCGAACGAGTATTTATTACATAACAGCGGAAATATATGATAACTCTCGTGAAGCTCCATAGGACAGGGACGTCAATTGGTTGACCCCAAACCTAGTAGTCCTCTGGATACTCCTCATAACTCTGATAATCTGGTACCCATCCGAGATTTTTATCCAAATATTGAAAAGAAAGGAAACAAGCGTAAGTACTTTCGTACTCAACAAGTATATATGGGGTTCATGAGGCTCAAAAGGTACGACACTGGTTTACTGCGATAAGCATTTTAATTTGTAACAAAACGTTAAAAGCGGTAGATCAAAGTTATGCTTAAGCCCCCAATTAAGTTGCATGATCAAGTAAACAAAAGAACAAGTAACATAATTTCATGATAAAGTGATTCATAAAGGTAGACAACAAGTAGCAAAAGTTTCTGTGAGTTTTCCGGGCCGCTCGTGTCCGTGAGCACGGCTGATATACCAGTTTTTAACACTCTGCAGAGGTTGTACACTTTACCCATGAGTCGTGTTTGCCCAAATGCCCCGGGATCATGACTCCCTTAACACTACCGAGGTGAGCGGGCAGGGAACACTATGAAGTCTTTCAAAGGGGCTCGCTGACATACCATAGATAGTACGGATCCACGGGCAAGGGGTATACGGGAGCCCCGGGATGGTACACACACGCAACAGTCCCCACTCTAGCCGCAACCCGCAACCGCTTGGCAATGACAACTTTCGTGAACTGCCGCATGCGAGAGAGTAACCCTAGTACTAAACTAAAGCCAGAGCCATATAGCCCTCATGGTTGTACTGTATGTCCCAGCTTTTGCTGACTGATAGGATCCTAAATCCATGTTGCTAAAAAGTCAAGTTTTACTTTATCATTTCATGTAATCATTGATCAAGATTAAAGATCATGCTTTGTTAAAGAGGAGCAATAGCAATAACTACCCATATGCAAAGATAACCCATAGGATTTCAAGGTTCAAGGTAAACAAATCTAGGTAATCCCTATGGTAACAATATTAGACACATGCATATGATTTTATTGAAAAAGCTTCATGAATAGGACATCAAGGAAGATCCCATATAATACTTTCCTTGCTCAAAGAACTCCTGCTGATCCTGCTCAAAGAGAAACTCCTGGTCACCCACGTACTGCTCACCGTCTGTACTCGATCACCACATCACATGCAATCATCCAAAGACATAACATGCACGCAAACAAAGGCTATAGATTAGAACAGTACACCAATCAAAATAAAACTAGATTAAAAGTTTATAAAACTGATCTATGTCTCACTACAATTACAAAGACGTTTGAATCACGAAAAACGGAGCTATAACGAAGAAGATATGAATTAAACAAGATTTTGAAAAGGGCAAGATTAAAGCATTACCAAATTAATTTTCTTTGATTTTCAAAAGTAATTAACATAGATGAAATCTATACTACTGGATAGAGCATAAAATTACGGATCTAACGCAACTTGAACGGATCGATTTGGATTTAAAACGAGCAATTTATAAGCATTTGAAACTAAGTGGCAAATCTGTAAATAGGATTTCCGTTTTTATTTTCGAAATAAATCAAACCGAAAAGCAAGTACGTCTTTCAGCAGAGAAGACGGAGTCTCGGATTACGCCAAAGGACGGCGGGTTGACACTTTAAAAAGGGCGGGGTCTCTTTTGCAAAAGCAGCGGCCGAAGGGGTACGAGGCACTGTGGTCCACCCGATCCACGATGGATGGCCGGGATTAGATCACAGAGAGAGCGGGGTGGCGCGCGGCGGCCGGAGACAGTGAGGGCGGTGGCGCCATTGCCGGAAAGCGGCGGCGCAACGCGATTCGAGGCGTCGGTGCACCATGCTCTGCGCAACCGGGACGGGAAGAGAGAGGGGGACACGGCGAAGACACTGGGGCACTCAGTTGACCCGATTGTGCGCGGTAACAAGGTGACCACACGGCACAACGGCTCGGCATCGACGGCGATTGCGGACGGGGTGCACGCAGGCGAGACAGAGGGAACAGGGGGGTCCGTGAGCTTCCTGGGAGCGCTCTTACCGTCACGCGAAGTTCGGGGAGTAGTTGAACGGCGCGGAGGAGATCGGCCCGCACAGAACGACGGCGGCGGCTCTGTGCTAAGCGGGCGGCGGCGGCTGTGCTTCTGGGTGCTCCGAGAGGGCGTTGTGGGGGCGGCAGGGTGCGGAGGAGGAGCTTTTATAGCTCGGAGGGGTGCCGCAGGGAAGGAAGGGAGAATTCCACCGCGGATTCACGCTCGGTCGCAAGGGAAGGGCGGCGGCGCAGAAAGGAAAGAAGAGGGGGAAGAAGAAAGGAAGGGGTCAGGGGCGTTCGGCGCTTGGCTTGCTAGTCACGGTTCGGTGTCGGCTACGGAATGGGGGGTCTCCTGCTCCGAATCGAGCTCGGCAGAGAAGGATCCACCGGCGCGGGGAAGAAAAGGAAAGCGAGCGAGAGGGAGAAGAAGGAAGGGGAGGGATTGCGCTGACAGGTGGGGCCCGTGCGTCAGGCGCGGGGCTGGGATGTCAGGGAGGCGCGCGCGTCCGCTCCTGGAAGCAGGCCGGTCGGCCAGTGGGCTGAGGCCCACGCAGGGGGGGAAAAGGAGGGAGGGGGGAACAGTGCCGGGCTGGGCTGGGGGGAAACGCCTGCGGGCCAGATAGAAAGAAAAAGAGAGAAAGGAAGAAGAAATGCTTTTCTTTTTAAATTTTGAATTTCCAAACACCTTTTCAAATGCACTTTTGAAATCAAATTGAAATTTTGTAAATTCCAATCAATACAAAATATTAAGCATCAGCATGAATGCAACAATCATGTTCCTACTTGTGACAAGTTTTATTTCGTGAAGTTGTAATTATTTTCCTAGGTTTTTAATGATCACAAAAAAAATGCATTTATCCAATTTTTAATCTATTTGTAAAGGATGCAAAATTTTGGGTGTTACAGTCCCTCAAGATTGGTTAATTGAATATCTAAAGAACTAACGTGATCATCTTGATGACATGGAAATATAACAAACGTGATCCAGTTAGTTTCCAAAAAAATCTTAAAACTATTATTGCCACCAGTGACCAGCCAAAAAAGTGTACCCTATATATTTCTATAACCAAGTAAATCTTGGAATATATGGTGAGATCCTGTCCAATTCCAATAAATAAATATTATTATCCCTATAATACGTGATAAGCTAGCGTTCCATTGTTCAATATTAAATATTTAGATTGAACCGTAAACATAATACATTAATACAATATTAGAGGCAATATATCTACACAAACCAAACAATATATATATATATATATATATATATATATATATACTAGGAAACAATTTTGGTTAACGTGGGAACAATAATCCATCTATTATTCCACGTGACCAGCTGCTGTCCTCATGGTTTCGACTAAACCCTCCACCAAGTTGTTGTGCGCACATCTCGCCTAGCTAATTGAGCTAATTCATCTTTGTTCTTCTCCCTCTTATTAACTTTTTCAATCTTTCATTCAGGCAGCAACTGCTGGTGCTCGATCCTTTACGTCCAGGATAATCCAGATCGATCGTCATTGGTGGTCCAGTGCCGCCGCTATCCTGGCTGTATCGAACTCAATGATCATCGGTCCTCGACACACTGAGACACCATGCGTAAGCCTTCAGTTTCATCCGCCGCGCCGAATTTCATCTGAACACACATCACGTGCGACATTAGATTAGATGCATATGGCACATTATTCAAAAAAATGAGACACTGACCAGCACTCATTATTCGTCTATACATGGTAGTTCCAATTAGTTTAATTATTTTCGTATATGTATCTTATCTTATCTTACTATTACTAATTGGATGTCTCCACGGCCACGTTAACTTTTACTGGACGCCCAAGAAAAAAAAAGATAAATACTAGAAATTCTCACATTATTAATTAGAAACATCTAGCCATCAAATCTACAGAGTTTGACGATTGGAAATCGTTACTATTAGTAATTGGAGGCCTCAATAGAGGCTCCACGTTAGTTCTCACTAGACATGCTAAGAAAAAATACAAATGCTAGAAATTCTTACATTAATTAGAAACATCATAGACTCTACAATCGGTAACCACTAAGAGTTTCTACTCGAGGCAATTTTACTTTATGAAATCCTTAATTAATTTTTCCTAGGTTTTTAATGTTCACAAAAATGCAATTAACACAATTTTATTCTATTATGAAGAATGCAAATTTTAGGGTGTTACAGCTGAGTGCCATCTGGACGACACTCGGCAAAGGGAGCTGCATTGTCGAGTGCCACCTGGCCGACACTCGGCAAAGCTGGCAAACTGGCCGAGTCTGGAAACATTTTTCCAGATTTGCCGAGTGTCATGGCCCCTTTGCCGAGTGCCATGACCCCTTTGCCGAGTGTGGCACTCGGCAAAGCTGGGAAATTTCTAATTTTTTTTCGTTTCTTCCTTTTCACCACAATAAACAACATATATATTTCACATATTCATTCATCCATCAGACAAACACAATATATATATCACATGGAGTATCACATTCAATCACAGAATACGCATAATATATCCATAATCCATCCATAGTCCATTGATCACAACATGTGTTCATAATTCATCCAACCATCACAAGTTCAACACAGAAAATCATCACATCACATCAGTCACTGCTCACAAACCCATCACTACTCACCTTGGCCCCCATTCCCTGAAGAGCTCCCACCTTGGCCACCTTGGCGGCCACACTTGCCACCCGCCGATCGGTGGAGGACCACCTTGCCACTGGGGCGGCGCATTAGGGCCAGGAGACAACCCGGACTGCGGAGGAGGTGCACCTTGCCACCCATAGTACGGAGGAGGGCGAAGGCTGACCCTATGGCGAAGGCTGACCCAAAGGCGAAGGCTGACCCGGAGGCGAAGGCGCCGAACCCTATGACTGTGGCTGCACGAAGGAGAATCAAATTCGTTAGTACCTGGAGGACGGCCGAAGAAGCTAAAACAATAAACAACCATGTAGGACCAACAAGATGCGGCACTTGTGGAGGAGCGAACGGAGCGAGCAGCGAGGGAGGGACGACCATACTAGGGACGTTCAGGCTCGCAAAGAAGGTAGCCATATCCGCCGACCTCTAGTCCCAGTCGCGGTTCCGAGCCTCCAACTGTAGGCGTTGGGCCTCTACCCGTGCCAACTCACGCCTATGGGCCTCCTCTCGGGCCTGATCTGTGTGCCTCCAACCTTATCTCTTTCGGACGGGAGACGCCTAATTAGTTTACGCGGCCTACGACAAAGATACAAGGTCTAGATGATGTTCATACCTAAGGTGGCGGTGGAGTCAGGATAGCGGGGCAGAGGCGACTCGAGGCAGTGGCGAGTCGGGGCGTTGCAGGCAGACCCGCAACGCCGACGAAGTGGATCGACTACTCCGGAGCTCCTCTGATGTCCTCTACTCTGCAAAACCATAAAGCAACACCCATAAGTTATAAATTTTGGCAGAACCTCCCCTGTACGGGGAGGTTCACAAAACCTGCAAGAAAACAATCGGCTCGATGGCCGACACCCACATTTGCGGCATGAAGGCCCACACATCAACAATGGGAGGCACGAAGACCATCCACATCCAAAATGACACGATGGCCGAGAACCCTGAGTTTTACCTTCTACTCGGCCGAGGGACGGGGACGTGAAGGCAAGGTCGTCGATACGAGGCCGTTATCCACAACCACCTGCATTGCATGACCAAGTCACAACTCACAACATACATAGGTAATTAATTTGATTTTTCAAAGGTAAACCCTAAACTACTACTACTAACTGCTACTACTACTGCTACTACTACTACTACTAGTACTACTGCTACTACTACTACTACTACTAGTACTACTACTACTACTACTACTACTACTACTACTACTACAATTAATACTAATACTAGTCTAATACTACTACTAACCTACTCTACTCTACTACTACTGCTACACTACTACTACTACTACTACTACACTAGTACTACTACTAATTACACTACTACTACTATTACTACTACTACTACTACTACTACTACTACTACTACTACTACTACTACTACTACACTAGTACTATTACTACACTAGTACTAATACTAATTACAATACTACTACTACTACTACTACTACTACTACTACTACTACTACTACTACTACTACTACTACTACTTACCCTAATCGATCGAGGCGCAGGGAGGACCTCTTATCCTTTTCTCTTCTTCTTCTTCTTCTTCTTCTTCTTCTTCTTCTTCTCCTTTCTTCCTCCTCCTCCTTTCTCCCTTCGGGCAGGGCGGGCCGGTCGGGACAGCGGGGGGAGGGAGCGGGGGTTGGCGGCGCGCGGCGGCGGTGGGCCGACGGGGGGTGGGGGGTGGGGGGGGGGGTTGGGGCGGCGTGGCAGCGTCGAGCGCGGGGGGGGGGGGGGGGGGGGAGGGCGGGCGGCGGGCCGGTGCGGCGGCGGCGACGACGACGGCGGCGCGTGCGCGCGTGTGTGTGAGTGTGCGTGTGTGCGTGTGTGTGGTGTGGCCAGTGGCCGGTTAGGTTTTGTATTTTTTTTAATTCTTTTATGCTTTGCCGAGTGCCAGATAGGCAACACTCAGCAAAGGAATTAGGGTTTCCCTTTGCCGAGTGCCAGGGCTCGCACTCGACAAAGAATTTAATTTTTTTTTGATTTTTGCAACCAGATTTTTTTTGTAGCTTTGGCATATCAGCATGGCAAACATGTTCAAGTTTGACACTTTTTCAAAACTTTTTGCTATATTTTTGACTTTATTTCATTTCCTTGATTTTTCTCGAAATACTCAAGTTTGAACCGCGGGTGCATCGAATAATGTATTTCAATGAATCAAAAAATGATATTCTTGTTCTTGAGTGTATGTTTAGGCCAAATCCAGAAACTGATCCGAAGTTTCGATCAACGTGCTCTCGGGGCAATGCCTCCAAGTTACGTGCAGGCGGTTTTTTAACTCTTAAAAATTCAAACGAAATCCGAAAATCACGAAACTTGGCGAGGTGTCGTTGCATCATATGTATATTCCATGAAAAAATTTGAGAAAGTTTCGAGCACGTTGTCACGTACGATGGTCAGAAACCAGTAGTTCTCACATGTGATCACTACTGGATTCTGAGCATCGTACGTGGCAACGTGCTCGAAACTTTCTCAAATTTTTTTCATGTTATATGCATATGATGTAACGACACCTCGCCAAGTTTCGTGATTTTCGGATTTCGTTTAAATTTTTTAGAATTAAAAAACCGCCCGCACGTAACTTGGAGGCGTTGCCCCGAGAGCACGTTGATCGAAACTTCGGGTCAGTTTCTGGATTTGGCCTAAACATACACTCAAGAACAAGAATATCATTTTTTGATTCATTGAAATCTATTATTCGTTGCACTCGCAGTTCAAACTTGAGTATTTCGGGAAAAATCAAGGAAATGAAATAAAGTCAAAAAAATATAGCAAAAGTTTTGAAAAAGTGTCAAACTTGAACATGTTGACCATGCTGATATGCCAAAGCTACAAAAAAATCTGGTTGCAAAAATAAATAAAAAATTAAATTCTTTGCTGAGTGCCAGCCCTGGCACTCGGCAAAGGGAGTTTCGTTGCCGAGTGCCAAACGGCTGGCACTCGGTAGTGCTGACGGCCATAAACGACGTTAGGGCCGGGATTTTTTGCCGAGTGTTTTTTTTGCCGAGTGCTGGACACTCGGCAAAGCGTCAGATGTGCCGAGTGCGGCTCTGTACCGAGTGCCAGGCACTCGGCAAAGCGTGATATGCCGAATGGGATTGGTTGCCGAGTGCCACGTTGACCAGCACTCAGCAACGCGTGCTTTGCCGAGTGTCCGATATTTGGCACTCGGCAACGGTGTTGTTTCCCGTAGTGGGTATAAACTTATAGGCCGGGCATGTCTTTTACTTGCTATTATAGGAGGTACCAGAACAGATGGTTTCTATAGCTTAAATGCGCTGTGGCCTATATTCTTCTCATCTGACAAAAATAGGCAAGGAATGCCGATATCCATCAATAGAGCCCCTACATTATTAATATTCTAATCAGATTGGCAATCCAACTAGTTAATAAATCATCAACAATAAATCATAAGGGTTCTTATAGCTCGATTCCTATAAGGAAACTTTCCCTATCCAAGGATAATGTATAAACATACTTGGCATGCCTTTTACTTGCTATATATAGGAGGTGCCAGAACGGTTGTTTTCTACAGATTAAAATGCATTGGGCCTTAAGTTCTCTCCATCTAACAAAAATGGGCGAAGGATGTAGGTATCGATCAATAGAGAGCCAATTTTATTAATATTCTGATCGGGTTGGCAATCCAAATGGTCAATAAACCATTAGAATGATCTGTAAATCCTTAGTCTCAATATAGTTGTTTCCTAATGGGATAACAAGGATAAGAGCTAGCCATCTACTTCTACAAACAAGTAAGACCTACCTGGGGGGATTCGAATCCCCTCTGTTCGATGCGTGGTGATGGAATTAAAACCTCTATGAATGGCCCAAGATTTACTTTCTTGCAGGTTACCAACCTTTGGAAGAGCTATAAGAGCCTATCCATAAAACCAATCCCCAGGGATAACAACCAATCCCATCGATGGAGGGCGTACCTTATCAATAGTTTGCATGACACCTCTGTATATTTTAAAATGCAATTACATTAAATCTTAGCATTAATCATGGTGGCTCTGCATCATGTATCTTATCAATTGAGGAAGAGGGGATTTGACTTCAAACCTCTGTATCTTATCGAATAGCCCAAGTTTAGCTTAAGATATATATATAAGTCATAGAGTTTGAAGTGAAATCTCAGACTGGGATGGTAGTGCTAACCTCAAGAAAATTTTAATAATGTGTCACTATCAAAATGGTGGAGTTCTCCTAGTGTTTTAAGTAGTAATAAAATACTACCACTAATTATAGCACATGGAAATTTCACTACGAGATATTTAGTAGGGAAAGTTTGTACTAAATTTTTAACTACCAAAACACTAGGAGAAGCCCACCTCACTAGGAGAAGTTTAATATTTTGGTAGTGTGTAAAGTTATTTATATAATAACTTTGTAATATCTTTTCATGAAGTATTAATATAAAGTGTTATTGCTGTGTGGCTTGTTAAGTGAATACCTGCATTTATCCTAGTGTATACATCTGTTGTTGATATTCATTCTAGAACATGGCATTACAGTTATTTTATTTCCTGATTAACAAAATTTGTGTTTAAAAACATTTATGCATCATACTTTAAGGATAATGATTTATTTAGTAGTGGTGGGTATTTTTCATAATAGCAGTGGTTGGTAATACAAACCGGTGGTGTTGAGTACCACAGCTAAACCGGTGCTGAGAATTGCGGCAGTGATCATCAATTCTACAGTAGTGGGGCCTCTAATTAGTAATAAGCAGGTACAACAAACATTGGTGCTGGTACAACAAACATAGGCCTCTAACTACTAATTCCATGTCAACAAACATTTTACAAACAACAAATCCCACTTTTGACAGAGGCGCTGCTACAGACACAAAGCTAGCCAGCGTGTATCAACATACCAGGCAGCAGATGTTTTCAAGTGAAACGGGAACTACGGAATGTGGAGCATTGTGGCTTCCTGGTGCTTCTCAATCCTGAATGTCTTTATATAGACAAAATGTCTTTGCTGCATTTTGCATTTTTTTTCATTGTTTCCTCCCTACTGGTCTATGTGCTCTCACACGATATGATGTACATTGCCATGGCTTGTCGCATCCTATACATTGAAACTGTAGTAGTGGTGCTTGAGCTTGTACAAGATGTCAATTTATAGTCATGCCTGGCGGCCTACTCGTACAAACCAGAAATTCAACACATAATTAAACCACTCCAGGCATCGGCGTTTAGGATATAAATCGAACAGAATACTACTGCCTCTTGTCATTGAAGTGAAAGTAGGGCACAACTCCATAACTCCACCTCCATCATCCACCTCTTAACTACGATTTGCAGCAAGCATGTGGTGTGCTGGAAACGACTGTAATGTTGGAACAGAAGCTCCTGTAATCGTGTCAGGATCATTGTATCCATGTTTAGGTGCATTTGTTCATTAGATGCAGGAGCATGTTTTGTACTCAGCGTAGAATCGCGGGCACCGGTGGAGACTAGCACACCGTTGCGTCGTGACCACAACCAGGGGGCTCACTCCACCATGGTTTGTTCGCCGTGCTTGTCGCGTGGACGCTCGCAAATGACGGCGTACCATGCAGCAACAAACTGTGGCGGGGATGTCGGTCGAGCCAGTTTAAATATCAATCAAAGTGCATCTGGTGAGGCTGCGCCATTAGCAGCTAACCAACTCGCCGTGTATCGCGCTCTGCGTCTCGTTCTCGCGTTCCAGTGCGTGGTGATCGCGCACAGCCGGGCACCGCCGGCGACTGAGAGTTTCCAAGGACGGCGAGCCGCCGATCCTTACATGTAACACCCCACACCATCCTATCTAAGATGCCACAATATAAGGAAATAAAACAAACAATTTGGCAGCATCTTCCCTTAAAACAAGAGCAACGCGGAAGCAACAACATATAAAGAGATGTAGATTAACTCGACAGCAAGATATAACATGGTAAAGGCAATCCCAAGCCAAAGTTAACGTTCACCAATTCATACAGACTCTAATAACTAGCACTATTATTATTACAGCACAAGTATAACACTAAGAAATTGCATGAACGTGTGACGTGTGCGGCTACCTTCCCACCATACAAGCAAAAGAAACACACAAGTACCTGGAAAGATAAAAAAACGGTGTGAGACACAAAATCTCAGCAAGTACTGCTTTAGCAAGCTACTTAAACTACAAATATAGATGCACCAATGATGAACAATAAGATATATCAGACCAAAGTGACACAACCACATATAGATATGAGTAATCATCACCAAGTCTTGGAGAAGTAACCCTTCTCACAAATATCTCCCAATGCCATAGTCCAAGGCATACATTTAATAGTTCAAATAATAATGCATATGCAATGCAAAGCCATGTCTTCTGCCTTCACACCCAACAAGGTATGAAGTTGTATCGTTATGCCCAATAGACGATGCTGTACCGGTACGGTCGTGGGTAGAAGCAGTGACATAATTCCATATGCCAATGCAATGAATGATATGCATTGCAAATGCCATAGAGTATGATAAGCATACACACTGTCATACCAAAACTCCATTTAAGCAATAAGCCTCATCCCATTATGCCATCATGAGCATCCTCACATATGAGAACAGTATAACCATATATTAAAAAAATATAAATCTCACGACCAATTGATTAGGTTAAAGCTGATAGCAAACCACTTCTGCGTTTACTTGCCTCCAACGAAGGGATGACCGTTTTATGCGTGATCCAAAGCTCTAACTACCACCCGCTTTGATAATTTAAGGTCAGAAAACAAACCCATTTCATCATGTTTTCATAGCAAGGAAAGTGCTCCTACATTCCCCAAACCAAAACTCCAGCAAAAAGCAAACAAACACTAAGTGAGCGCTGCAGCACTGCTGCTTCACTTTTTCATATGGTTTAATCCACAAAATATATGACAGTAAACAAATAAATTATGAGAATCTACAGAGCAATTCCTAGAACTTTCATGTAGAAACTTTATTTTTATCATGTCATTAAAATGGATGAAAATGCAGTTGAAAACAAACTTCTATATCTGCCTAGGAATCAGGGCAGCAAGTTAAACAATTATATATCTCC
The DNA here is from genome assembly GCA_022036555.1 of Microstegium vimineum. NCBI lineage: Eukaryota > Viridiplantae > Streptophyta > Magnoliopsida > Poales > Poaceae > Microstegium > Microstegium vimineum. The sequence goes on from CM039119.1 coordinate 15,986,916, forward strand.
AAATCCGTTTATCCAAAAATTCTAAAAGTCCACCGGATGATAGATATTTCCAATACCTACAACTTTTATATTTCCCATGTTTGCATTAGAGGCCAATAAAATTGCCTAAAGCACGGTTGAACCTTAACTGAAAAACTCTGCTGATAGCACAGGACATCTGACTTTGGAATTCTGTAAGTAGAGTTCCTCTAATCCAAAGGCCATGATATGTAACAATCTGAAAAGCCTATGAAAAGTACTACAAAACTCTTATATTTTGTAAGGCCTCATCATGACTCTAAGGTTCTCACAAACCTCCTAGATCCAGTTCTGTTCAGAACTATGCCAGAACATTACAGCAGAATTCAAAAATCCATAACTCTGAAACTACAAGGCTTCAAGTCATGAAATTTTGTGAGTTACTAGATCTAAATGTCCCCTACAACTTTCCTATTATTCACTTTCAGATAAAAAGACATTTAGACCACGTAAACTACAAGAACAGCAACAGTACTCAAGCTGTCAAGCAGCAGAAACCAAAATTTGATTTCTCAAAGGTGATTCCTCCCTCAGATCAACTAATACCAAGACCAAAGACCATCCAAAACATATAAAATCATAAGAACCAAAGGGTAATCATATAAAATAATATACTAACATCTGTCGGATATATTTTTCGATATTTGAGGGATATTTTTCGGTCACCTATTTATCTTAACCTTTTTTGGACAAACAAAAATTTCCTTTATCATTTGTTTATATACACAGGTGACCATGCTAAATTTGTCCAGAAGATGAACAGGCAATCTACATCCTACCTGTAGTTTCTACTGTGAAGCGTCCATGCACGCTCTAGGATATTCACTGGCCAGGAGAGAGGACCAAATCATTTTTGGAGTCGGGCTGGCATCCGCGACTCTGAATCAAAGGCCACCACATACTAGGATCTGGTTTGGTGGCTTCTAAAACAATGTACAATCTAACTGCACTCAGCTTACGATGGAGCTGCTGCATACTGAAGCCACTGTGCCTCGACCACCACCCCAAGGTTTGATAGTGAAACCGAAACTTGGGCTACAAGGATTCCAGATGCTTCTCAGTCCCAGCCAACAAAAAGATATCCTGGCTGCATTTTGCTTCATCATGTCCTGGCCATCGGCCCTAAAATAAATGTGGCTTGTCGCAACCTAAGGATCCTTAAACATTGCTACATATTGGTCCTTGAGCTTCTTCTACAAGTCTCATTTTATATATACACTCCCATGGTTTGGACGTATATAAACCCAATCATCACAGACAGCATATAGTGAAGGTCACATGGCTGTGATATGGTTGTTGTGCCATATCATACCACAGGAGGTCTTGGACTAGGCCAGTCTCTATCGTACGCACATCACAAACTAGTCTTCGGCAAACAACATTCTATATATGTTATATGGTGGAATATCAGTACCATTCTCTCCCATGTCCCTTTTGTTCCATACATCACAGGCATGGCTATGAAAACACGATTCTGGTCCTTGATTGGGGGCAATCGTATTCGACATTATGTTTTATCTGTCCCCATCTATGGTAGATTGAAACACAGAAGCACTTTATGTATTCGTGAATTTTGCACTGGCCAGTGGCTACCTCTCCTTATTAAAAAAATTCCAGTTTTTTCAGCGTTTTTTTGATCTGAGCTTTACCGAGTGTCAAACACTAAACAAACGCTTTGCTAAGTGCCCGATAAAAAAACACTCGGCAAAGACGACTTTACCGACTCGTGTTTTGCCCAGTGGTCTTTGTTGAATGTAACACTGGACAAAGCGTTTGCAGAATGCAAATGGGGCTTTACCACGTGCCCATGGCCTGATTCCGGTGGTATTATTGTGCCATTTCGTTGTTGTTTTTCAGTTTTCAACTCATGTTCCAAACCGCCCGTAATGAAAATCCCCATCACTACCTACTATCACCAACGACTCTCGCAAAACCACTTGTTTTCGCGGTTTTTGCAGCAGGAATGATGAACTATGCATACGAGAAATAATAGATTGATTGATTTTGAATCATAACAATTCTTTAACAACTAATTTTATGCATTGGTTGATAAAGGTGAAGACGCTCGGATAGGAAAAGAATAACTTGCAATATATTAATTACTATTGAAAGCATGCATAGGATGGCTTGCCTACTGAAAATAAATATGCAACAATCCTTTTGCAAGACATAAAAGTAACATATATAACATGATACGTTTTGGCCAATATATACCAGGGCACCTTTTATTCCAAGCGACATCAAATTATCACTCATAGACAAGTTTAGCTCTGTGCTGACTACTATATGTGAAATGGAAGAACAGAGGGAGATGATGATGATGGAAATGAGAGGTATCCGGGAATCAGGTAGCACTGTATTTTTGTTGGAAGCTTTTCCTAAAATGTCCACAAGAGAAATTTGAACGAAGGTGTCAACGAGTTTTTTATGAATGGGTAAACAGTGCACGGAGACATTCCTCAGATGCTTCGTTCATTCATGCCCACGCCGCTGGTATGCTTGGCTGTCTGCTGCTGAATCTGGTATAATTGCTCCTTCCATCCTACACTGGGCCATTCACACTTCGAGGTAGTCTATCACTACCACAAAACGGAGATTTCGTGAGGGGAAAAGTTTTTATGAGAGTTTAAAACACACTCTCATGAAAATAAAAAAAATTTATGAGGGTGTTGTAAATCCCGTCGTGAAAACTCACTTTCATGAGACTGCTCTACACACCGCCATGAATATCAGTTGTTTTTGTGAGAGTATTCAGTTACCCTCATAAAAATGACTATCCCGCCACGAAATTGTCTATTTTCACGAGAGTCAAATTCCACCACCACAAAATATGGGTTGTTGGTTTTCATTAGAAAAATTATTACTTAAATACTAGAAATTAAAGAATGTAAACCAAAGTTTTCTCTTTTAAATCAATAGAGAAATTTTGTAACTAGTCTTTCTTCCTCATGCTAACTCCAAATATGGTGATTCTTAAATGTTTCTAAAATCATGCTCTATCAATTCATGGCGTTCTTACTCCTTGTTTATTGCTTTTTATTGGTCATTTTATTTCTCTAGCAAATGTAGAATGATCCTTGTGAAGCCACTTCAGGAAAAATTTCCTTTCATACTTTGAAAGATTTTTAACAAGCAACATCCTACATATGTGTTGTTGTGGAGGAGTTTTAGAAATTTCAAAACTTACTTGATATTTTCTATCATTTAATTGAATTTCTGTGCGGTTACCAAAAGTAAATCCAAATTAAACTATGTATACTTTAAATAGGCTCCATAAAAACTTATAAAACAAATATTTATACTCATACATTTCACTCTATCCCATGTACCATAGTTGTTGGAGGAAAAACATTTGTTTTCTAGGGATAATTTATCCTTTTATTTCTAAATTTTCATAAAACAATTATAATAATTATAAATTTTGTCAAAAAATTCTATAATTTTGCAGGTTGACATGTTTTTGTTACATATATAATCATTACATAAAGAAACTCAAATGATTTTAATAAGGCGGTAGCATACATTGTTCACAAATTCATAGATGTCTCACATAGTTATGCAATAATATGAAGGATATGTCAACTGTGAACAATGTATACGTACTGCCACTTTGTCAGATGGAGGAATCACCAATACAAAAGTTGTAGATATGATTGTGTTATACAACTTTGTTGTTTACTACATTTTCATGTGCAATCATTTACTATCTCAAAATATTATTTGAAGTTGTAATAATTTTAGGGGTACCACAACAAATCCCTTTAGATATAAATGAAGCACACGATGTGTTGATATGAATGTAGCAGGTAGCTCCATAACTTAGATGACCGCTAGCATTAACACTATTTTATGCTTCAATTAATTCTTTGCTTACAGAAATTAAATATGCAACATTTTGCTACGATTCTTTTGTCGCCACTATATATCCGGAGACATCCTTACATCAGACCGAACACCAAATTATGACTCTTAAATAACTTCAGCTCTACCCTGAGTTTTATGTTGAATTCAACAACACATGGAGCTGATGATGCAAATTAAATGAGAGACATTAGCAAACGTATTAAAATAGAAACTGTTTGTATACATGCTTGGCCACACTTCCTGCTTGGTTGCATGTATATCTAAAGGGAACTGTAGCGATTCATTTCTAGTCGATCAGTGCTTGGATGCTTGGTTGTTTTCGGGAGAAGTATCAGTGAAAAACGTTGATGTTCATCATCTACCAAGCCCTCTCCCCAGCGATTAGGAGGCTCAAAGTTTTAATTTCTTAAGGCTCGGCCTTTTGACAGTGTTATTTGTAAAGAAGAAATTTGTAGGCCCTTGTTGAAGTACGTACTCCTGGTAAAAACAGAGAAAGATGGAAACACAATATAATCATCGTGATGATACACCTTGGGTTATATGAAACCAACTTCTGGAAATTGCACACTTGTGTTTTTAGCCCATTGTCAAATAGAAAAGTCATGTACAACAATTAATGTACTTGTGTCATTCCTATGGAACAACATCATGCATTTTACTATACATTACCTGAGCTCTATCAATATCGTGACATATGACACGGCAACAGTGCGTGAGACCATATCCTGCTACTGCTTCATAGCCAGCTTCAATTGTGCAGCTCCACTCCAGGTGCAATCACTGACGAATGCATGAGCCACCTTCAAGATATCATGTGAGGCCAAATGGGACGTCCATGCAATGTCACGGCCCCTCCAGCAGTGATCCAAACCTGGACCTCCTTCTCTACCTCGTGCACGACTTGCTGCACTGCTGAACAGATACTTCGGCTGGCATCCACTTTTCTGGCAGCCATTGGCTATGCTCTGGCAGGTACGGAAGGTGGACAGCAGTGTGCTCACGGAGTTGTGCAAGTGGAAGTGGAACTCAGGCATTATTGTAGGTTCCTAATGCTTCTCAGGCCTAAATGTCTTAGATAACATGCTCCATCTTGCCGCAGCTTGCATCATCATTTCACAGCCAGCTTAAAAGCACCTAGCTAGATACATGGTGTGCAGTGCCTTGGCTTGTCCCAACCTAGATATAAGGATCCTAAAACTAAATAAACTACTTGTGCTTGAGCTTTGTACATGTACTTTTATAGGCATGCCTAAGCCATAAACTAATTATATATTATTAGACAGACAGACGGGTAAACTTAATGGGTAAACCAATGCACTGAGACATTTCCTCAGATGCTTCCTTCATTCATGCCCACTGCACGCCGTTGATCTCCTTGGCTGACCGCCGACCAATACAGGTAAAATTCAAATTTTTTAAGCTACCTCTGATGAAAAAACAACCAAAATAAATATTCTCGATATTGAAAAGTACGAAACATTTTAGTTGACAACTTTTATTTAAAATAATCTTGTCAAGCAAAATTGTATTTGAATTTCAAAATTTTGAAATTTAAATTTTGTAAACGATCTCGTATGGAAAAACTTCCTAAATGAAAAGTGTAAATCTCTAAAAGTTATAAAACTTGGTAGTTTACAACTTTTTATTTGAATTTGATTAGGGCCTCAAACAAATAATTTACACTCAGTTTGATTGGTTTAAGATGTGGGGAACCAAAATGGATCCCCAAATGTAAATAACAGTGTGGTGCAGTTGATAGATAAAAAAACGCGTGAGGGAGAGGCCACAGGTTTGAATCCCGCTGGCCGTGTAGCCGCGATATTTTTGCGAAAAATGCCTTGGCTCGCCCGTGGCGGGTGCGGCCTCCCAGATTTTAAAAAAAATCCGAACAAAAAATACTCGGCAAATTAAAGACGGTTTTGCCGACTCGTTTTTTACCGAGTCGACAAAGGCCCTGTGTCAGGTAGTGTTTTGTCTTCATCATTTGTTGGCTAGCGTAACTTAGCTTCCTACCTTAGTACTCGCTCTGTCTCAAAATAAAATCACTTTTGTTTACCGAGAAGTCAACTTTTTAAAACTTTGTTGAATTATACATAAAGGAATGTTAATATTAATAATACATAATTAGTATCATTAGATAGATTGTTGAGTACACTATTATAATATATTTATTTGGAGATTTAAATGTTGCACGTAGTGGTTTGTGGATAATGATTTATTTGCTTGTATTAATATATATTACTATTTACGTCTAGATTATATAGATTCATTTTTATATATATTATAATGGCTACGGTACATTATATTATCTTTCACAATGACATATAAGAATAGGTTAAATCCAAACCTAGAATATTACATTGCATTATCATTCATAATGACAAAGGTGGACAATTTATAAAATTATTAGGGTGTCTTATCTTTCATGTGGCAGATGTGGGTAATTTAGATTCTAAATTAGTGTATTATTCTAAATAATCTTTCATAAATAACAAGCTGGGTAATTTAGATGTATTGTTAGGGGGTTAATTAAAATTATGGTTCATAATGTCAAATGCGGGTAATTTAAATGCAATTTTATGGGGTTCTTTTGAATTATTTTCATAAAGACATGTGTGCATAATTTAGATATAAAATATAGGGGTTATTTTGAATTATATTTTGTATTGGTGAGGTGAAAAATTTAATGCATAATTAGAGGTTACTTTATGTATTGTTTTCATAATAGCACTAGTGGGTAATACAAACCGGCATTCTTGATTACTACCGCCGGTTTTGAGTACACACCCGGCGGTGAAAATGGCGGCAGTGATCATTAATTTTATAGTGCCTCTAATTAGTAATAAGCCCCTGTACAACAAACATTGGCGCTGGTACAACAGACATAGGCCTCTAATTATACATTTACAGTACCAGGCAACCCACTTCTGCGCTAGGACAAACACAAAGATAGCCAATGTGTATCCACGTACCAGGCAGATGTGTTCAAGTGAAACGGGAACTGCAGAATGTGGGGCATTGTGGCTTCCTGATGCTTCTCAATCCTGAATGTCTTTATATAGACAAGATGTCTTTGCTGCACTTTGTATTTTTTTTTTCATTGTTTCTTTCCCACTGGTCTATGTGCTTTCACACGATATGATGTACATTGCCATGGCTTGTCGCAACCTATACATTGAAACTGCAGTAGTGGTGCTTGAGTTTGTACAAGAAGTCATTTTATAGTCATGCCTGGCCTACTCGTACAAACCAGAAATTCAAGACATAATTAAACCAGTCCAGGCAGCATATAAGCTCAACAGTCATACTAGTCCACATCGGCGTTTATAGGATATAGATGGAACACAATACCTTCATCATTTACCTCTTGACTACGATTTGCAGCAAGCATGTGGTGTGCTGGAGACGACATCATCAGAACTTCTGGTTTGCAATCGATGCCACACTGCTAAAGAACTAGAAGACCTTGCTCCAATTGCATATTGGTTGCATTATAGTTCCATCAAGATAGGCTTGTGCAGCAATTGCGATCTTTATTAGCTGCACCTGGAATGTGATCTGCTGTCATTGGCGGCAACCCTTAGTTTACTAGGGTTCGGCACCCTGCCCACAACATCTATAAATAAGGAGACGCCTGCCTTCTCCAATCTGACCACACAATCGGTCAATAAGGACATATGTCCCATACAAAAGGTAGCGCCCCTAAAAATGGATTCTGTAGATGAATAGTTTCTGCTTTGTTGGCTTAGAGCATCTCCAAAAATACTCAATATTTTTATCTCAAAAACATGGAGTTTGCAATTCCCAAAAAAGTATTGGGAATGGCCAACTCCAAGACGTTCCATTATTACACTTCCAAAATATCAAATTTTGGTCGGTCCCAGGATTTATGATGTTTTGCATCAGGAACCTTAACTTTATTTCTATACCTGTTTAATCCCTCCAACCATATCTTTCTCTATTGCGCTTTTTATCACCTGGAATCCTATATCTTTCCACCATTTCCTAATTTCCCACTCCCTTCTTCTTTGGCTCGCAACAAAGAATGCTTGGACGAAAGTGAGCGATTGACCCCGGCCAGGAGGGATGCGTGACATGGAGGAATGCCAAGGACGACGCACACCTGTGAGAGCACTAGGCTTCACTGAGGAAAATCCACGGTGGCTCATTCACGCCAGGGTAATCATGGCAAGGATGAGACTGCGAGGGGAAAAAAGGATATGCGACACCTGGACTCTGTGGATCTTTATGTGCTAGGGAGGTTTTATTCCAAGAGCCAAAAAGTTGGGAGGTGAGTTTAGAAGTTTTTTGAGATATTTTTTTTTTCATTTTTACAAAGAAATATGGACAGGAATAATTATTAGGTAGTCACGGATATGATCCGGTAGTTCGCCAATCCCAGCCCAGATCCCTATAAAACTGTCACATTGGGAGAGATGGCTCACTTTTTCTTTTCCAGGAGTCCTCCAATAACCTTCCTTATATTTGGTGGCCACTAAAAAACACCACTTCTTCCCTCAAATGAAGGGGGTTGCATCCCACAATATAGTGGGCCCATCGTACTGTCATTTCTTCTTCTTCTTCTTCTTCTTCTTCTCCTCACCACCAAGGCTACAACTGAAGAGAGGACAAGCGAGAGTGCCACTACTACAAAATGGTTTTGCAAGGCATTTAAATAATGGCCTCGGTGGACAGGTAGCCTTTAAAACCACCTCGGTTAATGCCTAGAACTAACCGAGGCGGTCATTTTTTATTAATCGAGGCAATCACAGTTAACTGTCTCACAAAATGTATTAACCGAGGCAGGTTTCAAAAGAGACCCGGCTCAAAAATGCCCCCATTTTAAGAGATGGACGTCTTATAAGGCCCATCTCAGTTAAAATGGCTGAGCCCACTAGAAAGCTATTGAGCCAAAATATCAAGTCACACTATATATTAAACGAAACCCTAAATCCTCTTTCTCCTTCATAGACGCACTCACCTTAGAGTCTCACCCACCCTTACCTTTCTAGCGCCTCTCCACCTCCCAGCGGTGCCCTACCTTCCCCTCTGGGCGATGCCTCTCCTCTCCCCTCCCGGCAGCGCCCCTCCACCTCTCTTTGACACCCCTCCCTCCCCTCATGACGATGCCCCTCCACCAGAGCAGGCAGCAGTGGCAGCCCTCTATCCTGGTCCAAGCAAGCAGCAGCACGGCGCACCTCGTTGACCCAAGCTGGCGGATCCGACGGATCTAGCGTTAGTGAGCCAGATCTGGCATAGGCGGATCCGACGACGAGCGATGCATCGGCCTAGTGGGCCTCGTCGATGGGCTCATCAGGCCCCATCGATGGGCTCTAGATTTTCTTGTTGATTAACTAAGGCGAGCATATATGCAATCTGCCTCAAAAAATGTTCGATTTATAGTGACCTTTGGTCCAAGGTGTTTTGGATTCCCGGCTCGATTAGTCATATATGCACGCCTCATAAAACATTTTCTGTAGTAGTGTTCACATTTTCCCATAGGTCGGCCATACACTCCACGCATCTGCCATGACTGCATGGCCATGGCTGGAGGCCAGAGATGGGGATGGGGACGGCAGGGCGGCGAGGTGTGGAGATCGCCGATGCTACGGCCGTGGCCAGTCACCGCAGTGCATTGACGTATGTGTCGTGGCTAGGTGCGTAGCTGGCTATGATGGTTGTCACCGTGGCCGAGGCTATCATGGTGGTGGTCGGGTTTGGGGCCGCAGTTGGGTGGTCCTGCGGCGATGCCTGAGAAGAAGATGACGCGACTCGTAACGAATGAGAAAACGTTGAGGGAGAAAAAAGAAGGAAAAATCCTAACATAGATGGTGGGTCCCATATATAGGGGCTATTATTGGTGATCAGTTGGAGTATTTTCCAAAATAATTTGAAAACAGTATCGGTGATTATTGGTGATCAGTTGGAGTATTTTCCCTACTGCACTTCCTCATTGAGGTTGGCATAATGGTGGTGATCGAGCTGTTGGAGATGCTCTTAGCTTGTTCCGGTAGCTTTGCTGCATCACATTGGAAGGAGTATGCCGATGCTCTTCCTGTCCACAGTTCATACGGTGTTTTCTGCACCGACTTGCTTGGTACTCGATTGAGTATATGAATGGCAGTTTTCAGTGCCTCCATCCATAAACCAACCGGTAGTGTAGAGTAGCTCATCATGCTTCTCACCATATCCATTAGGGTACGGTTTCTTCTTTCAGCCACTCCATTCTGCTGAGGCTCCCCCGGTGTGGAGTATTGAGCGACTATGCCATTTTCCTGTAGGAACCTTGCAAAGGGACCTGAAATTTGGCCATACAGGGTATGTCGCCCGTAATACTCTCCACCACGGTCTAATCGAACTATCTTTATCTTCTTGTTGTGTTGATTTTCAATTTCGGCTTTAAATATCTTAAATTTATCCAGTGCTTATGTTCTTTCTTTGATTGGATAAATATAGCCATAACGAGAGTAATCATCCGTGAATGTTATGAACGAATCATAACCATCCACGCTTTTCGTTGGGAATGGACCGCAAATGTCTGTGTGAATTATTTCTAATGCTCTCGTGCTTCGTTTAGCATCTTTCTTTATTTTCTTAACATATTTTCCTTTGATGCAATCAACACATTGTTCTAAATCGGAGAATTCTAAATGCGGAAGAATTGATTGTTTCACTAAGCGTTCTATTCTCCCCCTCGAAATATGGCCCAAACGACAATGCCATAATTTCGAAGAGTCGCTTTCATTTCTCTTCCGCTTCTTATTCTCATTTGTAGATTGGGAGACATTCACATCATTCATAACATGATTCACATGATCAGCAAGAGATAACAAATAAAGCTTGTCTTGTCGGAAGGCAAGACCAACACATTTATTATTATCATCAAATAGTTCACATCTGCCATTACCAAAATGACAGCCAAATCCAACATCATCGAGTTTGGAAACACTTATCAAATTTCCTACGTAAAGAGGGAACATAGAGTACATCTCTGAGCTTAAGTACAAAGCCATCTTTTAATTCTAAAGCTAAATCGCCAATGGCTTCAACTTCAGCTTGTACTCCATTCGCGACTTTAATCGTTCTTTCTCCTCTTTGCAGGATTCTCCTCTCACTTAACCCCTGTAAAGAATTCGAAACGTGAATTGTTGCACCTGAATCAATCCACCAAGAGGTATTCGAATAACATAAAAACAGGGATTCATCTACGAATGTGATAGTATCATCACCTTTCTTTAGTAGCTTTTTCAGGTAGACAGGGCAATCTCTCTTGAAATGCCCTCTCTTGAAACATTCCTTGCACTGGTCTTTCTCAGCATTGCCATATTTTCTGAAGTCCTCATCCTGAGGGTCCTTTTCTTTTCCCTTGGCAAGTGTGTTTTCTTGTGGCTTGGAGGGAGAGCCTTTGTTCCACTGGGGTTTCCCCTGTGGTTTCTTGTAAAAGTTCTTTCGTTTATTGTCCTTGACAAGATGAGCAGATTCACCCTGTGCGGACTTGATTCTCTCTTCCTCCTGGACACACATTGCAATGAGCTTTTCAATGTCCCAGTTTTCAGGCATCATATTGTAATTCACAGCAAAAGTTTCGAATTCTTTTGGCAGTGAAAGAAAGACCAAGTGAATGAGGAACTTGTCATTGATCCCCAAATCCATAGTCTTTAATTTCGCTGCCATGGTGTTCATTTTCAATATGTGCTGACGCACACCACCACCATTGTACTTCTCAGATACAAGTTTCTGTATCATTATGCTTGCTGTGGCCTTACAAGACCCAGTAAACTGGCTCTTTACCCTTTCAAGGTAATCAATGGCGGTGATGTATTCTGGGATGGACCCTCGGATTTGGTCTTCAATGGTGGCTTTCGCCACCAATAGGCATTTTCTGTTGGATTGAATCCAACGCCTATGTTCGATATCGTATTTCATTCTGACTTCTGCAAAATCACGCTTTCGGGCGTGAAAAGCTTCGTCAGTTTCATCGGTTCTCTTCTTCGGTTCCTCTGGAATGGTAGGACATGGGGAAGTAATGGCAAGATCAATCTCTGCCAGTGCAAGTTCTAGTTCATACTTCTCCCGCCACACACGGTAGTTGGTACCGTTGAGTGGAGGAATGTTGTTTATGTTCACCATTCCTTTAACTCCTGAAATTTATCCAAAGAAAAGTGAGAAACATTCATCATGAAATTGTATGCCTTAATTTAACGTTGGTCAAAATTAAAACATACGATTTCTCTATGCAAGAATTTATACATCACCGTTGGGCAGAAGTAAAATTAATGCATAGCAATTCATTATAATAATGTTATTAACAACGTTGGTCAAAAAATAACAATATTATAATCTCAACAAAAAAATTATCGTAAGTCATAATTCACTCAAAATTAAATTATCCCATTGGTTCAAATTTAATTGAGAGTCAAAATTCAATATTTTCTTCACAGCGGAAACAATTAAATTGTTCATAGTCTCATTTTCCAGAAAATTCAGTTTGAATTGTTCTCTAAACAAAATATCGTTGGATAAAATTGTATAGAGAATAATCCATCAAAATTCAATTCAAATACAAAAGGGATTCATAACTATTTCTGGAAAATAGAATAAATGGAATTGTTCGAAATATTATTTTTTCAGAATATTGTTCAAGTGATTATTCTATGAATTAAAATTATCGTTGGATAAATTTATGCAGAGAGAAAAAAAAATTCATCAAATTTCAATTCGGAATTATTCAAATTCAATTCATTGTAATTTTCTGGAAAATAAAATGAAAAATCTTCAGTATTTGATTTCAGGCTGAGGCAATCAAACCGGCCCATAGGCCATTTGGGCCCAGCTGGCCGCACGCGCGCGGGCTTCTCCCTCCCCCAGGCCGCAACGTGGGCCTGGGCCGGGAAAGCCGCGTCCCGCCTGGGCCGCAAGTGGCCCAGCAGGCTCAGATCAGCCGCGGACCGTTGGATCGAGGGCATCGGAGATCGGACGGCTGCGCACCATTTTCGGGAGAACAAAACCCCGGGGCGGCCGGCAATCCCCCCAAGCCTAATTCATTTCTTTCCCCATTCTCCTCTGCTCAGCGGCGGCCGAGTCCAGAGAGCAAGCGGCGGCGGTTGGGAGACGGCGGCCGTGCCCGCGGTGCGGTGGTTCCGACCGTGAGAGGTCTCCCCGCGCCGCTCCTTCTTCCTCTTCTCCGCCCCCCCCCCCCCGCGGCCGAGTCCAGAGAGCAAGCGGCGGCGGTTGGGAGACGGTGGCCGTGCCCGCGGTGCAGTGGTTCCGACCGTGAGAGGTCTCCCCGCGCCGCTCCTTCTTCCTCTTCCCCCCCCCCCGCGCTCTTTCTCCTTCTTTGAGCAGAGGCGTCGGCGGTCGGCGGTTCTTTCTTCCTCCCCCACGCGCCGCTCCTTCCTCTTTGCGCCGCGTGAGCAGCAGTGAGCAGCGGCGGCGGTGGCCCGGGACGCGGCCGGGAGGGGCCCGCTGGTTGGATTTCGATTTGGGTTCGGTTCTTGATTCGGATTGGATTCGGATCGGGTTTTCCCTAGCGAGTTAGGGTTTCGTTCAAGCCGATCTGTGGTTCGTTCTTGTTCCCTGATCCCTCTCTGTTCATGGATTAGGGTTAGAGTTTCTTTTCGGTTGAGCCGATTTGGCTCGGATCCAAGTGGATCCCCTCCGTAGGAGGCCACTGATACCATTGATAGGTTCATAGGATCGTCTAGGAGCAGATCCAATGGAGTAGATTGAGTTCTTGTTGAACAAAGGTATGCGGTTCATGCGTAGAGAGGAGTAGAGAGAGAGAGAGGTGGAAAACAAACCGGATCCGTCAACCGGATGAGGTGCAGTGGCGGCGGTAGAATTGGAGTTGGAGCCGCCGTCCGCCATGGGCGCCGGTGTGGAGTCGGAGGTCGCGTCAGTCGTCATCCGTGCTCGCCGGCGCGTCCGTGGAGCTTCCCGCCGCTGGCCGCGCTCCCTCTAGATCGGTCTAGGGTTTAGGGAATGTCGGTGGGGATTTGGCGGCGCAGGTGAACCTCGTGAGACGTGCCTAGCGCCCCGGCCCCCACCTTCCTTATATATAGCACTGTGCGACGGGGGCCCACCAACCACATGGTTGGGCACCCCCGATCAGGGTGCATGACCTAGGGCCCGTTAGTCCGCGCGGTCATGGCAGTAGTGACCGCGGCCGCGACTAGCGTGCTGCTGATCTGGTTTTGGGCCGTAGTTGGGTGCTCGTGCGGTGATGCCTAGGAGAAGATGCTGATGGAGAGGAAGGAAAAAAAATCCTAACACGACAGGTGGGTCCCATTTATTCGGGCGATTATTGGTGATCAGTTGGAGTATTTTCCCTAATAATTTGAAAAACAGTATTGGTGATCAGTTGGAGCATTTTTCGTACTACACTTCCTTATTGGGGTTGGCATATTGGTGAGCTGTTGCAGATGCTCTTAGCTTGTCCCTATAGCTTTGCTGGCATTGGAAGGAGTATATGCCGATGAGGCAGATGTGTGTATCAGCTCCATTTTCATGTCATACTAATTGATTGATTTATTTACCATCCTAATAATTCTTTACAAACCAATTTTGATGAGGTCAACTAATAATGGAGAAGATACTTTGACACGAAAGAAGGCCTACACACATACTGCCCACTTGATGATGGTCTTTCCAAGGATGTGTAGTAGGTTTGTTCACCAGAGATGTGTAAAGGGCACAAGTACTGGATGGATTAACCTTTATTGAATGTTAGAAGATCTGTGTTGAACAATGAATCACAATCTTATTAATATATGCATTACGATGGGATCCATAGATATAATGTCTCACCTACAAAAAAAATAAATATGCAACATCCTTTTGCAAAACAAAAGTAACAATATGCCATGATTCTTTTCTCGACAACGTATACATATATAGAGGCACCCTTTCGTGTGAGCGATATAAATTGTTACTGATATGAAGCTTTAGCTCTGTACTCAGTATTATGTAAGATGGAAGAATAATCAAAGGAGCACTGAGATGGAAACGAGAGGTATCAGGGAGCCAATTAGCATTGGCTTTATTGTGCAAGCTTTGGCTAAAAAGACCCAAAGAGGCATTTCAAGGTGTCCAAGAGCTTATCATTCAACTTCTCGGGCAGCCTGTAGCGATGTGTTCAGCCTGTAGCGATATCTCTCGGTCGCCTCCGCCCACGGTTTTCCTCAATATTCGCTACTGCATTCGTAGCAATGCTGTTGCAGTGTTTCATCATTAGCGGAGCCACAACTGCATCATGCATACACAGCTGCCGACGCCATCCGCCAAACGGATTGTATCTGTCTGTACCTCTTTGTTCTACATTATTGGCATACAGCTCTGTTTCCTTTGGGCTTCACAAAAATACAATCGACTGTTAAATGGCAGGTTTCTGATTTATGATCTCATCTGAAGATAATAAAGCTACTATAACTTTCGTGAATCAGAAATAAAGCATAGCCACACTCCATGTACACAAGCACGTCTTACAATTTTTAACATTTGATCTCATGCATTGAAACTTATCTCATGTAAAAGGTGGCCAGAATTAACATGGCAGTTTATTGAGGATATGTGATAGACAGAAACATGTGGTAGATATATATAAATTATAGCTAAGATATTTGTGCAAACTAATTTTTGAAGTAATTAATAAGCAATAGCAATTGACGTTGTCTTCATAGCAAAATCATCATATGGACAATTGTTTAATGCATCCATATGATACCAGCTGGCCCGACTATTGAGCATAAAGACACTACAATTGTTTGCAATATAGACGTAACAATTTAACATGATTCTTTTTGATAAATGAGGTTTTTACCCGTCAAACCATTGTCTCCACCAACAGCTAGCCCCAGCTGGTCAGTGGGCCAGGTGTCGTCCCACTGTCCTATCCTACCATCATCTCAACCACTACCACCTTGTCATGCACCTGGCCATGGCTTCAGCTTCTCTGCCTCTAGCGATGAATCAATGTGTCGCATGATTGCCCAAATGTGTGACCGGCCGGCCCGTCGCAAGTTCGAGTTTGTGCATATTATCTTGCCCTATGATTTATATCCTATTTGTTTCTATGTTTTTGCCTAGATCCAATCCATGGGCTAGTGCTAGTTGGCTGTCGTCAAATTACTTCTAGCTTTGCCCTTTCACGTACGATGCAATGTATAGCCCTCTCTCTTGTTCAACTCAGTAACCAGCGGAGAGCCCATCTTGCTCGTTGGAGTGGGCTAACAACGGACAGCGAGGCCTAAGAACGGCGAACAATAAATCTAATGCAAAAGCAGCTTATTGTGGGTCCCCAATGTGTGACTGCTTGAGCTGGCCCCATATTTGGCGCAGCATAATGAGCTGTTTTTTTTTGCAAAACATCATTTTTTTTGGACAAAATATACACACTACCGGACTCTGGTCCTTTGCCGAGTGTCTGCGGCACTCGGCAAATACCTTAAAACACTCGACAAACTCTTTGCCGAGTGCAACACTCGCCAAAGAGCACACGGTAACGATCTTAACGACAAAGCCGAGTGTTTTTTGTCGGGCACTCAACAAAGTATTTGCCGTGTGTACTATGACACTCGGCAAAGTAGCGTGCACGGTAACGACCGTCGACACAGTGACGGAGGCTTTGCCGAGTGTCATTGACTGAGACACTCGGCAAATGTCACTACTGTGCCGAGTGTCCCATGTAGGTGCTTGGGTTTTTCGATCGATTGAAATAGTCGACACCTCATTATAATTAAACCAAGATGACATCATTTGTTTAGTTTGTTTCTTCGTCATTATTTCAATTCTGCATCAAAGCTTGGGGAAGCAGGCACTGATGGCGAGATCAGATCGTCCAGGTCATCCGGGAGCCAAGATACAAATACTGTTCTTGCCGTTTTCACTGATCACCCTAAAACATGATCTGGCCTCAAAGTAGTGTGGGACTATGAACTCTTCCACCAATTCGAAGACAGCGCATGCCTGCTGGGTGCTTCGTTAGGCTGTTTCCCACCTGAACTCACGTGCTCTATGCCAAACATTTTACAAGGACATACAGTCTAGCAGCATTCAGCTTGAAGCAATGTCTGAATAACCGGCTGGAACATACCAAAGCTAGTGTGCTTTAACCAGGAAGGGGTATGCAAGGGAAGCCCAATCTACGGCAATGTGTGTTCCTGATGCATCTAAATCCTGAATTACGTCTATATAGAGAAGATGCTGCTAGCTGCTGCATTTTGTCTTCATCATTTGCTGGCCGTCGCGTAAATTAGCTTCCTACCTGAGTAGTAGTAATTAATAACTTGTCCATGTACATTCACGCACTGTGTAGTGCCTTGCATTGGGTGGTCGCAACCTAGCAATCCACCTGAAACTACAATGCTGGTGCTTGAGCTTGTACCAGTCATTTTATAGTTATGGATGGTCTGTCCTATAAGCCATTTTAATCAAATATAATTAAACTCCGCACATGATCATCGATCATGCTACTGCGCACATCCATTTGGATATAAATTCAATACAAAACGTGCTGATATGAATGTAGCAGGTAGCTCCATAACTTACATGACCGCTAGATTTAAAACTACTTTATTCTTCGATTAATGCTTTACCTACAGAAATTAAATATATGCAACATTTTGATATGATTCCTTTGTCGCCAACATATATCCAGACATCCTTTCTTCAGAGTTTTATGTGGAATTCAAGAACACATGAGCTAATGATGCAAATGAGAGACATTAGAAAACAAATAAAAATAGAACCTGTTAGCATACTTGCTTGGCTGCTTGTATGTTTTAAGAAAACACTAGCGATTCCTTTCCAGTCAGTGCTTAGATGCTTGGCTGTGTTCTGGAGAAGTATCATTGAAAATCGTTGATGCCATCGGCTACCAAACCATCTCCCCAGTGATTAGGAGGCTCAAAATTTAATTTTTTAAGGCTCAGTATTTTGACATTGTTATTTGTAAAGAAGAAATTTGCAGGCCCTTGTTGAAGTAGGTACTCTTGGTAAAAACAATATAATCATCATGGCGATACACCTTGAAACCAACTTCTGGAAATTGCACACTTGTTTTTAGCCTATTGTCAAAGAAAAAAAAGTCATAAGTAATGTATTTGAAACAGACAACGTCTTGTAATTCAGAATTTGGAATAGAGGTAGTAACAGTATCAAAATTTGTGACTTCTAATTAATAGGTTTGTTATGAGAAAATGCCGCATGACGAATCTAATTAGTACCTATCTAGTATGATAAATATTAGTATGTTTTTATATAAATCTGGTTAAGCATAGCATACATTAGGACTAGTAGAGTATGTAGTACACCAAATCAGCACTCACCAGGATAAGTTCAATTTCAACTTAGCTCCAAGCCAACAACATGAATATGAAAGTCACGCGCATGGGCAAGTGTGTTTTAATAGTTATTCCCAGGCAAAGATGAAGAGATTAGTGCACCATATAGCGTTTCAGGCTCCAAACTATATTGAATTACTAGAAGTACTTTTGGACAAAGGGGGACAAGAGCAGGTTAACCAAGATCGAGCTCCACCAGTATACAAAGATACAATTAAGTAGACAGATTTACGGTAAGGAAATTAAGTCTACAGATAGAATATATTCAAGAAATACCAAATCAAATTATTCTTAGTTAACACCATGAATCCAAGATCTTGAAATTAATCAAAAGCTAATGCGCAAAGGTTTGTGCCAATCCTTAGAGCAAAGATTTATGCAAATCCTACATTAGAGCAAAGGTTTGTGCCAATCCTACCTGCCCAATTAACCCACATTAAAACTTGTCCTCGTAATTTTGGACGACCAAATAATTAAACATAGTTAGATGGAATGCCTAATATAGATGGTTACAGCTGACGTTTGATCTCCTCTTCACACATATCACCAACCAACCATATGCTTCAAACATCAATACGTCAAAAACGATTTTGCGCAGCGTTGCCAAAAAGCCTAAAAAAGCCTCCGTGGCGGACACCAATTTTTGCCCGTTGTTGTAAATCCCATGATTTACCGCAGCAGGCATTTTTAATTTACCGTGACAGACACTTTTGTCCGCCATGGTAAATAGATTTACCGCAGCGGACTTTTTACAAGGCCTGCTGCGGTAAATACCATATTTACCGTAGCGGACGTCTTAATGTGTTAATTTAACGCAGCGTACATCTTATAAGGCCCGCCACGGTTAAGGTCGAAGCCCACTAGGCCCAGGGCGAGGCCCAATAGCCACACCCCATATAAAAACAGGAGTTAGGGTTTCCCATTCTCTCCCACTCTCTCCCTCTCTCTCTCAACACAAAAGCACAGAAGGCGGAGCGCAGGACCACGCTCGGAGCTGCGCATTGGGCGGCGCGCGGGGCCGCGCGGGGCCAGGGCGGCGCGGGGGGCCGTGCGGGGCCGCTGCGGCGCGCGAGGCGGCGCTCGGGGCGGCGCGCGGAGCTGCGCACGGGGCCGCGGCGGAGCGCGCGGGGCTACGTGCGGGGCCGCGCGGGGCCATGGCGGCGCGCGGTGCTGCGGCGACGCTCGGGGCGGCTTGCGAGGCAGCGCGCGCGGGACCGCGGCGGCGCTCGGGGCGACGCGGGCTCGAGACTGCTGTGGCGCAGGGTGGATCTGGCGGCGGCGGCAGCCTGGATGGGCTCGGCGGGCCCCTAGATGGGTTCGGCGGGCCTACCTAGGGTTTTTGTTTTTTTTTGTTTTTTTGAATGATTAACCGCGGCTGGCAAAGCGGCCCGCTGCGAGAAAACATGATTTTCTGTGACGTTGCCGCGGCAGCGGACTGAGTTGCCCGCCATGATTAATGAGAAACGGCCGTCGCGAAAAATCGATTTTGTAATAGTGCATCACGCGTCACCAACAAGGCCGAACGACAAGGAGAGCATGCATATGGCCTGGGAAATTGATCATGCTAATGCCTACTCCCTCCATACTCGCATTAGTTGTCGTTTTGGGCAGCGACACGGTCTCTAAAGTGTAACTTTGACTACTTATTTTTTGAAAAAAATATTTATTGAAATATAATATATGTATATTTTTATGAAAGTATTTTTTAAAACAAATCTATTGATATGATTTTCATGTATTTTTCTAAACTCAACAACTTAAAAGTTATTAATAATGATTTATATTCTCAGTGTTTAAATCAAATATTTTCCAAAACGACAACTAATATATTGGTATGGAGGGAGTACATCAATACTATCCACCACCATGCATGGATCGGAGAAGGCAAAAGAGAAGACAAAGAGACCACAACCACACTTAGTGTAATTGGAAGATTCCTATGGGTTTAGCTCACTACAATAATTAAGCTGGAGTTTCTATTTAGCTCTTTTAGGAACCAGAGATTTCACATCACCAAAGTCAGACAGCTATCACATTGTTATGCTATATAGTAGCAAGGAAAAAAATATCCAAAAGGGAACTTGTAATTTTGTTTATCAAGGGATTGATGAAATATATGTTCGTTACCTACATGTAGATGTTTCCGCTTGAAAACTCTAACCACTATTAGTTTTGTATTTTTATTGTTATGCAATATTCTTGTTGTTATGTTTTTCATAAAATAATTGGACAATAATAAAGAATTGTAGTGTTAGAGTTAGAAAATAGAAAAGTGAACAACACTATATGTTTTCTCACATATTTTTGTATGCCTAAAACACAATTCACAAGTAGGATTTCTCATTGTTTTATAATCGGAGTTAGTAGTACGTGTCAAGATGTGGGTTGCTGGGACTTGGTGTTATCAGGCTGTGCCCAAATAATAGAGACGAGCCATTTAAAAGGTCTGCATATCTGGCAATGGCAGTCATTTTTATAGGCAGTCCACTTAAGAGGCCTGTCGCCGTGAATTGAATATTAGAGACCGCGTTATCTATGTAAACATAGTCTAACGCCTCTAAAAATTGTGAAGTATTTTAGGAGACTCAGACCGTTCTTGTCTGCCTATCAAAAAAAATATATGTTGTATTTTGAAATAATTTTTATAGTAGTGCCAACTGCATCATTGTTTAGGTTGCCGCTCATTAGAATTTTGTGAATCTCTTCAATCATAATTCCCCCTCATTGTTTCCTCTGTCATTTCCAAGAATAACACGTATTTGTGACCCAGCTGAATCATATAGAAGTCCATGTCTTTGGCCTAGGTGTCATAGTAACTCATTTTTAATATATTAGTCACTATGCCAGAAAAACTCATTAGTGACACATCAAGACAATCATTAGTGATGCAGAAAAAGGTTGTGACTTGTGTTGCTTCTTTGATGTGAACATACTAATGACACATAAAAACGCGTCACTATGACCCTACATCAGTGACGCGTTCACCCAATACATGTCACTGATGAGCCCTTAGTAGTGATGGGTTCAGTCAAGATGCGTCACTGATGTGCCCTCCGCAGTTATGCGTTCAGCCAAAACACGTCTCTGATGACCTAGGAACAGTGACTCGTTCAGCCAACACGCTCCACTAATGACAATTTACAAAAAAAAACACTACCATGGTCCTGGGCTGTAAAGTACACTCTTGCAGATTTTTCTCACATACACACATGTTTCATTGATTTCAGCAAACAAATAATCATTTACAATAACTTAAGATACAACTGATACTACAAAGTATCTGCAGTAAAACCACATACTAGAAGATTTCTAACAGTATATCAGCTAGCTGCTCTATGGTTTTACTTGATAAAAAATACTTGTATATAGAGAGACGCAATCACCTTATTGATGACACTTCGGAACATATAATACTTTGATAATTGCAGCATGGTGCCTTCACGATCTATTTTTGCGAATCTCTCATTGTTCTTTGTATGCTGCTGGAAACAACAAGAGAAATTGTCCTGCAAGCACACAAACAATGGAGAGATGAGATCTAAACATAAAATAAAACTGCACTTTGACTTGCATTTTGTGTATTATTATGACCATTATCAAGCCCGTGATTGATTTTACCATTCTAATAATTCTTTAACAATCAATTTTGATGATTTCAGTTAATAAAAAAGAAGTTGCTTGGATGGTAAATTAAGGAGTGACGATTTTATCTTTGCAATATATGGATAGCTATTGAATACATGTATATGGGTGTTAAATGAATGCTGCCTATCAGGCAGCTGCACGGTGAAACAGCAATCAAGACCTATTCTGACAAAAATCATGTGCTTCCGAGCACTTGCATATGTACGTGGCAGATTTCCAGTTTCTCAAGCAATGCACCACAGGAAACAGCAGCGTTGCCGAGTGCCAAATATCGGGCACTCGGCAAAGAGCCCTTTGTCGAGTGCTAGTCAACGTGGCACTCGGCAAATCAGGCTTTGCCGAGTGCGAGGCACTCGGCACAGTTCTGCACTCGGTAAATCAGGCCCTTTGCCGAGTGTCTAGCACTCGGCAAAAAAAAAACACTCGGATAAAAGTCCCAGCCCTAACGTCATCCATGGCAGTCACCTTTGCCGAGTGCCCACCGTTTAACAGTCGGCAAAGAACAACTCTTTGCCGAGTGTCAGGGCTGTCACTCGGCAAAGAATTTTTTTTTATTTTTGCAACCAAATTTTTTTGTGGCTTTCACGTATCAGGTCAGTATGTTCAATTTTGACACTTTTTCAAAACTTTTTTTATATTTTTTGACTTTATTTCATTGGCATGATTTTTCCTAAAATACTCAATTTTGAATTGCGGGTGCATCGAATAATGGATTTCAATGAATGAAAAAATGTTATTCTTGTTCTTGAGTGTATGTTTAGGCAAAATCCAGAAACTGACCTAAAGTTTCGATCAACATGCTCTCGAGGCAACGCCTTCAAGTTACGTGCGGGCGGTTTTTTAATTCTAAAGAATGCAAACGAAATCAAAAAATCACAAAACATAGCGAGGTGTTGTTACATCATATGCATATGTCATGAAAAAAAATTGAGAAAGTTTCGAGCACGTTGTCACGTACGATGCTCAGAAACCAGTAGTTCTGAGCATCGTACATGACAACGTGCTCGAAACGTGATCGTATGTGAGAACTACTGGTTTCTGAGCATCGTACGTGACAACGTGCTCGAAACAAGGTCAGGCGACCAAGCCGCAGAACCAGTACAACCCCGACGACGGCCCTCACGCTTTCAGTAGCCCCAACCCCTACACCAAGACCACCGAGTACAGGACGGCGGCTCGTGCCCGTCATGGGGAGGACTTCGATCCGGCCACCCAGCCCTTGACACGACCTGCTGATGAGGTTGTAGGAGGAGGCCACACGTAGGTTGTATATGGCCGGCAGCTCGGTCTCCTCGGCCTCCCTTCCCAACCTTGCCGAGGTTCGGTCGGGGAGCACGAGCGGATCCATCCCCATCAGACCAAGGCAGCCGACCATGGCGCAACTTTAGGTAAGTACCGTTCAATTAATCGATCATTTCTTACCTTGCATTTGCATTGTTTAAACCTTGCTGGATGAATATTGCAAACCCAGATGCAGGAGGAGATGCAGAGGCTCAAAGCGGAGATGGAAGCAAGGGATGAGGCCCGAGAGGAGGCCCATAGGCGCGAGTTGGCCCAGGTGGAGGCCCAACGCCTACAGTTGGAGGCCCGGAACCGCGACTGGGACCAGAGGTCGGCGGATATGGCTACCTTCTTTGCGAGCCTGAACGTCCCTGGTATGGTCGTGCCTCCCTCGCTGCTCGCTCCGTTTGCTCCTCCACTAGTGTCGCATCCTGTTGGTCCTACATGGACTCTGGTGAGTTTATATATATGGTTGTTTATTGTTTTAGCTTCTTCGGCCGTCCTCCAGGTGCTAACGAATTCGCTTCTCCTTCGTGCAGCCACCGTCACAGGGTTCAGCGCCTTCGCCTCAGGGTCAGCTTTTGCCACAGTACGGGTTGGCCCCTCGTGGCCCTCCTCCGTACTACGGGTGGCAAGGTGCACCTCCTCCGCAGTTCGGGTGGTCGGGGTGGTCTCCTGGCCCTAATGCGCCGCCCCAGTGGCAAGGTGGTCCTCCACCGACTAGCGGGTCGCAAGAGTGGCCAAGGTGGGAGCTCTTCAGGCACTCGGGGTCAAGGTGAGTAGTGATGGGTTTGTGAGAAGTGATACCTGTCATGTGGATTTTCGTTTTGAACTTGTGATGGTTGGATGAATTATGAACACATGTTGTGATGAATGGATTATTGATGGATTATGGACATATTTTGTGTATTCTGTGATTGTACGTGGATATCCATGTGATATATACTGTGTTTGTGTGATGGATGAATGCATATGTGATGTATATGGTGTTTATTGTGATGAAAAGGAAAAACAAAAAAAATTAGAAATTTCCCAGCTTTGCCGAGTGCCACACTCGGCAAAGGGGTCATGACACTCGGCAAGCTGGGAAAACTTTTTCCAGCCTCGGCCAGTTTGCCAGCTTTGCCGAGTGCCGGCCTGGTGACACTCGGCAAATTGAGGTGCTTTGCTGAGTGCCGGCCAGGTGGCACTCGGCAAAGAATTTCCTAAAAGAAAAACAAATTTTTTTTGCTGAGTGCTGACGTGACAGACACTCTGCAAACAAGTGCCTGCCACGTCAGCACTCGGCAAAAAATCAGTCAACATGACGGTCGCCGTTTTCATTGCCGAGTGCTGACCTGGCACTCGGCAAAGCCTTTGCTGAGTACCCGATATCTGGCACTCGACAAAGAAATCTTTGCCGACGAATTTTTTGCCGAGTGGGCTTTGCCGAGTGCCACATTTGGCAAAGGCTTTGCCGAGTGGGTCAGGCACTCGGCAAAGTGCCTGAATCCTGTAGTGATGACTCGGCTACTGAGAATGAATATGAATCGTTCTTTTGGAAAATAAGGTAGTAACGACATGCCAAGATTCTTTTCATGACAATATATATACACTACGGCGAATCAAATTACCATTCACATAGAACATTAGCTCTGTCGTTCTGGGTATTATGTGGAATGGAAGAATGCAAGGAGAAAATGATAGATGGAAATGAGAGGTATCCGGAAATAGAATAGCATATCATATCTTTGATTCCGGCTTTGCCTAAAATGTCCACTCGCAAGAGGCATTGGAATGTGTTGAGAAGCTTGATACAAACTAGCTACATACTACAGGTGGCTATCACGTTCTATGTGCTTCTTTGGTAGAGCTCCGACAAGCACTTCTGCTTCAGCATCTCATCTCGCACTGCTCTACCAAACAGGCACATGCAAAATTAATTCGCTCAGTGGAGCAGGGTCGCTGCAGAGCCGTTTTTGTGAAGCCCCAGAATAGTGGGTTCTCTCCGCTCCGTCCACGATCAGAGGAGTTGGGTGCCCTTCTCTCCTGCGCTCGGATTTACTGAAGGCATGAGCACACGGCATTTCAGCACAGGGCAGCCTGCTGCCCTCAGTTAGCGCTTCTGTGTGGTGGCCACAGCCGTCTCCTCACTCATGGCTGGAGCATTGAGATATTTTTTTTTTGGTAAGGGATGAGCGTGCTGATTGAGATCTGCACTACCTCCTGCAAATCGTACCCTGTGAGATTCTGTTACGGAATGCTTGCATCAAATAGTAGTCATTATTATGAAAATGTTACGCTAACTTCAGGTTTTCCTCAACATCCCTAGCTAGACTGGCTGAAGTTTTTTTTTGGCAAATATTCAAGGATAAATCATTTTAAGCATTTGCTTTATACTAGAACTTTGATTTCCTAATAAAATGGAGAATTTGTGCCGCCTTACTTCCACCAATGTGGCATATGTTTGAGCTTATCATTTTAAGAACTACTCCCTCCATACCAAATTATAGGACATTGCAAGAATTTTGGAGAGTCAAGACATTTTAAGTTTAACCAACAATTATAGAGAAGATTATAAAGATTTATGATATTAAATAAACATACTATGAAAAAATAATTAATAACAAAGCTAATGATACTTATTTGACATCATACATGTTATTATATTGTCATTTAAGTTTGGTCAAACTTGAGAAATTTTGACTGTCTAAGATTTTTGTAATATCTTATAATTTGAGATGGAGGGAGTATTTGCTTTAAGTCTAATTAGGATATGATGATAAGCTAAGTCCAGGACACATCAATCCCACATCTGTGCTTTTGCTGGAGCCTAGATTTTAATATGAGGTATGCGAGTAACAGAGTTTTAAGGCATGCGCCTACAAAAAAACAAGATCTTTGCGAGGCGACCATCCGAAAAAACAAGAAATGCTAAGACATCGGTGTCTTTCTGCTGACAGGTCTGTGGCGTTTTGGCGCCTCCATTTGTCAGGGACTCGGTGTGACGGTGGTTAGGGCAATAGGAAGAGAGAGCACCGAACAGCACCACCAGTGATGGCGAACGTGAGTGAGAACAGAGGAGACAGGAGAGGGAAAACAGAGAGAAACAGGATTGACCTATTACTTAATAGCATTCCAGTACATCTTACAAACCAAATATATCTAAATCCAAGACTTAAGCAACGAACATTAACTGGGAAACCGACTAGATAATGCATGACTAAGGGGCGGCATGGTGCACAGATGCTGCCTGCCAAGCTTCTTCGTTGCGCCGCTTGTTAGTTGGCTGCCTACGTTCGACGACTCCTAGAATAAAAGTGCACGGAGTCAGACCTTTGATGCCATGGGTTGGTTACAGACTAAAACAAGAGGCAATTTTACGACAATGTGATTAGTTCCCTAATAATATATTTTATTAAGACTAATTGTCTAGTTTATGTGCCTTTTATTAATACTAATTGTCTAGTTTATGTGCTGATACATACCAAAGCCAGCAGATTAGACACCTACTAGTAGTTGGCCGACGGCATGGGTGGGCCTGAGGCAGCGGCCATCCTTCACCTCTACGAGCGACGACGATTGCGGAGGGTGGATGGGCTCTATGTGCCCGTGGGTAGGCGCTCTATGTGCCCGTGGGTAGGCTCGATGGGCATGTTTACGTGTTTTCTTTGTTTTTTTTAATTACCAAGGCGGGCATTTGAACCGCCTTGAGAAAGATGGATTTGCTGCCACCTTTAGACCGGGGCGGTTATGATGTGTGCCTCGGTTAATCCATGTCGCTTATGATACGGCCATGTAGTAATGTTTTCGCGAATTCACACCTCCTTTACTATAGAACAAATACATCACCCATTCATAGCTACATATGCTGCTACTGCTTCATAGCTTAATTAATCATGCCTCCACTCCATGTTCAATCAGTAAGGCCAACTTCATGATATATATCAATGGATGAAGCGGCATCACAATCGTGAAGGAGTGATTAAAAAACCTAATTTTTTTTTCTCGAAGAACACGGTTCGAGTACATATCCAATCCATGTCTTAAGTTACACCCATTTTACAATTTAACTGCCACGTGACTGACGACCCAGCTTAACAGTCTAAGCGCTGCTCTTCCAGCGATGATCCGAAGCAGCACCTGCTCCTCTACCTCGTGCATAACTGGCTGCGGTGATGGGCTTTGGCAATCCGAGACCACAGCGGTTCCTATACTCTTCCACCTGATCCGTGCAATAAAGTTCACCCGTTCTCAAGTTCACGACATGTGTGCAGCGCTTCGAGTCTTGGCTAATCATATGCCCGAAACATGATCTCGCCAGAAATGAAGGTCTCCTGGATTAGGAACAGAGACTTGTAGTCCCATCATTAAAGTCTCCGAGGCAGTGCCCGGACAACAGCGCTGACTTGGTCCTTCCTTCACATGCCCTGTGCCAAACCTTTTACAAGAACTAGCTTAGTTGAGCTCCAAGCCAGTGACTGGACAGGACTGTGCTGTGCTATGAACTGGAGCTGGACGGCACTGTGAAGGGGGAAATGTGCAAGTGGAAGGGGGAACTCATGCTTTGTAGAACCCTGATGCTTCTCAAGCCTAGCACATTTTCCCACGTTTAGCTTCTTCATTTGCCCGCCAGCTTGAGGCCTCCTGCTGTCCTAGATGGTGTGCAGTGCCTTGGCTTGTGGCCACCTATAACGATGCTAAAACTAAACAACTGGTGCTCGTGCTTGTATGTCGTTTTATAGGCAATTCATAGCTAGGCCATAAACCAATTATATATTATTGGTACTATACATTCATGATAGTAAATGTAATTAATAATAATGAATTCAAGACATATGCTCAGCATGCAGTCATCGTGTTATTGCTCGTTCATTTGCGATCCAAATTGAACACATTGCTGTGGTGCTGCCTCTTTTGTCGGTGAAGTTAACGCAGTAGGCAGCTGAATAACATGTAGTATATGACTACTAGCATTGAGAAAATAAGTAGCACAAGTACCTTATTACTTGGTCCTGCTCGACTACCCTTTTCAATCAGCTCCACCGGCACAACTACCTTATTGGAGCAAAATCTGGTTTTGTTACTCAACTTATTATTCTTCATATTTAATTTATTTATGTGCTTGTTCTGAAGATCAGACACCTGAAAGAAAAACACGAAAGAAAAACAAAGGGCCATCGTAAGTGCACGAATTGCCACATGTCAAGCTTCACATTTGGTTATATACTGCAATACACTTATTTGGGTATTTTTATTTCCCTACCATTTTGTGAACGTCCTAGGGAAAGAACGGTTTCTGTAGAGTTGCATATCATAGCCGTAGCGAAAGTTATCTTTCCCTAGGAACTCACATCATTCGGTCAGGTGAATTGAAACAGTACGGCACTGGCACCGATGCCTGCTACACGGTTGTCCATGCATCTGGCATGGTTCCCTACAGAGGGAAACAATTCCGCATCCTGCATTTAGGGCACCCACAGTGCAGAAACTAGTATTAGAGTATAAATTTTTGGATTTCATGTTAAGAAGCTATGTTTCACAATGCATATTTTCTACCATGGGGTCTTGGCAGTCATTCATCTCTCCTTCCGTAGGATCTTCTGCTCCCGCTTTATCTCCTTCCGTAGGATCGTCCCTGCAGGCGGCGGCACGACATTGTAGCCATCGTCTTCAGGGTGCTCTCCTTCGTCTTCTTGACGCTCACAACCCGTCCCTCTCCTCAAGTACATCGCAATCGTCCTGCGCTCGGATGAGGTAGCCGCGAGCCCCGGAGCGAAGGCTGCAAATCGGACGGGACGGCCAACCGCGTGCAGCGCGCTCTGTGGCCGCAGAGAGCCGGGACAGGGCAACGACGGCCACCAATCGATCTGAATCTGCTTGCTTCGAGAGCCGGGACAAGGCAGTAACGACCTCCAATCGATCTGAATAATGCCTATATGCTTTGCTTGCTTCGTGATTTGCTTTCATTCGATCTTGCGATTGCTTGCTTGCACATCTGAATAATGCATATCAAGCTTCCAATCGATCGGGGGCCTCCATGCTTGTGGCGGCCTGACCTCCGCTGGCCGCGCGAGCTTTGCAGCGGCGGCGCCGGCAGGCCGTGGGTGAATTCCGCTGGCCGCCCCATGTTGAGCTCCTCGTGGCCTCGCTAGGGTACCGCGCGTTCCCTGCGCGCAGACGACGCCATCTCCGGAGCCAGGCTACCGCACAGGATCCGCGACACGCGAGGAGTGGCCTCGAATCGTGCGTAGACATCGAGTCAAGATTAGACGTCGTTTCTACGATTTCTGTTCTCTTTCTTCATTAAATCGCTCGCCACATCAGCAAAGCATCTACGTGACAGTGTAATTAATAGGTATAGACTCTATAGTAGAGTCTGCATTGTGAGTGCCCTTAACAGGTCAGGTGCGACCTGAGATTTTGGATTCAAGAGCTTGTAGCTGGTCCTAGCTTTTCATGCCTTTTATTTATTGGCTTGCCGTATTTCTCCTCCACTACTGGAACTCGAATTGTCCTTTGGCTAACGAATTTTTCTGGGTGTTTTTTCGATACACATAGAGAAATTATATTTATTCTGTCGGATCCAAAATATACCGACAGAAAAATATTAAAACCATAGGATAATTATATGAATTTTCCGTTCATGACAATACACACACCAAAATTACAATTATTCTGCAGAGAAAAAAAGTCAGCGCGTGGATTTGATGCTCTGTTTTCTGCATTGGCGCCTTTCTTTTTTGGTGTGTGGGTGCGTCCGGAATAAAAACTGCAGTGAAAAAAAAACTAAACCCAAATCATCCAGGCGGCCACCCCACCCGCATCTCACTTCCTCGGTTCCCCAGCCGCCCACGCCAACCCTGTTCCGTCGCTCGAGTTGCAAGCCCGCCATCGCCACTCCGTCTACCTGGCCACCGCTGTTCTGCCCACCTGGTTACTACCGCTGTGCCCTCCCGGCTGTTGCCGCTCCTCCAGTATCCCGGCACGCCAGCTGCTGCTGCCCCAAGTCCATCATCGCCCAACCCATTGCGCTGCTGCGTCGACTGTCTCCTCCCCTAGATCTGTCGTCGCCACACCCCTCCTACACATGGTGTCCCGGGCGCGGCCTATCATAGCGAGCAGAACCTCCCGGTGCGGCATATCGTGCCACTGGCCGCCACCTGCCCTAGATCTGGTGCCGGCGCCACCCCTCTTACGACGGGGTATCTGTCGGTGCCGGATCCGGAGGAGCCCGTCACATCACAATTCTCAAGATGGTGAGACAAGCGAAGAGGGACCTCGATCTGAATGCTTCCACCTTAGGTCGTGGCTTATGACTTTCTCCTGGTCGAGATCTCTTGTGATTTGCAGTTCGACACTTGGATGTCTGTATTTGGAATGGACCTGATCTGAACTAATCCTAGATATATGCATGTATGTGCAAAGTGGATACCCATGTTATGGTCTTTCTGCAGGATGTGGATTGAGTTTTGTTAATGTGTCTACGGTTCCGTCACCAAAGCACGCATTTTTTGTTTTGTGCTTAGATCTTTTATTAATTTCTTGCGGTAAGTATACTAAGGAATGATCTGATATTTCCAATGAACTTGGATATAGCTAGTACTGGATAGATGGAAATTTTCATTATCTTGTCTGACATACAATCAAAATGCTTGTTTAATCTTTCACTGCTTATTTGTTTGTAAATTTAAGGTTACATGTGAATTTGTTGTTTTGTCTGACATTTGGAAGTAACTGCCAGTTCATACACAAGAAAATAAACCTGCATTTATGTCTCTATACTGAATTTTGCCAATCCATTCCATACAGGATCTGCATTTGTGTCGCATGTGCAGGCAACCAGGTCAGTGAGGAATATATTATATACACAGTTCAGTGGTTTTTTGTCCTAGACAAAATAAATCCGTGCATTGGTTATAATAACAAGAATTGTTTCTTGTTTGTTCTTCTAACATGTTTCTGCTTATGGAAAATCTAGCATTAGACTCATGCTCTATACATTTTGAACTGACCGATATACTTAGTTGAGATATGAGCTGCATGCTTATAGGATCCATAATTACGTATTTCTGTTTATTGCCAAATCTGTGGCACTTGCAGCTGCTGGAAGCTCCTGAATTAGTCAATGCCTATGAAAACTAGCCTATCTATTGCACAACCGAGTGTTTCAGCTGTTGCAACACACGGGTAATTTTTACTCTTAAGACACAAATATTATTGGATAAAAAAAAATTCAGGTGTTTCAAGCACCCTCAATGCATGAATTTCTAAAACGTTGGGTCTATATCCAACGCTTCTTTCCACTGGTGCTTGGTAGATGAAAGCCTGATCCAAAATAGCCAGAGGTTTCTAGCCTTGAAGAGCGGAGCGGTGCGGCATCGTCCGAGCAGTGAATGGCATTGGCGCCTCCATTTGCCAGGCGCTCTGTAGAGGCCAGGAGAATTGGAGAACAGACCTGTGAAGCCAGGGGATTAGTTACATACTGAAACTAGAGACTATTTTACTACAATACGCTTAGTATCCGCTGGTACATACTGAAGCTAGAGTCTAGACAGTGGGGGACGTTGTTCGACTGGAAGGGAAACTCAGGCAATGTGGCTTCAATCCTGATGCTTCTAAAACCTAAAACTTCATAGATAACATGCTTTTGCTGCATTTTGCTTCCTCATTTTCCGGCCAGCTTAAAGCCCCTCAGACAGTAGTAACCCATCTATTGACACCTTGGCTTCGCAACCTCATGGTTCTAAAACTAAGCTACTGGTTCTTGAGCTTGTACATGTCATTTTATAGGCATGCCTGGCCCAGATATACCAATTATTATTGGCGCTATACATTCATGAAAGTTCAGAGTGAACTAGTAATAATTAATTCAAAACAAAACTCATACAACAGGAGCAATTGCTCAGCAGCCATGCAATTGCACATCCATTTGCGATCTAAATTGAATACACTGCTGCCCCTTTAGTTTTGTCAGTGAAGTCAAAGTAGTAATAAGCAACTGTATAACTGTGCTCATACTACGAAGCTCCTTTGGTCGTCCAATTCATAATGGTGGTTGGTAATCTGGCATAGTTTTACATATGTAGCTGTTGAATCAGCAGATTTTGTGATCAATCGAAACAGACACGGTTCCAGATAAAATCTGGTAAACATAATATCGCAATCACCAAACGATTCAGGACAAACTTGAAGTCGTTACATCTGACTTAGGACACAATCCAACATTACCTAAAAATGATTTATGGATACGGGAAAAATGAATTTTTAGGGGCATTTTCCACGGCCTCTACTTAACTAGAAAATTGGTCATTTACTATGGTGGGCAACCTCTTCAGATAAATTCAAGTGGTAGAACACATAAGTCCAACACCTCTTGAGATCAAACTTTATATTCGAATAACAGTATAAAAAATACCATCAAAGTTTCGTAGATATCCACTACTACAACAAATGATTTTGTACATCGCCTCCCTGGAGGCCTCCAAGGCAGGCTCCTATTTTAGCCCACCACGGTTAATCCCACGATTTCCCGTCATTCCGCTCAGGAGAAGGGGAGAAAGAAGATCACCACTTTGAGGAAGCGATGACTTGATATAGCCTCTAGAGAGGCGCTTGTAGCAGTAGAGGCATCTGAAAGAGCCGAGAGAGGTGGCAGAGGTGGAAATATTCACATTGGTGCAGATGTGCCACCGGCAGCAGCAAGGCACCGGTAGAGCCTGCTGAGCAGCCAGAGTCAGTTGAGGTGCTAGAGAGCAGCCAGCAGAGAAGCGACAACACCGATCGACACGTGCTCGTACCGAGGTGTCTCCTCGACCCAAGGGATCGAGATGAGGCACCCGAGCTCCAACTAGGCCTCGCAGACCTCTTCCAGTCATC